>CM052901.1:87920045-88002504 GCA_028534135.1 Potos flavus | reverse complement strand
GGCTTCGTTGAAAGAGTCTGGAAGTTTTCCTTCTGTTTCTATTTTTTGAAACAGTTTCAGGAGAATAGGTATTATTTCTTCTTTGAATGTTTGGTAGAATTCTCCAGGGAATCTGTCAGGTCCTGGACTCTTGTTTTTTGGGAGGTTTTTGATCACTGCTTCAATCTCATTGCTAGATATTGGTCTATTCAGGTTGTCAATTTCTTCCTGTTTCAGTCTTGGAAGTTTATAGGTTTCCAGGAATGCATCCATTTCTTCTAGGTTGTTTAACTTATGGCAAATAGCTGTTGATCATAATTTCTGATGATTGTTTCTGTTTCCTTTGGATTAGTTGTGATCTCTCCCCTTTCATTCATAATTTTGTTAATTTGGGTCCTCTCGCTTTTCTTTTGGATTAATTTGGCCAGTGGCTGATCGATCTTATTGATTCTTTCAAAATACCAACTTCTGTTCATTGATGCGTTCCACTGTTTAGTTTCTATCTCATTGATGTCTGCTCTAATCTTGATTATTTCCCTTCTTGTGCGTGAGGTTGGCTTAATTTGTTGTTGATTTTCCAGTTCTTTAAGGTGTAGAGAGCTGGTGTATTTGGGATTTTTCAATGTTTTTGAGTGAGGCTTGGATGGCTATGTATTTCCCCCTTAGGACCGCCTTTGCCGTGTCCCATAGGTTTTGGACCCATGTGTCTTTATTCTCATTGGTTTCCATGAATTGTTTAATATCTTCTTTGATTTCCTGGTTGATCCAAACATTCTTGAGCAGGTTGGTCTTTAGCCTCCAAGAGTTTGAATTTCTTCCAAACTTTTTCATGTGGTTGAGTTCCAGTTTCAAAGCACTGTGGTCTGAGAATATGTAGGGAATCATCTCAGTCTTTTGGTATCGATTGAGTCCTGATTTGTGACCTAGTATGTGGTCTATTCTGGAGAAAGTTCCATGTGCGCTCGAGAAGAAGGAGTATTCTGTTGTTTTAGGGTAGAATGTTCTGTATATATCTATGAGGTCCATTTGGTCCAATGTGTCATTCAAAGCTCTTGTTTCTTTATTGATTTTCTGTTTAGATGACCTGTCTGTTACTGAGAGTGGCGTGTTAAGATCTCCTACAATTAATGTATTCATATCAATATGACTCTTTATTTTGATTAATGGTTGGCTTATGTAGTTGGCTGCTCCTATATTGGGGGCATAAATGTTTACAATTGTTAGATCTTCTTGGAGGATAGACCCTTTAAGAATGATGTAGTGTCCTTCTGTATCTCTGACTACAGTCTTTAGCTTAAAATCTAATTTATCTGACTGAGAATCGCTACCCCAGCTTTCTTTTGAAGCCCATTGGCATGAAAGATGGTTTTCCACCCCTTCACTTTCAGTCTGGATGTATCTTTAGGTTCCAAATGTGTCTCTTGTAGACAGCATATGGATAGGTCCTGTCGTTTTATCCAGTCTGCAACCCTGTGTCATTTTATGGGAGCATTTAGGCCATTCACATTGAGAGTGATTATGGAAAGATAAGTTTTTATTGACATCATGTTGCCTGTGAAGTCCTTGTTTCTATAGATTGTAAGTTCCTGTTCTATGTCACTCATGGGTTCTTTCTACTTTTATAGAACCCCCTTTAATATTTCTTGTAGTGCCGGCTTGGTGGTCACATACTCTTTTAGTCCTTGCCGGTCTTGGAAACTCTTTATCTCTCCATCCATTTTGAATGTCACCTTTGCTGGATAAAGTATTCTTGGCTGCATGTTTTTCTCATTTAGTGCCCTGAATATGTCTTGCCAGCCCTTTCTGGCTTGCCAGGTTTCTGTGGACAGGTCTGACGTTATTCTGATGGACCTTCCTCTGTACGTAAGGAATCTCTTCCCCCTAGCTGCCCTCAGGACCTCTTGTCTAAAATTATAATTTGAAAATTTCACAATGATGTGTCTAGATATTTTCTAGACTCATTGATCTTGAGGGGTGTCCTTTCTGCCTCTAGGACACAAATACTTGTTCCATTCCCCAGATTGGGTTAATTTTCATCCAGAATTTGTTCAGCTCTATCTTCTAGTCTTCTGTGTTTCTCTACCCCCTCAGGGATTCCAATAATTCTGACATTGGAACACTTCATGGCATCATTTATTTCCCTAAGTCTGTTCTCATGGTTCCTAAGCAGTTTGTTCCAGCCCTCCTCCTGACCTTTCTTCTCAATCATCTTGTCCTATAGATCACTAATTCTATCCTCTGTCTCCATAACCCTAGCTGTCAGACTATTTAGATTAGATTGGATCTCACGGAGCGTTTTTAACATCTCCCATACTGGTTCTCAGTTCTTCCCTTAGAGATTCTATGTTGTCATTAATGTTTTTCTCCATCCTAGCCATTGCCTGGATAATTGTTACCCTGAATTCCCTTTCCGACATACTGTTTATGTCCATGTCCAATAGTTCTGAGGGAGAGGGCACAGTCTCTGGGTTTTTCCTCTGTTGGGTGTTCCTCCTCCTGGTCATTTTGATGAGAAGTGGATGAGAGGATGTATAGCTGCATATATCACCCACGATCCAGGCACGGTGCACCCTGGAAGGTTTTGGAGCAATTGCAATTCACCAACAAAAAGAAAGAATAAAGATAAAAAAAGAGAGAGAGAGAAAGAGAAAAAAAGAGATCCCAGCCAGAATGGGCCCCCAAAATAAGATTTATAAGGTATAGAAACAAACATGAACAAACATAAAGACCGATAAGAGTAAATGACAAGAAATAAAATAACCTAGTCAGAATGAACCCCAAGAATAACATATAATACCAGGACAAAAGCAAATACACAGAAACACTGACAGAAGGATAAGATGGGAGGGTGGTTATAAATCCTCGATGTGGGCGAGGAAGGTTATTTTGGGTCTACCTGGGTTTATCGTTGTATTAAGCCTCTAGTTGTAATGTTAAGTAGTTTTAAAAAAATAAAGAAACCAAGAGACGTGAGAACGAGTGAAAAAAAAACCTTGTATCTATGAAATATACAGGTTTTAGGGTATTATCGGGAGCTTAATATATTGATTTCCCCTGATGTTGTTTTTTTTTTTTTTTTTAAGATTTTATTTATTTATTTGACAGAGAGAGAGAGATCACAAGTAGGCAGAGAGGCAGGCAGGGAGAGAGGGGGAAGCAGGCTCCCTGCTAAGCAGAGAGCCCAATGCGGGGCTCAATCCCAGGACCCTGAGATCATGATGTTGGGGTTTTATAGTTTTATGGGGACCCTGTGGTTATTGTCCTCTTGTTTTTGGCTTGTCTTCTGGGGGAGGGGTCTGCTGCGTTGTTTTCCAGTCAGTCTTGCTTGGGTTGAGTCACCCTGCCGGCTATTAGGGAGCTGGGCTCTGTGGAAATCGGTTTTTCAGTCTTTTGCTCTCTGGAGGTTTTTGCTCTTTTGCAGCTTTTTGTGCCATTTCGGAGAGTCCAAGCAAGGAATCTGCCCGTACCCAGAACTCCGAGTCACAGAGAAGCCTCAGTCTGCTCCCCTCTGGGTTGTCCAGAATGCACTGACTCCCCTCTGCTCACACCGCAGCCTGCCACAGGCGGTGCACACCCCCAGTCACCGTCCCAGTGGCCCCCTGAGGCCTTTGCTAGCCTCTGCACCCTTACGTGACCAATGCCGCGAGTGATATTGGTCTAGGAAACTCGCTTCTGGTGGCTGCCGTTGCCGGGACTGCTCTCCGGGCTCCTGGCCCGCACCAGGTGTGCTGAGATTCCTGCCTGAGAAAGGCCGTGTTCTCTCAGGTACCAGCTGCGAGCGCCCAGACCCTGCTGCAGGTGGCGGATGTCCCGAGGTCCTAGAGACCACCGGATAGGGCTCCCACCCGGTCTCTTAGGGGCTTGCGGGAATGCACCCAGTCCACGGAGTGCTGCACACAGAGAAAAGCTGCAGGCTCATGGACCACACCAGGCTCTCTAAGCTGCTTGCAGGAGTGCGCCCAGCCCACGAAATGGTGCAAGGAGCGGAAAGCTGCGGGTTCATGAACCAGGGACTGGACCCCCCGCCAGTCTCTCTTTGACGCGGGTGGTGTCCTTCTTGGGAACGTGGGCTTAGGCCTGTGCCTGTGACCACCCACTTCCACTAGTTGCTCCTTAAGATCTTTTGCTCTTTTTAAGTGTTCTTAACCGGACTCTAAGTTAATGCTGGTCCCCAACCACAGGGCACGTTCCTTTGGGGTGTTACTTCCCTTGGGTCACTTCTGATGGCTCCCTCTCCCTTCTCTTTATCCTCTGATATAGGTTCGAGTGTTCCCACTCTGCTTTACCTCTCCACTGCTGCCTTCTGCTCCTGTAGAGATACAGAAGTGAAAAATTTTACTTCTCAGGCTGATTTCATGGGTGTTCAGCGTGTTCTGGTAGATATCCAGCTCACTTTAGGGGACCAGTTGTAACAGGGTCTCCTACTTCACCATCTTGCCCTCCTCCCTTCTTTGGGTTTCTATTTCATTGATTTCTGCTCTGATCTTTATTATTTCTATTCTCCTGCTGGGTTTAGGCTTTGTTTGCTGTTCTTTCGCCAACTCCTTCAGGTGTAGGGTTAGGTTGTATATTTGAGACCTTTCTTGTTTCCTGAAGAAGGCTTGTATTGCTATATACTTTCCTCTTAGGACCGCCTTTGCTGTATCCCAAAGATTTTGAACAGTTGTGTTTTCATTTTCATTTGTTTCTGTGAATTTTTAAATTCTTCTTTAATTTTCTGGTTGACCCATTCGTTCCTTAGTAGGATGCTCTTTAGCATCCATGTGTTTGTGTTCTTTCCAACTTTCTTCTTGTGGCTGAGTTCTAGTTTCAAGGCATTGTGGTACGACAATATGCAGGGAATGATCCCAGTCTTTTGGTACCAATTGAGACCTTATTTGTGACCCAGGATGTGATCTATATTGGAGAATGTTCCATGTGCACTAGAGAGGAATGTGTATTCTGTTTCTTTGAGATGAAATGTTCTGAATATATCTGTGATGTCCATCTGGTCCAATGTGTCATTGAAAGCCTTTATTTCCTTGGTGATCTGCTTAGATTATCTCTCCTTTGTTGTGAGTGGGGTATTGAAGTCCCCTACTATTATTGTATTATTGTCGATGTGTTTCTTTGATTTTTTTATTAATTGGTTTATATAATTGGCTGCTTCCATGTTAGGGGCATAGATATTTAAAATTGTTAAATCTTCTTGTTGGACAGACCCTTTAAGTATGATATAGTGTCCTTCCTCATCTCTTATTATAGTCTTTGGCTTAAAATCTAATTTGTCTGACATAAGGATTGCCACTCCAGCTTTCTTTTGATGTCCATTAGCATGGTAAATTGTTTTCCACCCCCTCACTTTAAATCTGGAGGTGTCTTTGGGTCTAAGATGAATTTTTTGCAGACAGCATATCGATGGGTCTTGTTTTTTTATCCATTCGGATACCCTGTGTCTTTTGATTGGGGCATTTAGCCCATTTACATTCAGGGTAACTATTGAAAGATGTGAATTTAGTGCCATTGTATTGCCTGTAAGGTGACTGTTACTGTATATTGTCTTTGTTCCTTTCTGGTTTGTTCCTTTTAGGCTCTCTCTTTGCTTAGAGGACCCCTTTCAATATTTCCTGTAGGGCTGGTTTGGTGTTTGCAAATTGTTTTAGTTTTTTTTTTTTGTCCTGGAAGCTTTTTATCTCTCCTTCTATTTTCAGTGATAGCCTAGCCGGATATAGAATTCTTGGCTGCATATTTTTCTCGTTTAGTGCTCTGAATATATCATGCTAGTCCTTTCTGGCCTGCCAGGTCTCTGTGGATAGGTCTGCTGCCGGTCAATATTTCTACTGTTGTAGCTCACAGACTTCTTGTACCCGAGCTGCTTTCAGGATTTTCTCCTTGTCTCTGAGGCTTGTAAGTTTTACTATTAGATGATGAGGTGTTGGCCTGTTTTTGTTGATTTTGATGGTGTTTCTCTGTGCCTCCTGGATTTTGATGCTTGTTCCCTTTGCCAAATTAGGGAAATTCTCTGCTATAATTTGCTCCAATCTACCTTCTGCCCCCCTCTATCTTTCTTGTTCTTCTGGGATCCCAATTATTCTAATATTGTTTCGTCTTATGGTATCACTTATCTCTCGAATTCTCCCCTCGTGGTCCAGTAGTTGTTTATCTCTCTTTTTCTCAGTTTCTTTGTTCTTCATCATTTGGTCTTCTATATCACAAATTTTCTCTTCTGCCTCATTTATCCTAGCAGTAAGAGCCTCCATTTTTTGCTCCTCATTAATAGCTTTTTTGATTTCCGCTTGGTTAGATTTTAGTTCTTTTATTTCTCCAGAAAGGGATTCTCTAGTATCTTCTATGATTTTTTTCAAGCCCAGCTAGCATCTTTACAGTCATCATTCTGAACTCTAGTTCTGGCATCTTACTAATGGCCATATTGATTAGGTCCCCAGCAGTTGGTACTGCCTCTTGTTCTTTTTTTTGAGATGAGTTTTTCTGCCTTGTCATTTTGTCCAGAGAAGAATAGATGAATGAGAGGACAAAATGCTGAAAGGGTAATAACGACCCCAGAAAAATATACACTAACCAAATTGGAAAGAGACCTGAAACCAGGGGGAGAAGAAAGGGAAAAAAAATATATGATTAGGCTGGTGAATAGAACAGAGCCACACACTTGGTTTTGGGTGTATTTTGGTCTGTTAGAAGAAAATGCCTCCCAAAATATGGATAAACATAATGAGGTGATGGAGTATGACTGTAAAGATGAAAATTAAAAAAGATTTTAAAAATGGAATTGGGGGCACTTGGGTGGCTCAGTGGGTTAAAGCCTCTGCCTTCCCCTCAGGTCATGATCTCAGGGTCCTGGGATTGAGCCCCACATCGGGCTCTCTGCTCAGCGGGGAGCCTCCTTCCCCCTCTCTCTGCCTGCCTCTCTGCCTACTTGTGATCTCTCTCTGTCTCTGTCAAATAAATAAATAAAATCTTAAAAAAAAAAAAAACAACGGAATTGATAAGATAAGCAAGTGGTTGAAAAATGAAAAAAAAAAGAAAGTGTGATCAGGCTGGAGACTAAAACAAAGCCATATGCTAGATTTATGGTATATTTTATTCTGTTAGAGGAAATTGTATCCTAAAATTTAAAGAAAGAAAAACTTATATGTATACAAAAAATACAGTTAAGTACAATGAAGGGATAGAATATGACTATAAAAATGAAAATTAAAAAACATTTTTTTAAAAGGTATTGATAAGATAAAATAGTTAAAATAGGTTGAAATAGGAAAGAGGAAAAATTTTTAAAAATAGAAAAATGAAAAATAATGAAAATTTTAAAAAATTAACTTTGGAAGTCTAAAGAATCATGGAAAAAGGCCATGAATTCTATGTGTTGTATTCCTGTAGTTCTGGAGTTCCACAGTTCTCATTGATCAGTGAACTTGGTCTTGACTGGATGTTCTTGCTGATCTTTTGGGGGAGGGGCCTGTTGCAGTGATTCTCAGATGACTTTGCCCGAGGTGTAATTACACCACCCTTGCAATGGGCCAGGCTAAGCAATCTACTTGGGTTTGGTCTCGGTAGCTTTTGTTCCTTGAACGCTTATCCATACTGCTTTGGAGGAGGGGAATGAAGATGATGGCCTCCCAATCTCCTGCCCCAGAGAAGCCGAGAGCTCGGGGCCCCACTCCTCAGTGTGCCCTCAGAGAAAAGCAATTACCCATCTCCCTGGTCTCCAACCACACTCTGAGCTTACCCAGCCTGTGACCGAGCGTTTCTGTCTCTGGCACACGACCCTGTTTAGAGCTTCCAAACCCAGCAGATTCCTGCCATGTGCTCCTGTGCCCCTCCTCCTGGTGGAGGAAGGAGAGTCTCCTGGGATCTGCCACTTGTTGTGTCTCTGCTTGAAGAGTAGTGGCCCAACTTTGCCTATGATCGTGGTTTATGGCAACCCCAAGCTAAGAGCTCACTCCTCGGCTCCGTCTTTGCAGCCAGCTTCCCTGCTCTGATACCTGGGAGCTCTGCCACACTCAGGCACCCCCGGTCTTTCTGTGACCCCCGAGAGTCTTGAGACCACACTGACTCAGCAAGGATTTTACCCCTCACTTAGCCCCTGGAGCAATGTCACTCCACAGAGCAAACTTCTAAAAGTTCTGATTTGTGCTTTGCTGCTCTCTCACTTGCCAGGAGCCAGCCCTTCCCCCTGCGGTCTATCTTCCCATATATTGCCTCCAATTCACTTCTTCACAAGTCCTACCTTCCAGAAAGTGGTCGCTTTTCTGTTCATAGAATTTCTGCTGTTCTTCTCTTTGATCTCCTGTTGAGTTTGTAGGTGTTCAGAATGGGTTTTATAACTATCTAGCTGAACTCCTGGGACCTGATGATATTTAGGTCTCCCACTCCTCTGCCTTCTTGCTCCTCTCCCCTATATGTCAACTGTTAAAAAGCCACACCATGCAGTTATTTTTTGATTTAGCCAGCCAAGAGACTGGCAATTTTCTTTTTTTTTTTTGATCTGTAAAGGACCAGATAGTAACTATTTTAAGCTCTGTGGGCCATCTGGTCTCTGTCTCACCTACTCAAGTCTCCTCTTGTACCTGGGAGAGCAGCTGTAGACAGTATATCCATGGATGGGTGTGGTTGTGTGGCAGGCTGCCTGGCAGGCTGTAGTTGGCTCAGCTATAGTTTAAACAATGGAAGTCTCAGTAAATCTCTAGTCACTGGAAGAATTCCCATCTACTCAGGAGGGAATTCTTAGTTCCAGAGACAGCTGTATTTTCATGCTGGGTGAAGGCACAAGAACTTGGCACTGGGATAGACGCTAATGCTATCTGGTAAGATGTGCTATACAAGGCACAGCGTTGCTGCCCAAGGGTCCAGTTCATCTCTGCCTCATGGTGATAGGTTACTCACTTTAAAAACCAACAAACCAGATTTTTAAAAAGAGTTTATTTATTTAAGAGAGAGAGAGCATGAATGGGGGGAGAGGGGCAGAGGAAGAGGGAGAAAAGCAGACTCCCCACTGAGCAGGGAGCCTGACATGGGGACTCAATCCCAGGACCCTGAGATCATGACCTGAGCTGAAATCAAGAGTCAGACGTCAGATGCTTAAGCTGCTGAGCCACCCAGGCACCCCCAAGGCTATCATTCTTTTTTTTTTTTTAAGATTTTATTTATTTATTTGAGAGAGCAAGTGAGAACATGAGCAGGGTGAAGGGCAAAGAGAGAAGCAGACTCCCTGCTGAGCAGGGAGCCTGATGTGGGACTCGAACCCAGGACCCTGGGAACATGACCTGAGCTGAAGGCGCTTAACTGACTGAGCCACCCAGGTGCCCAAGGCTATCATTCTTAATTCCAGAACTTTTATGACATCCTTTCAAACACCTTAAGTGGTGTTTTGAAGTTAGATGGAGACTTTCAAACTTAAGTTTATGCACTCAGTTGGGTGCTAGAAGATTTTTTTAAGGATTATTTATTTTAGAGAGTGCATGTGCGAGCACACATACAAGTGTGGGGGTGGAGGGAAGGTGGAGTGGGGATGGACAGAGGGAGAGGGAGAGAGAATCTCAAGCTGACTCCCCACTGAGTACAGAGACTAATGCGGGGCTTGATCTCATGACCCTGAGATCATGACCTAAGCCCAAATCAAGAGTCTGACACTCAACCAGCTGAGCCACCCAGGCACCCATGGGTGGTAGAAGATCTTGATTCACACACAGATAAGTAGTTGCAAATGGCAACCATTTCATTTTTCATCAACTGGACCTACTGTAAGAATTTATCTCCTTAAACATTTTATTGTGGAAAATAATACAAAAGTAAAAAGAATAGTACAACAAAATCCCATGTACACATCAATCCAGCTTCAACAACTGGCAACTTTTGGCTGTTCTTGTTTTATCTAAACCCTTCCTTTTTGGGGGGCGCTGGAGCATTTTATAGCAGATCCAAAATATAGTATCATTGCCCTGGTAAATCAGTGTTTATCTAATAGAAAGGACTATTCTCATAGCCAAAAAAGTAACCATGATTCCATAATTGACATCTGACACCTAGTTAATTTTCAGTTTTCCTGAGTGTCTTAAACATGTCATTAAAAAAAATTAAACAGTTGGTCTTTGTTTCAGGTTCCAAGTAGGAATCTCATGTGCATTTGGATGATAAGTCGATTTTAATCGACAGCATTGTGAATTGAATGATTTCAGTGCAATCTAATAGTTGATGAGGGAAAATTCTTGTTTATAGGAGAATCACAGCTTAAAAAATGCAGGAGAAAGAATAGAATTAAAAGTTACCATTTAGGGGCACCTGGGTGGCTCAGTTAGTTTAGTGTCTGCCTTCAGCTCAGATCATGATCCCAGGGTCCTTGGATCAAGCCCCACATCAGGCTCCCTGCTCAGTGGGAAGTCTGCTTCTCCCTCTGCTTCTGTCTCCCCCCCACCAAGCTCATGGTCACTTGCTTTCTCAAATGAATAAAGTCTTTTTAAAAAAGTTACCATTTAAAAAATTTTCTAATGAGATAAAGGATCAAGGCAGCTACCATCCATAGCTGCTAAAACAATTAGATAAATGGCTGTTGGGGGAAACTCATGATAGAGAGATCATACTGACATCGAAAGAACCCAAATGTCAGTGGTAGCCTTGTTCAAAGTGGGGCAATCAGATTTTGTATACCTTCTGATACCAGACGGTGGGAAGCATACACCATCACCAATGATGTCTTGCCAAAAGAAAAAAAATGAACTTGGATCCTTACAGGAAACATGGGGAATAGAGGCCCGTGGTAACCAGTTTTTAACAGCTTGCCTTGCATACTTAATATTCCATTAAATGGATCTGGGAAACACTGGACTGTCAATGACAGAATAGTCTCTGAATGTGAGGAGGCACTCATGGACTTCTTGCTGCTCTGCTTTGCCAGCATGGTGGCTTGCTCCAAACTTGGGATTGGAGCGCAGCACAGAAGCAGACTCCCCGCTGAGCAGGAAGCCTGATGCGGGGCTCGATTCCTGAACTCCGGGAGCATGACCCGAGTTGAAGGCAGATGCTTAACCCACTGAGCCTCCCAGGTGCCCCACAGGTTTTTATTTCTAGTTATATCTCTGTGCCATTTTATGTGAATGAATAGTCACGTACCTGAATTAACAATAGAGCTACAGTCTTCATAATTGTGACACGGTTAGAAGAAGTTCAAGCTTGTGTCTAGATATGGTAGGAGAAGCTTTCTTCTGAGATCTGCATAAAACCTAATGAACCTGACAACAAGAATTAGCAAATTGGTCACTGCCAATGTAGAATTCGTAAACGTTGCTTTTATTAGAAGTAGTTAAAACTATACAGAATTTGATTAAATATTTCAAGCCCTGAGGCACCTTTTAAGTTTCATAGAACATAGTTTGAAAACCACTAGGGTAGTAGAAAAAAGAATAGGTTTTGGTGTTAAAGAGACTGAGGTTCATGGTTTGGCTTTGTGATTGACTCAGAATATCCTTGTGTAATTGTTTCACCTGTCTGCATCTCATTTTCTCCATGTATATTGACAGGTGAATTAGAATGTACTTTTCACTATTGCTCTGCAGTTTGAATGAGATGGATGTGGTGACACTTTGCAGGACAGATACTGGGATATAGTAGCACATGACAAGAGGTGCCTTTCTCTTAAAGCATGACAAGGCAACTGGTCAGAACCGTTTGGAGAGACACTTGACTCTCTTCAATTTTGATACCCAACATACCTCTTGGATCTCAAGTTCACATGTGCGAAAAATGGGCAATTTTAGTTGTCTCCTCTCTGTCTGAGTTCCCATGCCACCTTGTAGTGGGAAACTGAGTCAGTCTAGGCCTTTCCCCACCTTCTGGTTGCCCCTTTTCCTAGTCTTCTGAGATAGTGGGAGATTCTCCACTCATCAATTACCTGTTTCTGAGAAGAAAGCCCTTATCTCATCCCTTGTGGACCCTTCAAGTGTGCTTCTCTGCTAGTGGGGCCCTGGGTCTCCCATTCCCTCTGCCATCCTGCCATTTTCTTGGAGCTGTGACCGGTCACTGTGCCTATGAGGAACCTGGACTTCTTTGGCTCCTGAGGAGATCTTCTTCTTGCTCTGGGAGAACTCTCTCACCCCAGACTCTACTCCTTCTGTGTACTTAGACTTCTTTTTCCATCACATCCTGTTTTCTTCAATGTTTTTAGCTTTTCTAATTTCGTGAACCCATGGCGGTTAAGAAAAAGAACTCTCTTTGGGAAGGCATGGCACTGTGGTGATTCCTTCGGGTGAGCAGGCGGTACTTTGGGGTGAAGAAAAAAGGCACCTTTCCTGTGGGCAGAGGTATCACCATGCCAAGGACAGGCAGTTTGGCGAGGAGGGGTTGCCCATACCCGCCCAGAGGTCCTCTGTCGAGCTGCCCTGTGGCAAGATGGCACAGGATTTGCCGCAGGCTGAAATGGGAAAAAGGAAGTTCAAAAATATAGGAAACAACAGAAGTGAAAGCCCCCAAACATACCTTGCCACGTGGGTTTGGGTTTATTTTATGTAAAGATAACAAGAATGAGGACTTTAGGGACAATAAAGGACTTGAACATATAGGATCCTGAAAAAAATGTTTGGAAGACCAGGTTGTCTAAGTATGTGTTACTGAAACTGACTTAAAGTCATCATTAGTGGTCTGCTTTTGTCTGACTTTTAGCAAAATCCATAAGAATGACAAGGAGAGACCCTCTTGGAAATAAAGTTTTTCTAATTGCTTTGTCTTTTCTTTTCCTAAATCGTAATTTGGCAGATGTTTTTTTGTGTTACTGCTTTGTTTCCTAACCTGAGGTTTGTTGTAGAGAACAAAAAAATTCATCTTTCAGTTCAATATATCGGATTTCCTAAACACATACTTTATTTTCTACTTGGGATGTTCAGATCATTGGTAAACACAAGGATTAAAAAACTTCCAATAACACAGTGTCCTAATGCTGGTCTCTTGAGAAAGTCTTTTGCCTCAAGAGTTCGTATGTTTCTAAAGAGATTTAGTTGTCAGACCTTATTCTGTTTGGTGTATTTAAAACGTTTCCTGGAAACCATAACAATGTAGAGGTTTAAAAAAGGTCCAGTAACTTTACTTGAGTCATCTAAACTTTTACAATAAGCATGTTTAACTTCATTTCTTCAGAGGGAAGCTTTGGCTTTCTTGATATTGTCTGTTTAGTTTCCTTTGCTATGAGACTGAAGCTCAAAAGATTGCTCCACATTGTCCAGATCTAATTGAAAGCCAAAGCATCTTAATCATAATATCGTGTTTCATGATCCTGGCTTACTTAATTTTTGGAAGAAATGGTGGTAGTTTGGGAGTTTTAGTAGGATGAAGCCAGCCCGGCTTATGATTTGGTTGTTTGGGGCCAATTAGAGAAGACAGTTGAATACAACAATTTAAGGATTTTAGTAATACATGCAGGCAAGATGGATGTTATGAAAATCTCTTTTTTTCCTCCTTGAAACAAGAGCAGTGTTTTTCTTTGAATTTTCATAACATCACTAACTCTTAACTTGGTCTTTGTAGTATTTGTTGCATATGAAGGAGATCTTCATGGAAAACTGATCCTATACAAATCTTACGTATTAAAAAAAAGAAAATATTTGAGATTATAGTAAAATGAAGAACTAGAATACAGAGATAAAAATAATGTAGAGTTACATAAACTAATGATACAGGTATGTAGGATCCAGTTTTTATTCAGATGCTACTAATTTTTGATGTGTTACTTAGATTTTGTACATTCTTAATTTGACTTAACTTTTTTCTGTGTGAATCAGATTTAAAATTAGAAAATCTGCTGTTGGGATTTGTTTTATTCAGTCTTTAGGCAGTTGCTAAAACTCAAGAAAGAACAGCCATAGATTTAGAGAAGGTTCTGGAACTTAAAAAAATATTTTTAAATTTACATACAATGAAATTAACTTTTTGTGATGCACATGTCTATAAGTTTTTTTTAAAAGAACTTTTATTCATTTGAGAGCGTGTGCATGTGTGTGTGTGCGAGTACGAGTGGGGGGAAGGGCAGAGGGAGAAGGAGAAGTAGCCTTGCCGCTGAGAAGGGAGCCCAAAGACGTGGGGCTCCATCCCAGGACGCCAGGATCTCATCCCGAGCTGAAGGCAGATGCTTAACCGACTGAGCCACCCAGGCGCCCCATAAGTTTAGACAGACGCATAGAGTCATGTAATCACCACCATAGTCATGAAACACAACACCCCCCACAAAATTACCTCATTTTGCCCCTTTGTAGTCAGCCACTATCCCCATCTTTAAACACGGCTCTCTGTCCCTGTAGTTTTGCCTTTTTCAGAATGTGAGTAAAACTTGCCTGTGTTCTTCCATGTATCAGTAGTTCATTCCTTCTTATGACTGACTACTGTTCCAGTGTGTGTCACAGTTTATCCTTTCACCAGTTGAAGAACATTTGGGTTGTTTACAGTTTTTGGCAATGATGTGGGTTTTTGTGTGAGCATGAAGTTTTTATTTCTCTTAGATAACTACCTAGGAGTGGGATTTCTGGGTCATATGTAAGTGTATGTTTAACTTTTTAAGAAACTGTCAAACTGGTTTCTTTCTTTCTTTCTTTTTTTTTTTTTTTAAGATTTTATTTATTTATTTGACACAGAGAGAGATAGCAAGAGAGGGAACACAAGCAGGGGGAGTGGGAGAGGGAGAAGCAGGCTTCCCGCTGAGCAGGCAGCCCGATGCAAGGCTCAATCCCAGGACCCCGGGATCACGACACGAGACGAAGGTAGACGCTTAACAACTGAGCCACCCAGGTGCCCCTCAAACTGGTTTCTAAAGTGGTTCTGCCATTTTGCATTCCCACCAGCAGTGTGCGAGTGATGCAGTTTTTCTACATTCTGAACAGCTTTTACATTATCAGGTTTCGCTTGTTTGTTTGTTTTTGCCATTCTAATGATGTATAGTGGTGTTGTATTGTTTGTGACTTACATTTTTCTAATTATTAGTGCTGTGAACATCTTCCCATGCACTTACTTTTCATCTTCATATCTTCTTTGGTGAATTGTCTCTTCAAATCTTTTGCTTGCTTTTAAAATGCGTTGCTCGTTTTCTTACTTGTTGTGTGTTGAGGATTCTTTATATACAAATTCTTTTTCATATATGCAGTTTTCAAGTATTTTGTCTCTGTAGCTCGTGTTTTTATTCTGACAGTGTCATTTGTAGAGCAAAATTTTTTAATAGTGATGTCCAATTATTTTTCTTCTATGGATTGTGATTTTGGTATCATGTCTAATAACTCTGTGTCTAGGGGCGCCTGGCTGGCTCAGTCATTAAGCATCTGACCTTGGCTCAGGTCATGATCTCAGGGTTCTGGGATCGAGTCCTGCATCAGGCTCCCTGCTAAGTGGGGAGTCTGCTTCTCCTTCTCCCTCTGTGTTTTCTCTCTCTCTCTAAAATAAATAAATAAAATCTTAAAAAAAAAAAATAACTCTTTGTCTAACCCTAGGTAACAAGAGCTCCCCCTATATTTTCTTCTAGAAGTTTGATAGTTTTAGGTTTTACATTTAGGTCTATGATCCATTTTGAGTTAATTTTTGTAAAAGATGTGAGGTATGGGTCAAAGTTCATTTTTTTCTTTTTTCTGCAAATGGATGTCCAGTTGTTTTAGCACATTCTTCTAAAAGACTGTCTTTTCCCCTTTGATTGCCTTTAAAAAGGTGTGAAATTGTTTAATTCAAGAAATTATGCTATACTTTTCCATAATAGTTCTGGTTATTTAGTTGTCTGATTATTATTTGTATTTTTATTACCTATGCTGAACTTTTCAGAGAGACTTCTAAATTTTGTAAAGATTTCTCAAAGCAGAATTATTTGATTCGTTTAAAATAAAAAAAATCAATCAATGCAGTACAATATTTTAGGGGTATGGAGGTAGAAAATCTGGTTAATCAACTGTTTCCAGATTGACATTTTTGTAAAATACTGCAGTGTGGAGAATACTGGATCTGGTATGGGAGACAGCGATTCTCCTCTGAGCTCTGCCCAGCCATGTTACCTTGGAAAAGTCACCTCATTTCTTTGGCTTTCATTTCTCCACAAGAAGGGGGAAAACCAAAGCATCTCTAAGACCTATTTCAACTCAGATAGCTTTGATGCTATTCAGTATCGGTAGAACCTCAAAAGGGTTAGAATCCAAGAAGCAGGGGCTGGTCTCTGATACTTTGTAATTTCTGTCTTTGCTGAAGTACCTATTTGCCTGTCGCTCTGAGTGCAGGGAACTGTTTCTGTACTGGTGACAGAGACCAAACTATCCCTGGGATGCAGATTCCATGAATCTTGTTAAAGTGGTTGGTAAGAATTTATATTACAAGCAGAATGCTTTCTGTTTTGTTTCAACAGCTGGACCAAGCAACTCTGTCCCTAGCTGTGAGGGAAGACTACCTGGATAATACTACAGAAGCCAAGTCTGTAAGTTTTACTCATATTCAACACTGTGCCTTGTCAGACTGTTGTTGGGTTCATAAATTATTCTAAAATCCCCGACTCCATTGGAAATGAACAAGTGACTGTTTGATGACCATGTTGCCAATGCAGGAGCAGAGGCCTTTTATTCACTCCGACAAATGGCACTCCCTGTCTTCGGGAAGTCTGGGCATCAAGGCTCAGTGCCCTCATGATCGAGCTGGGGAGACAGCACACCCAAATGAAGTAACCAAGAAATGAGCCTGCAGCCTTTCCTTAGAACTGTAGAGAGCTCACTGTACATTGCAGAAGTAAACTGTGGGGGATTTGCCTGGGTTCACATAGTCAGTCAGTGGTTCTCAAATTGTATGGCTTAAGAATCACCGGGAACCTCCTGTTAAATGTTGATTCTTGGGCCTCAGCCTAGGAGAGGCCCATGTAGGAGACTTGAAGTGAGGCCCAGGAATCTGTTTTCTTAACAGATGCCATGGGTTAATGCAAGGTTACTGAGAACCAGATGAGATCAGTTCCGATAGACTTCTTGGGTTGGCTGGGAAACCTAGTAGTTTCCTGGAGATTAGAGTAGAGCTGCTTCATTCCTGACACTTTCAATTCATTTTGGAAACGTGGTTGAACTTCCAAAGGAGCCTCAGACCCAGGGGACCCTTGACTAGGGAGTTCACTGGTTTCTGGGCCAGCCTAAGAATATAAGAACTTAGACTGGGAAGTGTTGGGTCCCAATGGAAGCCCCTGCCCCTTTGCTGATACCAAACCTTGTATCTAGAAGGTTCTGGAGGGCAGGAAGCTAGGTAAGATCTTAGGGAACTTTCCGGGTGAGGACACTCATCAAGGAAGATTGGCATGTTTGTATTGTTCAAAGTGGATAGAATGAACTTTTGCCGGTCTGTGGGCCCCTACCTTTCTGTTGGAGTCACCACTCTATCAGCAACCAGGCTTGAAACCACGTAACCAATCAGTCAAGTCGTGCGGATTCTACTTTCAAAATCTCTGTTCCGTCTGGTCCCCCCTCTCTGTCTTTGCTGCTCTAGGTACTCCTTGTTAACTCTCGCCTTGACTACAAGTAGCTTTTAACTCTTACCTCCTCCCCTTCGTTTCATTGCCTCCTTAGCCCCACTGGACAAGTTCTCTTCTCAAAGTATAGCTCCCAGCATGCTTTTGCTCACACGCTAGGCTCTGAATTCCTTAGAGGGAATTCAAGGCCTCTTCATGACATGATCCCAGAGCACTTTTGCGGCCTCATTTACTTTGGTTTTTCTCCCAACAAAGGCAGCTTGCGCACCTCACAGGAGGACTCTTCACTGCTCCTTCAAGATCTCTGTGCTCATTTCTCCAGGCTGGAATTCTTCTCTACTTTTTGAGTTCCCAAACACTTAGCAGCTTTGTTAAGGAACTGATTTTGGTGTCTCTAATGCTGCAGTTAGTAATTTCATGTTTATCTCCATCACTGGATTACACACTGAGAACCAGACTCATGCATTATGTCATTTTTCATCTGTACCCACCATAAGCACAGGATGCCTAGCAAGACATCCTATGCATGTGTTGATGGAATACATAATTTCTTAACTTTAATTGGGAATTAGAAAACATTGTTTCTAATTAAGACTATTTGCAAAGCTTGCTTAGTGATTAACAAATATTTATTAAGGCCCTGCTATATGCCAAGCACTGGATAGGTCTCGAGGTCATAAGCATAGCAAGAATAGCATATAGAATCAAGATGTAAGTATATCTTAGTCCCATAGCACAACTGTGTAATAATTTATTATGTGGTGTATTGAGTTCTCACAAATATGTTTGAAAGGAGAGGTTACCCTCAACAAGATTCCACAGTTTCCACAGAGTAAGTTCCCTCTTCAGTGCCATATGAATAGCCTGAAAATAGGTTTATGAACATGCAGGGAGGAAACGCTGTATTTGCTATTTGCTGGGTTTCTCTTTGTTGTTCCTCTCTTCTTTCTTTTTTCCCTGAGTAGTGAGGAGAACTTTGTAAAGTCCATACAAAACTGAAGAGACAAGGGCTATAATCACTGGTCCTTTATTGCTTAGTGCGAAGGTGGGTAAATTGAGCTGGAAGAGAATAAATCAGTTTCCACTAGTCTTCATGGATCATTCCTCCTGCTTTTAGCAACTGTTCTTTCCCATTATTTTATTAAACCTCATTGCCTGGAAAGAGGAGTCTGACCTTTAACTTTCTATTCCAGGCTTATTTGGAGATGTTTCGTGTATCTATCATATCACTGGTTGCCAGAAAACTAGTTCTCTTGATCCTTGGTGGCTGGTATCTCTGCCTCTCATGGAAACAGTCCCCCAGTAGCTGCCACTCTTCTTTCTCCTGAAGTGGTCAGTGGATAGTTGCTTTTGCCTCATGCCTGTACCATACTTTGAGTATAGAGTGAAACTGAAGAGCATTTACTTACACCTGCTGTTTTTGCTCCTCTCTGTCCCTGAAATGTACTAACAGGCTGTCATGGTCACTTGCTTCTTTATCTCTTACAGTATCGGGATGCCCTTTACAAGTTCATGGTGGACACGGCTGTGCTTTTGGGAGCTAATAGCTCCCGAGCGGAGCATGACATGAAGTCAGTGCTTAGACTGGAAAGTAAGATAGCTGAGGTAAGTCTTAATGTAAAATCTCTTTTTTTTTCTTTTCCTTATTTTAAAAGAAGTATACCATGACTGAAAATATATATGACAATGGCATTCTGTGGCATTGTCCTTTGGGTCCCAGGTAGAACTCATAGCATCCCCTCTGGGAAGGAGCCGGAAGAAGAACCATGGCAGAAAGAAGAGCTCTCCTTTTCTTCTGCCTCCCTGCTTGAAGTCCAAGGGCCGTATGCCACCCAGCTGTGGCCAAAGGACAGCATCAGGGAGATCCTCTGACTATGTTTTCCTAAAAGACTTCTGTGTGGTTCCTATAGAAGAATAGTTAATTAATAAATCCGTATTGATTTGGCTTGAGTGAAGGTTATTTTTCGTTTAGTTTACTCTGTATACCAGTCCCACTCAGGGGCAGTCTGACCTAAGATTGGGGCTTTGGGAAGTCTGCTCACCCGCCCTGGATACTGAACATACAGTTGGATGTAGAAAGAGTAGAGGACATGTTGGTAAGCATTGTTTAGCTGCCATTCTGGCGCTACCTTGTACCTAACCCTGTTTTTTAGTCTTTTCTTGCCCCACTTAAGTGTCACTGTGACACATACTCTGTTCTTTGTAAGTTGCCTTAAGTTCAGACTCAGGGTAGAGACCTAAGAACAAACTTGAGGGAAGATAATGAGAAATTCTCACGGGTTCGCTTTGTTCAAAACATAACTTCTTTCGTAGAAGAACCAAAGTGCAAAATCCCCGTACATTCTTAGGACCAGAGGGAACAAATGTGAAATCCTTGGTTGCGTGTGAGTCCAGGTGTTGCTTGGTTTCGTGTTTGGCAAAGTGGTGGTAGGGTGTTGAGGTATGGAGTAGGGATGATTGATAAGGGTCAGGAGGAAGTAGTTTCTCTCAGCTGCAGTGAGGTATATGCGTACATCTCTCCAGACTCGTACTTGCGGAGCAGAAAGTTCATTCATGCATGTCACCTTTGAAGACTGTGTGAACACTGCTGCAGACGTTCTGGAGTTAAAGACTGGGCCTCTGAGCCATGTCTAGAGGCCATCTGGATTCCCTTCCCAGGCAAATAGGAAACCCAGAGCTCTAATTTGGACTGAAGCTCTGATGCAGCAGGGGAAGGCCTTGCCCTGAGCCAGGGATTTGGACCAAAAAGGGAACTAAAAACAGCTGGGCTGAGGCAAGACTGGGAATTGTTGAGAGGCTAAATGAGGTGACAAATCCATGGGGTGGGGGGAAGTAGTTGGCAGAGCGCTAAAAACAGCTCTGAGGCCAAAGGGCTTCAATCTGGGGCTGTGAGCCCTAGTAAAGGGAGGGAGGAGTGTGGACATTCTCTGAGGCAATGATTCAGATAGAGCCAGGAAGCTGTTTGTAAGATTCATGAACTCTCTTCTGTGCAGGGCAAGGGGGGAGAAGCTCAGGGCACTGAAGCATTTAGAAAGAGGGGGCAGATGTCCGTCACTCAGCCCTGTGTGATTTTTGTCTTCAAAAATCTGTGGTGCATGGATTTTTGGCCAGCTGGTAACTCTTGCTTCCATCTTTTATACCCCTAGGCCATTCAAAATCAGTGGAACACATAGTACTAGGGAAACTTCTGAAGCTAGAGAAACAGGACAACCTAGCCAAGCACAAAAACATCCTTGTAAATACAGCCATGGAAGTGTGCATTTAACCAATACCAGCTAGAGAGAAGTGTTCACAAAGGGAGGGCACGTTGATGGAGTGGCCCTTGCGATAGGAACCAAGTAGAGTTTAATTGGAAAGGCTTGACAGAGAAAATGAATCTTGGGCCAAGTCTTGAATCCTAGTTCAAACTATGGGAGTAGTGATGGTGGATGGGGATGCCAGGGTGGGAGGGTCCTGAGGCATGAGGTGGGAGGTAGAAGGTGGCAAGTTTAATGCAAGGGAATCAGAGGATGGAGGAGCTTAAAAGCACGGTGTGGTTTAGGGGTATGGGGAGCTACTTCCTGTCCATAGAAGTGATTAAGATGGCCTTTGAGGAAGATAATCATTGCTACTTTTGTTTGATTCAACATAGCTTAGATTTGGTGTTGGCACAGTGGCCAAGAGCATGAGTATGGGGAATAGAAAGAGTGTCAAGAGTGAAGATTGGAGATGTAGACTTGGAAATATGTGTTTGAGTGGTAACTGAGCTCATTTCCTGAGCAGCGGTGACAGGGGCGGGTCTCAAGGTCAGAGAAAGCAGAGGGAAGAGGGGAGGGGAGGTAATGAGCTGTTAACAGAATGATCATAGTCTAGAGCTCTTTAGTGAAAATGTGTCCCAAGGGATGAAGGGATGGCCTGTGGATCATGAGCTCTTTGGGTCATTATCTGGATACCACAGGTGAAGGTGGAGTGTTTGTCTCAGTTGCCTAATCTCAGTTTGGCTGTCAGACCCGCGCCAGGAATAGACTTTTATTATATCACATTAGAGGTGAGGAACGGATTTAGGAAGTTATTTTTGGATTGAGGGCAGTGTTTCACACTGAACGGGACAGGAAAGATTCTTTTTATTATCTTCATCTTAATTTTGCCTAGAGTGATGGCTTTTTTTCTCTCTCTCTCAAGTTCAGCATTGCACCAAAATCTTGAAAAGCTTTATGATACTCGGCAGATGTTTTGGCACATACAGAAAGTAGTCATGCATCAAGAAATGGTTCATTTGAAAAAATAACCAAAGTTTCTTTCCAACAGATAATGATTCCACATGAAAACCGAACCAGCGAGGCCATGTACAACAAAATGAACATTTCCCAGCTGAGTGCTATGATTCCCCAGGTTGGTGAAAATGATCTAGGAAATGTTATCTTAACTGGTCATTTTACAAGCAATTGTACATTCTCTGTGTGTGAATTTTTGCCTTTGTGAAACCTACCATCAGTCTTAGCGGTTATCATCATGTTTGTGAGTCACCACATAAAATATCCCCTGTCTGTGCATTAGGGTGCTTCCTCCTGTAGGGAACAGAAAACCTTTCCAAGAGTGGCTTAAAAACTTAAAGACCATTTTCTTACATGACAAATGTCTAGACGTAGGTGGCTGTTGGTGTTGCTTTTGCTGTTGAACAGCGTTGTCGAAGACCCACGTTTGTTCTCTCCACCCCATTCTCCTTAGTGTGCTGGCTTTTCGACTTCCCGTTTGATGACTCAGGCTTGTAAGGTGGCTACCGTAGCTCCACATATCCTGTCTGCCATCAGCCGGGAGGAAAGGGGAAGGGCCAGTGATAGTCAGGACTGTCTCTTTTCCCGGGAAAAAATACCAAAGCCTTTCCAGCATATTCCCAGATGTCTTCCCTTTGGTCTTAAGTAGGACTGGGGCCCGTGGCCATTCCTGCTTACAGGGCAGGCTGCAAGTGAGTAACTGTTTTCCATTTCAGTAGTGGATGCAGGCAAGGGAGGTAAAAAAAAAAAAAAAGGGCTGGAAATGACTTTTGGGGTAGCCAATTAAAAACGCCAAGAGAGTGATGCTCTGAAGAGGGGACACATACTACTTTTTGTTGCTCCTATTCCCCCCTCATAAGTAAAGCTGCGCCAGAGGGGAGACCAATAGTGTAGCCTGGCCCAGGGCATCTGTGTGTATCCGTGAGTGAAGAGTGCAGTGGGCTGGGGGATGGGGGTGGGCTGTGAGGGCCAGCTCTAGAGGGAGAGAAGTGGGGGGAAAGATAGTGGAGGGAGGAGAAAGAATGAGGGACTGGGGAGCTGAGGAGGGAGGGAATGTGCTGCCCGTGGGCAGATGGTACAGAATGTATGGGAAGTCTGTGATACAGGCAGTAGGTCTGGGTAGCCTGTGACCAGTCATTTCTTTTCTAGAGTTGAGCAGTTACATCTCTAATTATTTGGTCAGAAATTACAGGCAGTGGAGTACGTTCAGCCAGCTCTCTTTGCCTTTCTCCTTGCTTGCTGCCCAGCAGATGTCCCCTCACTCTGTGTTTGTCTCTCTCTCCTCAGTTTGACTGGCTGGGCTACATCAAGAAGGTCATCGATGTGAGACTCTACCCCGGCCTGAAAGACATTGGCCCCTCAGAGAACGTGGTCGTCCGGGTCCCGCAGTACTTTAAGGATTTGTTTAGGATATTGGGCTCTGAGAGGAAGAAGTAAGAGCTTTCTTGTGTATTTTACCGTGACTTTTGTTTTTCCTTTTAAATTATAAGGCCGTCCCTCTCACATCCTTGGAGTACTGTTGTTAAAGAAGATTACCTCAAAAGAGTCTTAGGGAAAACCGTGGTGCCCTTTGTGACAAATTGGCCAAAATCATTGTGTGGTGTCATTTACTTGCTATGATAGCAGCAGATACACAATGTTTTTGCCCCTTGTTTCTGGCCTTTCTCCATATTTTTCTCTCTGAAAGCCTCAGTTGTTTCCTACTTTTAGGAGCTAGTTATATAATCATGTTATTTTCTGAGATTTCTATATGAACATCTCTTTTTTTTCCAGTTCATTCTTGGTCCTTTGCTGCCTTTTTTCCTGCTTTCTTTTTAGCAGTAAGTCACTTTGTTGCAATATAGTGAAGGACCTGTGTTGGATAAGAGTACTCTGAGAGCTGTAGAAAAATTGCACTGATGAAACAACTTCAGGAACCGTCTGGTTTTTCTTATTTTATATGTATTTTAAAGATTTTATCTATTTATTTGAGAGAGAGAGAGCACACACGGGGGAGGGGGAGAGGGCGGTGGTGAGGAGCAGAGGGAGAGGGACAAGCAGACTCTGCACAGAACACAGACCACAATGCGGGGCTCAATCCTATGGTCCTGAGATCAGGACCTGAGCCAGAATCAAGAGTCGGATACAGTGGACGCTTAACTGTTTAACCTTGACCGACTAAGCCACCCAGGCACCCTTGGTTTTTCTTATTTTACTTATTTATTATTATTATTATTTAAAGATTTTATTTGAGAGAGAGAGAAAGAGAGAGAGCAGGAGGGAGGAGGGGCAGAGGGAGAAGCAGATTCCCCCGCTGAGCAGGGAGCCCCAGTGCAGGGCACAATCCTGGGACCCTGGGATCATGACCTGAGCCGAACAGCAGACACTCACCTGACTGAGCCACCCAGGCACCCCATGGTTTAAAGAATGTTTTAGAATTGGATGCTTTGCTACTTTGCTACTTTAGCACTATAGACAAGAAGGTCCTAAAAATGTCCATGCAAGAGAATTTTACATCTTCATGAAGCCTTTCAGATTTGACACAGAAAATGAAGCACAGCAAGGTCAAGTAGATTTACAAAGGCAGTTTACTAAGCTAGTTGCCAAATCACAATTAAAAATCATATTTTCTTATTTAGACTTAGGGCTGTCTTGCCAGGAGTTATGTAAAAAAAAAAACAAACAAACAAAAAAACGCCTGCAGAAGTCCTAGAAGTAAAATTTAGCATCCATCCCTACCTATGGAAACACTTAAACACCTTTGAAGAGCTGCTTTTCCTTTTAAGATGATATTTTATGATAAAAGCAGTATGTGTTCATTGAGGAAAGCATACAGAAAAGGGAGAGAAGAAATAATAAATTTACTTAAAATTCTACCATTTAGAGATAAGCAGTGACTCTATAAAAATTTTCTAAGTGAAAATTGAATCTAGAGGTATGTTAGTGGATGTGTCGGGGAGAGCCTTGCTCTTCAAAGTGTGCCCCGTGCCAATATTACACTATATGGTAACTAACGAGAATTTAAATAAAAAACCGAAAGTGTGCTCTGTAGACCAGTAACACCAGCAGCATCGCCTCAGGCCCTTGGTGGAAATACTGAATCCAAGGCTCCTCCTCCACAGAGGCAGAAACAGCATTTCTAGGGGGGCCTGGAATCTGAACTTTAACAAGCACCCCTGGAGAATCTTTCAGTTAGTGTTTTTGGGAGAATCACTGGGTTTGAAAACTGATTCATGTTAATCACATTATGGCTAACAGTTACCTTTGATCTTTAAAAAAAACTGTTGTTCCCACTTTATAGATGAGGAAACTGAGGTAAAGCGACTTCTGCAGGACAGACCTTGAAGAAGGAGGGGGTGGAGCTGAGAGTCTAAACTGGGTTGCCCTCGTTTCTACATCCTGCCTCTGGCACACCTGTCCCTGTATTGAAAAGAGACCCTTCGCAGACATTTCACTGCTAGTTTTGGAGGTAGTCAGTTCCCCTGGCATTGCCAGGGTTCCGAAGCCATCCTAGGTTGGTCTCAGCCGGTCGGGGCCTGACTGGCTTCCCCTCTTCTGTCGTGCCCCCTGCCGGCCTGGCGGTATTAGGCTTTTCTTTCTGGTGGAGTGGCTGTGGGGGTCGTGGTCCTGCCTTGCTGGCAGGCCGTGGTGCAGGGCACAAAAACGAGAGCAACAAGACCCCCAGGGGTGGTGCCAGAGGCTGCACTGGCCCTTGCAGTTCAAGGGAGTAGGTGGCCGGGGGCAGGGCCATTTGGAGGCCCAAGCTGGAGGCTGCCTGTGGGAACAAGGAGTTGGTGTTCAAGGTGGAAAGGGAGTGAAGATGCAGTGATGTGCTGGGTCCCTCACATTATGCCCGTCTCTTCCTAACTCCATGTTGAGTGAGCTCATGTGAACAGTTTGAAATGGGAATAGTCACACCATGGAAATTGGCAAATCCTACAAATCAAGTTTTTTTGTTTTTTTTTTCTTGGAAAGCCATTTGTGAAACATTTACTAGCACATCACTGGTTGAGAGGTGCTGCAGATGTCCCTCCCTTTCTGTCCTCACCTCAGGTTTCCCCCCACTCCTGACTTGCAGATGCCTCAGACAGTTAACCATCTAATTTGGTGTGAGGAGTAAAATGGGACGAGGGGAGAGGCTAAGGAAGGATGGGGTTAGAGAGATTTTGCTTGGGGTCTTCCTCTGGGCAAGGCCTGGCCTCATGGAGATCATCCGCCTCAGTACTTTTCTTTTCTTTTCTTTTCTTTTTTTTTTTTTTCAGCAGGCTGGCTGAAAGCAAACCCTTGGGGATTTTTTCCAAGCCTCTGATCTTTTCTGTCTTCAGTTTTATTTTAATATAAAGCAAGCACAATGTACATTAAAGTGAGATTCAGATTCTCGTTGGACATATGCTCCCAGAGGCTTGCCTGGAAAATGTGCTGTTATGTGGACCTCTTACAGGGCTCAGTGCTGCTGAGGGTGATCTGGGACCTTGTTGTTCAAAGTATGACCCATGGAGACCAGTACAGGCCTGGCCTGGGATCCTGTTAGAAATGTAGAAATCAGGCTCCACTCCAGGCCTACTGAATCATCATCTGTCATTTAGTAAGATCCTCAGGGGGTTCATATACACACTAAAGTTTAAGAAGCACTGGTCTGGGATTTAGAAATTCCTAGTTTAGCTGTGTGTGCAGAAAGAAGAGAAGATAGAGTTTTCCTAGACCAGTGGTTCTCAAACCTGACAAGCATCAACACTTCCTGAAGGGCTTATTAAAATAGACTGCTTGGTCCCATCCCACAGTTCTGATTGATGAGATCTGGGGTGAGGCCTAGGAATTTTCTAACAAGTTCTCAGGCAGTGCTGAAGTTGCTGGTCCGGGGACACACTTTGAGGACCTCTGTATTAGGTGTATATTTGAGCAGTCTCTAGGATTTAGGAAGATCCCTTTGGCTTTTGAGAACCTTTGGGAAGAACCTGTTTGGCTTTCCTCAGGTAGTTTGACTTAGAGGAGCATATGCAAGCTCTGGAATCTGAAGACCAGATGTTAGTTCTGTGTTTGCCACAGACTTGCAAGTCCCTTGAACTCTGACCTTTGTTTTCTTCATCTGATAATGAGAATAATAATAACCATCCCATCACAGTGTCATGAGGATCAGAAAAGGCACTTAATGATCTCTTGAATGCAAACAAATGTAAGCTGTCACTAGTTGACAAGGGGCAGCAAGAGCTTCTTTAAAAAAAAAAAAAAATCTTCCCAGTCAGAGGCTTTGGGAAGTGATTTCATGTTGCTCTTTTAATGGTGGGTTCTCTCCTGAGATGTTTTGCTTTCCTCTGCTTTCTTTATTTCCATTTGGGAAAATTACCATACTGCTGAAAATGCTTTTTGGAAAAAAAAAAATATATTATGTGTTATTTTCAAGGATGGTTGCTGAATATGATTTTTGTTTTGTTTTTTGATATATCTGAGCATTAAGTGGCAGTGAGTCACTCATTACGGTCAGATCTGTTTCTGGCGTGGTAATATTAGCACTCCAAAGCCGAGCTCCCCAGCATTCTGTCAGTATATTTATAACCCACTGGAGCAGCTCATCAGCGCCATTGTCTTGCTGTGTGAGCTTCCCTGCATTCCATCTTCCAGCTCTCAGAGGTCTTGTCTTGCTATCGTCTTAGTAATGCCTTGCCCATGAAGGCCTCACACACTATTCTTTCTTCGTAGGAAGCGTTTAGGGTCTTTTGACTGGCCAGGAACTCTGTGCTGAATTAGAGGCATTAATTTAGCACCGTGTAGCCTGGGGAAAAGCACAGAGTCTTTAGAGTTAGACCCACTTCCGTCTGGTGTAGCCTCCATCACTTATTACACTGGTTCTCCAACTTGCTTGCACATTGAACTTAGCTGGGGGAAATTTAAAAACAGTATTTATGCTGGATCCCACCTAGAGATGCTTATGCCGTTGCTCTGGAGTGGCCTGGGCATTTATCTGGACTTTGTGAACTCCTCAAGTGATCCTAGCAAGTTGGAGATGCACTGACTGTGCAGTCATGAGGAGTCACTTAAAGGTTCTAGGCCTCGAGTTTCTTTGTACGTGAGACCAGCCCAGTAACACCTCTCCTGTAGTGCGGGCGCCCACGCTTCTCCAACCCCGGCGTACTTGCACCGCACTGCCTCTTCGGCCAACTGTCAGCCACCGCTGTCGGGCCCATCCTACCGGCTTCCCCAGGGAGTCTGGCTTATCACTGTGCCCTTGAGGAAATAGCTTCTGAACCCCTGAAAGCGTATCTGTTGGCCATGGACCGTCTTCTAATCTGCGCCCGTGGCTCCGCCACAGCTTTCAAACCCGGAAAGCCATATTTTAAGGTTGAAGAACATACAGACCTTGTGTCTGGGTCAGGCTCGCCTCCTTTGGCACTCCAGACACTGGGCCCTGTTAGCTACCTGCATTGTTTTCTCTGTGGCCGAACTTTCTGCCTATCTCTGTGAGTGATGACCCTGCTCACCATCTTCTCCAATACATAAGTTATTGCTGATTAGCTTGTTCAGAGTTCATATTCCTGCCTCATACCCCTAAACCTTCCATTCTTTAGGCCTGGCTCCAGCTCTGTTCCTCTCATGAGGCTGAATCTTATCCCTCAGTCTGGGATATGTGGTCCTTCTAGTGAAGTGTCCGGCATGTGCTTCTGGGTGCTAGGGTCCGCCAAGTCATTATTTATGCACTTGACCTTGTTTCTCCTGTTCAGCTCAAAGCTCCAGGAGCTCAAGGACGGTATCTTTCTCACCTTTCCATCTCCCGGGCACCTAGAACTAGTAGCACATATCTGGGTGGTCAGGATGTGCTGAATGAGTGAAAGAAAGTATTTATAATATATTTCCTTTCATGTACTTAAAATATATTTCTTCAAGTAAAAAACCCAGTTATATGAGCAAGCGGAAATCTGAAGTTCTGTGTGCTCCAGCGAGACTCTTCACTCTCCGAATGTTGTAGGTACTGGACTCCTATTTCTTTACAGTACCCAGGGCATCTGGAATGATGGTTGGCCAACAGGAAGTGCTCAGCGAGTACTTCTTGCTCAAGAATGGAAATGTGAACTGAGAAGATCCAAAGGAATGACCCACAACTACATATTCATTATAGTAGCCTGAAAAGAGGGCTGGACTTCGCTGCTGAGGCTGGTTTTCTCTGAGGGGAAGTATACATACCTCAGCGTGGTCCACTGGGTCTGAGAAGAAAATTAGAGAATTTTTATGTATCTTCATTTTTTCCCACTGAAAAGAGAATTAGGCTCAGTTGAGTCCTATATAGATGGCCATGGACCCTTCATTTGATCTGTATGGCACACATGAGGGGGAGGGCACCGTCACCCTCACTGATTTGTTTTCAGTTGGTTCATTGAGAAAATAATCTCAAGCCATTTACTATATACCTG
The DNA here is from genome assembly GCA_028534135.1 of Potos flavus. Lineage (NCBI taxonomy): Eukaryota > Metazoa > Chordata > Mammalia > Carnivora > Procyonidae > Potos > Potos flavus. Next base: position 87,973,450 of record CM052901.1, on the reverse strand, counting down.
TAGATTAATGAATTGTTTTAAGTGGTTTAGCCCCCACAGAATGGACAAGTGGCTTAAAAAATTCTTGTAGAGAAACAGGAATCAAAGCTATTACTAATAACGTAAGAACAAAGTGAACATCAGGAAAATGGCAGAAGTGACCCTTCTGCCAGTCTAGTGTGCTATCTTGGTTAGCTGGATGACAAAGTAGAAAACAATGGTGGTCTAACAGATCTGACAAGGATATGTTCAAAACTGTTTTGAAATAGTCAGGAACGTTCTATGAAATGTGGATTTGTATCCACTGTTATTGATGTAGTAACCCAATCCTTTGTGGATAATGTGTCTTGAAGAATTAACTAATAGTGTTTGAACTTTTGAAAATATCTTTGTTTCATTTTATCTTTTGAAACTCCTATTTCTGTATTGGTTAAAAGCGTTCCTAATATGTTAGTACATTAGTATATCTCTATATAAGTTAAAATAGATATACAAATACTGGGTGAATACACTGTAATGTATTTAATTGCTGAAAGTGTATATCCACTGGGTTAGAGTGCCATGCAAATGAGAGTTGGTTGTTCTTAATGGGCCAGATGCCATCTTCGTGTCACATGGATCTTACATGGCTGGATGACCCAGGAGCCATCTCAGGAATGTATGTTATTAGTCACCGTGGTAATGGCACAACTGGGAGGAGATGGGTCATTAAAAATTCATCTTCACTATTGAGTTAGAAATTAGATCATACATCCTTCTGAGGTCAGGGCATCTTTTGCTTATAGAAAAAGGCAACAGTTAACAAAATGTAATGGATTTTTAAAAATCTCTGTTATGGGCACTGCATGAGTGTATGGGCTTATTCATATGTTTGGAAGTAATGACAATAAAAAATCTGGAATTTACTCTTTATTAAAGGTTTTGTTACTTACTTGAACTGCACAGTAAACCTATAAGGTAGGGATCATCCTCGTTGTAGGACAAGAAAACGTAAAATCAGCAAGCTTAAGTGATAAGCTCAAGCTCATGTAAGTATAGAACCAAGGTGCCAATCTAGATAATTGGTATTGGCCAATGTATTAATGTTTGCTCCCAAAAGGAAGAATTCATCTGCATTTTATGAAGTCACCTAATAATTCCAGTGTACGGACAGTTTCTAGACAGAAAGGTCTAGGCTCAACAGTGGATTCCATGCCCTAAGAGGGAAAGCAAGACGTTGACGCTGAGGCCTCGGGCTAAAGAGGCCTAGAATCTTCATTTTAGCTCTCTGTATTAAGTGGTGAAAAGCAAGCCACTTTTGGTTGAGCTTATTGACATTGTATCATCTTATGTCGTTTCTCAAGTGCAAGTTCTACAGTTTTCTATGAGCAAGAGGTCCCTCCATGGAGCTTGGCCAGCAGTTTTCCCCAGGGTGTTCTGTGGAGTATCAGGTATCAACCTAACTGTAATAAATGCACATTTCTCTCTGCTGACAGGACCATTGCCAACTATTTGGTGTGGAGGATGGTTTATTCCAGAATTCCAAACCTTAGCAGGCGCTTTCACTATAGGTGGCTCGAATTCTCACGGGTAAGTTTGAAGAAGATTGCAATGTTACATCACTGGATAACTTTGCATGCTGGAACAGTCCGTATATTAACTAATCCAATAAAAATAATCTTTAGGGATGAGACAGAAGTTGTTTTGCAGCCCAAACTCTACTTTTTTTTTTGAGTTATTTCTTTTTATTGAGTGAAACCTTATGTACTGTAAACTACACTCAAGCTGTACTTTGATGAGGCCATATAAAGATATTTGGGGCAATATTTGGGACTATCATATTGTTTTCACTCCCTCTTATCGACCTATTCCCGTTTTCCCCAGTGTTTTTAACTGGGTCACTGTAATTACAGTTTTAATGTATCTTAGTGATATATTTGTAACTATTTTTCATTTTCAGTATTATGAATATTCAAAATAAGCTTAATACATGTATTAGATGATAAAGTTTCATCTTTAATTTAGGGGTAGAATTTTGTCTTTATCTTGACTTTCATTCAGTCTTTGAATTTATCCCTATTCTGCTAGGCCAAAGAGACCTAGATCTAGTCTCCCCTGGGGAACCTGGCTCAACTGCCTAAAACACTTTGCTTCTTTCCCCCTCACCTGGTTCTTTGATTTTAGCTTCACCCCCTCACTTACATAGGTGTTGTTTTGCCTTTGGTTCACAAGCTTTTGTCTGAGTAATTTTCTCATTATTAAGGATCTAGTGATTTTCTGGTTTTTTGTTTTTTTTTGCATTTTAAATATTTTGCGACTTTTAAAAGGTACTTTAAATTTATTTTTCTCTCAACTAGAAGTGAATGACAAATTTTATAACAGTGCTTTCCTTTAACAGATGTTTTGGTTATTAGAGAAACAGGTAAATACAGCAATTTTTGGTGGGTCATTATTATTATTTTGGACATATTTTGGCTTTCAAAGTCACTAGATTATTGAGTTTTATACAGAACACTATAAAACAGCTATATTTATTGATATCGAAAGGTTAAGTTACAAAACAAGTAGATTTTACATATATATATATTTATATATGTGCCTATGTACATATATGTATGTTATATATATATATTTATATTTATATATATGCGTGTGTATTTTTAACGCTTGTGGATCACATAAAAGATAGTACCCAGCTGCTTTTCAACCCTACTGTGAAGAGAATAAGAGAATGGTGTAAGAAGTAGTGTGTGAAAATTGGCGGGTTAGGTATGAGGAGGGGATGTTACTTCAGTGTAAAGTGCTAAATATAACATGGAGTTGCCAAAGACAGTTGTAGGATCTCCTTCTCTAGAGATTTAAAAAATACATCGATTCTTTCTGTCTGCGAGGGATGGTGTTGCCAGAGAGCAGGGGGAAGGACGGAGAGATGGATCTAAGCGTTAAGCCCGCGGCCGCACCAGCAGCCTGAGGCTAACGGGGAGCAGGCGTCGCCTCCACCGTGCTCAGGGCCTCCCTGCCTTGCCACTTGCCTTCAGTTTGCATTTTGAGCACTGAACTTCCATCCTCCATGGGCATTTTAAACACTATTTATTTCTTTGCTTTCATGACCAAGAGTAAACCTTTGAGCCTTCCAAGTCCTGCTTTGGAACCTCCTCGCTTGTTTGTAAATGTTTTCTTGTAGTGGTTTATTTGGGACAGATGGGAAAAACATTTTCATCTGTTTTTTCACTTGGTTATGGGTGTGTCCTTTGCTACGATACGATATAAATACGCTTCTTGGGTCGTTCATGGTGGGCCATGTTGTCTTTGGACTTGTGAGTGTACTACCCAGAGCAAGGAAACCCTTGCTGGGCAGGAACTTTGATCCCCCATTGATACTAGACCTTTCCTAGTGGAACGTCAGTTCCCAATAGATATTAAAGGCTATCTAGACACTTGGATGGAACAGCCTCCCCTCATTTCCCTGCTAACTGCAGAAAAGCTGTGCCATTCTCCTAATCCTTCATTTAATGGGGAAAATTGAAAGGAAAGGATAAATACATTATTTTCTACCATCAAAATATTTTCATTCAGTTTTAAGTCTAACTAGGAACAAGCAGAGTTTATTTCTTCATCTGATTTCACTGTCGGCTCTACCATTAGACCCTGTATATGGATGGGTTGGAGTATGTGATATTTTGTAGCCTGTTTTCTTCAGGTTGTGTGAATTTTTTTTCAGCCATAGGTTTTATCCAAGTGAACCTCAGTTTGGATCAATTATCTCCCACAGGTAATTCAGGGGACTACAACTCTGTTGCCTCAATGGGACAAATGTGTAAACTTTATCGAAAGTGCCCTTCCTTATGTTGTTGGGAAAATGTTTGTGGATGTGCACTTCCAGGAAGACAAGAAGGAGATGGTAAGTGCTGCTCCCCCGCTGGTAAGAGCCAAGGCAGTCTGCCAGGTCTGATGTGGGCATGGCCAGCAGGCCCTTAGCAGCCCTCCAGCTCTGGAAGTGATGAATCTAGATAGATAATAGTTCAACTTCAGAGAGGAATTCCTGCAGTACAACATTAACTACAAACTCAAACCTAAAATATAGTTGTGAAAATTAAGACAAGTTAGAAGTGAGAAAAGAAGCATGAAATCATGTCACCCAGAGTCTGAATTTCTCCCGTAGAAGTTAAATGTGTAAAGTCGATGCTTAGAAACAAAGAGAGCCTAGATAATTTTATGATTAGATATTAGACTGTTGTAATTACAAAAGGTAGAGGCCTCTTTGTTTTAGAGATGAGGAAGCTGGAGACCCAGAGATAAGAGATTTGTAATATATTTAACAACTATTAAGTGGTTTAGAAATAGAAATAAAATGCAACGGTTTTTTCCTACTTGTCTTATGCTGTTTTCTGGAAACTTCAGAAGTGTGACATTTATTTCAGAGACAATACTGTGTGTCTATTTTTTGTTGTTAACCTAAAAAGAAATCCTTTTATTTTGGGAATTCCTAAGCATATACAAAAATGGAATGAGCAGTGTAATGAGCTTTCCTGTACCTATGATCTGTGGTAATTTGTAGTTGCTGTAATGGCATCAATGGCCCAGCCAGATCTATCTGCTAGTAAAACACGAGGTTTAGTTTCATTCATCCACTCAACAAATAACTTGTTGAACACCTGTTATATGCCAGGCACTGTTCCAGGCACTTGGAACACAGCAGAGAACAGAACAAAGATCCCTGACCTCATTGAGTTGACATTCTAATGGGTGGGGGGACAGACAAGTATGTTGCAAGATGGTAAGGACCCTGGAAAAAAGAAAAAGGAGATCAGGGTAGAAAGGAATTGGGGGTGCTGTAAGGTGAGGGTATGTGGGGCAGGTTTTAGGATTCAATAGGGTGGTCAAGGAAAGCCTCACTGTGAGGATGACATTTGGCAAAGATTTGAAGGATGTGAGAGAATTAGATATGGCAGCTATCTGGGGGAAGAGTGTTCTAGGCTGGAGGAATAGCTAGTCCAAAAAGTCCTATGGCTGGGATGGGGCTGGAGCGCTCAAGTAATAGCAGGGAGGCCCATGTGACTGGAACAGAGTGAGTAAGGGTAAGAAGTAGGTGCTTCAGTCAGAGCAGTAATAGGGATGGTGGCATTTTATTGGCCATTGTGGACTTTTATCCTGAGTGCAGTGGGGAGCTAATGTGGGCTTTTGAGAGGAGGCTTGATGTGACCTGACTTATGTTGAAAGGAAACTGGAAGGAGTCAAGGACAGAATCAGGGAGACTAATTAGAAGACTGTTGAATGGAAGGGGCGCCTGGGGCGTTTAGTCAGTTAAGCATCCACTCTTGATCTCAGCTCGGGTCTTGATCTCGGGGTTGTGAGTTCAAGCCCTGCATTGCACTCCACGCTGGGTGTGAAACCTACTTAAAAAAAAAAGACCATCAGAGAGACCAGGTGAGAGGTGATGGTAGCTTGGACCAGGCGGTAGCAGCAGAAGTTGTGAAAAGGGGTTGGATTCTGAAGTAGAACCAACATAATCGGCTGACAAATTCAGTGAGGGATCTGAGAGTGAAAGCTTTGAATGTGATTTCAGTGGAAGCATGAAGTTGCTGTTAACTGAGAAGAGGAGTGCTATGGAAGCCAGATTTGGATTTGGGAGAGATCAAGAAGTTAGTTGTGGCCATGTTGAACTTCAGAGGTTATCAGACAGTTGAAGATGTCAGGGAGGCAGTAGGTGTGAGTCTTGGCTTGAGGGCAGAGGTTGGGATTCAAGGTTGGAAGAGAGAGGGGAAGGTGTGAGATAGTTGTCCAGGGGAGTGGGAGAGTGAGTAAACTGAGGAAACATGGTTACCCAGAGGCAGTAATGGTGTAGATGAGGTTAAGGTCATGAATTGAAAGACTCCTCACCTTCACAGCGTGTTCTTCGTTTGTTTCTGCTACAGTGGAGGAGAGGGTGTATTCTGAATTAGAAATTTGATTTAGCCATGGTGGAGATTTTTTGGTGTGTATTTTCTTTGTGATAAATTATAGTTTACAAATGTCATGAAGCAAAATATCTAGACACAATTAACTAATATAGGGGAGGAAAAATAATCTCCCTCTACCCTTCCAGGTTCTCGAGATCCCACTGTGATAAAACACAAATTAACAAGAGAAAAACAAACAAGTTTAATAAGGTGCATACCTCCTGTATACAAGGGAGAGACCCAGGAAAACTGAGGAACTCCCAGAAGTGGCCCAGGCCACCACCTTAATTACCATCCCCAGCTAAGGAAAAAGAAGATGAGATGATGTGGGCACAGGGGTGGGCAGGCCAGTGTTGGGAGGTTACCAGGAAAAGCACAGTAGACAAAAGGTAAGGTTATTTTGCAGATTTAAGTCCATGATCTTCTCCATTGATCAAAATTTCTAGAGATGAGAGTCATCCTCCTTTTCCTGATACAGGGAGGAAGATACCCTTACAAGGGAGAGTGCCCTCTTAAATGTTAATTTCTCTCACAAAAGGGTAACTTTGACTCTGTTTTGAGAAGGTCCCCTGTGTCTGTAGCTTCTCAAAAATAATCCATCCCAAATAATCAGTATGCCCGAGAGGTAAATTCCAGGTATATTTCACTAATAACGATCCATCCTAGTCATTCAGATAAGAAGATATGAGCAGCTTGGATGCAGGTCCTCAACAAACACTGATTTTAAAGGCAAACACATAAAGTCTGTTACATCACAATAATTCAAGTAGTTGGTATTATGTGCTGCTACATAGTACGAACTGTTTGGTATTATGTGTTAATACGGTGGGGGAGGAAGAATTTCGTATACCCTTCAAGGTCCTTTTTTTTTTTTTAAGATTTTATTTATTTGAGAGAGAGAGAGAGAGTGCGCATGTGTGCACATGAGCAGGGGAAGGGGCAGAGGGAGAAGGAGAGAATCTCAAGCAGACTCCACACTGAGCAGGGAGCCCGATGCAGGGCTTGATCTCATGACCCCGAGATCATGACCTGAGCCAAAATCAAGAGTCCGATGATTAACTAACTGAGCCACCCAGGCTCCCTCAAGGTCCTTTTAGCTGGACAAAGAATCAAATTGATGTGAGACTGATCAATAGGACAAAACCAAATTTAGCTTTGTGCATATGGAGAATCCATACAGACATGAAATTTTAAAGACTGGCACCGTGAGGCTTACATGAGCGCCTGAGCTCGGGAGAAGGGGAAGGGTGTGAGGACACAAAGGGGAGGAAGACCATTTGCGGGAAGGTGAGAGAAGATGTTTGGAAGACGAAGCTGGCCCTGCTGTGCACATTGATCACTTCGGTACAGAGGAAGCTCTGTTCCTGGCTCTCTTTCTCAGGCACAGGCTCTCCTTACCAATGTAAATGTAGGCAGCTAAAGGGGGAGGTAAGGAACTTTTCCTGAAGCTGCTGGGTTTTGTTTGCTTTTGACTCAAAATAATCTTGCCAAAGTGGCCCATCTTGGGGCAGCTAGCCCTTGGCCCCCACAGTAGATAACACACAACTATGTATTTGCTGAAGTTTGCCTTGGAATACCTTAAATCTAAATATATTTACCTGGATTGTTTTCTTTTCTTTTCTTTTTTGATACTTTGGGGAATTTTCTGCCAAGTTTGAGACTGTATTTGAACCTGCAAGTCCCCTTCTTGCAAATAATTCCACTGGAGAATTAATATCTTATTTCAGAATGCTCAGTATTCCCACTGTGTATTTTCTTTCACTCTTTGCTTAGAGTAAATGGATTGAGAATTTATCAGATAATCACAGTGGTAACATTATAAGCTTTGGGAAGGATATAAAAACAATTAAGGCATAACAGAGGGTTTTTGTTTTTCGTGGGTTTTTTTGGGCAGTAGAAGAATTTTAAGTAATATGAAAGGTATGTGGATTAATTTGTTTTTCTCAGTTTTGGTGTGAAAGTCCCCTTTTCATGTGCTAGGGTGTAATATTCTAAAATAAAGTTGATTTTGGCAGTTTCCCCCCTTATTTTGATATACATGGGACTTGGAGGCAGTGGGATAGTTACACAGATACTCATCTATTTTACATAAAATTGTTTTCCTCCCTTAAGCCGAAGCTATTTGCCTCAGGGAATACTTACGTTGGAAACTTATAAGAGAAATATCTGACTTTTTATAGCCTTGTTACGGGGCTCACATCCAAGAACCACCTGGAACCACTGATTTACTTGAAAAACATTCTGTATTATTAACTACAGCCCAAAGAAAAAGAAAACCAGAAAGATCCCCAGTGGGACAAATTCCAGAGACTCTAACTCCGAAGGAAGGCTGCCATTGTTTTATTTACAAAAAAGATTGCTAAGCAGATGAGTACATTCAGAAGGTTAAATTTCAGGTACTTGTCAGACTTCAGTGTGTACACGAATCAAATGAGGCTCTTGTAAAAATGCAAAATCTCACTGCATTTTACCAAGGATCTTTTTAACTCAGGTCTGAGTTAGTACCCAAGAACTTGCATAACAAGTTCCCAAGTGGTGCTGATGCTGCTGGTCCAGGGACCACACTTGGAGTAGCAAGGCCTTTGCAGCATTCATTTGCTTGCAAACAGTTTCTACCAGAATCCCAGCCCTGGCGATTGAAGTGAGTGGGGTGGGCTGTTGATGTGGATATCAGTACTTTGTTTACCAAAGCCTGTTGGCTTAGTGTAAGTAACTGCTTCAGTTATTCAAATCATTGAAAATTTCCTTGTTCAGATTGGTTTAAAAGGACTTTGTTAAACCCTGGGTGGAGGTCTCCAGGCCTCTTGTTATTTTTTTCCCACGAACTGATTAGTTTTCCTTTGACAACTGGTATTTAGGTTCTTCCAAAGGACTTCCTACTTCTCCTCAGTATCTCTTTGTATAGTCGCTCTCTCTCTCTCTTTTTTTTCTTTATATAGTCTCCTAATGGCGGATTTGGCCTAACTACCTTTGCTTGGCATCCTTTCTTATAGAGGGTAGGCGAGGGCAGTTCTCTTTGAGGTTTCCTTTGTAGAGGAGTAAGCCCCCTACCAACCAGGGTTCTCTTCCTTTTCACTGGGGAAAACACGCAATTCCAAGTTGCTATTTCTTTTCCACTTCCCATAGGCAAGTGTGCGTGTGCACATATGTGTGCATGTGCACACGCACACGCACACACACACACACAGACACAAATATATGTTCATACTAATTCACTTACACGTAACTACAAGGTTTTACAGATTTAATTAGAAATGGGAGCTATTCAGCATGTAAAAAAGGAGAGTTCTTTAACGCAAAGCCCCCTAAAGACGCATATGGAAGAATCTTGTGCTTTTTGATGGTGGTATAGGGCCTTAACCCATGTGGGACTGGCTGTAGGACAGGCTAGTGGAGTGAGAATAGTTGCAGAACTCTTTGGACAGTAGTTGTCTTTGTTACCTAGAGTGGCACTATCCAAAAGAACTTGAATATAAGCCACATATGTAATTTTACATTTCTAGCAGCTTCATTAAAAAAGTAAAAGGAAGGGGCACCTGGGTGGCTCAGTCGGTTAAGCGTCTGCATTCGGCTCAGGTCATGATCCCAGGGCCCTGGGATTGAGTCCCACATTGAGCTCCCCATGGAGCCCGATTCTCCTCTCCCTCTGCCTGCTGCTCTGCCTATTTGTGCTTGCTCGCTCTCTCTCTGTCAAATAAGTAAATAATATCTTTAAAAAAAGTACAAGGAAACAGGTGAAATGAATTTGAATATATTTTGTTCAACTAAATATATCCAAAATGTCATCATTTCAATAAGTAATAAATATAGAAATTATTAATGTGATAGTTTATATGCTTTATTTCAAATAAGTTTTTGAAATTTCATGTGTATTTTATACTTACAGGATATCTCACTTCAGATTAGCCACGTTTCATGTGTTCCTTTGCCACTGTGGCTACCGTTTTGGACATGCAGTTACCATATAGGATAGTGCCCATTTAAAGACTTGAAGAGGGATCTGTTGAGTTCAGTGTGCTGGGGGTTAGTTCTTGGGTGAGAGCGTGCTCACAGCCAGGTTTGAGAGGGCAGGGTCATCGGTCCTTGACCAATTCGGTTTCATGGGGGGCTCTAACATCAAGGGGGAAGGGCTCAAGCAATACCAGGATTCATGACTTGGGAATCAGGATTTGGAGCTGGAGTCAGGCTGCTACTTGGTGAGGGTGTTTCAGGTTCCCTGGTGTACCAGCATAAAGGAGATAAATTCCAGATGCTTCTCTGCAGTTAGCACCTGGGAATCTTGCTTCTCATTGGCTCGTAGACTGGATGGAGAGAAGTCTACAAGTTAAAGGCATTCAGTGCCTTGAAGTTGCAGAGGACTTGGTCAAACTGAAAGCCAGGGATTCCAAGGTCAGATACCCTCACAGGCAGTAACATTAAATAACATACAGAAGTAAAGCTGGCTAGGTATCAGCAAAAGCCAGAGCAAGTACAATGATGAGAGTAAATTGCCTCTGGAACTTGGTGTCTGGGACACAGTAGTGGTGAATAGGAATGAATATGCTATTTAAGATTCAGCTTGGGCCGTATTCATGCAGAATGCCTGCCTTGCTAGGTTTCTGGTTTGTGTGTGTGAGAAACCATGTTTCTTTGTTTTTTGAGAGAATTCAGAAATAGGGATTTTTATGTGAAATCTCCTATATTTTAAATCTTGGTCAATACTTTGGAGGCCAAACGAAATATGTTCTGGGGATACCATTCTGTGTCTTTTACACTAACATTCGGTCTCTCCCCTCAGTCTTCAGAAACAAAAATCAGGACCTTGTGTATTAGAGATCTTCTTTACTTTCTTAAATCTTATTTAGAAGACCATGTATAATTTAAAAATACAGTATATTAGCTAACCATTTAACAAGTTGCTTTTGTGGAAAGTTATACACAGGATATGAAAGTGGGACTCCTCAAAGAATACATGATATATTGTTGCTATAAACAGAGATGATGCTCTTGTCCCATGGTAACAAACTCTGATCTATATGCTCATGACCTAAATGACAGGAGAAGATTAGGGGTGTGTTTGTGGGGAGGAGGAAGGATGTCTAAAGTATTACTTGATATTTTGCTTTTCCATTTTCTTTGTATTAAATTATTATTAAAAAAAATTTTTTTTGGATTTTTATTTGAGAAAGAGTGCACACATGTGCATTCGGGAGCATGTGAGCAGGAGAAGGAGCAGAGGGAGAGGGACAAGCAGACTCCATGCTGAGCAGAGGGCCTGATGTGGGGCTTGATCCCAGAACCCTGAGATCATAACCTAAGCTGAAATCAAGAGATGTCCAACCAACTGAGCCACCCGGGCGCCTCTATTACTATTTTTAAAGTAAACTCTACTCCTAACATGGGGCTCGAAAGCATGACCCTGAGATCAAGAGTTGCACACTCTACCGACTGAGCCAGCCAGGTGCCCCTACCTTTTTTATTATTGATGATGATTTATATCTAAAATAATATCAGTAAATGCCCCAGGTAAGTATCTGCATCAGTGGAGGGTAGGTGAAGATACCAACGATAGCCAGGAAGGGAAGGGATGGTCAGCATGGGCTGAGTGTGACTGCAGTGGTAAGGGTTTTGTGCTTTAATAATCTGGCAACAATAATAAAGTAGCTAACTTTTACTGAGGTTTAACTGGATATCTGGTACTCTTCCAAGTGCATTTAATGTGTTAACTCATTTGATACTCATAATGGTCCTATATCTGCTTTTACTGCCCCCCCCCATCTTCCAGATGAGCAAACCAATGCTCCAAGAGTTTAAGTAATCCCAAGATCAGACAGCTTAAAAATGGTTTAGGTGGTGTTCATGCCCAGACAATCTAGCTTTAAACTAGTGCTTTATTCCCCTGCTTCTCACTGAAAAAATACACTTGAATCTTTACTGATTTTATATCTGAAATGTCTGGAATGAGGAAACCAGTCAAAATGAGGAGACTTCTTTTTTTTTTTTTTTTTAGGATTTATTTGTTTTAGAGAGAGTGAACATGTGAGTGGGAAGGGACAAAGGGAGAGGCAGTGAGAATCTTCAAGCAGACTCCCTGCTGAGCATCGAGCCCAACATAGGGCTCAATCTCACGACCCGTGAGATCATGACCTGAGCCGAAATCATGAGTCAGTCATGAGTCAGATGCTTAGCTGACTGAGCCACCCAGGTGCCCCAATGAGAGAAATTCTAAGTGGCTTGTTTTGTAATTAATTTACCCTTATCAGGATATTACTTATTCTAATATTAAGATCCTATAAAAATAAGGGGTGCCTGGGTGGCTCAGTGGGTTAAAGCCTCTGCCTTCGGCTCAGGTCATGATCTCAGGGTCCTGGGATCAAGCCCTGCATCGGGCTCTCTGCTCAGCGGGGAGCCTGCTTCCCTCCCTTCTCTCTGCCTGCCTCTCTGTCTACTTGTGATCTCTCTCTCTCTGTCAAATAAATAAATAAAATCTTTAAAAAAATCTTATAAAAATAAAAGGCACATGTTTATTTCTTAGTGTTTTAGAGATAGGAAATAATTGGAATAGGTTTTGCTTCTACTACTTCAATATTTTAAAGATAAATACAGTAAAAGCTTAATTCAAGTCCAACCAGTTGACATTGCATTGTTTTTTAAATAGTTTAAGACATTCTTTTTTTTTTTAGATTTTAGTCCCCAAGCTCTACTTTTCTTTATTCATGTATCTCAGCTCTACCAAGACCAATAGGCATGTTTTTGTTGGTACCTCATATTTTCAATGTTTTTTGTTACAGGTTAAACCCTGTTTAAGAAAAAAATTGTTCTGATACTTGCTAAAATGGTGAGGAAGAATTTATTCAGTACTATTGCAGAAAATGCAAGGACTATCACACTAGGTGAGAGAGATTGGACTCAGCTCTGAATAGAGGAAAGACCAGTGGGGATTTATGTCCAACAAGCAGAGCAGTAGAGTCAGTGGATGGAAAATTGCTAAGATGAGACCTCAGAGTCGAGGGGGCTTTTGCTGAAGGCAGGCCAGTGTGATCAGATAGCAGGGGCGGGGGAGGGGGAATTTGATCAGACACAGAGGGTGCTCTGATACCAAGGGTAGGGGATTCTCTCGAAACCAACTGACTGGGATTCTTGCTAACACTGGGCTATACAGGCTTGGCAAGGACAGGATGGGGGCCAAGGTCAAGGCCTAGTCAAGAAGAGGGCTTAGAGGAACCTGACTAAGGTTTGGTCAAGAAAAGAGTCTTGGTCAATTCTCAAATCAAAGCTGAAGTCACTTACACATTAAAACAAGACTAAATTTTTAAAACATTTAAAACATTACTACATTATTAAAACATACATATACTAAAGTCTCTTATACATGAAAACATTCTGTATGCAGAAGGTTAATCTAGTTAAAGTGGAGTGAATCTTTTATTACACTTCAGATTTAGACCTTATTAAGTGAGGAATTAAGACTTTATTTCCTGTGTAAAACAATTCAATAATTTCACCTGCACTCTAGGAACTTACTTCTTTTTCCCTTTCTGGTAAAGACATTGATCATGTCCCCAAGTAATGCCATAGATGACCTATAGTAACTTCTGATTTTCTGAGCTGTTCTGTGTGACCAGTTCCGATAGTAATTCTTATCCCCCAGACAGGTTTCCCCTCCCAGCCCATATTGCCGCAGCTGGTGCCAGAGACTTAAGTACCCACATGGGTCCAATTGCCATGGTGGAGTTTGAACTTGCAACTTCCACACACTAAGAGTTCACCTCATTAGTGAGCCAAGATAATTGAATTGATGTACTGCCATTAATACTGAAGTTCTCCAATTCCCCTGCTCACCATTTCTCTCAGTGGTTGAGTAAATGAGGTGTAACTCCAATGTTGGTGGCAGAAGTCACATGAAAGTCAGTGTTATGCATTATAGCAACGCCCTTATGCTGAGGGGCTCTTCATCCCTGGCAGTTGCTGCTGCTCACGAGGGTTGCTCTCAGTACAGCCATTGTACAGATACGGATAAAGTTCCCTTTAACACAAGTCTTGGAAAGCGAGGCTGTTCTCTCTGGCCACCATGTCCATTTCTGTTTGTCTGGTCGGGGGTATTAGCCATCATGTCAAGATCAGTTTCTTTGGTTCTTTGCTGAAGACCTGTCTGAATTAAGACCAAAATGATTTGAGTTTCCAAAGGCTTTTTAATATAGTTATAAAATATTGGCCTTATATAGAAATTGCATCCAATTTCCTACGAAGTTGCATTAGCATCTCAGAGCCCAGCTGTACTCTTACCAGTTGGGGTGAGTTAGTTACCATCGTTGTGCCTCTGTCTTCCTGTTTATAAATGGTGCACCAGTTTCTGCTGCTGCGGTAATGCTGCGTAACGATCAGTCGCAAAACCTCAGGGGCCTTCACCAATGAGCAGTTATCGCAGATACATCCGGAGTCAGTCGGTGGGCCCCTGGGCAGCTCTGGTTACTTTGGCTGGGCTTCTCAAACATCTGGGGTTTGGCTGGTCTAGGCTGGCTTCGGTAGAGGTGACCGGGATGACTCGGCTCTGCTCCAGCTGTCTCACTTCCTTTAGCTGGCTCGCCTGGGTGTGTTCTCATAGCAATGGCAGGGGTGCAAGTGAGCAAGCAGGAACATGTGAGGCCTCCTGAAGCCCAGGCGCGGAACTGGCATGATGTCAGGTCTACATTCTGTTGGCCAAAGCAACCACAGGGCCAGTCCAGACTGACAGACTGGTGAAACAGAGCCTGCGTTTTTAGTGAGAGGAACTGCGCAGTCACACAGCAGAGGGTGTGGACGAAGAAAGGGGGGTAGGATTAAAGCCATCATTACAGTGAGTCACAGATAGGGATACAAAGATTCCTTGAGGCTTGTGGGGAGGACCGAGTGAGGTAATGCACATAGAAGACCTAGCACGATGCCTGGTGTGCAGTCAAGTGCCCAGTGCTTGTTAGCTACTGTTATTGCTATGTGACATGCCTAAGATGAATCCTAATGAGAGAATTCATACCATCAAAGTCCTGGCATAGACTGTGGCAGCTCTCCTGCATTGAAATCTCTTCTTTCTAATTTCTCTTTGAAAGAGAGTGAGAGAGGTACCTGAAGGTTACTGCTGTTCCTTATCCTCCACACATACCCACTGTAGTAGCTTTCACTTGGGAAAAGGTCCTTTTAATACTAGTGTCCTGGCCACATTCTGGAAACTGCCCTATCATTTAATGCTAAATCTGGCTCATAAGAGAGTCTCAGGAAACAGCTCAAGGAGCCAAATATAATTCCTAGAACAGATCCAGGTTTCACAACTCTCTGTGGGCTAAATCTTGTTACAACAAAGGTCATCATCTGACCCCAGTCCCAACAGCTCTTTTTAAGCAAACTTTGGCAAAATGAAATCCAGCAAAACAAGTAGTTTAGATAGCTCATAGGGAATTCTTTTGAAAAGAATGTGGACACTACCCTTGCCTCTGGCTTTGAGTGTGTTGCCACGATCATGACACATTTGGCCCGTCTTTCTTGTTGGTCTTGGATAACACTGGACAATATTGTCGGCCATAGTCTTGTTGATCAGATCTGAACAGGCCTGTGGACTGAGAAGACCCTGTACTAAAAATTCATTCACTGGAAAAAAGCATTTACACCTTCCAACAGACCCGAATTTTAGAAGTGACCAGGCAGTTACTTGCTGGGGGAAGTTTACCCACAGCCAAAGGCTAAGCCATCATGAGACTGGTTGATTTCTAAATATTATTCTGATCTCCACTTCATTCCCTCTTAAAGCAGGAAGTAGGAAACAGGAAAAGACAAGTTATAAAATTCGAACAGTCTTTCTGTTCATATCCAGTAAATAAGATCTTACTCCTTATTATCTCCACCCAAGTCTTAAGGTTTTTGATAAAAGGATGTGCAAAACTCTTACACCACTGACCAACACGCTTTATAGCATGTCTGTGGCCCAAATAACTTAGCAATCTTTTTTTCTTTTGCCAACATATTTAATAGCTATGCAAGTTTGTTAATCCCAACAAACTGGTATGATTTGTTTTATTAGCTTGCTTGGCTGCCAGAAACCTCAGCATTTTCTAACTATCCTTAGTTTTTCCGGCTTAACCCCTTCTCCCACCTCAATATGGGTCTCTTCTTTACTTCTTACTTTCATGCCATTGTTCTATTTTTACCAGGAGCCAATTCAGACTCATTTTAATAAGTAGTTACAGTATAAATAACAAATATTTAATACTCGTTAGTACATGGATTTATATATGTGTCTGTTTTTAGTAAGGTGACAATTATCAGAAAGAGAAGTTTTAGAAACTTCCCTCAGCCGGTTTCTTTAGTGTTAACCACATAAATTATGATTTCCATTTTTCACATTCACTAATCTAGTGATAACAACTAAAGGAAACTTACCCTGCTCTGCACCAGTAGGGAGACCGGAGACTTTTGAATCTATCTTATTGAGATACTACTTATCATTTCTAAATATATTAAAGCAGAAAACCTATTCAACATTATGGCTTTAAGAATTTTCTTAAAATTATATCGTTTTAAGATTAATGCCTGCAATGAACCTTGAATATTTTTTCTTTTTCTTTCTTTTTTATAACTCTAGCAGCCCATGATTATTTCTACCAGATATACAATATATATCTTTTAAACCATTTTAGCCATCTGTCCTGTACCATTTAGCATCATCCCTGTCAAAATGGACTGGCCTAACTTACCAAGTCATTTGATTTCCATTAGTCTGTTTTTGAATAACTGCTAGAATAGCTGTTATACATTAGCATATATGAAAGATAGTTGATTCAATTTCAGATTCAATTTCATTTCTTTGCTAGATTCTACCAGAGGCTTGAAAAGCATAAATCAACTCGTATTTATTGAGCATCTGCTATATGTTTTATGAGATATGAAATCATATCTGAAAAGTCATATCACATGAGCTATGAAATCATAAAACTAACAATTTAAAATTTGTAGAACACTTAAGTTTGCTTATATAAGGGAGCAAGAATTTCCTCTGCCCTTTAAGGTCCTTCTTGTTGGACTAAGAATCAAATTGACATGAGGTAGGTTAACAGCAACAAATCAAATTTATTTTCATGAGTATGGGGAATCCATAAAGCCATGACAATCCAAAGACAGTCAAGTAACATGAGGCTTATATGAGCTCAGGAGTGGGGTTGGGGGTCTGAGGGTACAAAGGGAAGGGAGATCATTTGCGGGAAGGTAAGAGAAGATGTTTGGATAACAAAGGTTGCCTCATTATGCAGGTAAGTTTCTTAGGTAACGGGAATCTCTGTAAACAGCTGTCTTGGTTTAAGCAGACAGTTGAGGTGGGAGATAAAGAACTTTCCCTGTTTGTGCTAGGTTTTGGTTGCTTGTGATTCAAAATAATGTTCATGCCAGAGTGGGCCATCTTGGAGCAGCCTGCCCTTGGCCCCTACAGTTTCCTCCTCTAAAACTTCCCTTAAGTTTCACACAGTAAAATTTGAGTTGGTAGGTTGTTCCGTCTTGTTGAACCGGTCTTGTACGCCTGACAATAGGTCAGTTAAATTAAACTCATTTTAGGAGACGGTGATACAGCTCTGTTCTCAAAGTTAGGCCCATGGTTCAAGCCATCAGGTATTAAACAGGAGGCATTTCTATGGATACAAAGACAATGGCTAATGATTGGATCCAATTAAAAATCACTTCGAGTCTGAGGATAGCTAGTTGAGATAATTTCTAGATGTCAAGCTCGAGGCATCTTTAGATAGAGTGAGCAGGCAGTGGTAGGTTTTTTTTTAAATTTTATTTATTTATTTGACAGAGAGAGAGAAATCACAAGTAGGCAGAGAGGCAGGCAGAGAGAGAGGGAGAAGCAGGCTCCCCACCTAGCAGAGAGCCCAATGCGGGGCTCCATCTCAGGACCCTGAGATCATGACCTGAGCCGAAGGCAGAGGCTTTAACCCCCTGAGCCACCGAGGTGCCCTAGGCAGTGGTAGTCTGATTTTTCTAGTCTGTAGCTTGAATGACTCTGGTGATCTTTTTGAAAGACCCACAGAGCAACAGGTATGAAGGTTGCCTATATGTGAGATTTTGGAGATTTCTCTGAAGTTTATGTCAAGTCTTTCATATTTGTTGGTAGGGTTTTAGGAGAAAGGGCAATTTTAGTTTTCAAATGAATCCAACTCAGAAAGATGGGAGAAACATTAAAAACATTAGTTTGGAGAGTTGTAGCCAGGCATTGGAGGAAACTAGAAGGAATCAGGATCTAGGTAAGTTTATAATGAATAGTATTAGGGTTTAATATTTGTTCAAAAGTGTTATTGAAACATATTTTCTCTGTATAATCACCCTCATGTTAACCAAAGATGGCCTAATTACTATTTGTGAAAAGCCTAGTTTCAAAAAAGCTTGGCCTGGTCATTTACATAAGTGCAGCAAGAATAGCAGTTGACCGTATGACTTTTTTTTTTAGGAGGGGAGGGGCCAAGGGGGAGAGAGAGAATCTTAAGCAGATTCTGAGCCCGATTCGGAGCCTGATGTGGGGCTCGATCCTGTGACCCTAAGATCATGACCTGAGCTGAAATCAAGAGTTGGATGCTTAACTGACAGAGCCATCCAGGCGCCCCAGGACTTTTAAATTTTATTATCATTTTTTCTTGTGAATTTGTTTTTATTGGGCTCTAAGGGATGGATTGGGTTGGGAAATGTCATCGTGGATTATGTCCCCATCGGGAAAGTGTCCATTCTGATCTTCCCAGGATAGATTCTGGAACTTTCTCTTTTTCTTGGAGCTGCTGCTCTTGCTGCCAGCAGCCTCATCAGGTCTGCTGCCGAGCAGCTCCTCCTTGAAAGAGGATTTTTTTCTTTTTCTGGGGACCCTCCTTCTTCCTGCCTCTTCAGGATCATTAACTGGTTCCTCTTCAGGGAAAGATTTCTTCCTCTTGGGAAGACTTCCACTGCCAGCCTTCTCTTCAAGATCACCACTAACCATCACCTCCTTGGAAACAGATTTCTTTTTTTGGGTTTGGAGAAAGAGACAGAGACAGCTGGGATTTCCATTCCTTTGTCCTGAGGAGCCTTCCGGGCCTTTGGCTTTTGCTTCCTTTGGGCCTTTAACCTGTCTCCTCACACTCCTCAGGGGTACTGCTGCTGTTTTCTGAAGACATGAGGGTGCTCGCTGCCAGCTGTCACTTGCTTTCTTCACGCCGAACTTCTCCTGTTTCTCCAGCTTCCTAGCAATCTTAGCAGCCACTTCTGCCTGAACCATTGCCTCCTTCCTGGCATCCAGATCCTTTTATGCAGTCTCTCCAGTCTCATAGAAGGGCAGGTGCTCCTTGACTTGCTCTGAAAGCTTCTCCCCAAATGTACTTGTGGGCACCTCAGAGAAAGACTCACTTCTGGAGGCACTATTGCATTTGTTTGCTAGGTATCAGGAGATGCAGCCCTTGTACTTGGCAGCTGCTTAGCCAGTGCAGGTGGAGTAGAAAATGAGTCCATATTTTGTGGTGTTACTCTTGTCTTCAGGGCTCTGGATATCTGGAATTACTCAGACACCAGGGATGGCCAGGGCTTTTTTTCTTTCTTTCTTTTTTTTTTTTTTTTTTAACCTGCTTTGCTGGAACTTTTTATAAGGAATTTCTACATTGAATTTTTTTTTAAACATTTAATTTATTTATTTGACAGAGAGAGAGATCACAAGTAGGCAGAGAGGCAGGCAGAGAGATGGGGAAGCAGGCTCCCCGCTGAGCAGAGAGCCCGATGCGGGGCTCAATCCCAGGACCCCAAGATCATGACCTGAGTCGAAGGCAGAGGCTTAACCCACTGAGCCACACAGGCGCCCCTCTACATTGAACTTTTAACAGCCTTTTGAGGCCAGAAGCCAAGCCAAATACTTGCCATCAGACTTCGCCTGCAATGCCTATTGATTTGGGTTAATTCCTCTCTTCCTGAGGTCCCCCCAATATCTTGAGGTTTTTGTACCTATCGGGAAGTGACCTTCCGTATTCACCTAGTAAGCTAGATATTAGGCTCACATTTCCCGAAGGGCTTTATTGATTCAATAAAGTCTACCTTAGTTCCTTAAAGCTGTCTGGTCAGATCTGAGTCTATGCATGTCTCTCTCAAATATGACATTCCAGTCAAAGCCTGGGTAACATAACCAATGTTTCCAATTATGTCATGTCATAAGGAGAAGGATTCTTATTGAACTTATGCAGATATGTTGCCACGAAAATGGAAGAATAGTCCCTGAGCTTTTGAATTCTGGAGGGATCAGGTAAGGAGAAAAAGATAAATGTTTCATTTTGTTGACAAAGTTGTATTTTATCAAACTGCCGTAAGTCAGTTAGCTTAAGAGAAAAGTTTCCTTAAATCTAGAAAAACAACGCATTTTTTTAAAAGTCAGCAATGTTTTATTTTTTATTTTACTTTACTTTTTTTAAATAAATGGTTTTATTGTATTTTATTTATTTATTTATTTACTTACTTATTTTACAAACCCTTGTGTCGAGGGCTGACTTTCAACAGATCACGGCGAGGGAGCTCTTCTGCTCCGTGTGAAACCCCAACCCAGAAGCAGGTCGTCTACGAATAATTTAGCACCAGGTTCCCCACCAAAAGTCAGCAATGTTTTAAACAAAGTCGTAAAAGTTAGTTACCCTCCTCATTTCATTCAGTGCCATGTTATTGATTACTGTTCTACTTGAATCCAGTTTTTCCATTAGCTCTGGAAATTTTTATATATATAAGTTTTATGATCTTAAGCTTATCAGAAACTTGTCCTCAGACTTCTTTTTATGAGTCTCAGTGAAGATGAAGTACATTTGTAACAGCATCAGAGTAAATCAGTAACTAAATGATAAGATATAAAAATGTACATGGTCAGAGATCTGATTAGAGTTCATTACAATGCAATTGACAAGGAAATTTGGTTATGTCTGTGACACACAACACTTTAAGATAAGAACATACCAGGACATCAGATTTCTAGGAGTTTCATACCATTTTTAGAACTCTTATCTTAATAACACATCTACACAAATAAAATCTAGGAGGGTTTAGTACCACTTATTTGACAATGCTTCTCATGTAATCTAACATGCCAAATAAGCCTGATTAGTTTAATGTCTCACAAAATCTTTCAAATGTTCAATGGGGTCTTTGTAACACCTCAGATTGTGGCAAAAAGACTTTATTTTAGAATTTGATTTTGGAAAGCATGTCAAAAAATATTAAAATGTTTGTACATTTGATTAAATAGGATCACAGATAATTATGAAACAATATATAATTATCCATTTAACCAAAGTGACAATAAAAAGACTTCAAAGGCAAATGCAGAATGTTACATAGTTGTGGGCAAAATTTAGCTCTTTATATACATTAAGACTCAGTTTTCTTAAGTAATCAAGGCTTGATAAACAAGGGGAATTATTTTGACAAAACACATAATCCTAGTTCTCTAGGCAGATAACTTTATTTTTTTTAAAGGTTTTATTATTTGAGAGAGAGAGAATGAGAGAGAGAGAGGCATGAGAGGGGAGAGGGTCAGAGGGAGAAGCAGACTCTCCACTGAGCAGGGAGCCCTATGTGGGACTTGCTTCAGAAATTCCAGGATCATGACCTGATCCGAAGGCAGTTGCTCAACCAGCTGAGCCACCCAGGTACTCCTAGGCAGATAACTTTAAAGGCAAAGAAAGTTAGGTTTACAGTTTCTTTTTAAGAGCAGACCAGTAGTTCAGGAAAACTTTATCCTTTTAACAAAGACAAAATTTTAATTTTATACCAGTTTATTTTTTTACTTTTTATTTTTTATTTTTTTAAAGATATTTTATTTATTTATTTGACAGAGAGAGAGATCACAAGTAGGCAGAGAGGCAGGCAGAGAGAGGAGGAAGCAGGCAGCCTGCGGGGCTCGATCCCAGGACCCTGAGATCATGACCTGAGCCGAAGGCAGAGGTTTTAACCCACTGAGCCACCCAAGCGCCACTACACCAGTTTATTTTTTATATTAAAACCCATTTACTTACTTAAATTTATCCTAATCTTAGCCAGTACCAACCATACATAAAATTTATTTCCAATTTTTTTTTCCATTAACTTTTTACAGCTTTCTTCTTTGCATTCAGATTTTGTCTTACTTACCTAACCAGCCTCACTTTAGGACAAATTATTTTTTTTCCCTCAACAAAAATGTATTTCTGTTCCTACTACTTCATACCAAAAACACACATCTTATTTTCCTTGCATACAGAGTTGTCCCCCTTATTATCTCCAGTAGTTATAATTATGTTTATTAGAATTCATAGAAATTCTTAGAAGCCTTAATTTCTAGTGAAAACTAAGTAGTAATCGTGAACTGTTATACCAGTAGTCTTTAGATTGACAAGTTTATGAATAAGTTTTATAATTTCTAGAAACATGCACTTCTTTATAGTAGTCTTTCAATAAGGCACAAAACATGTTTACTAACAGACCCAAATTTATCTTTCGTTTCTCTGTTATAAGACAAAAGTTAGAGGTTTAGTAGTTAAGGCTTCATTATTTTATCTTATTCGAAAATGATCTAGATGTTAAATGAATTTAACTTATCACTTAACTTGCCAAAACTTTAAAGTTTCAGGTTACCAAAGCTTTTGGTAGCTTTTGGAAGCTATTTAAAAATATATCTACAAACCTTTTTGTTTTATTTACATCAATTTACTTGTTCTTAACACTTCTGTTTAGATTACCCAACAAACTGCATGAGGCATTAGACAAAGTCAACCATTATTTTAAGTTTTTTTCCTGGTAAATGTCGTAAATGAGAAAACATGAAATTGTTCAACTTTTAGTAAACACGGGCAGGATAAGTTTTTTATTTTATGCTGGTAACTCTGAAGATATGTCCATTTAATTAAACCAACAATCTTAAATAAGCTTTAATACTGAATATTTTCCCCCATCACATGAACTTGAAAATCATTTGGGTTAGTTTCTATCTTTCTGAGTGTTAGATGCCCAACCTTATGAGCGCTTGCCTTCAAACCAACTACATACAGTTCTCTTGAAAGTTAATTTTAGCAAAATCATCCAGAAGTAGAGATACTATCTTACATTAACAACATATGTGGACACACATATACAGACAAGATGCAAACAAAAAATCTAGTTTTTGTTTTTACTGATACTTTTGTAGATGATGTGGTTTTGGAATATAAGTGAAGTTCGGAGGGGCGAGGTCCGGAGCTGAGGACCAAGAAAGAATTCTTGAGATGTCTTTGGTGCAAAACGGTGGTTTTATTAAAGCACGGGGACAGGATCCGTGGGCAGACAGAACCATTGCACTTGGGTCTTGAGAAGTGGCTCATTATATACTCGGTTTTGGGGGGAAGTAAGGAAAAGGGAG
This sequence comes from Potos flavus, assembly GCA_028534135.1. NCBI lineage: Eukaryota > Metazoa > Chordata > Mammalia > Carnivora > Procyonidae > Potos > Potos flavus. Next base: position 87,950,194 of record CM052901.1, on the reverse strand, counting down.
GTTTCAAAAGAACTTTCATATGCTAAAGAGGCCCTACAAGATAATGGAGGCCTTTGCCATTGTCAGGTTAAGGTTGTTTTCCCCTCTAGCAAGGCATTAACATTAAGATAGTTGGGAGATTCCTGGAAGAATGTCACACGTGTCCCACCCAGGAGTGGGGGTGGGAGAGGTTGCCGGGTGTCAGCTCCGGCTTTGTCTTCAGCTAGCCTTCTGCTCCCTCATCAGAGAGAACATTAAAAGCCCAATTTCCAGATATCTCCCTCTCTCTTTTTTTTCTGATGAAAAACTCTTCTTAAAGTTTATATTTCGAGGAATGGTTCTTACACGTAGAGACAATGGAGGTATAATTTATATCATACAGGTACACAGAAAGTCTCCCAAGTGTTCTCTAGGGTGGGGATTTGGAACATGTCTGCTTGTTATCAGGGGTGCTAGAGTCTGGCCACAAGAATCCTTCGAGCACTTTGTCTTTTAAAAAGACATCTTACCCGATTTTTTCTTTAGTCTCAGGTGATTATGGGCTGTGTTTACATTTCAAAGACATGGTAAGTTTTATAATTTCAAGGGACAAAAAAAGAATGCAATTTTTTTCTCTCTAGTTTTCAGAGTAATTGCTATTTAAAATTTGCCCTTAAAAAAAAGTACAGGACAATTTTGTTCCAATATCCTGATCTTTTATAATATCTACAAATATTTTGAGAAGAATAGCGGAGTTTCTGGGAGCAGTAAAGCTGGGTGGGCTTTGACTTGTTTCTAGAGTTGCGTTTCTGGTTTTATAGAGATTTATAAAACACACAGTTGTTTCTAATCCCCCAAAGAATTGGATCATAGCCTGAAAATCAAGGGCCTGGTCCATTTTTAAAAACTAATTGGCTGTGGGGCTCTGCGTTCAGTGGGGAGTCTCCTTGAGGATTCTTTCTCTCTTCTTCTGCCCTCACCCCCCACGCACGTTTTTTTTTTTCTCTCGCTCTCTTTCAAATAAATAAATAAATCTTTTTTAAAAATGAGAATCAGGGGATTTCTTTGTTAAGTCTGTATAAAGCATTTTAACAAAAGCCTTTTTTCCAAGTACACAGTTCAACCTTGGCCTATGAATATTGGCCTTTCGCAGATTGTTCGTAGGAGGGGTAGGTTAAAGTTTGGTCTTGCTTCCTCTGTGAAGGGTTGTGAATAGTCATTAGTCTTTCTAATTCCTTTATAAATTTGGTAGGATCTTCTGAAAGCAGAGGTAAAGGACTTTATAATTGAAAAGCTCTGCTGCTGTCCAGGGACGTGAATTCTTTGGGGGTGGGAAGGGTGCGTCTAGGATACACCTGCAAAGGACATTGCATAGGAATGCCTGAAGCTGGCAGAGCCTGATTACAGAGCCCTGGAAGGTAGGAGCGAAGCAAGCCTTATTGCCAGTCTCAGGCGCTTTCGTTAAATTCATTTCCTGGCTTTTAGCATTTACACCAGCAACCTGTATACTTTGAGCCTAGAGATTAAGCTGGAGTGGTCCCTGTAAATCTTGTAGGGAAAGGGAAGTTAAAACACGCAGATGAGGCTAGATTTTTAAGAAGGGGAACTTAGGTTGGATGTAGACATTTATTTTTAAATCTTAAGCCTGATTTCTGTTCTTTCATCTTTTCAGGGTATCCCTTAAGGCTAGCCATTTTACTAATAAGAGAATTGAGAGCTTTCTATAAAGTATATTTTTCTATTCAATACAGCCAATTTAGAGGATCCATCATCTGGCCATTGGCCAGTAGGATCTGTGAATAGTGACTCAAACCACAATAATCCTTTTAATGGCGTAATGAAGATTTAAGAGGCATCCAAAGAGAGCAGTCCCCATGATCTAAAAGTTTACTCCCAAAATTAGTCTAAGAAAGCAAAAGTGTGCCTTGCATAGGCAGTAAGGATGGTGTAGTGAAATCAGTGTCTACAGTTCTCATGAAATCGTGAGATGCCTCCTCTGGTTGCAGACCTGCTCATCAGTGACATGGGGCAGGGGCTCCCGGAATGGGACTTTCCCGCACAGACAAGCAACAAAGGTTGAGACAGCAGAGGTTCCTCTGGGCTGGAACGTCTCATGACAAACTTCCCTGAGAGCGGGCACAGCTGGACAGAGAGAGAGAGAGAGAGAGAGAGAGAGAGAGAGAGAGAGAGACTCAGATTCCTGGTCTATTTGGTCACCCTGGTAAGTGCACCTTCTGAATGGTGGAGACCAAAGAGAACATTCTCACTGGTCACAAAACCAAGCTCTTAGGACACAGAATACGACAAAAGGAAAAATCATAATCCACAGCAAGGTTTGTCTTAAACGCACATTATAGCTTCGGCTGAGCCTCGGGTCTCTTGGAGCGATACGTAGGAGGGATGTGCTGCAGGTTGGGGATTGCGTGTAGTTTTACAGTGTACCCTGTTGCACAGAAGTTTTCTTGAGGTTGGCAGGTCACCTAGTGTCAGTCTAACCCATTCTGTGACCAACTTACCCGATACAGGAGTCTTTGAGTCGGGTGGGGAGTGCTCTAACAGCTTTTAAGGCTCCACCTGTGCCCCGCAGTGTTAGGGCTTCGTCTTCCAAGATGTCTCTTAGCAGCAGCCTTTGCCTCGTGTGCACATTAACCCACAACAAAGTTTGTGTGAAAAATGACATAAAAGACACAAAGGAAAACAAAGACTATATGTGGGAGGAAATGGATCAGAAATGAGAGTACTCTACCAAATTTAACTCATGAGTTGCTAAGCCCAAGGAAATAGTTCTACAAGTATTTTCTCCCATTATCTAAATTTGGAAAGAAGGAGGCTTCTCCCACTCTTGCTCCATCAGTCTCCACAAAGAGATTCTGGGAGACTGACATGGTAAGAAACCTTGCCTTCTGCTAATTGTTTGATGTCGCAAGGATCTTTCTGCTGTAGCCGTGTCTGGTGTGAGTGGTGTCTAGCGAGTCACTGTCTTGCTGACTACACCAACCATTGGGGAGGAAGAATTTCCTTTCCCCTTCATGGCCCTTCTAGCTGGACTAAGAATCCACTTGACATGAGAGAGATTAACAGGAGAAAATAAAATTTAGTTTTGTACGAATGGGGAATCCACTCAGCCATGAAATTCTGAAGACATTGAGGTACCAGGAGGCTTATCTGAGCTCAGGAGAGGGGAGGAGTCTGAGGACGTGAAGGGGACAAAGACTATTAGCACAAAGATAGAGAAGATGTTTGGAAGACATAGGTTGCCTTATTATGCATTTAAGTTTCTTAGGAAAGAGGCATCTCTATGAATAGCTAGCTTCTTGGTATAAGCAGGCAGTTGACCGTGAGGTAAAGAGCTTTTCCTGAATCTGCTGGATTTTGATTGTTTTTGGCTCAAAATAATGTTTATGCTAAATTGGCCCATTTGGGTTGGTTTGCCAGTGATCCCAGCGTTTGCATATCCATCATCTCATTTGATCTGAATCGTGATTGCTATTTTCAAAGCTTACAGATTTTGTTGTGGAGACCAAATATATGTAAATGGCAGTTAAACACACACCCGTATTGTTCTGATCATAAGCCTAATAGGAACTCTGAGAAGGGACTGACAGTATAGGCTTAAATTTTTGGGACTCATGGGTGTGAGGAGGGATCTGAGTTGGCCATGTAGGATTTTTTATTGCTAGAGACACAGCTTTGAAGGAAACTACAACTGAGAGTGGGATGAACTCACTCCTTCTTGGAGCAGTAGTGACATATGTTTCTTCAAATGCATTACTAGAACAGTCTTGACTCATTTATATAAAACACAAAGTTCCTGTGTCCATGCAACAGAGGAAATGGTAAGGAGAGATCAGAAGAGGAGTAGGTGAGACAACTTAAATTTTACTAAGGTAGAAGACTCTTGTTAAAAAAAAACCTTCCATAGAAGGGTAGTAGGTACATGCATATGCACGTGTGACTCCCCAGTGTCTGATCTAGAACACTATGGGCAAGATCCTGGAGTGCAAAGATTGAAAAGCAGAACCACTTTTAAATAGCACGGGTTGAGGAAAAGAACTAACAGCTGCCCACAGACCAACTGAGTGAACTATATTTTCTTTTATTTTTTTAAAAAGATTTTTTAATTTATTTTAGAGAAAGAGAGAGTGTGCACATGCATGAGCACTGAGGGAGGGGCAGAGGGAGAGAATCCCAAGTAGACACCCCGATGAGTGCAGAACCCAACGCAGGGCTCAATCTCACGACCCTGAGATCATGACCTGAGCTGAAATCATGAGTCAGATGCTTAAGCAGCCACCCAGGCGCCCTAAATGAAGTGTATTTTCAGCGTGGATCCCTGGGATCTGAAATAAATAGATGCTTAGGAAAATGCTGCTTTGCTAGAGGGCCCTTCTTCTCATTGTGGCATATTTTACCATAAAAACAATTGAGTTAATTTCAGTATGTTTTTATTTTTGTGTCAAAAAATATTTTCCGTGGCAAACTTCAACTTAGGATTTCCACCTTAAGTGATTTCTATTAATGTTACACATTGCCAGGTGGGGTCGTTAGGTCAAGGTTTGGTGAAGAAATACTTTCTCTTTTCTTATTTTGAAACCCTAGCAGGCTTTTGTGCCTCAGGGAACATGGCTTAACTGAAGGCGATGTTATTATGTGATGTTGTAGAGAAGTCTGAAGATAAAAATCAGAAGTGTTGAGTGATTTCCTAGTTCCAACATGCTAAGCTCATTATTTCTTTTATTTGCATTGACATGACAACCAATGGCATTAATCACTATAAAAGATTTCACTTGTTCTAGAACTCTGCTGGGGTGGGTGGCTCAGCACTGTTTCACAGAAAATGTTACACCATAAATCTGTAAAGCCTGAAAAAAAGAAAAAAAACCCTGCACTGGAGCCTGGGGGGGCGGCGTGGTGGGAGGGCCGGTGGGGGTGGGGGATGGTGGCACCTGAGAGGACTAGAGCTGAGGCCAGATGAGGCTCACAGGAAAGCAAAGAGGGAAGTGATGGCTTGGGTTTTGACATCTGTGAGACGGCCATAGAGAGACTGAGTTACCAAGGTAGGGATTTGGGAAAGACAGTGATGGTGGGCAGAGCGGAGAGGGGATAGAAGGAAAGGAAGCTGAAGAAGGTAGCTGCCTGAGTCAACAGTCAACTGTTTATTCTGTTGCATTATGTAACTTGGCAATAGGCCAGAATCTTTTTGCCCTTGAAGGAAATTTTCTCTCTGTCCTTCAAGGTCTTCTAGCTGGACTAAGAATGAAATTTAAATGAATCAAATTAACAGGAGAACAAACCCAAGTTTTATTACATGTGTACCAAGGCCCTCTAAAGAAATTGAGAGGTGGGGTGCCTGGGTGGCTCAATCGGTTAAGCGTCTGCCTTCGGCTCATGTGATGATCCCAGGGTCCTGGGATCGAGCCCCACGTCAGGCTCCCTGCTCAGCGGGGAGCCTGCTTCTCCCTCCCTCTGCTTGCAGCTCTCCCTCCTTGTGTGCTTTCTCTCTGTCAAATAAATAAGTAAAAATCTAAAAAAAAAAAAAAAAAGAAATTGAAACGTAAAGAAATGAGCAGCGAGTTTTCATACTTTTTAGACAAGGAGACAATAGATCTGTGAGGAATTGACAGGACAAGGGAGACTTAACTTGGGAGCTTCAACAGTGAGAAATTCTAGACAGAATCTGGGCTGGGGTAGTAAATTAGTAAAAAGTAACAAGTGTTATTTATACAGCCTTCTTGGCTCTAAATTTCCCATCTCCAGTGATAAGGATGTCTCTTTACCTCCTGGTACAGGGGTGGTGCTTTTCACATGGGAGATATATTTTCTGCCTTCAGGGGGATGAATGAGGCTCTTTTGTAACTTTGTTTTTTTAAGGATTTTATTTATTTGACAGAGAGAGTGTGTGTATGCACAAGCAGGGGGAGAGGGGCAGAAGGAGAGGGGGAAGCAGAGTCCTCGCTGAGCAGGGAGCCCGATACGGAACTTGATCCCAGGACCCTGGAATTGTCACACAAGCCGAAGGCAAATCCGACTGAACCACCCAGCTGCCCAACTGTAACTTTTATTTAAAATACCAGTATGCTAAAGTGGCACATTTTGGGGCAGCCTGTCTTTGGCCCCTACATGTCTTAAGAGATTTCCATTTGAAATGCAAGTCAGCAGGGTAGAGATTGAGAGCTTTAAGCATCCACGCAACATGTTTAAAATGTTAGTGATTTCGAGAGCCATTGTAATGCCCAGGGATGGCAAGGCAGGGACCTACAAAACCAAGGTGCTTAGAGAGCAGTATCTGGAAGCACTCAGCTTCATTTTATTTTTTATTTGTTTTTTAGGAAGTGGGGGAGGGACAGAGAGAGGGAATCTTAAGCTGACTCCGCGCTGAACCTGGAGCCTGACACAGGGCTTGATCTCATGACCCTGAGATCATGACCTGAGCTGAAATCAAGAGTCAGACACTTAATGGACTGAGCTACCCAGGTGCCCTAGCCTCAGTTTAATAATAGGTACATACTTCATAAAAGTGCCCCGAAGTGAATAGGGGCAAAATGATCTTAAGATTCTCTGTAGAAGTCCAAAAATTCCAAAATACGCGTATTTGCCAAAGATCTCTTTGGCTTGGGTAGTGCTTATTTTGTTCTATTTGATTAAGTCATTTATTTTAAACCATAGTGAAACAGATTAGTTTTTTTTTTTTTTTTTTTTTAAGATTTTATTTGACAGAGAGGAGAGAGATCACAAGTAGGCAGAGAGGCAGGCAGAGGGAGAGGGGGAAGCAGGCTCCCCGGTGAGCAGACAGCCCGATGCGGGGCTCAATCCCAGGACCCTGAGATCATGACCTGAGCCGAAGGCAGAGGCTTTAACCCACTGAGCCACCCAGGCGCCCTGAAACAGATTAGTTTTCATACTCTTTACTCCCCCAAGTATTTTCCTTGGACATGTTCAGCTTTTTATGTATTCTTTAGGTGCTTTCGGTTATCACCACTTTTGGCTAGGGTACTGAGAGCAAATCTTTCATTGCCCTCTTTGTTCTCATCTGTAAATACCTCTCTTCCTACCAATATGTTCACCTTGCCAGGATGCACACAGCTGAATGTGAAGAAATTGAGTTTTTTTTGAGAAACGCCCTTTTAGCAGAAGATCTTGCTCTTATTTCATAGGGAGAAGACACTATTGCACGAAGACTCTCAAACTTCCACCATCTAATCTAAATATTCTTCTGCATTCCTGTCCATCATTTTATTCTTCTCTCATAATCCTGCCTCATATATTCTCTGCGTCCTGTCCCCCTTTGCCCTTTTAGGGCCTAGCTCCTGTATTTTCAACCTCTTCCTCTTCACTGAATCCTTTTTATCGGTATTTTTTTTTTTTATTTTTAAAAAGAATTATCTTACAGCAGTTTTATTATTATAGCAAAACTGAGAGGAAGATACAGACATTTCTCATAATCCCCCCCTGACCCCACACATACAGAATCTCCCCCATTATCAACCTTGCTCTCCAGAATGATACTTTTTTTTTTTTTTTTTTTTTTTTTTTTTTACCAATGACAAACGTACATTGACACAAATCACTCAAAGTCCCATAGTTTATCTTAAGGTTCACTCTTGGTGTTACACGTTCAGTGGGTTTGGGAAAAAAACAAAACAAAAACATAGTGACCTGTATCCATCATTATGTTGTCATACAGAGTAGTTTCACTGCCTTAAAAATCCTCTGCTCTGTCTGGTCATTGCTCTCCCTTCACCTCCTGGCAACCCCTGATCTTTTCACTGTCTCCATAGTTTTGCCTTTTTCACAATGTCCTATTGGAAACATACAGTATGTAGCCTTTTCAGATTGGCTTCTTTCCTATAGTGATAGGTACTTAAGACTCCTTCATGTCTTCTCATGGCTCGCTAGCTCATTTCTTTTCAGGGCCAAATAATATTCCATTGTCTGGAAGTACCACAGTTTGTTTATCCACTCACCTCCTGAAGCACATCTTGGGGTCTTCCAAGATGTGGCAATTATGAATAAAGCTTCTGTAAACATCCTTGTGCCGGGTTTGTGTTGGTGTAAGTTCCTTTACTTAGGGTAAATACCAAAGAGCATGGTCGCTGGATCCTGTGGTAAGATAATGTTTAGTTTTGTAAGAAACTGCCAAACTGCTTTCCACAGGGGCTTTGCTATTTTGCACTCCCACTAGCCATGAATGAGAGTTCCTATTGCTACACAGCCTCACCAGCTTTTTGTGGTGTTAGTGTTGTGGGTTTGGGCCATTCTAATAGGTGGATAGTGGTATCTCATTGTTTCAGTTTGCATTTTTCTGATGATCAATCATGGGACGCACAGTTTCATATGCTTGTCATGTGTATGTCTGCTTTGGGGAGGTGACTGTTAATGTCTTTGGCTCGTTTTATTTTTATTCTTTATTTTTTAATTTAAATTCAGTTAGTCTACACAGTACATCATTAGTTTCAGATGTATAGTTCAACAGCTCATCAGTTGCATATAACACCCAGTGCTCATCACCTCACATGCCCTCCTTAATGCCCGTCACCCAGTTACCCCTCCCTAGACCCCCCTCCCCTTCTGTGACCCTGTTTGTTTCCCATAATTAAGAGTCTCTCATGGTTTGTCTCCCTCTCTGATGACTTCCTATTCCATTTTCCCTCCTTTCCGTTCTGCTACCCTTCACTGTTTCTTAAATTCCTCATATGAGTGAAATCGTATGATAATTGTCTTTCTCTGATTGACTTATGTCTTTGGCTCATTTTAAAATCTCTTTGGTTGTTTTCTTATTGTTGAGTTTTCAGTGACACTTAAACACAGTTAGATCTCCCACATGGTCAACAACCACAACAACAGAAGCAGCAGCAGCAACAAACATGCACGTGACCCAAACCCCAAACCGCAGTCCCCAAACCCTCGGTCTCCTCTCTTAACCCTACATCTCCCTCTGCATTATCTTTGCTTTCTGTCTTTCATAGTGTAGAAGCCAAGGACAGGCTGCCCCAAGATGGGCTGCTTTGGCATGGAGATTATTCTGAGCTGAAGGCACTTGAGAAGCCTCTACGGGCTTGAGGGAAACTTTTGCCCTTCGCTTAACCACGGAGAAGTATCTAAATGGGAGTCTTTCCCAGAGTAAGGGTTATTAGCAGAGATAAATTTTATTTGAATGACCCATATGTATGACAGGACAAACATCTAATTACCAGGCACCTGTTCTTTTTGCCCTGTGAAGTGCATCCCTTTCCTCCGAAGTCCCAGACCCCTGACCCCTTTGTCCTTAGTTCAGAATGACGTGTGTACCTCATCTTGCCTGTCTTTGGAGTTTCCACATCTATGGGGATTCCCTTTACATACTCTATTAAATTTGATTTTCTCCTATTAACCTGTCTCATGTCAATTTGATTCTTAGTCCAGCTAGAAGGACCCTCGAAGGGGACGGGGATTCTTGCTCTCTGAGAGTAGACAGACTTCTTGACCAGGTTGTCCAGACTTGCCATCTCCACTTCCCGTGCACCCTTCATCCCACTGAGTGAGGCTTTTGTCCCCAGCCCTCTTTGTCTTCCAGCATCCCTGGTCTTAGAAAATGGCAGTAGCGTTCACCTGAAGCCTGGGAAGTAATCTGACTTTCTGTCCGTTGCTCACCTCCCCACATAAAGTTAATTACCTGCTTCCATTGATTTGGTCACTGAGTCTCTCTCAAATTAATTTACCCACTTTTTCCCACCCTGACTTCCTCCTCCTTAGTTAACCTGGGAAGATACTGTTTCAGCTTTTATGCGAAGGTCAAGGACAGGCTGATAGGTGTTGCCATGCGATGAGGTCATAAAGACTTAAGGGTGCCGGTGACTGAACAGGCAAAAATTCTAGTCGCTGGAGATTTCCTTGTCGTTTTAACATCCTCCTTGTGTGGGCTTTGTTTGAAATTGTGACTTCTACATCTCTCCGTCAGTTCCCTTTTACTTCCCTGGCATTTTCCTTTCATGTATGAGGCATAACTCTGTTGGTGCCGGAAGTTCTGAGCTCACAACTGTCATTTAGCTCTGTGGTTGTGTCTTGGCTCTGACCCTTCCTGGCTGCAAGAGCTGGTACAGATCATGGACTCTTTGACTCTTACTTTCTTTATCTGTAAAGTAAGTGGCTTCCCCCAGACCGGTGCGGCTGCACCCTGGCTACGCACTAGAATCACCTGGGGGGCTTTTGGAACTCCCAGGCCAGGCTGCACCCTGGAACCCTGACATCAGCGTCCCCGACTTGCCGCCTTTAGGATTGTTGAAAGCTCCCCTCAGAGATCTCAGTGTGTCGCCAGGCTTGAGAACCATTGACTTTATGATTTTAAAGGACCACAACTCTTTTCTCATTGTGTGTTTTCAGTCGCGCCCCAAACCCAAGTTGAGAGTTCCCTTAATGTTTTTACTAAGTTGGGAAAAAAATAGCTGTGAAGTTCCCCCCACCCCCTTCCATCTGCTGTTTGTTCTTATTTACATACGATGGAACCCAGCCCACTGATTTACAGTTCTGGTTCCCTTACAACTGTTATTGAACTGAAAACATAGCTGAAAACTTATTAAACAGAAAAAAAATTATTTTCAGCTTTGTGCCGACAATTCATTATAGAACCAAGGAAACATCTAAGCTTTCCTTCTAGAATTAATGCTAAAAATGGATTTACAACCCCCTAATCATAAGGGAACGATTTAATTCTGGTGCCAAACCTCTAGTATTTATTCTTTCTTGAGTATCCTATCAAGAAAATCGAAGCATCTCTGTGAGACAATGGAATTTTGAGGGGTTTGTCCCCATAAAGAGGCAGGACCTCCCCAGACTCCTCTGCGTGGGCCTCTGAAGGCAAGAGTTAGTGTCTCTCTTTCCCAGGTTGTCTCTGCTGGCCCATAAACGCAGGAAGAAAAGCCGGGGCAAACATACCATCGCTGTGGGTGTGTGGTCTCACTGTTGAAACACTTTGGACCAGATCCTTCAGGAGACAGCTTTCCTGTAGCAGCCCCCTTCGGACCTACCATTTTAGGTCTGAAATAACCTAAGACTTTTTTAAGCTGCAAGGGAGTAGAGAGGAGAGCAGGAGGATTACAGAGAACAGGGAAGCCTTTGGTGTGACCCCTGGCACTCAATTTGGGGAAAACTAGGGTCCTGACAGAAGCCTGATTTAGACTGGGAAGGAGTCTCTTGGGGTGCTGGCTCTCCCTGTTTCCCTGTGAACAGTATCTCCTTCAACTGTTCACTCACTTCTGTAATTCCCACCTGAAACACACAGCCCGTGCCTTCTCATGTCTCTCCCAAATCCTTATTAACTATCGAAATTAGTTGCCGCCTTGGTAAGGATGGCTTAATTTAGTAGATAGAGAAAGGTCAGTTGTTAGGTTGTCATAACCTATGGTGAATTCCTTTCCCCATATAATCCTTTTACAACTAGACCATCAAATTGTTCTCTGCAAAGGAATGATTAATTGTCTTCTAGTGATGGGGAAAAAAAGCATTTTCCTGGGGAAAGAAATATTGCCAGAGCTTGGAGTCAAGCTGAAAGGAACCTGTTTCCCACCATGTTTGGCACTGAACTATTTCTTGTGGCCCAGAAAACCTTGTCTGAAGCTTCTTGGTTTTGACCTATCTCTCTGGGTATTTCCTTGTAGATGGAGGAATTGATTGAGGGTATTCGCTGGGCCTTTATTGACATGCTGGAGAAAGAAAATGAGTGGATGGATGCAGGGACAAAAAGGAAAGCCAAAGAAAAGGTAAGGATTCCTTTTGATTTAAAAAAATATGTGACTTTCCATGTAATGGATTTTCATGCTCAGTATTTTGTACTTGATTTTTATATTGACTGAGCTCTTGACTCCGAATGACCCCAGAGTCAGGTGTCTGTTTTGGGATGAATATATAGATTTCATCACCAGGAGGTAAGAGAAAATAAGATCCGACTTTTTTCTCTCTCGAACTGCATTTCAAACACCTTGTAATTCAGCCTTTCCTTCTCTCTCAATTGCTATTTCTAAGAGCCACATGGCCCGCTGCCCAGCGAATTTTGCCACAAACCATCATTGGCTGTGGCAGAATGCAGAGCAGTGGGGAGCCATGGGCAGCAGCTGGCAGAAGAGCCCTCAAGGCCCAAAGAAGAAAAACCCATACTGGCTGTGTGTCCTGCTCTGTGCACAATGTGTGCAAATGTCCTCGGGAAAATCCTTTCCTGCAACCAAGCAGGTCTACTTTCCTAACCCATCATTTTGCTCTAATGATCCAAATGGCACGCTTATGAACTACAGACCAGTAGTAGACCATGGCGTAGGAATGCCAAAATGTTGCCTAATAGAAGTAGACGCTTGGTGCTCGGTGGGCCTTGTACAATTTTCTGGTCCTGTGTAACAAGATGAAGGAGTAAGTGAGAGCGGTATTGGCAGCCATGCTGCCTAATCAACGCAGAATCAGACCTATCGTGAATTCTCGGTATTCAGACAGAGCTGGAGCTCGAGTGGGTAGGGAATCCCTCCTGCATTCTGGATGGATGTTGCCCTGTATCTGGGAGACTCTGAACTAGGAGCATTTCTTCTTTAGAGAGGTATTTTAAAACCCTGCTGATGATAAGAATCCCCTGGGATGCCTAAATGCCCTCTAGCTCTCTGGACCCCTCCCCAGCAAGGTCTGATTTAGTGGGTGGAGGGTGCAGTTTGAACGTTTGTGACTTCAGCCAGTCCCCCAGGTGATTTTTATTGCTCGGTGGGCCTGGGGAACACTGCTTAGAGTCCTACTGAGTCATGCTGAGTACAGATCTTTTTGCCCTATTGTCAAGAAACAGAAGGAGAGGGGAGGGCAGTGAAACTACCCTCTCTGATACTATAGTGGTGGATATGTGGTGTTGTCGTGCGTTTGTTCAGACCCATAGAATGTGCAGCACCAAGAGTGAATCCTAATATAAACTTTGAATTCTGGGTGGTAATGATGTATCAGCGCAGGTTCATTGATTGTAGCAAATGTACCACTCTGGTGGGGGAGTTTGTTAATGGGGAGGCTATGCATGTGTGGGGTCAGGGGTTTTATGGGAGATCTCTGTGCTTTCTTTTCGATTTTGCTGTGAACGTATGACTGCTTGAAAAAAATCAAGTCTATTCAACAACAACAACAATAACAGCAAAAAAACAAAGGGGACAACATTCTGGGAGTGCTTAGCCTTACTGAAATGAGAATATGCAGAGGTTTAGCAAGGGTATTTTCAAGAGCTTTAATACTCCTGAGATGGATAAACATTGCCATAGATATTTTTGTCAATAGACATGAAAAGGCTGTTCACTGTTTGCAGTGAAGGAAGAACTTGGGTGGCCGGGGGTGGCAGGTGTCAGAAGAAGACAAAGGGTAAGTTGGATGTTTTTCCCCTCGAGAATCTGTCAAAGCCATCTTAAGTCATGTAAGGCGCAAGCTGATGAAGGCAGGAGCATGCGGGCTGTGATGAGAAACTCTCCAGATGGTAGATGAAACTTTTGGCACCAACATATTGTTGTTTTTGAAGGCTTCATTTATTTGCTGGGCTAGCTTGTGATATCTGGAACAGAATTTGTCTTGCACTGGGCAGTTGAGAGCACAGAGCACTGGGGACTCTTGATCCTAGCCTGACCCTTCATGGCCTGAGGGTTACCCATGTGGAGGGTGGGATGGGGTGATGAGGCCTGTGTGCATGTGATGGATAGGATAGATACCAGAGGAATGTTCTGGGGACTGCAGTCAGTTTTTTGGGAAGTATGACTGGTTGCCTCAGGGAGAGATTGTCTGAGTTTACATAAAGGAGTGGGCACCTTGCAGTTGGGTCTTCTAGGCAAGTGGCACATGGGTCTTTCTTGAAGGCACATTATTCTCAGTTCTTCTAATATTAGATATGTTCCTGTTTGCTCCCTGAGTTGCTCTCCAGTCTTATATTTTATTTCAATGAGAGCTGTCACTTTTTCTTCTAAAAGTACTCTTTGAACACACTGCTTTCTTTGCGCTGAGTTCAACCTGCCAGGAACTCAACTGGTTCCTTGACAGGTACAAATATCAAAGGGAATTTTCCTCCTGGATCTCACCAGGCTCCCTGAGTATATCCTATATTTCAGAGTTCAGGGACATTCCGTTAACAAAAGGCAAGAAAGAGGGGATGTTGTCTGAGAATTCACACCAGTTTCCCAAAGCATGTCAGGCCCTGGAACCCGGAAGATGCAGATTTTCTTTTTCCGAATTAAACGAACATGCAGTTCTGGAAATGACCTCTGGGCGGAGCTCGTAGACTCACAAAGACAGAACTTAGGAAGCTGAAGGCATTTATGCAGCTTTCTGCTCTGGGGTTGTTTTTGAAAAATTATTTTTTTTTTCTTGCCCTTTTTCTCTGCTGTCCTCAATTTGATTGCCTTTTAATAGTCAACAAGAAAGGAGAGGTTCTGCTTACTAATTCCTTGAATCTTAGATGGAAATCTCTGATGATCTTAGGGCTTTGTCTTTCTGATACAGAGTAGCCTCTGCATTAAGACAGGATTTGAAAGTGGAGGTGAATAATTTGCCTGCTCTTCCTGGTATGACTTGGCACTGTTCTTTGGGCATGTGTTGTATGCAGTATATCACCCAGGCGGAAGATTTCTCATCAATAATAGTGCCCACACTGGGCCAATGCTGAGTCACTTGGCAACCCATTGGGAAAGCTGGAAAAATGTTCTGATTTGCGAGTGGGAGAGACTTTTCTTTGCCTCACCACGAAGCTCTAGACTGCAACAAATGACAGCGCCTCCTGTATTGGGTGTTGACCTAAGTGTTCCCTAGTGCCAGGCCTCCTGAATGTGGAGGGCCCAGATACTTGCAGTGGCTTGAGGTCTAACGCCTTGAGTTGTGTGTCAATGACCCCGGTTTCAAGATGGAACTGTGAGGATGTGATTTTGTTGTGTTCTTCACTAGGGGTGATCATCATAAAAGATCAACGAGGATGCCTCTGCTCCGGGGAAGGGTAAATTTGTTATCTCAGTCTACCGGCCTTGTTCCTCTCATCTCCTAAGAGGTCACGAGTGGTTTAGTGTTGTGAAACTGACAGAGTAGGTTTCAACTGGAAATTTAGTATCGTGAAATAAGCACCAATTTTTGTGCAGGATTCTGTTTCCTGCAAGCATATGCTTTTACTGTAAACTAGCAGCAAAGGACAGGAAGCCTGTTATTTTTTTGGTTATCACAGATGGGGGATGAGTGTAAGGTCATAGAAATTATTTTGGTGGGTGTCTTCTGGAAGATTTGCCTTTTCCCGAACAGAGTAGGAGGATCTCAAGGTCACTACGTAGTGCTTCTGAGGCCTGGCAGGAAGGGATGCAACACTGCCTTTGGCTGCCCTAGTGGCAGGAGCAGGGATTCTGCTGGAGAGCTCTGTGCCAGATCAGGAGGAACAGCTTCCCGAATTTGGCTGGTCCCCTGCTAGATTCAGTTCTGTATCCAAAAGCTAGATCCTTTCTGAAATATTTGTTTGTGTGTCCTCTTTACTTCTGGGACCTATGTTTGCCTGGCCACCCCTAGAGAGAAAGACCTGGATGGAACTGCTAGGAAGGCAGCATCCTCACGATCCTGTGAGTGGCCTTAACCTTGGCCACACCAGGTACAGATGGTTCCTGGGAGTGTACTACATGGTCCCATTGCCACAGGCGTGCAACTCCAAGACATAGGTTTGAGCAAGGTGGGAAGAGTTTTCTTGCAGAGGACCAAACAAAAGTGTATTTCACCTCTTTGGCTTTGTCTCCATTTGGGAAGAAAAATAATCATTTCCTCTACCCCTCTAAGTACTTGCCTGGGCCCCCGTGACAAAAGATAGGTTAACAAGAGAAAATGAACCAGAAGTTTATTAACGTGTATATCTCATACATACATGATAGAAGCTCAGAAAAATTAGTAACTCAAAGAGGTGGCTTAAAACCTCGCCTTATATAGCATCCTTAACAAAGAACAAAAAATTTGCAGAGAAATGACAAAGGAAGGTGTTTTGGACTTCCAAGAGCAGCAGATGTGGAAAGGTAAATATATGGGAAGCTAATGGTAGACACAGGCTGGTTAGTGAAGTCTGTTACGTAGATTACTCTAGCGCTCTCTCCAGGTCGATAGGGTCTAAAGTTGTCTTTGGTGATGCACCTTTGTCCTTCCTGGTAGAAAGGTGAGAGATGCATTAGAGATGCAAATTCCTGGGTCCCTCTAGACCAGCTGAGCTCTGGGGTGGTGGTGGGAGGCCCACTGCCTTGCCATTACCATTTCATCACACATCTGTCTGGCTTCCAGCTGCTGGCACCTGCACTTTGCCCAAGAGCTTTCTCTTCCCATTGGAACCTGCTATGCCACTCATACGGAGGGCCCATGAATGAATACACTCAGTAACTGATGGGAGTTGCTGTGTGTGTCCCCTTCTCCCTCAAGTATGTGTTCAACATGGGCTCCTGGAGTTTCCCCAGTGGGGTAAGCTGCACTCGCTCACATGGTCAGCTGGCTCAAGAAGATCCCCTTTACTGACAGCCTGCCTTGCTCTGCTCACTTCCCCAGTCCCTTCCTGGTGTTTGATGTTTCTTTTACTTGCCAAGTGAACTGCTCATACTTGACTCCTTGTCTTGGGGTCTGCTCTTGGGGATCCTCAACTAGGGCACAGACCCTGTGGTATGCACCCTTTCCATCCTTACTGGCCTTAAGTGACAACACATTTTACTGCATGTCAGTGTGAGCAGCACTTCAGCAAATTCAGTTCCACAGACGTTTCCAGAACCAATGATGTGCCAGGTGCTGGAGCAGAAGCTGTAGATTCAAAGACGATCCGTGGCTTCCTTTCTCTGCAAGGGCTTTCACTGTCCTGGGAGAGGATAGCAGGAACATGGGTGCTGGGCAGATGGGGAGAAATTTTGGTTAACGCAGTGGAGAGACAAAGTGCTCCTGGCTGTCGCTGTAGGGGAGGAAGATTCTAAGGAGCCCAAACCCACATGTAGGGACACTTGACTTGGGCACTGCCCACTCTGCGCTCCCCTTTCTTGTCACTGCCTCTGCTCTTGTAGCCTGGGGGTAAGGCTTCCTCTGGCTCTTTCTTGCAGATCTCAACAGTTCTGCGCCCAGCTATCACTTTCCCTTGGTACCTTCACTCTTGCTTCATTTCACATTTTCTCTTTAAATTGTTCTGTAGAAAAAAGTCAAGGAAGGGCTTTTGCCAGAATGTCTCCTGCCCTTCCCTGTTCCAGATTCAAGGCTGTTTGCATGTGTTCCAGATTGCTGGGTTCTTGCCTCTACTCCAGTGCTCCCCCAGAGACACACAGGAACTGACGGAATACCAAATAAACATCTCAGCATCCCTCCCCACGTCCCGTAGATCCCGGCTCCCGCATGCTGCCCTGCTGCTGTCTTGAGCTAGCTGGCGCTCTTGGGCTCCATCTCTCTGCCCCCATGTTTCTCCGTTTCTCCCACAGGCACTTCCTGGCCAAGGGAGTAGATTTCATACTTGTGTCTCCTCGCTCTAACTGGCCTCAACAGGAAGTACAGTATAGACGTTAAACCTACAGACTGTGGAGAAAGACTCCTTACCCACGGAGCCAGTGTCTGCCCTTTTTAGCTGCATGACCCTTTGGAAGTTCCTTAACGTCTCTGACCCTCACTTTTTACATCTGTAAAATGGGGAGATGAGTACCTACCTCATTGTTTATGTAGGAGTTAATATACTTAAAGTACTTAGAAGAGGGCCTGCGGCATGAGAAAGTCTAAGTGTGTCCGGCTGTTTCTTCTAAGCTGCTGTCCTGTGGCAGAAGAGAGGCTTTGGATTAGACTGGCTGGTGAGGAGAGAGAGATGGGAAGTCAGGTTCCATGTGTGTATCTGGGTCAGTCTTTTCGTCTGGGTTAGGAAGGTGGGTGACGTAAGACCGCACACTCTGAAGTACCTCTCAGCCCTTAGGTGTTCCGATGCTCCTTGTCAGACGCTGCCCTTCTCCTCACTGCATCTCCTGAAGGACAATTAATAGCCCCTGCTGAGAGGGTGATGGGAGAGTGTACTGCTTTTCTTTGTGGAGTTTGGATTTTCCGGTTTTGAACAAATTGAGCATTATCTTTGTGACATGTATTTTAGTTTATTATTTTTACTAAGTTTTTTATTTTAATTCCAGTGTAGTTAACATACAATGTTACATTAATTTCAGGTGTAGAAGACAGTGTTTCAACAAATCTATACCCTGCTCAGTGCTCATGACGAGAAGTATACTCTTAATCCTCATCACCTCTTTCCCACATCTTCCCACCCCCCTCTCCTCTGGTAACCATCAGTGTGTATATTTTAAACACAGAAGCAAATATTTCCTGTGAGGAGTTTGATGCATGTATTTATCAAAGGCATATTATGCCTGATACCTTATTAGAGTGAGTTTAATTGAGTTTTGGTATTCTAGAGCCTCATGGAAGTATTGTTTTGTGTGATGCTCTAGGTGATTGGTTCTCACACTTAAGGGGCGTCAGTGCCATCTGGAGGGCTTGTTAAAACGCAGATTGCCAGGCCCCACCCCAGAGTTTCTGAGTCCAGAGCTCTGAGGTGGGGCCCCGGAATTTGCTTTTCCGAAAAGTTCTCAATGACACTGTTGGTCTTGCGCCAACACTTTGATAACTATTGGTGATCACAGGTGACACTTCCCTTATCCGAAGCCCGTGTAACTAGAACAAGCTAACATTCATTAAATGCCCGTTTTACCCCTCACCCCTGAGTATCAGAACCCACCCCAGGCTGTCCGCGCCACTGCTGTTGTGCCTGCTGAAAAGCTCTCGTTTGCAGAGATCCAAAACCTCCTTCTCTGTCACTTCTAACCCCCGACTCCCTGTCTGTCCCCGGGAACTATGCAGAGTGAGTCTTCCATGGAAAAGCCCTCCTAATATCTGAAGATGTCGAATGTGTTCCTATTTCAGATGAAATGTCTCTAGAGTTCATCAGGAATTAACAAACATTATATGTCAGGCTGGATGTTCTAAATGCTTCACAAGTATTAACTGCTTTAATGCCATAATATCTGTATGAGGTGGGTGGGTCAAATTTTTCTCTTTCACAGATTTTAGGAGCCTGAAGCATGTTGAGTGCCAGCCAGCTTGCCCAGGGTTATACAGCCGGTAGGCCGAAGGCCCGGGACTCTGTCCTTGGCAGGCCGCTCTGCGCTTTTAGCTACACTTGCCGGTGGATCTCTCCGAGTGTGGGCCACAGACCAGCAGCATCAGCGTCACCTAGGAAGTAGCTAGAAATGCAGATTCTTGGTCCTACTCCACTTCTGTAGACTCAGAAGCCCTGGGAGGGGGCCCAAGAATCTGCATTTGAGTAAGCCCTCCAGGTGATTCTGATGCAGCCGGTGTGGGAATCACTGCTCTGCGCTGTGCTTCTCATGCTTCATCCTGCTGGCTGCTGTCCAGGTTTCAACATCTTTTTTTAAAACTCAAGTTCAAAGCTGAACACAATATTCTAGATACAGTCTAACTCACACAGCACAATGGGAATATTATTACTGCCTTTGTTTTGCATACAAATTATATTAAAAAATCCAAAGTTTATATTATGGCTATCTTTTCCCCTCAGCCATGTCACTGTGGGCTCATAATGAATATGCAGTCAGTTAATTTCTAGGTCTTTTTTTATCCCCCAGAAACTGTTGTTAAGCCCTGTTCTCCAGCCCTAAACTTGGCTTTTTTTTTTTAAACCCTCATCCTAGAACTTCATATTTATTCTTATTTAAATCCATTTACCTTTAGTTCATGGCTCAGCTTTAAAAAAATATATATTTATATATATTTCTGGATCTTCTCTATGTTTATTTTTGTTATAAAAATCTGTGCTCATTGAAGAAAATCTTGAAAGTATAAAAGCAGAAAGAAAAAAACTGTTGCTAGTTCCATCATCCAAACATAACCACCACAAACATCTTGATGTTATTACTTCAGCTTTTTCCCTGTCCATAGGTTTGAATAATGTTATATATATACATATATATATATGTATATATATGTATATATAAATATATATTATTAACAATATATGTATTATATATATGAATTTGATTTCTTTTTTCTCTTTTATATTATAAACCTTTCTTCTATTACTACATAGTCTTTATAAAAGAGTTTTCACTATTATTGACTATTTTTCCCATTGGCTGTATAGGAAATGACTCAAAAAGTTCTGCATAGTTGGGTAGTTAAGTTGTGCTGTGAATGATATTCTTATGATAAACATTTTGTGCTTAAGTAAAGCTTTCCCCAAGTTCCAAATGAATTGCTTAGAATGGGATCTTAAAAAACCATTAAAAATCTCAGGTCTGTCACTCAGTGTGTCAACTACTGTCTCCACTTCTAATCATTCATAATGTGAGAAATCCACTTTTTGATTTGGATTGTTTTTCTCAGTTATCAATGAGGATGCTTACGAAATGGAGGTGGAATTGGTGTATTTGCTTATCCTTTGGAGACTCCTTCTAGATTCATCTACTGAGCAAATTCATGGAGAATTTGCTCTGTTGCAGGTCTTTTGCTAGGTGCTAAGTAATTCACTAACCAGTAGATTTTTAGTCCAGTTGTTCTACTTTGAACAATTCTGTGGAACTCTCATTGACTTCCTCCTTTCTGCCTGCTCAGATTTAGCTGTGACTTGATAGAACCCAGTTACATTGCATTTAGGGTATTCCTTGATTTACTAGTGTCTTTTTTTTTTTTTTTTAAAAAGATTATTTATTTATTAGAGAGAGAGAGAGCATGAATGAGCAAGGGGAGCAACAGAGGGAGAGGGAGAGGTAGAAGCAGACTCCCCACCGACACACGGGGCTTGATCCCAGGACCCCGAGATCAGGACTGGAGCCAAAGTCAGACGCTCAACCGACTGAGCCACCCAGGTGCCCCTCTAGTGTTATTTGAAAAAAAGAGAATCCTGATGATATTGAATATTCACTGGGCTCCCATTCTTTCTAAGGTCCCGTGTTATCCTCAGTACACATTACATCATTCCGTGGGGCACAGCCAGCTCTTCAGACTCTCAAACCAGAAATCTCAGTCTTCCCTCCCAGCCAACTGGAAACACTCAAATCCTGTTGAGTCTGTCTTCCAAACAACTTTTAAATCTTTATCATTTCTGTTTCATAGTTCTTTCCTCTCCTAGCTTCTCATACTTCTTGTTTTTTAAAAAATACTGAAGTAAAATTCACATAACATAAAATTAACCATTTTGAAGTCTACAGTTTAGTGGCTTTTAGTACTCACACAATGTTGTGCAACCATCACTGTTATCTAGTCCCCAAAGATTTCTGTCACCCCAAAAGGAAACTTCATACCTATTAGCAGTCACTCCTCGCTCTTGCCTTCCCCCCAGCCCTAGGCAGCCACCATTCTGCGTTCACTCTATGGATTCACCTGTTCTGTATATTTCGTATCCACGGAATCATAGAATATGTGACCTCTTATGTCTGGTTTCTTGCACTCAACATAATGTTTATAGGTTCACCTGTGTTGTAAAGTTCATCCTTTTTAAGTCATTTCCTCATTTTTAGTCTTGGAAAGAGAATAACAGAATAGGCTTTTTAAAAAACATTTCTGATAGTGAAGTCTTTCGTGTCTTCTCTGAGCTTTTGAAATAGCATCATAGTGTTTATTCATAACTAAAAAACTTTACCCCAGAATAGAGATTTACTGAGTGGAAGTGACCCCTGTAAGGGATGAACTATGGCTGGCTGGTTGATTCTTAGAAGCTCAGAACCTGACATGGTCTAGCACTCCCTTCTGTGGCCACTGGGCAGACCTGAGTAAGGATCACGGCTCCGGCAAACACATAGACGAGATGCACATCTTTTGAGGACCTCGGTTTCTTCACCCGTGAAATGAGAACAAATATACTACCATTTTCACAGAGTGCTTGGGAGGATTCGATAAGTAAGGTATGTACAGTGACGGGCAGAGAACAAATGCTCAGTATTAGTAAGATAACATTTTCATTTTCTCCCCCCAAGTTGCCTTTTATTCCCTCCTCACCAAATAATGCGATGTGCCATTACAGTCTCTTAAAGTTGGGAAACAAAAGCTGTTGCCAGTTCAGTTGTTTTCTTTGGCGTGGTTGTTTTCTTTGACTTTGACTCTGTTCAAAAATTTTAAGGCACCTAACAAATCCCCAGGTCCTCCTCAGGCACCCCCACCAGCCTCACCAGTGTTTGCCATTCTGACGTCATACACTCCCCACCCCACCTGTTTTTATGCTTGAGAATTCAAAAGCTAATCCCTGACATCATTTTACTATAACATTTCATTATGTGTCTCCAACAGATAAGTATTGTTCTTTAACTAAGTGCAGTACTGTGAACATACCCAACAATATTTATTAACAATACCTTGTTCATTAGTAGCCTGTCCGTGTACAGTGTTCTGTAATTATCTAAAAATGTCTCTTTTTTTTTAAACACTTGGTTCACATCACGATCCAAATGGAGTGCACATACTGCAGTTCATAGGTCCATCTTTCAAGGCTTCAAAAATTTTAAGAGCTCCCACTCCTGTTTTATCTGTGAATTGTATTTCTTGAAAAAATTGCATCATTGGTCTGGTCCAGTTTTTAGCAGTCTTGATTTGGCTGATTGTATCCTGGTGTTTTCTTTTAACATGTTCTTCTGTCCTTTCCATTTCCTGTTAATGGACTCTAGAGGTTTGAGGAGATTCAGGTTCGATTTTCTTCTGGCAGGAATCCGTGGTGGGGGCGGTGCTGTGAGCTTCCTGTCGCAGCCAACCAAGCCGCTCGAGATGCCGGGCTTTCCCACTTCCAGCGAGGAGCCTGGTCTGTGGGTTTGGGTGCTGTCAGCCCAATCCTTCCGTTTTCACTTACCCATCAAACTTTCGCCTCAGGTGGGGATCCTTTCTCTCAACTGTGTCTTAGGATCACCTAAGAAGCTTTTAAGAAAATCCTGATGCTGAGGTGGCTCCCCAGGCCAATGGCATCCAGACTACTCGGGGCGTCAGCATTTTTTAAAGTTCCTCAGTAGATAAAAATGTGCAGCCAGGGTTGAAAACCACTGTCCTAATTATTTTCACAGTCATTGATAATACTACCTAGGAACATCAGTAAGTGTTGCAACTAGTGATTTTCAGGTTCTGTCATTCCATCTGCATTTATTAGCTGGAATTGTTCTTTAAAAAAGATTTCCTCTTATCAACAGCTTGAATATGCCGATGCATAGTTTATACTGATGTAAGCTGCTGAAAGACACCAAAAACGTCTGTCTTTATTAATTTGTATAAAGAGTTGGGCCCTTAATATCTCCAAAGGTGCCGAGCAGTTTTATTTTTTTAATAGCAGTGTAGTTAACATATGGTGTTATATTAGTCTCAGACGCACATTGCAGTGGTTCTACAATTCTATACATTGCTCAGTGCTCATTGCCACAAATGAACTCTTAATCCCCCTCACGTATTTCACCCTTCCCCCCACCTACCTCCCCTCTGATGACCACTAGTTTGTTTGCTATAGTTCAGAGTCTGTTTTTTGGTTTTTCTTTTTTTTTCTTTGTTTTGTTTCTTAAATTCCACATATGAGTGAAATAATATGGTATTTGTCTTTCTCTGACTGACTTATTTCGCTTAGCATAATACCATCTAGATCCATCTGTGTTGTTGCAAATGGCAAGATTTTATTCTTTTTTATGGCTGAGTAATATTCCACTGTGTGTGTGTATGTGTGTGTGTGTGTGTGTGTACCACTTCCTCTATCCATTCATCTCTTGATGGACACTTGGACTGCTTTCATAATTTGGCTATTGTGAATGATAATAATGCAGTAAACATAGGGGTGCATATATCCTTTCAAATTAGTGTTTTTGTATTCTTTGGGTAAATGAGCAGTAGTAGAATTACTAGATCCTACCTGTAGTGATTCTATTTTTAATTTTTAATTAATTAATTAATTAGAGAGATTGTGTGCCAATTGTGGGAGAGTCAGAGGGGGAGAGAGACTCCTGAAGCAAACTCAGTGCTGAGTGAGGAGCCCGACACAGGGCTTAGTTCCAGGACCCTGAGATCATGATCATGACCTGAGCTGAAATCAAGAGTCTGTGGCCTAACTGACTGAGCCACCCACACACCCGTATTTTGAATTTTTTAAGGAACCTCTGTACTGTTTTCCACAGTTGCTGCACCAGTTTACATTCCTACTAGCCGTGCATGAGGGTTCCTTTTTCTCCACATCTTCAGCAACACCTGTTGTTTCTTATGTTGTTGATTTTAGCCATTCTGACAGGTGCGAGGTGATTATCTCATCGTAGTTTTGATTTGCATTTCCCTGGTGATGAGTGATGTTGAACATCTTTTCTTGTGTCTGTTGGCCATCTGGATGTCTTCTTTGGAGAAATGCCTGTTCATATCCTCTGCCTATTTTTTAATTAGATTATTTGTTTTTTTGCTGTTGAGTTGTACAAGTTCTTTGTATATTTTGAATACTAACCTTTTATTGGATATGTCATTTGCAAATATCTTCTCCCATTCAATAGGTTATCTTTTAGTTTTGTTGATTGTTTCCTTCACTGTGCTGAAGCTTTTTATTTTGATGTAATCCCAATACTTTATTTTTTCTTTTGTTTACCTTGCCTGAGGAGATATGCCTAGAAAAATGTTGCTATGGCCGATGTCAGAAAAGTTACTGTCTGTGCTCTCTTCCAGAATTTTTATGGTTTCAGATCTTATATTTAGGTCCTTAATCCATTTTGAGTTTATTTTTGTGTGTGGTGTAAGAAAGTTGTCTAGTTCCATTCTTCTCCATGTAGGTGTCCAGACAGATTTCCCAACACCATTTGTTGAAGAGACCATCTTTTCCCATTGCATATTCTTGCCTCCTTTGTCGAAGATTGATTAACCATATAAATGTGAGTTTATTTTTGGGAGCTCTATACTGTTCCATCAATCTATTCATAGAATGAATTTGGAAGCTTTTCTTCCTTTTCTCTTTTTTTGGATAGTTTGAGAATAGGTGTTAAAACTTCTTTAAATGTTGGGTAGAATACATCTGTGAAGCTCCTCTGGTCCTAGAATTTTGTTTGTTGGGACTTTTTTGATTACTGCTTTAATTTTATTGCTGGTGATTGGTCTGTCCAAATTTTCTGTTTCTTCCTGATTCAGTTTTGGGAGGTTTTAGGTTTCTAGGAATTTATCCATTTCTTCTAGGTTGGCATCAATTTTTCGTAATATTCTCTTATAATCCTTTGTATTTCTGTGTTGTTGGTTGTTATTTCTCCTTTTTCATTTCTGATTTTGTTGGAGTTCTCTATCTCTCTCTCTCTCTTCCCTCCCTTCTCCCCCTCCCCCCCCACCTTTGATGAGTCTGGCTAATGGTTTATCAATTTTGTTGATTTTTTCAAAGAACCAGCTCCTGGTTTCATTGGTCTGTTTCTGTTGAAAGATCAGCTGATAGTCTTATGGGGTTTCCCTTGCATGTAACTGTTTTCTTTTTCTTGCTATATGTGTGTATGTATGTATTTATTAAATTTATTTATTTTAGAGAGGGAGAGAATGAGCGGGAGGGGGAGAGAGAGACCATGAACAGGAGGGGCAGAGGAAGAGGGAGAGAGAAACTCAAGCAGACTCCATGCTGAGCATGGAACCTCATGCAGGGCTCAATCTCACGACCCTGAGATCCTGACCTGAGCTGAAACCAAGAGCTGGATGCTCAACCAACTACACCATCCAGGTGCCCCTTCTTGCTGCTTTTAAAATTCTTTTTTTTTTTAAATTTAATTTAATTTAATTTTATTTTTTTTAATTTAAAAAAAAATTTTTTTTTAATTCTCTTTATCACTAGTTTTTGCCATTTTAATTATTATGTGCCTTGGTGATGACCTCCTTGAGTTGATTTGTTTGGGAATGCTCTGTGACTCCTGGATCTGGTTTTCTCTTTCCTTCCCCAGATTGGGTAAGTTTTCAGGCATTATTTCTTCAAATAAATTTTTTGCCCCCTTTTCTTTTCCTTCTGGGATCCCTACTAATGTAAATGTTATTATATTTCATGGTATTACTGCATTCTCTAATTCACTTTTCATGTTTTATTTTTTTCTCTCTCTCCCGTTCATCTTGATTGCTTTCCATTTTTCTGTCTTACAGGTCACTGATCTGTTTTTCTGCTTTCTCTAGTCTACTATTTATTCCATCTAGTATATTTTTATTTCAGTTACTGAGTTCTTCATCTCTGATTGGTTCTTTTTTATGTTTTCAGTCTCTTTGTGAGGGTCTCACCGAGGTCCTCCACTCTTTTCTCAAGTCCAGTAAGTATCTTTATGACCATTACTTTAAATTTTCTGTCAGGCATATATATTATTTATCTCTGTTTTGTTTAGCTCTCTTGGTGTGATTTTTGTCCTTTTCTTTCATTTAGGACATACTCCTCTGTCTCCTCATTTTGTCAAACTCTCTGTGTCTGTTTTTATATTTTAGGAATGTCAGCTATGTCTCCTGTCCTTGAAAGTAGTAACCTTATGAGGAAGAAGTCCTATAGTGCCCTGCAGCGCAATGTCCGCTGTTCACTGGAGCCTGACTCTTCAGGGAGGTCTCATATGTGTGTTGCATGCACCCCACTATTGTGGTTCACCTGTGTTTGCCCGCAGTCCAATCATATGCGGTGGTCCTGTTTGCCTTTTGTAGGCAGGGTTAGGTTCGTGTGTTGTTAGTGGGCCAATCTGGGGCTGCTTTGGGCTTGTGTTGAGTCAGATCAGGCATTTGCCACAGAGACAGCAGGAGGGAATTACAGGGCACTTTCCCTCTGTTGTGCTCTGAGACGCTTTTGTTGGTGGGTGGGGCCTGCAGTCAGAACAGACGTCTGCTGCCAGCCCACTGTTGGGGCTGCAGTTGGGCTGGTGTGTGTGTGGATATGGTCCCCTCTCCGTGGGGCAGGAGTCACTTTGAACAGGTAGTCCCTGTTGGAGCTGCTTTCACCCTGCCAGGCTTGTGGCACCTCTTTGGATGGGCTGTGGCCAAGGGCATATTGGATAGGGTCTGTCCTCAGGAAAATGTAGGGAAGGGGCACGTGTTGTTGCAAGGTTTGTGAGCAGGTCTGCTGTGGGAGGGGACATGGAGCCAAGACCTGGCTGGATGGGGCCTGTCTGCAGCAGAATGAGGAGGCAGGGTGTGCTGTTAGCAAGTTAGGGAGCGCTTACTGGCTCTCTGCTGGTTCCCACAGGTTTCTGTGCATCTAGCCTGGAGGGCAGGGGTGGGAAATGACACTTGCCAGCTCCTTTGTTCCTGGAGAAGTCTCTCAAAGATCCCTGCCCCTCTAGCATATGCTCTGAGTTTAGGAAGCTAATCTTCCTCCTGGGTAGCGCATGTGTTTTTCAAACTGTTGCTTCTCCGCTGTGTCCCTGTGGACCGTTGTGCTGTCTCTTTAAGGGTGGGGACTCAGTTTCCTCTCCCTGGCCTTGCTCTCCCAGAGCTGAGCCCACTAATTTTTCAAGTTCTAGGTGGTAAGCCTTGCTGATTTTAAGGACTTGAAAGATTATGCGCCTCTGGTTTTCAAAGCCAAACGTTTTGGGGATTCATCTTCCCCATGTGGGTTTCCCTTATTTGGGGTTTCTTGTATGAGGGTGTGTTTCTCTCCCCTCTGTGTGCCACATTGTCCCTCCTGCAGACAGTGCCATGGGTCCACTTAGTTCCCAACTGCGTTTCCACCCCTCCTCCCTCTGCAGTGTGGCCTTTACTCTACATTTAGCTGTGGAAAGTCTGTTCTGCTAGTCTTCTGGCCATTTTCAGGGTTATTTACACTGACGTGGGTGTTATCTAGTTCTGTCAGTGGGAGGAGTAAACTTAGGTTCCTCCTACTCTGCCATCTTCCCAGGAAGTCCAAAGCAGTTTTTTTTAAGTGTCAAGATAAACTCAGGGAATTTTATGTATTTGACTTGTTTAATTGTTCTTCTTTTTTTAGCACAATTGCCCCATACTGGCCAACCTGAAGCTTTCCCTTTAGGGAATTCTGATGTGGCTCCAGTTGTTTCTGAGAGTGTCTTTGTGTCCTGGCATGACAAGATATCCTCTTTAATGCTCGAGCTCTGTTTAATCACAGACTTTTTTGAACAATTATAAATCAGTGCCTTAATTAGTTCTTCCACCAATGAGCAATATATTGATTTTTTTTGTCTTGGTGGAGGAGAGACTCCTTACCAACTTGAAATACAGAGTTTCAGTAATAAACAAATCTGCATACATAGGAGCTAGAAATTTATGTAAATTTTCATTTGTAACGAGCACTAGCTCATGTCAGTGGACATACATGTAATACTTATTGTATGATTTTTTGTAATTTCTTAAGTGTTGTGTTCTCTGTTGATCATCAAGAATATAAATGAGTCTATAACTAGACTCATATATGACTGTGCCATATGTGAAAAAAAATTATGCTAGTGTCAAGAAATAGAACTGATTTGAACAATGTGGAACAATGGAGCTATATTAAAAGATGAAAGTTGGAATAGTAAGTATTAAAAAATTTAACAATATCAGCAACCCATAATGGTTTGAATACAGTACTGTGAAAGTGTTTAGTTTTTTTTTTTTTTTAAAGTGTTCAGTTTTTAAGAGCCTATTAGTTATTATTTTCGGCTGAGAGATTGGTTGGTTGTAGAACTTTGAAAGCAGTTGGGAAAATGCCATGATAGCCTTGGAGTGAAATTCCAGAGGCCCAAAGCAGAGAGCTGCATTTTAAATATTATGGGAAATATTTGTTATTTTTATTCTTGGGATGAGTGGGAGAAATTTAATGCCTGTGGTTTGTCCTTTTTTGGTCCAAATACAAATTGAGTATGTTAGGCATTACGTAGAAATGTATGCTTAGTATGATTTGATGTAAAAAGAATCACTTAAAAAACTTTTTTAAAACTAGTATTTCGAGTTGAAGTATATTTGACACTCAATATTACATTAGTTTCAGGTGCACAACATAGTGAAAAGGAATCATTTTGATATATTGATTTTTACTTTAATGGGAAAAGAGTTCATTAGGAATGTTCAAGTTCTTTGTGTACTTTTTGTGATGCTCCTCTCTGGCCTGAGATGAAACTGAGAGCCGCGACGCATCTGCTTATCTGCGATCTCTGGGGCGGCGTCTGCTGCTGTCAGCGGCTCCCTTCTTATCTGGCCGCTGGTCCTGCTCAGTCAGTTGTATGAGAATGTCAGTTCCATTAATAACCCAAGGACCAGACAGGCAGATAGTGGAAAATGGGTGAAGAGAAAGAAATTGTATTTAACCTGGTGTTCTGAGTTGTCATTTTTCTCGACCCTAGCATAGCTGGGTAAAGGCAGTCTGAGGGCGTGATAGCAAATCTACCTCTGACAGAATCTCACATATGAGCCAGAGAAACAACCCAACACCAAGAGAAAAAAGAGTGAATGAAACTGGGGAAAAAGGTAAAGATTGGAGCTTAGAAAAGTCCGGGGAAGCGGTGCTAGGAAAAAAATGGCATGACCCAAGTATTTGGGTAGAAGCTCTGACAGCTTGGCAAAATAAATTTTATTTTTATTTTAAATATTATATTTCTTGGTGTTTAAAAAAAAAGAATTTATGGAACGATTGATTCCTCACAGAAGATTTTGGAGTTATGTACTGTTCCTTTTGGCTCTGCATTGGCCAGTTGCCAGAGGGAAGAGAGCGGGTTTTATTTTTCTTCATGCGGGTAGAATGGCTCACCCACGGCAGTGCTCTGTGTTTGGGTTATCTATTGCTGTGTAACACATCACCCCAAAACTTCCTGGCTTCGAGTGGAAGATACCTTATTATTTCTCATGATTCTGTGGGTCTCCTGGGGCCGAGGTGGATGGCTCTTCTAGACGGGTCACCTGGCGTGTCTCGTGCAGTCGCATTCATAGGTTGGCTGTGGCTGGGCATCTGAGGTGGCTCCTTCGCTCATGTCTGTACCTCACTGTTCCCCCTCCGGCTTCTTTCTCCAGCAGGGTGGCACGAAAGCTAAGGGTTCCAAGAGGGAGGGAGCCAAAGTTGCCAGTCTTTCTTTTTTTTCTTTCTTTTGCTTTGCAAAAAGTTTTATTTTATTTTTTTAACTTAATTTAATTTTTTAAGTGTTCCAAGATTCATTGTTCATGTACCACACCCAGTGCTCCATGCAGTATGTGCCCTCCTCAATACCCACCACCAGGCTCACCCATCCCTCCACCCCCCTCCCCTCCAAAACCCTCAGTTTGTTTCTCAGAGTCCACAGTCTCTC
>CM052901.1:87867268-87919545 GCA_028534135.1 Potos flavus | reverse complement strand
TGCTGCTATGAACATTGGGGTACATGTGGCCCTTCTTTTCACTGCATCTGTATCTTTGGAGTAAATACCCAGTAGTGCAATGGCAGGGTCATAGGGTAGCTCTATTTTTAATTTCTTCAGGAATCTCCACACTGTTTTCCAAAGTAGCTGCCAGTCTTTGTAAGGTCTAGGCTCAGAAGAAGCTACATGCTCTTGGTCAAAGCTGGGGACAAGGGCAGTCCCTAGAAGGGACTTCATCTCTTGGCTTGAGGAGCAGCGTGAGCATACAGAGACAGGAGCTGTTGTTGGCCTCCATGTTTGGAAACTACCTACCTGCAGTCACTATCCTTTGCTTCTCTTTTCTGTGTTCAGTTTTTCATTGTTTACATTAGAGAATTTAGAATTATTTTTATTCTCTGTCTTTAACACCTGACTACTGAGTATCATTAAATTTTTTTTCCTATTTTCCTGTTTGGTTGGTTATGTTGTTTCTTACTATTGACTGATTTCTTTTTCTTAGCTCAAGACCAGTATGTATGTATGTGTATATATATATATATATATATACACACACACACACACACACACACACACACACACACATATACACATATACACACACACACACTCACAGAATTATTTTAGTAATTTAATTATTGAGCTGTGGTGAGGAAAGGACTCAAGCTCAGTCTGTTAAGACCTTCCTCCATAGGTGTAAGAAATTCCTACTAGGTTTTAGAGGCCAGAGTGGGACTAAATCACCAGGAACTCAACCCCGTTCTAATAGACAAATTATTTTTTTTCAGTTTTACATTGAGTTCCTTAGTAAATAAAATTAATTTTCAGCATAGACACTCCTTACACTGGCTTCCTGTGTTTCATAACGGAAGATTCTTGGCTTTGGCATAGGCCGTGCTTCACTCCATGTCCTCGGTGGCGTAAGGTAAAGGGGACTGATCGTCTGCCTTTGGTATATTCTGGTGTTCTCAGCACTGACAGTGACTAAAGAGAGTTTCCGCCCAGGGATTTGCAAGGATTAAACTAATGAGTTGAATGAACCTGTCCCAGAGCAGAGTCAAGTGGAGGATGGTGCTGAAGTTGTGTCCTTTAGGGCCACAGAACAGAGCCTTTGCTTAATTTTGATGTTTAGTTATGAAAATAAATTTATGAGTTTATGGAAGAATTTGACTAGTTCTTCTAGGCTTTTGAAAATGCAAGCTGTGGTTTGGCAAAGCAGTTTATGTAGATCTGTAATAAGTCATGTTCTAATAAAGTCCTATCATTGGTTCCAAGCAATTTCTGATTTCCATTAAAAGTTATTCAAAAGTACAGAGAGAACATTTTTGAAATGAGGAAAACGTGACAGGATAGAAGAGAAAAATATTTCTTCCTCTCCTCCTCCTCTTTCCCTCTTCCCAAACCTCCCGTCCCCTACCCCCAACCATTGCTTGCTTATTTGAGTGTCCCCTCTTAGTGTCTAATGACAGTGAGAGCTGTGCGGGGTGACCTTGGGAAGAGTTGGAAGCTCCTGCAGACTTCCCATCCTGGGGTCCCCTCAGACCCAGGCTATCGGTAGTTAAAAATCAACTCCCCGGGTGAATGCCATAAGCAGCCAAGGGTTTGTTTGTTTGTTTTTTTAATCCAGCTTTATTGAGCTGTAATTGACATACATCTCTGTATATGTTGAAGGTGTGTAGCATAATGGTTTGACTTACACATACTGGGAAATGACCACAATAAGTTTAGTTAACACCCATTATCTCATATAGGTACAATAAAAAAAAAAGAGAGAAAGAAAATTTTTTGCTTGTGATGAGAACTCTCAGGATTTACTCTTTTAACAGCTTTCCTATATAGCATACAGCAGTGTTAGTTACGGTCATCATGCTCTACATTACATCCCTAGTACTTATTTATCTTGTAACTGGAAGTTTGTACCTTTCGACAACCTTCCTCCCAATTCCTCCTCCCCCCTCATCCCCTGCCTCTGGTTACTACAAGTTTGATCTCTTTTGCTATGAGTTTGGTTCTTTGTTTGTTTTTTAATTTTTTAGATTCCACATATAAGTGAGATGATACAGTATTTGTCATTCCCTGTCTGACCATAATGCCCTCAGGGTCCATCCATGTCATAGAAAGTGGCAGAATTTCTTCCTTTTTATGGCTGAATAATACTCCCCTATATGTATGTATATCACAACTTCTTTATCCATTTATCCACCAGTGGACACTTAGGTTATTTCCATGTCTTGGCTATTACAGATAATGAGGAGTCAAGTTTGAGAAGCAGAGCCCTATAGAGTCATACTGCTCAAACTTGAATGTGCACACCAGTCTCCTAGGGACCTTGTTAAACTGCAGATTTTTAGTAAGTTTTGAGTGGAGCCTGAGATCCTGCATTTCTAATAAGCTCCCAGGTGAGGCTGATGGCCCTGGACCATGAACCACACTTTGAGTACTGAGAGTATAGAGCAGGAATTGGCAAACTTTTCAGGGAAAAGACCAGGTAGTAGATATTTTGGGCTTTGCAGGCCATGTCAAGTCTATTCTTGTAGAATGAATGCAGCTGTAGATAATATGTGGACAAATGGCTGTGGCTGTGTCTATAAAACTTTATTGACAAGACCAGACAGCAGCCAGAATTGGGCATGCAGGCCATGGCATGGCTATCTGGTCTTGAGCTTTCTTAGTCTCAAGTTTTTGACCAACACCTTGCTGCTTTCCTCTCGTTGGGCCAAATCTTAAGTAAGAATTAAGTGGTTTCATAAGAGATTACTCATTCACTTTGTTGAATGATGAATAATTGATGATGACATTTAGGTTGCTGTTTACAAACAGCCCACATGGTCCCTTGGCTGTGGCTCATTGCTTTTCCTTGAGTATAGTGGCCTTTCTGATTTCCTTCTGTAGACTGCCTTTTCAGAGGTAGATCAAAACAAAGCTAAAATTTGTTCCAAAATGTGACCCATGGGCATCCAGAATAAATAACCAGGGCCGAACTGTGGAGGCAGAGCCCTGTGGGGGATTTGGGTTGCATTCCCTTTATCTGTCTTCCACCACTTACCCCTGGAGTTTACTCTCAAGGGATAGAGGCTGGCACTCTGGCTTTCAGAGAGGCAGAGAGTAACAAGGGACCTGGACCCATGCAGTTCACATTGACGTATGTCCTACTGTTGGGTCTGGCTATTCTGGCAGCAGAAAGTTACACACTGCTGATGATATATTCTTACAAACAGACAATGCAGGACCAAGTTGTGAGTTTTGGAGGACCCAAATTTGGAACAAAATGCTCCATCTCATGGGTTTTTGGGGTAATGTCCAAATGTTGCGGTCTGTTGGTGCATTTTTCATTTTTTTTTTTTAAGATTTTATTTATTTATTTGACAGAGAGAGATCACAAGTAGGCAGAGAGGCAGGCAGAGACAGAGGGGGAAGCAGGCTCCCTGCTGAGCAGAGAGCCCGATGCTGGGCTCGATCCCAGGACCCTGAGATCATGACCTGAGCCGAAGGCAGAGGCTTTTAACCCACTGAGCCACCCAGGCGCCCCCATTTTTTCATTTCTAACCCCAAAGCTAGTTAGGGTTGAGCTTTAGGTAAGTGGTTTTTTCTTTGTTTCTTTGTTTTTGTTGTTATTTTTAATCTGGACCAAGTGTGGGGCTTGAACTCATGACTCTGAGATCCTGAGTTGAGATCAAGAGTCAAATGCATAACCGACTGAGCCACCCAGGTGCCTTGTTATAGGAAAGTTTTAAATTTAATTGGTTCAAAATTGAAACTGGCTCTCATTTGTCTTTATGACAGTGCTTAAATCCTGAAGGGAGAGATGTTACTCCTCTTTATAAATGGGAGGAAAAAGGCCAGGATTCTTTAGGCCAGGAATGCTCATGATAGAGTACATTTTTCAGGGTGGCTTTTTGCCAGTGGATCTCTTCCATGAGATTGATAACCTTCTCTTGCTGCGTCCCCATTCCCTGGAACCTTCCTTCTACTGGTAAAATCTCTTTGGTCTCATTACCTTGACTGGTCTGAAAAATAGATGCTCTGATTTTCTAGACTAGAAATACTTTCTTGCCTTTCCTTTTCTGTTTTGACCTCCCCTCTTGGCCAACTCTTGGTCCGCCAGGGGCTCTTGGTGAAAGTTTAGTTCCATTGGTGTCCAGAACCAAAAGCTCGTTACTTTGATTTTTAGGGAGGGATGGGAACTTCTTAAAGGTATACTTAAACTCTGTCTACATGTGTCCTGTCTTTTCTTGTAGCTGAAAAGATGATTTGTCTGGGCATGCCGAGTATGGTTACTGCTGCAGATGTGGTGTGCACATTACACATTATTCAGTTCATTTGGATTTATAAAAGTGACTCATATTCATATAATAGAATATTACTTTTCACTCCTCAAAAGATGGTGTATGTTGGGAAAACATGGGCTTTTTGAAATCAGATTAAAGCTAAATGTATCTGGGTTAAGAGGCCGGTTTTGGCTCTTAAATATCAGGACTTGGGGAGGTTAATTACCCTTTCTGAGTCTCAGCTCCCTGAGCTGTGACATGGAGTGATCTATACCTACCTGGTGGAGTTGAGGTAAAATTTAGATCTGATGAAGAAATGAAGCATTTAACTCAGTACCTGGCCCATAGTAGGGGTTCAATAAAGAGCATTACTTTTGTTATTATGAAAAATGTTATTTCTGTTGTTACTAATTCATTTTGGCTCTGAGATCTCCTCTTTGAAGGTGACCTTTTCACAAAGTTCTTCTCTTCCCATCCCTTCCCATACCATCCTCTACATTCTTCTAGTGTTTTTTTCTTCCTTTCCTTCTCCTCGCTTCCTCCCTCCCTTCCTTCCGCATTTTGTTCTCCATGTATGATCAACTGTGAACTCCCTGAGGACAGGAATGCAATTTGTTAAACTCTGTGTCTCAACTCCTGCTAGACACAACAACATGGACGAATTTCACAGATGTACTGTTGGGCGAAGGAAACCAGGCACCAAGAGTACACACTTTTTTGAAGTTCAAGAACAGACAAAACTCATTTGTGGAGGTGGAGGTCAGAATAGTGCTTATCTTGGGGTAGAGGAGTTATTGACTGGCAGGGCACCCAAAGGAGCCTTCTGGGTGCTTATAAATGTTTTAAATCTTGTCTTGGAGGTACTAACACAGGCCTGTGTGTGCATTTAAAACTTTTTTTGATTTGTACACTTAATATTTGTGTACCTTGTGTATGTTACAGCTTGCTAAAAATTTAGAAAGGTGTTTTCCAGCCTACAGTACTTATTTGGCAATTGTTAGTCATTCCATAAAAGGTTGAATTTTGAATGGATGTTATGATGAAGAAAGTGGTCCGTCTTAATCGCCATGGGACTTTGGCCAAATTTTAAGGCAGTTGTAACATACATTTTGAAAAACACAGTGGGTGTCATAATTAGATTTCACACTGTTATTCACAACACTGCTTGAATCTTTACCTGGCTCTTGCAGAAAATCTAGAAAATAGGTATAGCAGGACTTGTTATTTGGGACATTCGTGCAGGTGGAACAAAAGAGAGTGAGGGATACAGTCCCATCCGATTGGTGAAAAACATCGTTTTTTCACCGACTCTCTACCGCTTCCACCTCCCTCTTCTCCTTCCTTCCCCTTGTCCTTTTATCAATCCTACTTTGAAATGAAATCCACAACTCTAGTAGATGCCACTGACAATTGTGTGGCAATTCTGCCAGATGGCATTTGAATCTTGGGTGTTCTTTGAAAAATGAAAAGACCAAACACACGCACAAATAAATGAAGGTTGAATTAGTCTTTATAATTAAATGGAATATTACCCCGCTATGACTGATTTTAGTTTTCAAACTGGATTGCATGCTAATTTTTCAGTGAACTGTAATTGTATTAATGTGGTTTTTATATGCTTCAAAGTACTTAAAATAGATTTTGCCAAGTTACTGAGAGAAAAGTTGTTTGAACTTTTAATCTAAACATCTCTGAGATCTTGGGGGTATGTTTGTATCCTGACTTGTAGTTGCAAAGCATTTTCCAGTTGTTGATTAATTGTTTGCCCCTATCACCCTGGGATTTAGGTGGCGCTGGCCAGAAATTAGGTTGAGTTGCAAGTGCCTGAGGCACATTCAAAAATTGTTGGGAAAGATCATGTTATTTTCTTCATAAAGTACTCCTGTTGGCATAATAGTGGTGACTACTAGTGAGATGCCTAAGGAATATTGAAGGAGTGGATGGATAATACAATATCAGGGGCTCTCAGAAGTGAGTCTGGAAGCCTTCGTAAGTATCACAGTCTGAAGCATCTAGCAATGTAGCAAAGACTTGAGCATGCAGGAGAATCCCCTCCCACACTGGTTCTTAACCCAGGGTGGTATTGTACCCCCAGGGAACATTTGTCAAGGTCTGGAGACATTTTTGGTCACAGCTGCGAAGTGGGGAGGGGGAGGGTTACTGGCATCTAGTAGGTTGAGATGAAGGATGCTGCTAAACACCCCCCAAAGCACAGGACAGAGCCCACGAGTGAGAATAGTTTGGCCCAAATGTCATTGGTGCCAGGGCAGAGAAATCCTGCCTCACGGTGATGCAGATTTCTGGACTGCAACCCAGAGACACTGCCTTAGTAGGTCTGAGGTGCGTCCATGAATTTGCATTTTTTACAAGCTGCTAAGGACTGCTGCTGCTGCCTCCAGTCCAGGGACAAAGCTTTGTGAGAAGCCCTGAACTAGAGGCCTACAGTGTCAAAGGAACGAGCCATCTGATTGGGTAGTGGCCCTATAGCATCCCTCTCTTGTAGAAAAACTACATGACGATTCATGTTGGCCTAATTTAATAATTCCGCAAAGTTACCTCATTTGACCTTTGCCCCACATTATGAGGGAGGTGGTTGAAATGTTTTTCACCTTAGTGAAGAATTGTTCATGTCCGAGGTAAACCTTAATGGAAAGAATGACCACGATACCCTCTCAGTTGAACTGTTGATGAGAGAGTGGGATATTTTTATTTAAGTTCATCTCCAGTTTGCCTGCCATTTCAATATGTAATTTAACAATTGAAGGAGGATTAAATAGCTGATTAAATTTCCCTGAGAAATGTTAGGTGTTAGGGACTAGATGTTGCTTGTGCATTTCTAAGCCCTTTGAATCTTGACATTTGAAAATGATTTTTAATAATTTATTTGCATTTTTTTCTTTGATTTTTCCATGGTATTAATTCCTGCTTTGGGTTAATATTTTTATGCTGGCTCTGTTGTAAAATTCAGGTATTTACCTCAACAAAAGATGAAGTATGACAAGTTGAGTCACATGTTTATATCTTGACAAAATTGTCCAAAGATTTACGCTTTGTCCCTTATTTTCTCCTTGCTGTCTTTACTGTTAGTTCTGAAAAATCTGGGAACCTTTATCTTGAAGAGGTGTTGGCAAACTACTTCTGCAAAGAGCCAAATAGTAAATATTTCAGGCTTTGCAGGCCCCCTGGTGTCTTCCGTGGTTACTCAGCTCCGCAGCTATAGCATGACAGTGGATAGAGACAAGGAAACAAAAAAGCTTGGCTGCTGTAGAGGATTTGCCTCTACCCTTTGAGGTCCAGTCTTTGGGGGCCTGCGAACTCAACTGACAAAAGACCAGTTAGCAAGAAAAAAAGACAAAGTTTATTCCCTTAAGTAGGTGGGAGCTTACAGAAAATATAGCTCAAAATGTAGCTCAAAACCCCGTTGAAAATTTAGGGCTTATATACCATTGGAACAAGGGGCGTGGGTTACGTTTTCAAGGGACAGTAAATGGTAGGAAATGACTGAGAAATATATGGGGGAAACTAATGGAAGGTGAAGTTTGTTTAAGTAAGGTCTGTTTATGCAGTTTCTCATTTCTGGTTGTAGGGGTCTTTCCCTCTGGTATTAGGAAGCCTCCCTTGAAGGGGATTTATGACAGTGAAATTCTTCTAGAAGGCTCTGCTTTTAGGCACATAACGCCGGTGCAGAGAATGCCTCTTCCTGCATTGGATGATTCTCAAAAGCCTTCAGTTCAAAATAATTCTTAGGCCATGATGACATATTCTGGACCCCTTCACTGTGTTCCAGTAAAACTATTTACAAAAACAGATGGTGGTCTGGTTTTGGCCTATAGGCTATAGTTTGCTGACCTGATGTAGAGCCCCGTATGGGGCAGACAGAAAAACAACATTTACTTTGGCCCATATAGAAGCCTAACTACAATATAGGATTGTTCCAGCTCTTGGGCTTTTATGATCTCGGCTAATTGAGACTTAGGATCTTCATCTGAGAAGGTCTGTTCTATTTACAAAAAGTTTGTGAGCAGTTTACTGTATGTGATTGAAAGTACAGAAAGACATCGATTTTTTTAAAAAAATTATATGATCTG
The DNA here is from genome assembly GCA_028534135.1 of Potos flavus. Classification (NCBI taxonomy): domain Eukaryota; kingdom Metazoa; phylum Chordata; class Mammalia; order Carnivora; family Procyonidae; genus Potos; species Potos flavus. Next base: position 87,911,192 of record CM052901.1, on the reverse strand, counting down.
GTTACCTTCCTCTCCAGTTTTAAAGGGAGTATATGAGAATTGCCTCTATTTTTAAGGTAGTAATGCCCTTACCTACCCCGAGGGGGATATTGTTGTTTTATGGATTAATCATAGAATGGTTTTGGGTTCTTAAGTCTGTTACTCTTCCCTGCTCCATTTATTTACGAAGAAAACCTGAACGGTGGTTTCTTTCTTTAACTCCGTCGGGTGCAGTGCTCATCCAAGTGAGAGGAGGGGACTGTCGCAGACACACCAGGGAAACGTTTAGTGTCACTCGGGCGAAATTATAGCTTACCCATGCCTGCGTAGTTTCCTTTTTTCAGACTGGAAAAACTGGCTGCCTCCAAGAAACATGGAGTTGGTGTTTTTGAGAAAGGAAGAGGGATAGATAGAGCTGGTTTGTGATTTGGAATGCTTCCGAGAATGTTGTCCGTGTTTGGCGAGAAATGGGGATTGTCTCCTCTACCAGGGCATTACTCAGGCAGGATTTAGGATGGAAGAGCTGAAATCTGAGCGTTCCTGTCTTCCAGCTCTTGTAAAATCCCTACTGTGATGTGCACTTATAAAGCCTTCTGATTCACGAGGGCTCGTCCCAGTCCCGCACCGCGATGCAGGAGCCTCTGAACCACACCCAAAGGCAATTTGCAGAATTCAAGTTTTCCACGACTCCTAATAAATCAGTGCCATCCTTACTGAGAAGATAAAATTTGATCTTTTGGATAAATGCATTGTTATTATTTGTGGGATCCAGATAGTCCCAGAGGATATTAAAGCCTGCTGTCCAGGGCTAATTTTCATCCATATCATCAGCTCTGCTTAGGATAATATCTCTAGCCAAGCCGTCTACTCTAGTTGATCATTTGTTTGGTATTATGAAAACTGCCAGTGTTTTGAAGGATTGTATAATTCACGTACAGTCTCCTGAACCTTCAGATATGCTTAAAGCTCAGAGTTTTGATTGATGTTTAAAAAAAAAAAAAAGAGTTATTACAGAACTCATCAGAGAAAACGAGGCCTCGCTGTGGTTAAGCCTGGCAGAAGCTTTCAAAGCTATAGCAGAACCTACGAAAGCTGTGCTGTAAGTTGTGTGTAGAAGGGCAGTTGATCATCAGTTTCCTTTTTTTACTTATGTTAGTGAAATTAATAAAAAAAATATGCTAAGAGACTTAACTAGGTAGCAGAAACACAAAGCTGTTTAATTAAGTGATTAAAGCGATCCCTTTGATGTAATACCTGCAAGACATTTGAGAATTTACCTGACTCTCCTCAACAGCCAAGTCAGTGGGGATTAAAACAAATGAACTTTCCATCTTGCTTTCCACCAATCAGCTTAATACTAAGTGGCTTTGAAAATTCGGGAGTAAAGCCGTCATCATAACCAGTCTTTAAATCACTTTGGTCATCTGTGTAAAAATTAGGCACTGTTCATCGTCACAGCCAAATAAAGCAGAATTATGTTTGGTTCCGTGCTTGCCACCGGCCCTGTCAAGTTGTAGTGCACTTTGTAGAAAGTTCTGGGAAGGAGGGATGACTTGAGTATTTAAATCACGTTGTGTTTTACACTTCCGACGTTTCTTGTTTCTCGGAGTTCGTTTGTGGTGGTTATTCTTTCTCTCTCAATGTAATAATCTTCATTTTATGAACTCTCTGTTGTCTCCATAGAATTAATTGTAATTTTTTAGAGCTCTAGCCCTAAGACTTTAGGGCAAGGAATAAACTCCTAAGCGATTAAGATTTGTTGTATGTACATATTAGTAATAGCAAAGAGCAAAACAAAAACACAAGAGTAGCTAAAAATGCATGCACATGCGCATACAGGCTCACTCCCTTCCACTGTTCTGCATGAATCAATTTGGCAAGCATTGTTGAGCGCTTACTGTGTACTAGGCCCTGTGCTACGGATTGAGGCAACTCAATGAACAATCTACTCTCACCGAATTATCTACATCAACGCAGCAAACTATGGCCTTTGGGCCGTATTTGGCATGCTGCTTATTTTTGTATGGCCGATGGCTAAGAATGGATTTAACATTTTTAAATGGTTTAAAGAAATCAAAAGAAGAATGTATCATGATACATAGAAGTTATATGAGATATAAATTTTAGCGTCCGTAAGTAAAGTTTTATGGGAATACAGACACAGCCGTTCATTTATGTGTTATCTACAGCTGCTTTCCTAGGTACAGCAGCAGAATTAGGTAGTTGGATTGAAGACCATATGGATCGCTGGCAAAACTGAGAATATTTACTAAGTGGTCATTTATAGAAAATGTTTGCTCACCCTTGATCTAGGTGATTCAACTTTTCCTTTCTGAGTTCCTTTATTATTCCAATACTTCTTTCAATTCTCTCTTTCATTGTATTTGTATTAGAACTAAATTTTTAAAAAATTTTATTTATTTATTTGACAGAGAGAGAGGGAGAGAGAGAATGAGCAGGTGGGAGGAACAAGGGGAGAGGGAAAAGCAGGCCCCCAGCTGAGCAGAGAGCCCAACCTGGGGCTCTGTCCCAGGACCCTGAGATCATGACCTGAGCTGAAGGCAGAGGCTTAACCAACTGAGCCAACCCAGGTGCCCCCCAAATCTGTCCTTTTTAAAAAACGGATTTCTGGAAGTGGAACAGGGAATTCGTTATGTGCCATTGACCAGAATCTCCTTCCATAGCCAGTCCTAGCTGGAAAGGAAGCTGGGTGATGCAGCTATTTTTCATTTGCTCCATTGTCACCTTGAGCAGAATTGGGGTCTGATACTAAGAGAAGGAAAGGAGAATGGATATGGGGTAGACAGTAGGCAGTATTTGCTTCAGAAAAGTAAGTACTTTGCCCAAGGTCACAGAGTTAGGGAAGATTAGCAGTGGCTCGAGCCTCTTCCCTTGAGGAAGGAGGTTTGGTTGTGATGTGCAGTCCCTTTCCGGAAGTTTGTGTGAATAAGGATGGAAATGCATGCAGTGGTTACAGAAAACTCTGGAGCTTCTGATCAGCCACAAGCAGCCCAGGAAATACTGCTTGCAGAACATGATATGCAGTCCCTTCTCTGTTTATACCACTCTCCTCTCACTATTTGCCCTGGGACTTGCCTTTCCTTCTTATCCATGCAACCAACCCAGGGGGGTAATTAATTGCAGACCTCTCACCAATACTTTCAATGTTCATCAAGCCATAAGACTGTTGGAGCTTCCTTCATCTCATTCATGAGAAGTTAAAAAGCGATGTAATTGCTCTTTGCCTTAAAGGGTGTATCAGAGTTCATGCAGGAAAGTGAATGCCCGTCTAAGTGTATCAAGCAGGAAGCTGTTTAACGGGCACTTGGGGGCTTATGCAATCACTGGGAGTGCGGGAGGGTGAAGGGCCCAATCTCCCAGTGCTGCTCGCACGCAGAAGGGGTCTCCTCAGGAGATTGCCTGGAAGCTGCTGGCACAGCGGCCTCTGTGTCTGCCCATAGCTGCCAATGGCAAGTGAGGAAATGGTGTCTCCTTGTCTACCTTTCCAGGCTCCTGTGAGCGCTTCTCACTGGCAGATGCTGACCTGGAGCCATGCCCTGTGGGATTTCTGGAGATGGAATTCTGAAGCTTCTCGGGGAAGAATGTAGAACAGCATGGGGTGGGATGACGTGGAATTGACGACGGACTGACGGAAGGACATTTGAGTTTGAATGGAGGCATACATTTGGGGAAGAAGAGCACTGTGTCCGATGTTGGCAGTGTTGCTACTAGTATCATTACCTTGTTGTCGCTGTGTGTCCTTGGGAGATGAATTTAGGGATTCTTTGTATCTCTCTGCTGGCTCTGTTCGAGTCATAGTATTGCTAAATAAATAATAAAGAGGATTCAGTGACCCGCATGTACAGTGTAGAAGGTAATATATTCTGTGAAGCTCCATCGTGCTGTGGGGGTCCCAGAGCATGAGGTTTTAAAAACAATGCATAATTCATCAGCATGCTCCAGAAAGACCAGTGTTCAGAAAACAATCGTGGATGAGTCAGCTTCTATATTTCTTCATTTGGGGGGTAACTATCAGGAGCTCTTTATTTGCTGTAGGTTATGTGTATGACTTGTGGTGAGCTCATAAAATACACTGAGGAATTAAGTACAATGAGAGAGATGAAACAGTGGGCTTGAAACAAGGTAACTTATAGACATAGGAGGTATTGTTTTTGTTGGGGGAGAGTCCTAATGCCTGCTATCTGCTCTCTCGGTCACCTCAGGCTTTCAGTGTAACTCACAGGGTTTTGAAGGCAGAATTGGACCTGTGCTATATTTGAGTCTGCAACAGCAAAACCCATTATGACTGTGTCCTATGACACTTGTAAAATCCTCTCTGAGTCTTGAGTTTCAGGTTTCTGCTGATATTTAATATTTGAATTATCTCAAGGAAGATAAGAAGAACGCGCTATCTTATCCCATTTATTTGTTGGATGAGGAAAATTGAAAGGGACTGAAGGAAAGAACTCGTTGCAAGAGCAACATGCAGGGGTCCCTGGTTTTGCTGCGCTGGAATAAAAGCGACGTGTTTGGGGTTGCCTGGTACCTTATGTTGGGTCTTCTGGAGGCAGAGCTGGAGATGAAGCTGCATGTGCAGGTGACTTAGGATTTATGCCGCACGTGTTCCCGAGAGAGAGCAGCAAGGAAATGGGGGAGGCCAGCCAGGGTGTGACTTCAGGGGAAGTCTCAGACAGTGTTCAGGGGACCTCTGGAGGGCAAATTAGACCTCACAGTTTGTCCTTAATGGAGGCAAAGGAGCAGAGCTTCTGGACTCCTGTCACAGTTGGTCATTGGCCAAGGCTGCTGGGGCGGGTCAGGGTGGGGATGGGATCTGGAAGGCAGATCAACTCCCAGGAGCTGTTTTGTGCAGTGCCTAGGGCAGGCCTGCTAGGAGTCTGAAGTGCTAGCCATTCAAAAAGAAAAAGAACATTAGATGCTGGGGAGGGCTGTACAGAAGCAATACGAGGGATTCCTGGCGAGGGTGGGGGTGGGGGGGGGAGGGAGGGTAGGGGCAGGCGGGTAGGTCCGAGCAGATCCTCCTTACCAGGTACTTACTCTTGGAGTAAGCCACTCTTCTGTTTTTATGCAACCCAGAATCCGGGGAGAGGAAAGAGACACATTTTCACATGGAACTGTAAAGTTTCTCCAGAGCCAGAGTTGGCAAACCTTTTCTCTAAAGGGCCAGATAGTAAATGTTGGAGGTTTCGTGGGCCATGGGGTTTCTGTTCCAACCACTCAACTCTCCCCTGGTAGTGCGAAAGCCGCCACAGATTACATGTGAATGAGTGGTCTTGGCTGTGTTCCGATACAAGTTTATAGAGCCAGAGGTGGGGGGGAGGAGAGGGGACAGTAGATGGGGCCCAGGGGCCATAGCTGGCCAGTCCCCGCTGTGCAGAGCTCCTTGCATGTGCCTCAGGTGAGTTTTCCTTCATCTATTCCCTTTATGCTACAGAACACAGGGAGTCAGTAGTCTGTCTATCAAAAGGATGGTTATGGCACATCTTAAGTTAGTCTGGACCCCCTGCTTGCAATCTTTCTAGCATTCCAGCCGTCATTCTCAGTGTGGCGTGATAATCTTGCTGAAGGGTGACTCATCTCATTTTACTCCTGCTAAAAACATTTCCTTCTCTCCTATCTGTAAAAGAAAATAACAGACTCTTCACATGGCATTCGGGAATCCCTATGAACTGGCCCAAACCAGTTTTCCTGCATAGGTCTCCTCCTCTCCCCTCCTAGTGCTTTCTAGCCCAGCTACAACAAAGCTGCTGCCCCTTTCTGTGCAGTGACCTTCCTTTCCAACTCCCCGTCTTTGTCCTTGTGCCCTCCTGCAGTGTCCTTCCTCTCACCTCTGCATTTTGAAATCCCACCCATTCTTGAAGACTCAGTTTGGTCACCTACATTAAGCATTTTCCTCATGAGGAATTAGTCTCCGTGCAGGAATTTGATAACAATACTGTCTTTCTTTTGAAACCTTTACTTTGTTTTTACTGTGTGCTTGTGCATCCACTGTATTGTCAGTATATTGAGGGCAGGGACTAATTTTTGGGTTTTTTTTTTTGCATTTCATAGTGGGTTGCATTTACTAGACACTCAGTAAAGAGAGTTTTCAGATGAACATCGCGTCCCACATTGTGTGATTATTAATGATTTAAGTGCTGAAACTCTGACCTCATTTTTCTTTTTCCTTTTTATAGGCAAGAGCTGTTTTGGCAAAAGTTGGCTATCCTGAGTTTATAATGAATGACACTTATGTTAATGAAGACCTCAAGGCAGTAAGTGCTAAATATACTGTATTTTTGTTTTTTGGCAACTTTTACTGGCCTCATGCCTTTCAGCTAACCCAAGCCCAAGCACTTAGACCAGGTAGTGCCAGAAAGCACCAACTTTCGATTCATCCCTTGGCTAGATATGAGCCTCAATATGCCAGGCAAATCACAAGATTTAGCACAGATTCAAAATAAAGGAAGCATCAGAAAGAATGCATAGACGAGTGGGTACCATAAAGCACACGAACCTGGATTTGGTCTGATTTGATCATAAAGGAAAGAATTAAGCAAACTGAATATTTTATAATTAGTGGGCATGTTCTAATGGAAAACGTATGATGTTTGTCGTTACACATTCTTTATGTGCTTCATTCATACTAAATGACTAGTAGTAAATCTGCCTGCTGGGAGTTAACTTCATTAAACTTTATGAGTGTTTTGGCAGATTAAGTGCATATATATATATGACTTTCTAATTTATTGTGAGTTGTACTGTATATTTGCAGTACATTACTGATGGAGGAATAGTAATAATTCTTTTGTATTCCGATATTTTGGAACAAGTATTTTCTAGTAGATACATTCATTACAGGCCTTTCTAATCACAACCACTGTTTACTTCCTTTCCTACAAATAATTCTGATAAAGAAATTGTCTTCCTCACAAAGCCCCCCGTTTTTACCATTCACTACATTTTCTTGAAAAAGTAGTTTTTTAGAGTTTAATAAGTAAGGTTCTGAGATGTAGGTCTTTCCTGAAATTGTGGTTTGACAAGTCACATAACTAAAAGCAGTCCTAGATTTGTAAATGAACATCAGAATTTTATAAGATTATTCAAAAGTGAGAGAAAGCTTTCATTATAAAGTTTTTCCACTGGTCCAAGATATGGCCTTTGAAGAATTGTTCCAGCTGCCCTGCAGGAGAATAATACGCTTCAACCCATCTCATACATTGTTTTGATGCTGAAAAATCTCAGTATTATGATAATTAAAAATACTGGTGCACTTGACAAATATGTACATTATATTGTAACCTCCACAGTAATCCTGTGAAATAGATGGTGTTTATCCCCATTTTTCAGAAAAGGACGTAGAGACTCAAAGATGTTAAGTGATTTCCTCAGTGTCCTACATAGTGTCAGAGCCAGGACTGAAATCTGGGCCCAGAAAGCTCTGTCTCTAATCAGAGCAGGGGTTCTGCAAGGTCTTTCTCAGTCACCTGGCCCCGGAGTAAGAGTAGTGAGTTTGAGGAATTGGTGGGAGCTGCTTTTCCAGAGCTGGTTGGGAGGGGAGGACAAAGAGGGGAGGTCATATTGTTAAGTGGTTAAGAGCACAGGCCTCGGAGTGCTTCTGCCTTTTCCACTTACTAGTTGTTTAATCTCGTGCAGGTTCAGTTAGCTTGCCTTTGGTTGTTGAGTATTGGTTTATAAGCTCCTCAGGACCTTCCTGGGGGTAACCTGAAACCAGCCCCTGTACTTAGAGGGCTGGGAGAGACTGAAGAAAGAGGCAGGCCACTCCAGGTTGGTAGGTGGTAGGTTTCACAAGCCAAGGGAGCGTACATACCAGGGCAGCAAGACGAGTGGATCCCCGCACCTGCCTGCCAGATTTTAAAAGTTTATATAGAGGCCCTAACTAGGTTCAGTCATGTACACTGTGCAGATGTTCCCCACACCACATCCCATTCTCAAGGCTGTGTCCTCTGAGCAGCCCCTGGGAGCGAGAAAGGCAAGCAGAACCCACATCCCTGGGAATAGGAAGTGAGGATCCTCTGACTGCCCAAGTCCATCTCACAGGTCAAGTTGTAGTCAAGTCTTCGATGACCTTCTCCAACCCTCGGTACTGGAAATAATAATACTCAAGTCTCGGTTTTGTCGGGAGGATGAAATGAGAGTATATAAATGTGAAAGCACCTAACATAATGCTTTGGTGCATAAGTAGGTTCCTTTTAAGTGCTCACTGTTACTTTGGGGATTAGTATCTGAACCGTCGCTGCTGAGAAGAGCATCATCAGGGCACAAAATGCCCTCAAAGGAGAGCCTGGATTAGATTGGCAATTATTCCAGGTCAAGGATGCGGATGAGAAGGTGTGACAGGCATTTTGGTGTAGTGGTTATGACGAGGGCCCTGGAATCAGGGTGCCTGGAGTTAAATCCCACGTCTGCCATTTATTAGCTATGTGACCCAGGGTAGATTATATAGCGTCTCTGTGCCTCAGATTCCTCATATCAGAATGGAATTGGGAATAATAACCTCTCCCTTATAGGGCTGCTGAGAAGATCAGAGAAGTTAACATAATTAGGATTTTGAAAACTGACCCAGGCATGCAGTAAGCACAGTCTAAGTGTTAGTTATAACATCTTCAATTTGTACATAAGAGATTATTTTGGTGAGGAAAAGTCATTATGAATTGACCCGTGCAGGACCCAGGTGCTTCAAATTGATTTAAAATGCTATACGGATGGAACAATCTCAAGCTTTAATCAAGTAAGATAGCATTCAGGGCTCACTCACAATACTCAGTTGATCAGGTTTTGTTGGCAGTCTGCTCTTGTCTACTCACAAAAATGTGAGTACTCGCCAAATGCGGCATCTTTTGTGAAAAGAAACCAGATGCCAGACAGGCTGCAGTATCAGGTAGGTTTCCTTGTTTCTCCAGGGTCTGACCTGAAGCCATTACACACCAAGATTTTTAAGCACTTTAGTCAAGAAACAGCTTTTGTCTGACTCATAGCCAGAGTAGACACAGTTGCACCCAAGAGTTTCTGATAGTTTTAAAAAAAAAAAAAGACGGTGAAAAAACATCCAAATACTGAAATCAAAATACATTTGTGTTCAGAAATGGATAGAAAAAATGAATAAAACCCAACCTGAATACAGGTAAAGGATACTTGATGTGATAGACAGTAATAGTGTCACCAAGGTGAATAGCAGTAGGGCTAGAGTATTACTGGGGTACAATAAGGCTGTGTTTTCAGTTTTGAGAAACACATAGATAAGGACTACTACAGGATCTGTGAGAAATTTCTGGTAATACAAGCTCTGAGTGTGAGAGGCTGTTAGAAATGAAAAACAGCTTACTTTATTTGATGCAAGCGAAGATATGCTTCATCAGGCAGTGAGGCAAAAGGAAAGAGGATAGAGATTAGGTAACGGATCAGATGAAGGTCAAGGAGAAAGGCTGAAGACTGAAGTTGGGCTCATGTGGCGATAAGAGCAAATGGAAAAGAACTTCAAGGCAAATGTAAAGAATTCAGAAAAAACATTTCCTCCCTCTGAGATTGACAGGGTAAACCAAGATACCCAGCCAAGTATTTCAGAACAACAATCTTACTTTAGTCCTTGAAAAGAGCGGGAAGAGAGGAGATGCCCTTTGTGTGAACCCCTGGCAGCATGCAGGGAAAACCTACTGGTTAGCTTTAAACATATAGGCGTAGGTCCATTTTCAAATTAGCCTTACAAAGTGTTCCTTCATTGATCCTTCATGAAAATAGACTCAAGAGTGAGTTGACGCCAGTTGGGGAAAGTTGCCGTATTAGTCTGGAAAACCAGAACCACACTAGGTATTTCAAAGGAGATTTCATAGGAAGAGGGGCTGAAGATTCTTCCAGCATCATTGTCAGAAGAAAGAGGAGAGAGAATGAAAGAGAACAAACACAGCATTCTTTCCCTTCCTGCCACCTGCTGATTTCACCCAGTGCCTGCTGTTGGCAGGAAGTCAACTGGCACTCGGGCCTGGGAAATAAAGTTTTCAGATTCCCTGCCCCATCATTCTAGAACAGAGTAAAAGGCTAGGCATGTAGCTGAGAGACAGTAGGTAAGTAATTGGCCGCACTAGGTATTTCACTCATTCTTGTGAAAGCCAGTGGAGAATTGGAGTAAGGGCTAAAGTCAGAGTCCCAGCTGGCCTCTATTTACTTAGGAGAATTGGATCTGGGTATTTCTTCAGAGAAGATCAGTGTTTCTGGTGAGTGATAAACACACACATACATAAATACATCAGTATGCAGGTAGAGATCTACAGATGTGTGAACCTGCATAATATTCTCTGGGGTGGGTCCTGGTCTGCTCTAGCCAGTGGAATGTGTGTGTGTCTGTGTGTGTGTGTGTATCGGTGACAGAGAGTGCTACTGTCACTGTGCAAGTGTGAGGTGATATTTAGGTGACATGCTCCGGAAAAACAGATTGCTAAAATATTGAAGTAATTCTGTATAATAGGTAAAGAAACAAAATCAAACATGGTCCTAAGTTCGACCAACTTATCTCTGGCCACCATGGCCCAGAAGGGCCAAGAATGGGCACTGGAGGGGAGTGCCTTGGTGCCTACCAGCCTTCTGGCCAGTCTTCTGTGACTCCCACACGCTGGCCTCCATCTTAATTGTTCCCTCCGCAAAAGCAGACCAGGTCGTCCCCTGTCCCCCAGTGGTGGCTACAGGGTATCTGGTTCCTTGGTGGTGTGCTAGCTGGCACTCCTCAGAGTCACCCTTAGGTGGCTGCTTGTGGGAACTGCGTCATCCACAGTGTATCATATACGTAAGTTGTTAAACAGTTTGAACATTGTCTCTATGTAGGTATGTATATATGTACACACACAATACTTTAGGACAAAGCTGTCTAAATGCAGCAATCCTGCATATTACTTTGCTATAAATAAGGGAAAACATAAGTACAAAATCTGAATTCCATCAAGTTTTTAGAAAATTCTGTGAGTGCCTAACGTAAAATCTTTCTTACAGATACTTGGATATATCTCTGAGTATCTTTAAATGGATTTAACTTAGTGTTCTAGAATCTCTTCGTCCTATTGGCTCACGTAATGTCTTATCAACATGTACTTACCCTACAGAGAAGCTGAATGGATTTTTTTGTTAGGCCCTCACTACACGTTCCTCACCTTTGAGGGGTGGTAAAAGCTTTATCCCTTTTTACCTTTAGTCTATGACACTTGATGCTTGGTATCCCGGATAGGATTTCCAGGAAGAGAAATTCAGATTCCCCTGAATTTTAGGATCTGGGCAGCTCTTCCTAGGAAATGACATGAGAACCCCAATGAGTTTCCCAGAGATCACCCAGTTGAAAAGTCAGGAGATGTAAGTGATTGAAAGTCATTATCAACTTGACCTACATTTTCACCAGTAATGGGTAGGACAAGAGGCTTTCAAGCCAATTATTGTCCCTTGCAGAGTTTAAACATTTTTTTTTTGAAGATTACAGGTGGTTTTCAAATATTCGTGTGCATTTGTTCTTGTCGTGAAACAAGTGGAACTTTCCTGGTGGTAGCTGGGTTTCATAGTTGTTTTTCCTTTCATTCAAGGGCCTGTTGAAATATTTCCACTTATCAAAGTATTATCACATGGTGGAAAATCTGGGAAATAGAGAAGAGGCATGAAAAAGCACCCATAATATTGGCACTGGAACATAATAATACATACTTCTGTTTCATCAGGTTATCTTGTCTTTCTATTTTTATATTGCTGTAATTGACACTTATATATAATTTTGTCTATTGACCTTTACCATTAACCCGTTGTTTTGGCCTTGACTTCCCTAGACTAATTAGCATTATTTTAACAGCTATATGATATTAAGTAAACTACCATCACTTATTTAATCACTGCTTTTCCTCCCATCCTTAATTCTTACCTTCGCCTCCTCCTTCCCTGTACCGTTTCTGTCCAATCATCATTTTCCTTATTAGGACCAATGAAAGGAACGTTGAAGTTAGGAACCTCATGATTTGAAATGTATGGCTTTGCCAAGTTCCATAATCTCTTCAGCTCTTTTCCCCATCTATTATTTGGAAATAACAGGGGCTGGCCCTTCCCTACCCCCCAAACACTTAACCCACGTCACAGGAAGAAGTAAAATTTTGTACTCTGTTACCTATGATTTCCACTAAATAAATGGAATAGATCAATTAAATTAGGCTGAGAAATAGCAAATATTCTATTTAATAATTAAAACAATCTTAAAATTGTCCTTCTAAATATAGATAAGCCGTTGGCTGATGATTGTAATTACTTGCCTCTGAGTTTTGCTCCCCATGATTATTTTTATGGCGATGGTAGGACCTTATATATTTTAAAGTATTTTTTTTTTTTACTTGGGATTTTTCTTTTTAAGGAAATTTTTGGATGGTTTTCCATTTAATGTCTATAGAACAACCTGAATATCAAGGTTTTTTTTTTTTTTTTTTTCAAATGGAACAAGAAAGTATCACAATTAGCAAACTCTTCCAAAAGTAACAACTGACCCCACTGATGTTACCAAAAAGAGAAGTTAATATTTTTTAAGGGAATTCCTTTGAGAGAACTTCCCAGAAAGTTTTGCGAACTCAAGAGCAAATCTGAATTTTTCATCAGTTGCACTCATATTCTTCAGATTCTGTCAGAGCTGTCTTGGGAATAAAAGCTAAAAAAAGGCTAAGGGTTGAACGGTGGACACATCTTTTAACTATATGACCCAGGAATGCATTAGGATGTTGGTTAAGGTTACTTGGTAAAACAAGGAGCTTACTCTGTTTCTTCTGAGGTTGAGTATAAACTTCTATTTTTAAATACAATCAATCGTAGGATTTTATTTTGAAGCATCTCAAACATTGGAAAAGTCTGTAAAGTCCTATTTCAAACATGTCTAGTTTAACAAATATTAAACATTGCTGTATTAGCTTTATAATGCACATACACATTTGAAATGAGTAAGATACATTGGAAATTCTTTTTGTAATCCGCCTTGATCTAATAATGTCCTTTCTTCCTGCCTACCTCCTTCCCTAGATATAAACACTATCTGGAATTCAGTGTTTATTATTTCCATGTATTTCTTTATGCTTTTGCTATATAGGTATATATCCATAAACAACATACAGTATCATATTACATGATTTAAAACTTTAAGTTCACTCACACATATAACTTGCCTTATTCTGCTGTATTATTTTCCATTATGGAACTATACCACAATTTATTTATCAGCCACTCCCCCTAAGAGGCTTGAAGGAGGGACAACTTAAAGTCATATCTTTATAACTGGTTGGGCAGGTAGAACACCAAAGATGCCAGGAATTGGTACTTGCATTCCTGCCTTTCTCCCTGTGCCTTTAGTTATTTTGCTCCTTCCTTTATATTTTGGCCTGACCCCCGGAAATATCAAGATGAATCATTAACAAAAGTTATTCCACAGATATAATGAGTATTCATCGTACGTTAGGGAAGAGATGAATGTGAGCCAGATGTTGGCCAACAAATAGGTGGCTGTCAAATCTATAGCCATCAAGTTGTTATGTGTCTATTCATATTTATAATGTAATGCCTGTGGGTTTCACATACATGCATTTGCTATATTTTAATTTTTGCTTTTAAAAGAGTATGGTTTAAATTTACAAAAAAAATTACAGCTAGTAAGATTTTGATTACTCTTGGTTATTTGCTTATTCAAACATGTATTTTTCTTATTTGCCACAGTAGTATATATTTTTAAAGATTTTTATTTGAGAGAGAGAGAGCACAGGGGGAGAGTGAGAGGGAGAAGCAGACTCCCCGCTGAGCAGAGAGCCCCGATGCGGGGCTTGATCCCAGGACCCTGAGATCATGACCTGAGCCCAAGGTAGATGCTTAACTGACTGAGCCACCCGGGTGCCCCAGTAGTATATTTTCAAACCAAAGAATTAGCCATCACTACATCCCGTTGCTTTTACTGTTACACAGATATTATTTGCAATATTTAGGTTAAGTAGTGCTAGTTTTGTAGATAGAATGCCTAGAGAATGCAAACTGTTTACCATTCTCCTTCCAAAAAAGGAAAAGGAACTCAGGAGTCATTTATGTCTGTTTCCCTATTTTAATACACAAATTGTTATGACGCATCAAATTTCTGTTTTTCTATGCAAGCTGTAATCTATGATTTACCTCTGTAATTTCATTAATTTTTAGAGACCAGAGAATTTTTTGAGTGGTAATAGACAAATTCTGTTAATAATGAAATGATTCTAGTCACTCCATCGTGCTTAGTGGGGGAAATAAGCCTCTGAATCACTTGCATTGTTTTCCCTTCATGAACAAACGCTGATTACAGTAAATTGGATTTTAACATTTGATTAAATCATCATCTAAAAGCTAAATGAGGTTTTAGCTGACTAAACTGAATGTTATTAGAAGAACCTATGTGACAAATAAATAAAGTACACATTTTAGAAAAGATCAAGGACTTGTGTGAGCCAAGAAATTTCAAACCTAAGAGGATATGTCCTATAAAGGTTAAAGTAGATTTTTCAAATATAAAGCAAATGAAATGCGTCATAAATTACTGCAGCGTCTCTTGTTTGTTTACTGTGATCCAGAAATAATTGTATCGATTTGGGGGCTTTTTCTTGTAAAAGAAAATCATGGAGTTTAAATGTGGATACTGGGTTAACTATTGACGGCTGAGAAGTGTCCCGAGGAGGAGCGTAGCTTCTCTGTTGGTTGCTCATTTGTGTGCTGAAGGCTTTTTTCAGAGCCCTCTTTTATCTGCACTTAGAACAATGATGGTTGTGGTTTGTTTTATTCAGATCAAGTTTTCAGAATCCGACTACTTTGGCAATGTCCTGCAAACCCGCAAGTACTTAGCACAGTCTGATTTCTTCTGGCTGCGAAAAGCGGTTCCAAAAACAGAGTGAGTAAAAAAAACAAAACAAAACAAAAAAAAACAAAGCAAAACCAAAAAACATAAAAACCCCAAAGGGAAAAAAATAAGTATGCTGGTGGGAAGTGAAGTCTCCTCAGGGCAAACTGGGTAATCCCCCTCTGGTCAGAGTAGCTGGCTGGTAGGTTACCTTGGTTTGGTAAAAGCCATGTTAGGTTTCCATAACTCTTATTTCTGATATTATATGAATCACTTCTTCATTCTGATGATGGCAGCCCCACTCCTAGCACCGAAATGTTGCAAGAGGGCTTATTAGGTTACAAACGTTCAAGTCATTTCTAGATGTAGTTATGAATATATGTATATAGAAAACAAGTTTCCCTAGAATTTCACACTCAGAGAAGCTTTTGAAGATCTTAAAAAACAAATGCTTAAAAAATACAGTATAGTTACAAATGTAGAAGTAATTGTATAATTATGAAGTAACTAGGAGATTTTGTCAAAGTAATAAATGTCCAAGAATTGCTGGCTATATTATTTTTCTCCAGTAGCAGTTAGGATTTACCCTCTTTCTTCCCAGCTGCCGGTAGGGACTGTCCCTCCAGGTAGGAAAGCTACCCGGGGAACTTTCTGGGCCAGGGCCAGCCATGTTTTCCTTCCCTAGCAAAATGTGTATGATGATGATACTGGTAGCAGCTAACAATTATTATGTTCACAGTGTGCTAGGAAGTGCTTTACCTGTTCTAACTAATTTTATCCTCTCATCATTTCTGTGAGGTGTAGGTGCTATTAATAAATAATAGCATCCCCATTTAACAAATGAATAAGAGGCTTACAGTTGAGAAATCCTTCAGCTCAGGTTTAGATTACTTTTTTTAAAATTTGATTACTTGACAATATACTTGACAGAGTGTTACATGTGAGGTTTAGATTTCTGTTTGTTCATTTTGGTTATTGTAGTTTGCAATTTCAGAATTTCCATTTGGTTGTTTTTTAGTTTCTGTTTCTCTTATGATTTTCTTTCTTGCTTGTCTCCCTCCCTCCCTCTTTCTTTCTTCTTTCCTTTCCTCCTTCCTTCCTTTCCTCCCTTCTTTCCTTCCTTCCTTCCTGCCTTTCCTTGCCTTTCTTCCTCCCTCCATCCCTCCTTCCTCCCTACCCCTCCACTCCCTTCCCTTCCCCTCCCCTGCCCTCCCTTCCCTTCCTTTCCTCTCTCCTCTCCTTTCCTTTCCTTCCTTCCTTCCTTGCCTTCATCCTTTCCTTTCCTTTCCTTCCGCTCTTTCTCTCTCTCTTCCTCTTTCTATTTCTTTTTCTCCTCTCCCCTCTTCTCTCATCCTCTCCTTTCCTCTCCTTTCCTCTCCTCTTCTCTTTCTGTAGGCTCCATGCCCAGCATGGAGCCCAACACGGTGCTTGAACTCACAACCCTGAAGACACTTAACTGATTCAGCCACCCAGGTGCCCCATGATTTTCTATTAGTTGAGTCATTATCATTCTATTTACCATTAATTCTTGGAATATAGTTTAATTCCTTGGACTTATTTATAATGGCTGCTTTCAAATCTTTGCTAAATCTAACATCTGGCCTTGCTTTGTCATTTTTTTTTTAAACATTTTTATTTATTTATTTGTCAGAGAGAGAGAGCACATGCAGGCAGAGTGGCAGGCAGAGGCAGAGGGAGAAGCAGGCTCCCTGCCGAGCAAGGAACCCGATGTGGGACTCGATCCCAGGACCCCAGGATCATGACCCGAGCCAAAGGCAGCCGCTTAACCAACTGAGCCACCCAGGCGTCCTGCTTTGTCAGTTTTTATTGACTGTTTTTTCCTAACACTTTTCTGTCTTTGTATAGCATAATTTTTTTGTTGTTGAAAATGACATTTTAGATAATACATGGTAACAACTGTGGATTCTGATTTATTTTTCTGAGGCTTTTTTAAAAGTAACTTTCAGACTGCAGAATCTATCTCCCCCATAGGATGTGGCCGTGGATGTCTCTGCTCATTTTTTAAATTCTTATTTTTTTTTATTTTTTAGCCTCTCTTGCTCGAGGTTGTCCCTGTGTCGGCATAGTTAAGCGCTCAGCAAGGAATTGGGGCAGACCTTGTGCTCAAGCACCTCAAGTCTGTAGGGCTTGTACTCTCTGCCTGCTGATCTGTTAGTGGGCTGGGAGTACCGTTCTCCATCAGCCTCAGAGTCCGCTTGCCACTGGGCTGTCTCGAGTCTCCCCTGTGTACGTGCCTAGTGTCCCAGTTAGCCATGGATACGGAGAGAGCTTATCTCACCCTTCTGTGACTCTTTCATTTCCAAGATCTCCCTTTTGAATTTCTGGCTTGTCTGTCTGTCTTCCCAGTGGGAACAGTAACTTCAGGCTCGTGGAGCTGTGGTTATTCCTTGTTTGTTTTCCACCAAGGTTGCCACTTTCAACTAACAAAGCTGCAGGTTTTCACTCCTACTCCCAATCGAGGCCACCCCCTGTGGCAGCAAAGTTGCTGGTTTTCCAGCCAGTCCTACCTATCTTTTTTTTTTTTAAAGATTTAATTTATTTATTTGATGGGGGGACGGACAGCACAAGCAGGGGGAACAGCAGGCAGAGGGAGAGGGAGAAGAAAGCTCCCCACTGAGCAGAGAGCCAGATGTGGGGCTCAATCCCAGGACCCCGGCATCATGACCTGAGCTGAAGGCAGACACTTAACCGACTGAGCCACCCGGGTGCCCCTACCCTACCTCTCCTGCTAAAACTAAGTTCTCCCTGGCTGAGCTGGGAAGGGCAGGAGCAGCCCCTGGCAAGAAGGCCACCAACTTCTGTTCTATTTACTCCCAAGTTCTAGCAATTTTTCAAAATTAAACGTTTTTCAGTGTGTTGTTTGGAT
The DNA here is from genome assembly GCA_028534135.1 of Potos flavus. Lineage (NCBI taxonomy): Eukaryota > Metazoa > Chordata > Mammalia > Carnivora > Procyonidae > Potos > Potos flavus. The sequence goes on along the minus strand of CM052901.1, from coordinate 87,893,463 downwards.
TTGATGATCAATTCCCAGAGCCCTAAAGTGGTTGTTTGTTGATTTTGTCGAGCGTTATACTTGATTTTTGGGGAAAGGATTTGCCGACTTTTTAATATCCTCCTAGCTGGAAACCTGGATTCCATGGCCCACTTTTTTTTTTTTTTTTTCAATGGCCCACTTTTTAACCTTGGCTGATATTCTGGTCTCCAGATCTTTGGCTGGTCTCCAGATCTTTTATGCTCTCTGGGTCTCTTGTTACTCTCCCTTCCAACTGTCTGCTCTGTTCTAGACTCTAGAAACTCTAGGCCCTGTACCCACCCTTGGCTTGAGCTGTGATTACTGCCTGTCCCTCTTCCCCATGGCTGCCATCTACCCATCCCTGCCCTTTGCCCTTCTAGCCTTCCTACAACACAAAGTTAGTTACAAGTGTTGGACTTGAAGGAGGAGGCCTGCAGCTGAACTATTCCACTGCCCATCCCTGACTTTAATCAAAAGAACACAGAAGGTTAGAAGGCTTTCAAACTTCTTTGGAAATGATAGATAACTGCTTTAAAGCTCTATGTTCCACTGTCCTTGGTTCTCTCCTGTCATCCCAGTGTCTCTCAGTCCATCTCTCCTGCTTCATTCCTAACCTCGGTTATTCAATAGACATTTTAGATGTAGGGTTCTAAAAGTAGCTTCTCGAATCTCAACTTCAGCAAATGTTTTCCAGTATCCCGATGAGCCATCCACATGTAGTATGGTAGTCACAGATCTCTTTGAATCATCCTGTTTTTTTTCAGATCTACTTCAGATCAGTTCAAACTCTTCTTGCAATTTGTGGAAAATTCAGGGTATTTTTGTCACCAGTATTTTTCTGAGTTTTCAGGCTTTGGGCTTCTCAATATTAGAGATGCTGTCAGGGTAATTCTTTAATTTCAAAATGCTGTTTTTCATTTGGCTGTGTAGCAAGGCCTAGGTTGCTAATTGAAAAATCCCTAAATGTGTCCTCTTTAACATCATCCTAAAATACTGAAGGACTGTCAGATTCTAACGGCCTTGACTATTTCTAATATTTTATTTATGCCTTGGAAAAATGCTGGCTGACTTTGTGGGCTTAGGTGAACTGTGTGATCTTGTGTAGTTTTCTTCTCTGTCGGAATATCTTTTTCATAAGGACATTAAATTGGTTAATGTTCCTGGAAGAGTTATCTAGCAATGAAAACCAGTGCAATAGTACTAATAGTTTTAAAAAAATTTTTATTTATTTTAGAGAGGGAGTGAATGTGTGTGCAAGCAGGGGAGAGGGGCAGAGGGAGAGGTGGAGAGAGAGAATCTCAAGCAGAGTCTGCACCGAGTGCAGAGTCTGACCCAGGGCTCTGTCTCACGACTCAGAGATCAGGACTTATGCGGAAACCAAGTCAGATGCTTCACTGACTGCACCACCCAGGTGCCCCTCAATAGTACTAATTCTGGTTTCCTCAGACTATACGTATATTTCAGGGAAAGCAACATTAAGAAATTGGAGGTCCTCTTTGTGTAGTAAAGTGATAGGATAGTCAATTTTTTAAAAGAAATTTTGGGCTGCTCCTTCTCAGGCATCGTAGAAAATTTTAGCTGCATGATACTTATTGGCTTTAATTGACATCGTTTAGTTTTGAAAATTGATGAGTTAATCTAGTGGGAATGATTCTGGAGTAGCTCTACTATACGACTTTACTTTGAACAGCACATCATGATTTTATTTCCACAAAGCCCTGAAATACCATTTTGCTTCTTTGTGGGTATAGGAGATAAATACCCTTTATCTTTCATTCTCGTGGAATTCATTTCAGCTGAACTAATGTGTATTAAGAAGTTTCTAATGCAATGTGAAATGTCAGCAAGAATGGAATTAATTGGGTGGTTGTCCCTGAAGGTGCATATTTAGGGGTTGGTTCTCAGAATTGTCACTTCATCAGCTTGCTTAAAAATAGAGGATTTAGTCTACTGCTTGGCTTGAATCAGAAGTAATTTTTTCCCCTTAGCGTCCCCTGTCATTGACAGAAATGACTTTAAGTCAGCTTCCCTATTAACTCACTCTCATTCGGCTGTGACCAAACATGTCTGGATCTTCTTTCTCTATCTTTTCAAAAATATGGGGTGCCTGGGTGGCTCAGTCAGCTAAGTGGCTGACTCTTGATTTTGGCTCAGGTCATGATCTCAGGGTCCTGGGATCCAGCCCTGCATTTGGCTCAGTGCTCAGCAGGGAGTCTGCTTCAGGATTCTGTCTCCCTCTGCCGCTCCCTGCTCTCTCTCTCTCTTTCTTTAAAATAAATAAAAATAAATAACTCTTTAAAAATATGTAAAAATACGTGAGATGTGTACACAAATTATGGTTTTGCCCATAATTTTTGTTTGCAAAAGAATTATCTATGGAATGGGAAGGATATAATCTATAGGATATTAGAAATAAAGCAATAAATATTCTGTGGTTTTGCCATTCCATATTCCTGCAACTGTCTTTAAGAGTTGATGGGTAAAATGTGAAACTTTAGCCTGATGTACATCTCTTTTATATGGTCCATAGAAATTTGGGTACCAATGTCTTTGTCTTTAGACAATTGTATTTCATTATTGCTATTACACCCCTTTTGTGTATTCCATTGTCCAGTATCATTTCATCCCCATATATTTTCCTTTTGAAATTTATATGAGGCTTCTTCATACCTTTTCTACTAAATCCTTCCCCAAACACAGTACATCCTAAAGTAGTGGTAAGAAGAATTTAAAGCACTTGAATTTACAGCTCTTTGTTTATTCAAGTAGATGTATATATAGCAATACAGTCATTTAAATAGATGTAATGATCTTCTGCTCAGCACATGCCACTTGGACAATAGTCTTAGCACATAAGGAGCTTAAAATCTTGTTGGGAGATAATTTGTGTGAACTCATACACTTTCAGGGGTCAGTCAGTTAACAAATGGTGACCTAGACAAATATAAATGCTAGGGGGTGGTGGGGACTGTGGAGAACTCGTCATTGTACACTTCATTTAAAGGAATTCCAATTCAGTCCTTTTAAAAACCATCATGTTGGGCAAACAAAACATCTTTTTGGGAAAATTCGACCCAGTGGTTACAACTTAATCTATGGACAACCAACTTTTCAGCGTTTGTTTTATCTACTGCTGTGTAACAAACCATTCCAAGATTTAGAGGCTTAAAACTACAAGAACTACTCTTCTGTCTGTCTCTCCCTCTCTTTCTGTCTCTCTCTCTCTCTCTGTCTCGTGGCTCTGGCCTGCACTGGGCTTAGCAGGGTGGCTGTTGCTTCTGGTCTTTCATGTAAGTGTAGTCAGAGTGGCTGGGGGTGGGGTCCTGGGGAGGCTTCTTCTCTCACGTCTAGTGGCTGATGATGGCTGTTGGCTGGAGTGTCTCCTGTGGCTTCGTAAACTGGGCTTCTTCACAGCATGCTGACTGAGCAAGAAGCATCAAAGAGCAAGTTCCTGAGAAAGAGAGGTGGAAGGGAGCATGTTTGTACACCAGGGGGAGGTTGTACTGCCTTTAATTGCCTAGTTTGGGAAGTCCTGTGTCATTTCCATTGCATTTTATGTTGTAGAACTGAGTCACCAAGGCTAGCCCATAATCCAGAGGAGGGGAATTTAGACTCCACTTCTTAATGAGAGGAGTGTGAAAAAAATTAAAACCAGGGTAGGTAACCTTATGTTAGAGAATAATAAAACTGAATATATAATAAACTTGGATATATTGAGGGAGATAGACAAAATATTTAATGGCTGGTTTGGCATGGGCACTGACCAATAAGAAGAAATACTAGCACCCACAAGTTGTAGGATCTACTGGTGCAGCAACTTAATATCAGGTCTAGGTATAAACAAGACTCCAAATATACCATAGAGACAGCAAGAGCTCTGGGAAGTCAGGAAAAGTGAGGTCATGTGTTTGAAATAAGATGTTTCAGGTGCTCTTGCCGAAGCTTTAGAGGCCCCATCGGGCCCTACCTGATTGTTTGATTTCTTTGTTTTGTCCACCTTTGTCCATCAGCAGTTAGAAACATTTTTCCTGCAGGGACCGTTATCCTCATGTTTTGCAAGTTCATTCTTTGCTAAAGGGAGGGGGAAGTTGGGAGGGAGGGGGAGAGAAGGGATGAGCTCAAGGAATACACATCATCTTTTGTGCATAGTTTGCTTCAGTCCAGTGTCATTTAGAAGCCAAGTTGAGAGGCACCTGGATTCTCCCCTCGTGACTCAAACTTCAGGCATAGAAATGCTGGGTTCTTTGGGTAATGTGTTAATTTTCTGTTGCTGCTGTAACAAATTACCACAACGTTAGCAACTCAAAACCCAAATGTACTATCTCACAGTTCTGGAGGTCAGAAGTACAGGATGGCTTCGCTTTTTTCTCAGATCCAGGTTTCATGAGGCTGGAATCGAGGTGTCAGTGGGCTGGGCTCATAGCTGGAGGCTCTGGGAAGAATCCTGTTCAAGCTCATTGAGGTGTTGGCAGCTCCACTACCTGGTAGTTCTAGACCTGCCATCCCTACTTCCTTGCTGGCTGTCAGTTGGGAGCCACTGTTCCCTTCTTGAGGCTTCTCTCTGGTCCTTGCACGATGGTCCCTGCATCTCAGCCAGCAGCAGCATGTCAGATCCTTTTGACTCTTAGAATCTGATTGCCTCCATTACATCTCTGGATTCCAGCCAAGGAAGGGTCTCTGCTTTTAAGGACTAGTGAGAGATTGGGCCCACCTGGATATCCAGGATAATCTCCCTGTTTTAAGCTTTAAACTTAATTACATTTGCCATGTCCTTGTTGGGATGTCATGTAACCTATTCACAGGATCCACGGATTAGGACACAAACATCTTTTGGGGAGCCTAATTCTACCTACTACAGGAAGGGACATTAGGATGATGAAGGGGCTTTCGCTTTCACCTATTTCCTCAAGAAAGTAGACCAGTCAACAGGTTTGTTTGCTAAATACTAGGGCTTATTGAAATACTATTCCTAAATCTGAAGGAAAAGAGTACATTTTATGGAAAGGAGTACAGGTTTCAGTCTTGACTAGAGGAAACACTCATTTTCTTGATTTCTAGGAATGTCTCTAGTATGATACAACGTTTAAGAGAACTGGTTTGGGAGAAAAAAAAAAAACAACTGGTTTGAACTCAGACCAGACCTTATGCAGGTATATAATGCTTGTTAAGTCTCACTGTCTTTGTCTATGAGATAGGCTAGTAATTTCTATAGTTGCTGTGGGGAAGAAAACCCAAGGAATAGGGTGTGCTTAGGGCATCGTAAAGGTTCAGTGAAGGTTTGCTGCCGCTGCTACTACCACTAATGAGAATAACACCATGACCTACTTGTAGACTTCTTTATAGGGAGAAGGTATGTGTGGATCGACGAGAATCAACACTTGGATTTCCTACCAATTTCATATTAGTCTGACATAAATTATCTTGTCGTAATTCTCCTATTAAATATAAACTATTAAAACAATTGTTCCGAAAAGGGATTTATGTGAGTTTATTTTGAACAGTTTAGCTTGAGATAGCTTGGTTTTCATCCTAAAGGGTGGAAACTCACTGGCGTCTAAACTAGGGGTCAGCACACTGCAGCTTGGGGGCTAAATCTTGCCTGATAATCTGTTTTTGTATGGCCCGTGAGCTCAGAGTGATTTTGAGAGATAAATATTTGCAGTCGATTGAAGGTAGGAAGCACTAGCCTTGAATCCCAATTAAACAAAAATGTTACTCTGCCTCGGAAGAATTCCATTCTTCTCGTTAACGGGCTGTCTTAAGAAAATTGTACTCAGTTATTACATTTTTAATTTCATCAATATCATTTTGCAGAAGCTTTGCTCCTACGCTAGAAGTACCTACATAACATCTTGGATTCTTGCCTCTTTGCCTGCAAAATGCCTAAATGTTTACCATCTGACTCTTGACAGAAAGAAATTTGCCAAGCCCTGATCTAAGTAATCTATGCATTTCAAATGGAATGTAGGCTCTTTATAGCTGGAAGATACTCCCAAGATCTCTTAATGCAGTACCTTAATTTTATAGCTAAAACCACACCCCAGGAAGGTGGGCAGCTATTGCAACAGAATCCAGCTACTTAGTGATAGAGGCTGGATGAGCCATTCCATCTCCTGGTGCTTAAATCTGTGAACTCAGGGGCGCCTGGGTGGCTCAGTCAGTTGAGCGTCTGCCTTCAGCTCAGGTCATGATCTCAGGGTCCTGGGATTGAGACCCGCCTCGGGCTTTCCTCTCAGTCAGCGGCAAGCCTGCTTCTCCCTCTCCCTCTGTGATCTCTCTCACTTTCTCTCTGTCAAATAAATAAATAAAACCTTTAAAAAAAAAATAAATTCGTGAACTCGCGCCTGGAGCAGCAGACCCTCTGGGCAGCATGGTCATGCTTTAGTCGTGTCTCCGTACGTGGGCCTCTGCGCTGTCATCAGTGTAAAACGTCTAATGGACAGTTCAGAGGTGATGGCGCGTGGAAACTTAGCTGTCCATGGCCCCGTTTAACAGGGCCTGCCGAACATCAGCTTGTTGCTCTTTCCATCTCTGGGGAGAGCCCTTTAGATTCTAGAATTTCTCCTTAAAGCTATTTCAGAAGCACCAGTGGTGACTTTTTCCATTACGTTAGGAACAGTGAATAATTAGGCAGGTTCATATGTTTTCATTGAACCCTGTTCAGTTTAGGACGAGCTTGTTCATTGAACAGAGCAATGACCCGAAACTGAGGTAAGAATTTGCCCGCATGCCCCACTTCCCCATTGTTCCCTGGTTATTTGCTAGTAAATCCTGCCGCATTGTGTTCATTCTTGCTGCCCTCCCACCTGAATCATGGTGATTGCCTGATGGTATTTGCTTCTCTTTCTACAGGTGGTTCACAAATCCAACGACCGTCAACGCCTTCTACAGTGCATCCACCAACCAGATCCGTGAGTACCCGGCTTCTTGTCTCCTTGTTAACCTGGCCCAAAATGGAAGGAACCCTTCCCTCACTAGGATTTCTTTATTGCCCTCCAAAAACGATCAGGTATATTGGTGAGTGGTTTCCCTTCCTCTCCCCACGTGCCAGATTTTCCTCTCTCCCTTCACCTTATTGAGTAAACAAACAAACAAAAGGCAATAAATAAAACACAGTGCAGTTGGCCATGAAAAGGAGCGAGCTTTCACTTTCTTTTCATCATGATCTTAATTATTTTGTCCAAACCATGTGTCTCTTTCTAGGATTGTTGGAAAAAAGCGGGTGGCTGGGCTGATGACAGAACCTGAGGGGACTAGCTATAAAGAAAAGCTCTAGGATGTAAAGTCTTCACTTGCTTTTACTTACATGTGTTGAGAAGATAAAATTATAAATGCTGTGATAAGTTTAAAAAATGACCAAAGATCAGATTAAAAAACATGACAGCACCAAGTGTTGGCAGCAGGGACACATGTTCTCACGCTGGTGGAAAGGTAAATTGGTTTGCCCGCTTTGCAGGGCTGTTGGCAATGCCTGTCTCTGACCACCACTTGCACTCCTGGCATGGGCCGCAGCGCAGTGTTTCTCAGTGTGGTCTTGGGACCAATGGCAATGGCATCATGGGGGAATTTGTTAGAAATGCAAATTCTTGGGCCCCACCTTAGGTCTATGTTCACAAACCCTGTGGGGCCCAGAAATCTGTTTTATTTAGGCTTCTGGGTGACTTTGACATAGCTTAAGAACCATTGCCTAGAGGTCTCACCTGAGGAGGCCCATGTGAGAATGCTCATACTGCTGTCGTTCATAATAGCAGAAAAAGGGGAATAATCTATGTGTCCCTCTGTAGGAACATGGCTCAAGTGTGGCATGTTCACCCAAAGGAATTCCAGGTAGCAGTGAATAATGAAGGACCTAGAGCAACACGTATTAAGGTGGATAAAGTTCACAAATAATTGGTTGTGTGGGGAAAAAGACAACTGGGGGAAATATATCGAGTATGATACCATATAAAAAAGTTGAAGAGCGTGCAAACACACTTCTATAGATTGTCTGGAGTATATCCTTTTGAGTGAAAGTATGAAGACATTCATGAGAGCGACAGACATTTGAGTTCAGGTTGGCAGTGACCTGTGGTGGGGAGGATGGGCCGTTCCTGCTCAGGCCCTGGCTGGTTTCTCATCCCTCCTGCATTTCTCCTAGTCTTCGTCTTCACTCCCTCATGTGGTGATAACATCTAATCTCACACTTTAAGTACATCTCCGTGCACTTTGTTGAATGTGGGGCATGAACTTGTAAAGACTTGCCGCCTTTGGCTACAGGCCCATCTCCTCCTTACTAGATACCCGTCATGGCCTCCTCACTGGTCTCCCTGCTTCTGTCTGTATCCCCCTTCAAGCTGTTCTAAATCTAATATTGCAGCCATTTAAAGATGTTTTACAATCATCACAGGTCTCTCCTTTGCTCAGAACTGGTTATCAGCTTCCGTTTGCATTTAGAATAAAAGCTAAACTACTTGTAATGGCCCTCAGGCCTCTTACTGCTGTCTTACGTCACCTTGGTTCCTGCCACACTGGTCTCCTTCCTGTTTCTAGAACATGGGACTCTTCTCTCCTAGCATTTATATGAGAGGCTCTCTGCCTTGGAAAATTCCCCAGGTGATCTGCGTGGTTCATGTTTCCATTTCCTTCAAATCTTTGCTTGAATGCCACCTTCTCAGTGAGGCGCCCTGCCTGCCCTCTGTAGATCCTCCCTGCTGGCCCTCATCCTAACAGGACTCCCTGGGTAGAGAGGACAGCTCTGGAACAGGCACAGCTCGCTAGAGTCGCCCTCGTGTGGCCACTTTTGGGAATGGCCGTCTCTGAAGGACTGGTCTGAGAGCATAATGAATAGAAGGAAAACAAGCAGATGGTGGTAATTTTTGATTTCTACATTAATTTGTATAATCAGATAAGTTGTTAAATATTTTGAATGTCACTCCTTCCTATAGAAATACTCATTATGAAAAGACCATTGCTTTCTCCGCCCCCCCCGCAGTGTTATTGAGGTATAATTGACAGTGTGTGTATGTAATATGTGCATCATGATGTTTTCATATAGCTCCAAACTGAGAACTAAGATGCATATGTTACATAGGAAGTTAAGATATTTGAGATTTTATTTTATTTTGTTTTGTCTTGTTTCATTTTATTTTTTTTGGAGACAGAATGAGTAGGGGAGAGAGGAGTAGAGGAAGAGGGAGAGAATCTTAAGCAGGCTCCATGCCTGGCATGGAGCCTGGAGCCCGATGTGGGGCTCAATCTCACAATCCTGAGATTGTGACCTGAGCTGAAATCAAGAGTTGGACGCTTAACTGATTGAGCCACCCAGGTGCCCCAAGATATTTAAGATTTAAATTTTAACTACTATTTATAATAAGAATTATATATGAATTATAGTATTAGTTGGAATAACCTATTGGGCAATAGAAAATTCTTTAGATTATCCTTTGCTCTAAAAATCTCCACTTTTTATTTTATTTATTTATTTATTTTAAAGATTTTACTTATTTGAGAGTGAGAGAGCTTGAGCAGGGGGCGAGGTCAGAGCGAGAGGGAAAAGCAGACTCTCTGCTGAGCAGGGAGCCCAATACGGGGCTCTATCCCAGGATCCTGAGATCATGACATGAGCCAAAGGCAGACGCTTAACCAACTGAGCCACCCAGGCACCCCCCCCCCTTTTATTTTGAACTACTTTTAAACTTACTAAAAAGTTACAAAACTAGAACACAGAGTTTCCACATACCCTTTAGCCAACCACCCAATGTTAGCATGTAACTATAGTGCAGTGATCAGAACCAGAAAATTAACATTGCTGTAACACCATTAATTAAACTGAAGGCCTTAGTGAAATGTCACTAGTTTTGCCACTTATGTTCTTTTTTTGTTTCAGAATCCTGTCAAGATCCCACATTACATGTAGTCATTATTTTTTCTTAGTCTCCTATAGAGTATAATAGTTCTTTAGTCTTTGTCTCTCAGGACTTTGACACCTTTGAAGAGTACTGGTCAGTCAGTTTGTGGAACCTCCCTCACTTTGTGTTTGTCTAGTGTTTTTACAGGATTAGACTGAAGCTAACGGATTGGGGCATGAATGTCACAGAAATGATGTTGTGCTCTCCTTAGTGCATCATATCATCAGGTTTATGCTATCTCTGTGTCTTCTTGCTGGTGATGTGATGTTACCCTCGATCACTTGGAGACGGTGGATTCTGCTGGGTTGCTCCACCATAAAGTTGCTGTTCTCCCTGCCTGATGAGGTGGCAATATCTTGGAAACTTTATTTCTGAGACTGCATGTATCCTCTTTCTAGCCAATCTTTCCCTCACTGATTTTAGCATCCATTATTAAAACTTACATGCAACAGGTGTCCCTGTGCTGTTTGCTCAATGGAAATGTCCATTTCTTCCCTTCCATTTGTATTACTGTGAATTCTCTTTTAAGGAAGGGACTGTCCATTCACCCATGGGTATTTATTTTATTCTGTGGGTTCTAACCCAATACTCTCATTCTCTATGTCGTTGCTCAGAATGTTTGGTTCTGGCCACAAGGAGGTCTCATAGGTTTGCTGCCAGGATCTTGCATCACAGTGCTCCTCAACTTGCTTTTCGTTAATTGAAGCAGATGCCTTCCTAACTCCTTGAGCTACTGCGTTGTCTCTGTTTCTTTAGCAGACGTTTAAGTCTCTCTCTTAGCCTGGATCCCAGCTGCCCAGCTTTTCTGTTAGGAGCTTTCAGACTTGACTCGTAGAACATTTCTTCTTCCAGATGGGATCCAGAAACCAGCAGGAGTCAGACTGGGTCCAATGGAGAATAAAACCTGACCGGTCAGGGTTGAACCGGGTCCAGAAACTGCCCAGATTTGGACTAGATTAACCATTTTATTTTATTTTATTTTATTTTATTTTATTTTATTTTATTTTTTAGATTAACCATTTTAAAAGATGATATTTTATTATGTGATATTTGGTACATGCCAAAGAATATATGTAACATGTTAAACCATATAAATTATATTCCTATGAACCTCCCACCCAACCAAGAACTAGAACATTCCCGATATCATTGCATCTGTCCATGCTTCTCCCTATCCCATTCATCTTGCTTACCGTAGAGGTAACCATTTTTCTGATATTCATGTTTATCATTTTCTTTTTTTTAAATAAGTTTTAAGCCATTCGTTTATTTTTATAGCATGATAAAATGGTATCATACTGCATGCAGTGTAAAGCAACTTTGCTTTTTTAATCTACATATTGTTAAGATTCGTCCATGTAGCATGTGGCATTGGGGTTTTCATTTTCCCTGCTGTATAATATTCCATTGCATGACTATTCCTCAGATTACTTACCAGTACTACAGACTTTATCTGTTGACAGACCGATGTGTTCTCCCACCCCAGGGTTTGGCGATTGTGAACAGTTTTGCTGCTGTGAACATTCTTGTTCATGTCCCCTGAGACGAGTGTTTAGAGTGTATACTAGGAGTGAAATTACTGGCTGTAAAGCATGCAAATACTCAGCTCTACCAGATAACACCAAATGGGTGGCAAAGAGAGTGTTCCAAAGTAGAGAAGTGTTTTCATCGACTCTGGTTTTTACCACCTCTTGGCATTGGTAGACTTCATTTTCCCCAGTCTAGTGGCATTGAGATAGATTGCTCACAGATTCTTCCCACGCTCACTTTTCAATGTCAGTGAAAGCTTACGGCTGCTTTGGGGATTTAAGTATGCCTAATAATATTCTGCCTCTGGGATTCACTCCTGCTCAGCCTTTTTCTTGTCTGCAAAGAACTGATCCTATCACAGGTTTACCGAAGAAACAGCCCTTTCAGGGCAACCCAGTGGTTTCTGGAAAGCTCATGAACAGAGGGCTTTGAAATGAACAATTTGAAGCAGTGTTTTAATTAAGAGATTCAAGCTGTTTCTATTTTCCTAATGACCAGTGCTTGCTCTCGTAAATTACATTCCCAAGCAAGATGACGAGGGATCCTTTGGGTGACTTTCTCTCTCTCACTTTCTCTCTTAAGACAGGTGGAGTTCCTTTTTAGATATTTCCCCACTGGGTTTGCTGGGACTCTCCAGCAAAGTGGAGTGTGGTGCTTCTCCCACCCCACCCCCGCCCAAACCCCCAATTGCCTTCTTTTTCCTTCACTGAAGAAGTGAAAAATTGAGGTGATTTTCTGAAATGAACATCTTTATTGATTAGGAGCTGATTCTGACAGCATGTGGCCATCTGTTTAATTGGGTTTCACATCTAAGATGTAACTATACTTAGTAACATGATTTATGAGAATTTCATTTGGTTCCCGTTATCATTTTCTGATTTATGCCACTTAAGTCCGCTTCTGCTGGCGGTAGAGACTTGAGTAGAAAATACAAAAGCCTGCAGGTTTTCGGTTTGTTCTGTCTTTGTTTTTTCTTTGTTTGCAAATTCCTGCCTTTGTCTGAAACCCTATGACTTGTGGCCATATTTCAGTGTTAGAATTTTGCAGCGTGGGCATACTTCTTATTTTTCTACCCTCGTCAAGCTGGGGAGCAGTGTCTTCAGGCAGAGTGCAACGTAACATAATAATGACTCCAGTCTGCTGTGGGAGGAGTTATATAGAGGAGCTGTTGCAGAATTTAATTATATTTGAACCGATAAGGTGGTTAAAGAGGACGACAAGGGGCCGGGGTTAGTGTTGCCTGAGCTTGGGCTTTCCTAACTTTGTGATACCTGCACTACTGGTCTTCCTGTTGGTATCTCCTGTTACCCAGAAATTCCACTCTTCATAAAATAAGTCCATTGTTATGCCCATCAAAACACATGAACATCAAATGTTCATAGGAGCTTGGTTCGTAACGGTAAAAACCTGGAGAGAACCTCATGTCCACGAATAGAAGTGGTAAATAAATTGTGGTATATTCGTATAATTGAATATTACACAGCAATGAACAAACCGCTCCGTGCTACAATATGGGAGAAGGCCACTGACTTAGTGCTCAGTGAGACGGTGCATGCTTCCAGCCATATAAGGTTCAGGAGGAGGCAAATGGATCTAAGTGATGGAACTGGAAATAATGGCTACCTTTGCTGTGGGTATTGACTGCGAGGGGCCACAGGAAACATTTTCCTGATTTGGGAGGTGGTTGCACAGGTGATACATGTATAAAATCTCATTGTGTTCCACCATTAAAATTTGTGCCATTACTATATGCATACAATACATCAACAATAACACTCTCATTCCCCCCCATAAAAATTTTTTACAACAGCATATAACATGCATACACATTTTTGGGCTTGTAACAGTTTACATCAGGCCAAGCCTCCAGAGGCGGAGACCAGGGATTGGCAAACTTTTCCTGTAAAGGGCCGAAGAGTAAATGTTTTTGCCTTTGTAAGCCATCCATTCTCTGCTGTCAATTCTCACCTTTGCCGCTGTGACCATAGAGAGTTCATAAGCAAATGGTCACGGCTGTGTTTTTACTAAAACTACATGGGCCCTAGTTGGCTGACCCCTGGTATAGAGCACTGCAAGTGGATGGAACCCAGGGAGACTTGAAGAGTACTCTGACGCAGCTTACACACTACTTTGGATCTAATCAAGTGGTGGCATCAGGACCGGGAGGGCGATAGAGCGAACAGCTCACATTTGGCTTTCATTTCTGCTGACACGGACTGGTCTTTAGAATAAAGTTCATTTCATGTATTCAGTCTCAATGTGTAGCTGTAAAATGCTTCATTTCAATGTTGGTTTTTCTCATCCTATGTCTTAAATCATATTAAAGAATTATTGCAAGCAAATAAAATCTTGGCTTGAAAATAAGGACTGAGGGCTAAAACCAATGATACTATTATCTTTGTTGTAATACACAAGGGATTTGGTTACCTGGGTTTAATCACAGATACTCTGCTAAAGAAGATCAGCCTTTGACCAGAGGCTGGGCTTACACTGGCATCAAACTATAGTGTTAATCCTGAAATCAAACATAGATTTGTTTTGTTGTTAAGGAAACGATTATATTTCAAACTGAGAGAATTTCTCATACTTTGTTGACTCTGCCTAAAACCATAAAGTAGAAGCTGAGTTAGCAAATACTCACCTGTGGCCTCTAGCAGAATTTAATGAAAGTAAAGCCTTGAATGCATTTGACATTCTGTTTGGGGACAGTTTGGGAATAGTCTTCCAATGGTTTTGGAGGTAAAAGGGAAGAAACTTAAGTGGTCAACTAACCCAAATTTCTCATTATCTAGAAGAGATTCTGACACTTGTAGCAATTGTTAGGATTTTTTCCCACTTACTCACTTAGTGTTTACGGATATCCCGATGATTCTTCTTTATGTTCATGCTGGTGTGTGTGGTGCCCTCCGACGCTGAATAAAGCTGACCCCCGTAACTAATAGGATACTGTGGAAATGATGGAGTATGACTTCCGAGGCTGGATCATAAAAGACATTGTGGCCTCTGCCTTGCTCTCTTGGATGGGTCACTCTGGGGGGAAGCCAGCAAGGATGACATGAGGGCACTCAAGAAGCTGGCGGAGAGGTCCTCAGGCGAAGGACCGGAGGCGTTCTGCCCATAACCAGTAGCACGTGTGCACACTGTCTTGGAAGCAGATTCTCCAGTCCGGCCGAGGCTTCAGACGACGGCAGCCAAAGCTGGCATCTTGCCAGCAACTTCGTGCGAGACCCTAAGATCAGCCATATAAGATGTTTCTGAATTCTTGAGTCGGAGAAACCATGGGATAGTAACTGCTTATTGTTTGGAGCTACCGTGTTTCGGAATACTTCGTTACACAGCAAGAGAGAACTAATAGAGACATTACAGCTTGCTAGATGCTGAGTTTGCTGCTCGGTTGTATACTGTAGTATACTGTGGTAGTTACGAGCGTGGGCTTTGATGTTCAATCCTGGCTTGGCCACTAATAACTTGCAACCCTGGGCAAGTGCCCTAACATCTTTAAGCCTCAGTATAATGATCTGTAAAGTAGAGGTAATAGTAGTAAGTGAAAGAGAGACTGGTTTTTAGTAGGTGTTCAATGAGTCTTAGCTCTTAAGGGTCCTTGCTTTCGAGGAGTTGGGAGAGACAGAAAGGTGACCAGTCATTTATAAGGCACGGTGAGTGCGCAGTGGAAGGGCGTGCAGTGTATCGTGGGAGCCACAGAGCAGGGGTAGCTGGTAAGGGGGGGCCAGGAGGAAATCAAGATCGGCTTCACGGTGACAGTGATTTTTGAGTAGCTATTGAGAGGAAAAAGACATTTTCTAGGCCAATAAGGGAGGTTGGGCCGTGCAGGAAGGAAGGGTGCTGGTGCCGAGGTGACAGACAGCAGAGCCTGGCAGAGAGGATCCCTAGGATGGTGAGATGGACGCAGCTGCGGGGGCACAGGCTGCGGGTGGGGGACATGACAAGAGGTCATGGAAGGGACATGGGACATGGGACATTGGGACATGGAAGAGGTGGGCGAGGGCCTGGGAAGCCACGCTGAGGAACAGGCTATGGGGAGCTAGGCTAGTTTTCTTTGGGAGGCAAGAAATTTAAGTTTTGCTTCCTTTGTCTTAAAGATTGTGGCATCCTTTGGAGAGGGAGAAGAGCGAGGTCACTTAGAACAGTTAGGATTTTGGCAAATGGTTGAAGAGAAGGATGGAGAGGTTCTAAATTGAGGCCGTGACAGTGACTGGAGTAGGGAGCGGCTAGGTTAAATCCCGAAAGCTAGCTCTCAAGTAAGCATGTAGTGGGAATACAGGTGCCAGGTTTCTAATTTGTCCGGTGATGCTGCAAAGGACGCCCATAAAAATGGAGATTCTCATGATTCTCGGCAGCTCCTCTTCACTGAGGGCTGTTTACAGGCCCAGCCTTGTGACAGTTACTTTAACATCTTCCCAGTAGCTCTGTAATCTTGGCCTGGTGGGCCCATTTTACAGAAGAGGAGATTGAGGTTCAGACAGGCTAAGTCACTTCCCAGAGACCACACGACTAGCAAATGGCAGAGTTGGGCGTGTAACCCAGCTTCTCTGATTGCATGTTCTTAATCTTCACCCTATGCTGTTCGTTACTGCACGGAAAAGTGAGAATTATGTGAACTGAGACATGTGAATGCACTCTGAAAAGGTGAAGAGCATAATGTATGTTAGACGGTCTATCATCATTATGTCATACCCTCACCCATGTGGTGGGAAAATTGTTTCCATCTGGTATGGGAATAAGACGCTACAAGATGTGGGGACACCGAGGAGGTGAGGGGCAGAAGGTCAGATGGTTCCCAGGTCCTGCCGATGTCACATCCCAACGGACTGTGGCCGGGCGCAGCAGTTTATTACTGCAGGCCCTTTAGCTGGGCCCACAATCTCCGTGCGGAACAGGTGTTACTTGAGAGATGCCATTAGCTACCTCAAAAAGAATATTTAGATGTACTCTCCAAAAACATTTTACTTCATAAAATTTACTATGAGATTTAAGAAGTTTTGTTAAATGAGCTGAAGTTGTCATAAACAAACTTAGAATAGCTTGCAGAATTGCCAGGTGATGCACTTAGAAGGTTGTGGGATGCCTGCTACAATTACTTCAAGACGTTCTTGCCCTGGCCTCGTCAAGGACTCTGAAGTTGCTAATACAGTCCTTTCTCAACCTCCACCCCAGTCTCCCCATCTCTAGCTCTGAGGCCTATCCAAGGAGGCAGCCAAGAATGACATTCTGGGTACTGCCCCTGGGGGACAAAGGTGCCCTCAGCTGGGAAGACCTGCAGTCTCATTGGCCTGTGACGAGTCCCAGGGCCAGTGCCTGGAGGGAAACACATTTGCCACCTGCAGGGAACTTCTGAAAACATATTTGTGGGGCAGGACAGATGCCGCTTCCAGACACAGGACTGTGCAGCCTCGCTGCAGGGCTGGTGGCAGGAAGCGTGACATGATTATCGGGGGCAGTCTGATGAAAGAGGTGGGGTGTGAGTGGGACACTCCCCAGGGGTGACCCGGATGTGAGCCAGAGTGAGGCGAGCATCGGGAAGCTGGCACAGAGCCGTGGTGATGGGAGATGGGGAGTCAGGGAGAAAGCTCACTCATTTATCTTGGCGGTCACAATCTCACTTGTCCCCCCTTGAAAGAATCGATAGTCTTCGACCCTTATTACAGAAGTAGTTAATATTTATTGTAGAAAATCTAGAAAGTGTTTAGCTAAGCTGAAAAGTTTTTTTTCCAGCAAAAATATTCTTTAAGTTTTGATTCTAATTTCAGTTAGTTGAAGTATAGTGTTATATTTGTTTCAGGTGTACAGTATAGTGATTGGACACTTCCGTACATCATCCGGTGCTCATCAGGACGAGTGCCCTCCTTCATCCCCTTCACCTGTCTCCCCCATCCCCCGCCCACCTCCACTCTGGTAACCAGCAGTGTGTTCTTTAGAGTTAAGAGTCTGTTTCTTGGCATGTCTCTCTCTCTCTTATTTTTTTCCCCTTTGTTTTGTTTCTTAAATTCCACATATAGTGAAATCATATGGTATTTGTCTTTCTCTGACTGACTCATTTTGTTTAGCATTATACTTTCTGGCTCCATCCATGTCATTGCAAGTGGTAAGATTTTGGTCCTTTTTATGGCTGAGTAATATTCCACTGAGTGCACATGTGTGCACACATGCACGCACACACACAAACTCACATACACACACACACCAACTCTTGTTTATCATTTCGTCAGTCAATGGATATTTGAGCTTTTCCCATAACTTGGCTATTGTAGATAATGCTGCTATAAACATTAGGGTGCATGCACCCCTTCAAATCAGTATTTTTGTGTCCTTTGGATAAATACCCAATAGTGCAATTGCTGGGTCATAGGGTAGTTCTATTTTTAACTTTTTGAGGACCCTCCATGCTGTCTTCCACAGTGGCAGTTCCAGTCTGCATTTCCACCAATAGTACAAGAGGGTTCCTTTTTTCCACATCCTCACTGACACCTGTTGTTTCTTGTGCTTTTAATTTTAGCCATTCTGACAAGTGTGAGCTGATATCTCATTGTGATATGCATTTCGATTTGGTTTCGATTTGCATTTCTCTGATTATTAGTGATGTTGAGCATTTTTTCATGTATCAATTGGCCATCTAGATGTCTTCTTTGGAGAAATGTCTCTTCATGTCTTCTGCCCATTTTTTAATTGAATGATTTGTTTTTTTGGGATGTTGAGTTGTGTAAGTTCTTTGTAGATTTTGGTGACTAATCCTTTATCAGATATGTCATTTGCAAATATCTTCTCCTATTCCATAGGTTGCTTTTAGTTTTGTTGATTGTTTCCTTTGCTGGGCAGAAGCTTTTTATTTTGATGTCCCAGTGGTTTGTTTTTGCTTTTGTGTCCCTTGCCTCAGGAAACATATCTAGAAAGAAGTTGCTACAGCTGATGTCAAAGAGGTTACTGCCTGCCTTCTCTTCCAGGATTTTTATGGTTACAGGTCTCACCTTTAAGTCTTTCATCCATTTTGAATTTATTTTTGTGTGTGACATAAGAAAGTGGTCCAGTTTCTTTCTTCTGCATGTTGCTGTCTAGTTTTCCCAACACCATTTGTTGAACAGATTGCCCTAGTCCCATTGGATATTCTTTCCTGCTTTGTCCAGAGTTAATTACCGTATAGTTGTGGATTTATTTCTGGATTTTCTATTCTGTTCCATCCATCTGCATTTCTATTTTTGTGCCAATATACTGTTTTGATGGCTACAGCTTTGTAATATAACTTGTGGTCTGGAATTGTGTGTGATATCTCTAGTTTTGCTTTTGTTTTTCAAGATTGCTATGGCTATTTAGGGTCTTTTGTGGTTTCATACAAACATTAGGATTGGGGCGCCTGGGTGGCTTAGTGGATTAAGCCTCTGCCTTCCCCTCAGGTCATGATCTCAGGGTCCTGGGAGCGAGCCCCGCATGGGGCTCTCTGCTCAGCAGGGAGCCTGCTCCCCCTCTCTCTCTGCCTGCCTCTCTGCCTACTTGTGATCTCTCTCTCTGTCAAATAAATAAATAAAATCTTAAAAAAAAAACCATTAGGATTGTTGGTTCTAGCTCTGTGAAAAATGCTGGTGGTATTTTGTTAGGAATTGCATTAAATGTGTAGATTGCTTTGGGTAGTATGGACATTTTAACAATGTTTGTTCTTCTGTTCCATGAGGGTGGAATGTCATTCCATTTCTCTGTGTCTTCTTCAATTTCTTTCATCAGTGTTTTATAGTTTTCAGAGTACAGGTCTTTCACCTCTTTGGTTAGGTTTATTCCTAGGTATCTTATTTTGGGTGCAGTTGTAAATGGGATTCCTTTCTTAATTTCTCCTTTTGCTGCCGCATTATTGGCATATTGAAATGCAACAGATTTGTGTACATTGATTTTTGTATTCTGTGACTTTACTAAATTCATTTATCAGTTCTATTAGTTTTTTGGTGGAGTCTTTCGGGTTTTCTATGTAGAGTATCATATCATCTGCAAACAGTTTAAGTTTTACTTCTCCTTACCAATTTGGATGCCATTTATTTCTTTTTGTTGTCTGATTGCTGTGGCTAGGACTTCCAGTACTATGTCGAAAGAAGGGGTAAGAGTAGACATCCTTGTCTTGTTGCTGATCTTCAGCAAAAAGCTCTCAGTTTCTTACCATTGAGGATGATGTCGGCTGTGGGTTTTTCATAGATGGCCTTTATTATGATGAGGTATGTTCTTTCTAAATCTACTTTTGTTGAGGATTTTTATCATGAATGGATGTTATACTTTGTCAAATGCTTTTTTTGCGTCTACTGAAATGATATGCTTATCCTTTCTCTTACTGATGTGATGTATCATGTTGATTGATTAGCAAATATTTAAACACCCTTACAACCCAGAAATAAGTCCCACTTGATCATGGTGAATGATTTTTTAAGTTTATTGTTGAATTCAGTTTGCTAGCGTTTTATTGAGGATTTTAAAATCTGCCTTCATCAGGGATATTGCCCTGTAGTTTTCTTTTTTAGTGGCATCTTTATCTGGTTTTGGTATCAGGATAATGCTGGCCTCATAGAATGAATTTGGAAGTTTTCCTTCCTTTTCTATTTTTTGGAATAGTTTGAGAAGAATAGTTGATTCTTCTTTAAATGTTTGGTAGAATTTGCTTGTGAAGCCATCTGGTCCCGAACGTTAGTTTGTTGAGAGTTTTGTTTTGTTTTTTTACTCATTCAGTTTCTTTGCTGGTTATCTGTCTGCTCAAATTTTCTATTTCTTCCTGTTTCAGTTTTGGTAGTTTATATGTTTCTAGGAATTTATCCATTTCTTCTAGGTTGTCCAATTTGTTGGCATACAGCTTTTATAATACTCTCTAATGATCGTTTGTATATCTCTGGTGTTGATTGTTATTTCTCCTCTCTCATTTGTGATTTTATTTATTTGAGTCCTTTCTTTTTTTTGCTTGATTAGTCTGGCTAGAGACGTATCAACTTTATTGATTTTTTTCAAAGAACAAGCTCCCGGTTTCATTGATCTGTTTAATTTTTTTTTTTTTTTTTTTTAGTTTCTATATCATTTATTTCTGCTCTCATCTTTATTATTTCCTTCCTTCTGCTGGTTTTAGGTTTTGTTTGTTCTTCTTTTTCTATCTCCTTTAGGTGTAAGGTTAGGTTGTTTATTTGAGATTTTCCTTGCTTCTCAAGGTAGGCCTGTATTGCTGTATCTTACCTTTTAGGACCTTTTTTGCTGCATCCGAAAGGTTTTGGACTGTCATGTTTTCATGTTCATTTGTTTCCATAGATTTTTAATTTCTTCTTTTATTTCCTGGTTGACCCATTCATCCTTTAATAGCATGTTGTTTAACCTCCATGTATTTGTGGCCTTTTCTAGATTTTTTTCTTGTGGCTGATTTCTAGTTTCATAGTGTTGTGGTCAGAAAAGACGCATGGTATGACTTGGATCTTCTTGAATTTGTTGAGGCTGGTTTCGTGGGCTAATATGTGATCTATTCTGGAGAATGTTCTGTGTACACTTGAAAAGAATGTGTATTCTGCTGTTTTAGGGTGGAATGTTCTGAATATAGCTGTTAAGTCCATCTGTTCCAGTGTGTCATTCAAAACCATTGTTCTCTTGTGAGTTTTCTGTTTAAATGATCTATTGATGTAACTGGGGTGTTAAATTCCACTACTATTATTGTATTATTATTGGTGAGTTCCTTTATATTTATTATTAATTGTTTTGTGTATTTAGGTGCTCCTATGCTGGGTGTGTATTTACAATAGCTATATCTTCTTATTGGGTTGTCCCCTTTATTATTATATAACGTTCTTCTTTGTTTCTTGTAACAGTCTTTGTTTTAAAGTCTGTTTTGTCCAATACAAGTATTGCTCCCCTCACTTTCTTTTTTTTTATTTTTTTTAAAGATTTTATTTATTTATTTGACAGAGTGAGAGATCACAAGTAGGCAGAGAGGCAGGCGGAGAGAGAGGGTGAAGCAGGCTCCCTGCTGAGCAGAGAGCCCGATGCGGGGCTCGATCTCAGGACCCTGAGATCATGACCTGAGCTGAAGGCAGAGACTTTAACCCACTGAGCTACCCAGGCGCCCCCCCCTCGCTTTCTTTTGACATCCATTTGCATGATAGATGTTTCAACATCCCCTCACTTTCAATCTGCAGATGTCTTTAGGTCTAAAATGAGTCTTGTAGGCAGCATATAGATGAGATGGGTCTTGTATTTTTTTAATTCATTTTGACACCCTATGCCTTTTGATTGGAGCATTTAGTCCATTTATATTCAAAATGATTATTGATGGTATGTATTTACTGCCATTTTATTACTTGTTTTGTGGTTGTTTCTGAAGATTTTTTCTGATCCTTTCTTGTCTTTCATGTTTTTAAGCTAAAAAATTTTAAAGTTTGTGTCATTATTTAAAGATTTTGTTGAGTATCTCTCAAACTTATGTTTATCTACACATTTAAAATTGAAACTAGGGGCGCCTGGGCGATGCAGTCAATGAAGTGTCTGACTCTTGGTTTTGGCTCAGGTCATGATCTCAGAGTCATGAGATCAAGCCCTGTGTTGGGCTTCATGCTTGGCATGGAGTCTGGTTGAGGTTCTCTCTCCTTCTTCCCCTCCTGCTTGTGCTCTCTCTCTGTCTGTGAAATATATAAATAAATAAATCTTTTAAAAAAATTGAAACTAAATATGGACTCATCCAATAATGCTGCTCCTCCCTACTGAACATTGTAACATGAGTATTGTCTCCATTTATTACTTATAATTCATGTATAGTATTCCAACAAATAAAAACACCTTGATTTCTTTAGTTAATTTTTTTAAGATTATTTATTTACTTATTTGACACAGAGAGAGACAGTGAGAGAGGGAACACAAGCAGGGGGAGTGGGAGAGGGAGAAGTAGGCTTCCCGCCAAGCAGGGAGCCTGAGGCGAGGCTCGATCCCAGGACCCTGGATTCATGACTTGAGCCGAAGGCAGACGCCTAATGAATGAGCCACCCAGGTGCCCCTCTTTAGTTAATTTCCTACCAATAGATGCTTAGGCTGTTTGTTTTTCTATTTAAAAAAAAAAAAAAAACAACTCTGTGGTAAGTTTTGTATCTATGTTTTTATGCAAATCTGAGTCTGTTTCTTTAGGGTAAATTCCTAGATGTGGAGGAATTGCTGAGTCAAATAGTATGTCCATTTTAAGGGTTTTAAAATACATTTTACCCAACTTCTCTTGAGAAAAGTGGTAACAGTTTATATTTCCATTAACAATAGATGAGATGGTTTTCTTTTACGGAGTTATGCATTGTAAAGATGCTGTTGGAGGAGATGAGACTTTTTTTGTTGTTGTTGAATTGACATAGGAGAAAATATTAGTCATATTTTCATTCTTAAGACCATTATCTCAAACCCAGATATGGCTCAGGGAACCCAGACAAGCCTTTGCTGAACATCTATTATATTCCCAGGCCTGGGCTAAACATCACTGCCTTTAGTGTCAGTTTTGAATACCTAGGACAGCAATTGTGTGTATGAAACGACCTGTTGGAATAATAGTAGAATAGGAGATACTGAGCTTTATAGCGGGAGGAAATTCGTGTTTTCCCTGCCAGATGGTGAGCTGTAGCCTTGGTTCTTAAAATTATTGTCCCTGGATCATCTGCATCAGCATCACTTGTGATTAATGAGCATTACCTGGTCCCACCCCTAACCTGTGGACTCAAACTCTGGGTGTGGGCCCAGCAATTTATATTTTAAGAAGATTTTAACCATCAAATGTCTGTTAGATGCTGAAATTTGAGAACCCCTGAGGTATAAAAATGCAGCAAATGCAAAAGAGGTCAACTTGGTTGGGTAAAGGTAGGGGGACTAACTTGTCTTGGTTGCCTGGGACTGTCCTAATTTTAACACTGAAAATTCTGCATCCCAGGAGCTTCCTCAGACTTGGGCAAACAGGATGGTTTGTCACACTGGTAAAAGAGAGGAGGTTCTCTTTGTTGCAGCCTAAAGGTAATTATGGCAGAAAAGGAACAGAAGGTCCAGAAGAGGAAGTTTCAAGATGGTGGACAGATTTTAGGAGCTGCTTTCTGCTTGTCAGTTCTAGGCTGATAGATACAGTGGCAGGAGGTTACCTATAGGAAGCCAGCAGATGGCTAAGGCATCTTGCTGAATCCCTTGACATGAGTCACAGCTGTTAGTACTTGATACTTTCTGGAAAGGGGAAGGTTGGCATTCACCAAACTACTGCAAGATGCCAAATTGGAAAAAAAAAAAAAAGCCACTATTAATCTTAGCAGTGATGACAATGAAATTCCTTTACAGCAGAAAATATAACCAGAAGTGCTTTGTAATTGCAGCAATTTCCATGTCCCAACTGATGGTCCCCTAGATTCTAGAAGAATGCTATCCGGCTTATCTGATTATGAGAACTAAGCCTGAAGAAGATGTAACATTCATTCCCTCCTAGCGTGAGCATTCATTCTGGATTTTCCAAAGCAGTTGAAATTAAAACTATTTTTGTCCTTTGTACAATGATAATTTGTTAACCATGTAAAGTTTCAGTTTTGAAAGTATAGTCTGCAGAATTATAAGAAAAATCTCTGATTATATGTTATAAGCACGGTATTGAAGAGTGGTGAAGAGAGGAGAATGAGACGAGAGGGCTGATTTATATACACGAGTTCAATATAAGCTGTGCCTTATTTTTCCTAAACCAAGAGTTCTGAATTTCTTGTCATATTGGAATCACCTGAGGTGCTTTTAAAACATACTTATGTTCAAGGCTCCATCCCAGAGATTATGGCTCAGTAGGTCTGGGCAGGGGCTTTGACATGGGTCTACTTTTTAAAAGCTTCCCAAGGGATTTTGATGTACAGTTGGGATTGAGAATCCTTATCCTGACCTAAACCAGCAGGTCTCAACTAGAATGCACCAGAATAACCTGGGGGACCTGATGAAAACTCTGGACCCCACTCCCAGGGTTCCTGACTCAGCAGGTCTGGAGTGGGGCCCAGTAATCTATCTCTAACAAACGTCCAGGTGATGTCGATGCTGCTGGACTGTGACGACATACCAAGTGCCATTCCCTTAAACCATTCCTACCTCAAACCTCAACTGATGTCACTGATCATATCTTTTACTCATTAGCGTAGACATGTGTATAGCCCCCCCCCCGAAAAAAACACCTCTAGGCATCTTTACTGAATTTAAAACATATTTCAATGAAAACATACACTTTAGGGAGCTTGGGTATCAGTTCACCTTTTTAGATATTACAATACAGAATTTTTTTTTGTTACATCTCTTTTCCTTCACTAGATAGTAGGTTCTTTGGGGACACTTGTATGTTCACAGCTTCCCTGTGTGGCTTGGAACATCATAGGTTCTTCGTAAATGCCAGTGGCCAATGATTATGTGTGGAAGTGGCATCATCATAACCAAACTCAGATCGTCCTGGTAGTTTTTATAATGGTATTTTAAATATATTAACATCTCCAAAAATAGGGTCCTAAAATACGTTCATTTAGTGAGCTGTAGAACTAGGAGCTGTTATTGCATAGGACAAGTAAAATAATCAAGTCAGCAGAAGTAACTACAAGTGAATCTCACCAAGAAGTATAATAATGTTGCTAAGATGATACATCAGCAGTAAGTCCCGAAATGTAGATTGATACAAGTATTAGCTCAGTAATATAAGCGTACACTTAAGACTTTTGAAAATAACAGTCATAACATGCACTAGAATAAAGCCATGTTAATACATCAGCGAATCCATGCGAAAGACTAAACATCCTATTATTTCACAAAACTAATAATACATTGCGTTGATATAGTCAGCCCCTTAGCAAAAATACCACAGACACCCATAGTGAAAAGAAAACAGACACAGGTACACACTCAGTGGAAAATCCAAGTACATCTCTGGAGAAAGCAGCTATAGCAAGTATGAAAATGGATTGAATTAAAGAGGTCAGTATGTACTTTGGCCTGTACATTCTCTGGCCCACGAGAATCCTGCCCTCCCACCCCACCCATACCCATCACCTTTTTTTTTTTTTTAAGATTTTTATTTATTTGACAGAGAGAGAGAGAGAGAGAGAGATCACAAGTAGGCAGAGAGGCAGGCAGAGAGATAGGGGGAAGCAGGCTTCCTGCTGAGCAGAGAGCCTGATGCGATGTGGGGCTCGATCCCAGGACCCTGAGATCATGACCTGAGCAGAAGGCAGAAGCTTTAACCCACTGAGCCACCCAGGCGCCCCCCATCACCTTCTTTTGAACTGAACTTTATCATTTGGCCTTGGATGTGCCTCTTCTGCCCCAGAGGCTGCTGGAGGGATCCTAACTGAACAAATTCACTAATGCTAGTTTCTTTAAAGAAGTCAAAAGATAGATTGAATTTAAGAATGAACTGCTCCAAGTACAAAGAAGGGCCACATGTACCCCAATGTTCATAGCAGCAATGGCTGCAATCGCCAAACTGTGGAAAGAGCCAAGATGCCCTTCAACAGATGAATGGATAAAGAAGATATGGTCCATATATACAATGGAATATTATGCCTCCATCAGAAAGGATGAATACCCAACTTTTAACATGGACTGGACTGGAAGAGATTATGTTAAGTGAAATAAGTCAAGCAGAGAGAGTCAATTATCATATGGTCTCACGTGTGGAGCATAAGGAAAAACATGGAGGACATTGTGAGAGGGAAGGGAGGGATGAATTGGAGGAAATCGGAGGGGTGAAGAACCATGAGAGACTGTGAACTCGAACAAGGGACTGAGGGTTTTGGAGGG
>CM052901.1:87828495-87866768 GCA_028534135.1 Potos flavus | reverse complement strand
CTGGGATCGAGTCCCACATCGGGCTCCTTGCTTGGCAGGGAGCCTGCTTCTGCCTCTGCTTCTGCCTGCCTCTCTGCCTGCTTGTGCTCTCTCTCTCTCTGACAAATAAATAAATAAAATCTTTAAAAAAAATAAAAAATAAAAAATAAAAGTATTTGGGGGGGAAAAAAAAAGAATGAACTGCTCCCAAATTTAGTTGAGTCTGAGTTGTTCTCCATTGTATTAGTATATTTACAAAAGTTTGCTGTAGAAAAAGAGAAGAAGCACACAGTCTGGGTTTTAAAGCCTGGCAAGTGAAAGTTGGAGGCCTCCCATTTTGTTAAATCTGACCAAACATGGAAACAACAGGAAAAGATGGTTGAGTCTGAGCATAGTTGTCTTGAAAGAATCACCATTTGTGTCTATAAAAGAAAAAAAATTCCCCAAACTTCCACATAACATAAAACTTTGGAAAGTCATGCTTTCAAAATATTGCTATATGATAACTTTACTGAATCATAGGCTTTTGTGGGTATGAAACTTAATGTGACAGTTACATGAAAGCATGCAAAGAATATAGGGAAAAGAGAATATAGTCATCCAGTATTGTTGGGACCAAGGGACTCCGATCTAAACCAGCATTTTGTCTGATTTCTCTTTTCAGCACATGTCACAACCATAGAAAGGGAGCATATCCTACTTTATCCCTTGGCCGTAGGAAGGGCTAAGAGTACACAGGGGTGATGGAATTTTCAGGGAGATGGACAGGGCTTTTCATCTTGTTAAAATCTGCATTCTGAAATGAGAGTCTATTGGGGTCGAAAAAGTGCCAACCTCAGAACTATACTAGTTCTACAATAAATGCAAAAGAATGGAACCAACAAATTCCTTAATCTGGAAGGAAAAACAACTTGAATAATGGAACATATCTCTGTCTGGTATTGAGTATGGAAACTTCAGGAAGTAGCGCGTTGATGATACCAATAGTAGCATGTAATGTTTTCCACTTTGGCTAACGATATATACTCATAATCATAGGTAATGCTTAACCCCGATTGTACCTTCAAGTTTCACAAGGTGCAGATTCCATTCACTCAACAGATATTTACTGAGTGCTTATCACATGCCAGGTAGTGTTCTGGCTCTACAGATAATGCAGCAAAGGCATAGTGAGAATAAAAATCCCTTTCGTTATGGAGCTTGCTTTCTAGTTGGGGGAAAGACAGACAGTAATTTATACAGAGTAAATACAATGTAGAGTGTTATAGATGATGGTATTACGGTGAGACATAAAGCAAGAAAGAGGGTAGGATAACACCCCTTTCCTTTAAAAAGCACTAGGGAAGGCCTGAATGAGAAGGTGACATTTGAGTAAATACCTGAAGCAAGCTATGCAGATAGTAGTGGAAGGAAAGCTCCACCATTGGGAAAGAGGAGTGAGGAGAAGGGAAATTATTAATTTTGTTCATGTCTTCTCATACAGTGTGAATTTGCTATCCCTGAGTATGTATTTTTGTTTTCTTGTGTCTGAGCTATAGGATAATGGGCTAATTTTGTTTTCTTCTCTTTATTTGTCTGTACTAAAGAACCTAACTGGTGCAATTTTCCGGTAACAAAATGGATACTGAAACCGAAACGTGTCCAGGCATTTACGTTTTTTTGGAAAGCTGTTGCTACAGTTAAGCTGTAACTTTGTGATTTCAAAGGTCAAATAGTTGAACCTGCCTGAGTTAATTTCCCAGTGAATATGGTCAGTTCTTTGGCAGTTGTGTCTGTCCTGAACAAAAGCCCTCAAGGTTAGTCAGTTATTCGCTGATGTGGGAGTTGTGGGGAAACTCCAGCAAAAAAAGAAGGTTTGACTCCAGTAGAAAGCCGAAAGGAGGCCTTAGTGGTTTTCCTGGGTGCAGATCTGAGAAAGAGAAATTTTTACTAACAAACAATGAGGTTATTACAACATATAGATAAGAATATTTTCTTTTGTCAGAATTTTAGTCTTTTGAATTACATATCAACAACTTGTATCTTTGCTTGAAATAGGAATGAAATTTGCTGGTATTGACAAATGGGAGAGCAAAATGCTATTACGTAAGCTTAGTGAACTGTAAACAGTTTTTGTATAACCTTTAGAAGAATTTTCTACAATATATACACATTTCTAAAAGAGTTAATTTTCATTACACAAGTTGATTACCTTTGACTAGTTAAAATTTACAACATTACATCTATGTCCAAAATCCCTTTAACCAGTCATCACCTTCTAGTCCCCATTAGCTCCAGGAAGCAGCCCCTCTGATCCCTTTGATATGTATTTTGCAGACTTTTTCTGTGCATTTGCATTCATGTACTACACGGATACAGTACTTATTTAAAAAATAGAAATGGTATTTATATATCTGTATCTGTGCCTTGCTTTATTTCAACAACATGTCTTGGGAGATTTTTCTGTGCTAGAATATTAAGACCTACCTTTCTTTTCATTTGCTACAGAGCAATCTGTAGTACGGTTATGCCATAATTAAGTCATTTTTCTCCTGTTGGACTTCTGGCTTGCGGCACACTTTTCTCAATTACAGCGATGCAGCAATGAACATATTTAGCCATGACTCCAGAGTACACATGAACCAGTGATTGGGCAGCGGCTCTTGAAGTGTGGCTCCTAGATCAGCAGCTTCAGCATCACAAGGGAACTTGTTAAAGGCGCAAATCCTTAGCCTCCTCTCCAGACATACTAACTCAGAAACTCTGAAGGTGGGGCCCATCAGTCTGTTCCAGTAAGCCCTCTAGGTCATTCTGATGTCTGATAAAATTTGAGGACCACTGGCAGGAATATATACGCGTCCATATACACATAGATGCCCACATGTACCTATACAGTTAGTTCTGCTATAACGTGACACATATGTTCCTAAACATCACTGTGTTATGCAGAATTGTGCAATAAAAGCCACAGGCTTATGGGAAAAATGGGGTTAGGGACACAAAAATAAAAAAGATGATCAATGACACATGAAAACAAAAGCTGGGAGCCTAATAAAAATGATAGTACAGGGGCGCCTGGGTGGCGCGGTTGGTTAACCCTCCGGCTCTTGATTTCGTCTCGGGTCATGATCTCAGGGACATGAGATTAAGCCCCACAGCAGGGTCTGCATTCAGTGGGGAGTCTTCTTCTCTCCCTCTGCCCCTCCCCCCGCTCACACCATCACCTGCGCTTGCGCGCTCTCTCTCTCTCTCTCTCTCTCTCTCAAAGTAAATCTTAGAAAAAACGATAGCACAGTCTTACACGTGTTAAATGAGTAAATACATAAATACTACAGTAAATATGGCATTTTCCCCTGGAAAGACCTGAAGTTTGCCTGTGGAAGTGGGTGTTGGAGGACTTGCAGCTTGGGAGTTACTGTGTCGTGGCTGAAGAAGGATGATCTGAAGCTGGAAGGAACATTTTAACACCAGGTGTGGGGGGCTTCTAAGGCATGTGGTGAACTGAGGTAACTAACTGGCCCACGTTGGGATGTGTGAGTTTTGTGTATTCCTGTGTGGCTCAGTTCATTTGGTGCATTTTTTGCTTTCACTTAGCATTTCTGGAGGACAAAATTACACATAAGCAAACGTGAAATTGGAGTTAGGCCCCAGTTTTTTCCCCAGTGTATCAGTCACCGTAGAGCAAATTTGCCTTTTCAAGGTTAAGTGTTATAGCAGACCTGACTCTATGTACCTACACATATGTTTATACATATGCTTTGCAGAAAAGGACCACATACACGACTAAATGCGGCTTTTCACTTAATATTTTTTTTTCCACTTAATATCTTTTAGATTTTTTTCCATGTCAGCTCATAGTTACTCATTTTATAGAAGTGGCATTTAAAGCATTAAGAGATGACTAAATTGCTCATCAAAATGAGTGCAACAGTTTACGCTCATACCAGCATCCTTCCTACACCCTGGCCAGTATTAGCTATTACCAAATTGACTAATTTTTGACAATCTAATAGTTACATTTTTTTCCTTCCTCTCCCTCCCTCTCTCCTCTCATATGTATATCTCTATGTTTGTATGCATAATGTGTCTATATGTAATATGTAATATGGATGCAGGCACACGGATGTGTGTACATACACACATTTACATTGTGAGGATGCCTCCCATAAATATACTGGTAGGAAAAGAAGCTTTAAAAAAAGCTTTAAAAGTGTGAAACTGGGGCCTCTGGGTGGCTCAGTGGATTAAAGCCTCTGCCTTCGGCTCGGGTCATGATCTCAGGGTCCTGGGATCGAGCCCCGCATCAGGCTCTCTGCTCAGCGGGGAGCCTGCTTCCTTCCCCTTCTCTCTCTGCCTGCCTCTCTGCCTACTTGTGATCTCTCTCTGTCAAATAAATAAGTAAAATCTTTAAAAAAAAAAAGTGTGAAACTGGTGACACAGTGCTGAGATGGGGGGAGAAAGAAAAAATGGATTTGCACAAAAAACAAAAAACAAGAAAAGCCTATTAAAAAGAGAGAAAAGAGAAAATGATTCCCTGTTTATTTAATTATTTTTTACTTCTACCTTTGCGAAATACAGCTTACCCACTTCCTGAGATAAGATACTGAGTTGGCCCTGTTGGGCTTTGATCTATTACTCTGACCGGTGGACCCCTCCACACTGTGAAGCCATTCACTTCAGCAAAACAGCCCTAAGGGCATCAGATTCTTGTGTTGATCAGTGGAGGGTTCCCTAGCCCCCACAGGCTGAGCAGACCCAGCTGACCCAAGGCGTGCGATGGCCGTGGCCTGTAAAGAGATTGTCAGTGGACAGAAGTGCTTCCTGCTGGGCACGGTACCAAGCAGGAAGGCCGTAATGATTTCATAATTAAATCCCATTGGTTCATGATCATTGTTCTTATTAGGAAATATTGCTTTTCGATGATTTATTGTGTGAGACGAGACTTTCATATAAACACTGTGATTTGCATGTACATGTGATACATATTTGCATATATATCTCCAAGTTCGAATGACTTGCTAAAAGTAATCACTGAAAAAGGATGGAATATTGATGTAAAGATGCAAAAAAAAAATCTAAGGCAATTTTAAAATGATGAAGATTAATATGATGTTGCCCCTTCAAAGTCGTGCGTTTTCCTCTCTATGAAAATAGCAGGAAGAGAGAACTCCAGCTGGATCCATTTCTGTTTTGCCATGAGGTTTTTGTACCTTGAAATCTCAAACTGATATGAAGAAAATATAAAGAATGGGTATATGGAATTAACATTTCACTTCCATACTAAGAACTTGCTTTCTTGCCCTCGCTTCTCCTCCCAGTGTCCTAGTATCCTCTCAAGGCCGGAGGGTAGACAGAATGTGGAGAGGGAGAGAAGGAAGGGAAAACATTTTAACTCCTAAAAGAGCTTTCAGAAACAGAGGGTTTTGGAAGGGAGGGGGGTGGGGGGATGGGCGAGCCTGGTGGTGGGCATTGAGGAGGGCACGTATTGCATGGAGCACTGGGTATGGTGCATAAACAATGAATCTTGGAACACTGAAAAAATAAAATTAAGATGTTAAAAAAAGAAAAAAAAGAAAAGAGCTTTCAGTCTCATTGGGGCTAGAGCAGTGGAGCAGGCGAGGACATTGCAGAAGGTGGCGCTTGCTCTCTCTCTCTCTCTCTCTCTCTCTCTCTCTTTCTTTCTGTATGTTGTGTCTTCTGTTGCTATTGTTTGCATTCCCGATGGTTATGACTTACAAATGCAGCTCTCAGGATCAGCCTAGGGTGCCAGATTGAGAGGGGAGTTGCAATACCAAAGCAAAGCATTTCTCCGGCTCATCTGCACCAAGCCAGCTGCTTAATTTGCAAGGCCCAGTGCTGGATGAAAACATGAGGGCCCCCTGTTCAGAGAGCCAGAAAAAGTGCAGTTAAAGGTGCTCAAGGATGCAGCTTTGTCCTGCCTTTTGTGGCCTCTCTCTCTGTAGACTTGTCAGTTCTTTAATGTCATTGTTAAGTTGTAAGAAAAATCAACATTTTCAGCCATCAGCATAAGTTTACGGTTCATCTGTATATTGTGCAATGTCAGTTTTAAATGAGAATATAAGAGCTTTTATCTTGTGTGTGGCATCACTAAAATTATACAGTTTGTATTTTGTAGCTTATGCATGCATAGGTATTTTGTTCTTACCAGGCCAGTGGGAACGCTGCCCAAAACGAACCCAGCAGCTTTTGTTATTTCTTAATACACGTACATTCTACTCACACTCTCTACCTTTGGCTCACTGATGAGTAAGGGAGGACTGAAAGGAAAAGGTGGTATGGGTCGCCCTGTCTTTCCTTTCCTTCTATGTAATTTTCAGTGTATGTGGTTGGTTAATACAGAGAAGTAACAAAAGTAAGAAAGGATATGATAGGGTTCCTTGGTCATTCATGTTTCTTAGAATGCCACTGCCTCTTTTTTGGGTAATCAAAGCAAATCCTGGTTCCAATGGAAAGGGCCTCCAGAGGCCCCATCTACTCAGTCCTAGATGTCACATGCTTACCCTGTACTCACTTTGAGTCTCACTGGATTCCCACACATTGTGGGTCTCATGGAGTTCTGTGTTCATAGGAAGTATCAAGAATGCTGCATGCAAGTGGGGCACCTGGGGGGGGAGCCCCTTTGACCACATAGGTTGTGTATTCATGTAGCTGGCCCTTTCTATATGAGGGAAAGCTGCTGGACAGCCAGAAGCCTCCTGCACACACTGTATAAAGGAGCCCAGTTCATGGCAGGCTGGACAGTGTCAATAGTGTATTCATGCAAAGTGGTTTCCTTGAAACTAATGTGATGTACTTATTTCAAACTCCGTTGAATTAATATCATTTTAGAAACAATTGAATCTGTTAGAGTGCTCCTAGCTCCATGAGGAGGACTTTTCAGATGGACCTTTGAAATTTCTAGGCTAAAGCTCGAACCAAGTACTCATCATCGAATCAATCTCTGTATCCCTTACAGTTTTGCCTGTCTTTCTTCCAGGGTTTCCAGCAGGAGAGCTCCAGAAGCCTTTTTTTTGGGGAACAGAATATCCTCGGTAAGTAAATGAGTGAAGAATCCACTTATTGACAAGTAAGGGAGAACATGCTGCTTTGGCAGAGAATAGAATATAAAGTCACAAAAACAAAAAACAAAGCCAGTGGTTGTTCAGCACAAAGAGGGCGTGGAACCTGGTGTGGGTCAGTCCCACTTTCATCATTTTAGGTATTTGTCTTCCTGTTCTTTTTACCAGGGTGTAGGACTGGCCAGGAGAGGCTACTTCTACACATGGAGTTATCATTTTTATGCATTTATTCACTTGTGCATTGACTCATAGTACACATATTTGGACCTTGAAGGATTGTTGGGATTTGAGTTGATGATGATGGGTCAAACACCATGGAAGAAATAATGTGAGAAGAGGAAAGGAAAGTGTGTATAGAATAGTAAAGATTTTCGTTCGGCTGGTCCAAGTAGTATATGAAGGGAAGTAGTGGAAAAGACATCTGGAGAAGAAGTTTAATATTTGATATTGGAGGGCTCTGAGTACTGGGTAAGGAGCCTGGACATTAACAAGCAATAGAAAATGTTGACGTTTTTGAACAAGTAAAGTTAATCAGATTTGTCTTTAAAAATATAACTTAGGTAGTGTTGCAGTAGGTCAAAAATGGACAGTCTCTGGAGTTGGAGATATTAAAGGTCATTAATACCAACAGATTGTAGACTTAAGTAATTCCGAATTTACATATATAGTGGGAATTCTGATAATATTCATTGTTGGTAATATCACCACTTTTATTATGTGCCTGTGTTTGCCCTGGTGCTTTAATACATGAAAAATTTAGTCTTGCTTTTAGCAGTTTAGTGTCTTTTGGTTTGGATAAATGACAATTTAAATATTTTGTGGGTTAAAAAACATATGGGATCACATACATAAAAAAGTAAGAGAAATATGGTAGCAATATTTTGATTTGGATTTCCCCAAAAGCAGACCCTATGACAAGGATTCGAGTTCAAGGAGTTCTTATGGGAGATGACAGCAGAAAACACCAGCAGGAGAGTGGAGACTTGAGACAGGAGGGAAGGAAGCCCATAAATGGTTTTGTGTGAGTTTTCTGTGGCTGTCATAATTATCACACACTTAATGGCTTAAAACAACAGGAAATTATTAGCTTAAGGTTCTATAGGTCAGAAGTCCAACCTATGTCTCACCTGGGTAAACACAAGATGTCAGCACCACTGCATTCCTTTCTGGAAGCTCTAGGGAAGAATCTGTTTCCTTGCCTTTTCTAGCTTCTAGCATTGGCCCACATTCCTTGGCCCATGGCCCCTTCCTCCATCTTCCAAACTAGCAAAGTTGCATTTCTCTGACCATAGATCCATAGTCAGATCTCTTTTTGACTCTCCTCTTCTGCCTTCTCCTCCACTTGGAAGGACCCCTGTGGTTATATTGGGTGCACCCAGATAATCCAGGATAATCTCCCTATTTTAAGCTCAGCTTAAAAATCAGCTCAGCTGATTAGCAACTGTATTAGCAACTTTGCTGTGTAATAACATCACATGTCATGGCTTCTGGGTATTAGCATGTGGATATCTTTTGGGGGCCATCATTCCACCTACCACATATGTGCTTAAAGCCAGTTATCACTGTGAGCAACTGGGGCTCAGTCCTGCTGGGGAACTGTAGGACGTGCTTCGGCGTAATCCCACCTTGGGTAAGGTTGCTGGAGTGTTGATCATCCAGCTCCCCTTCCCTCATTGATTTGAGGGTTGCCACCTGCTGTATTAACTCTCTGGTGTTCCCCAGTCTCTGCCACGAAGGCTCAGGTAGCCAGAAAAAGTCCTCTGGCAACTAGTTTCGGGTGTTGGCAGTTGGAAGATGTGGCATTGGTGTGCTCAAAAATGGCGAGTGCCAAGGGGACCAGGAGCAGGCATCAGTAAAGCTTACTTTAGGGAAGCACTCCATTAGCATAAATGAAAATTCTTGGTTTGCTTTAACCAAATCCCTTACTATCATCCCAGGCCTCAGCTGCATAGTTTTTATTAGTGGTCAGATATTTGGAATCAATTTTTTCCCCTATTATTCAAATTAAAAACTTGCATATATTTGTATAAAAATGAAGATCTAGGCTAAACATTCTCTAAGTTTCCTTCAAACTAAAAATGTCCTAGAATTCTTTGATTCTGCTTATCTTTAGCAGTTCAACTGAGCTTCTGTGATTGTGGTTATATACCTAGAGACTTGGAAAAATAGTCTGGTTAGGATTTGACGTTACTGATTCAGTGAATTTGTTTATTGGGTCCATGAGCATGATTTTCTGATCTAAAAGTCAAAATCGTAGAAACCTAGGAAATAACATTAGTGTCTATGAGTTCAGCCTTCTGCTGAGCCATATTTGATACTTTAGTGGGAGAGAGATTTGTATTTTTTTCCTAAAGAGTTCTAGGTCCTCACCGAAGCCTTCCGTCCTCTATTACGATATCTGCTCAATGAATAATTATTAAGCATCTTTTGGGTACTTGGCGTTGGAAAGATGGAGATCCTAGAGACGTGGGAATCACAGTCCAGTCAGCTGGCTTCCCATACATCTCTTTTGGATGGATAGTCTCCAGACCCAGCAAGTGGGTATCTGTTATGTTCACACTGGTCAGCTTAGTCCTTCCCTGAATTTTGGGTCTAATACTGGGGACATCAAAAAGCGAAATTGTTTCTAGAGTAAAGAATCAGGATTGTAAGTAGCCTAAGACAACGTCCCAAAGTGTGTGTTCCATGAAGTAGTAATAGAGATAAGTCACCCTCCCTTTTGTTTTGGAGAATTACAAAACTCAGCAGCATAAGAATTTCCAAGAAGTCCTGTAAGAAAGAAACCTATTTAAATGTATTTAATCCAGAGGTTCCTAAACTCCCCCTTTGCCTTTGTTTTGGGAAATGCTGGTCTAGAATTAAGGGCTGAAGAAAAACAATTGAAAGAACTTGAGGACACCCAAAGGGGAGCCTTTAAGTGTCTTCACATTTTTGATGGAGAGTTAAGGTGGCAGACGACTTACTGTATTCAGAGGGGTCAGAGGATATTCGGCTAGAGACTGTACGAGACCAACAGATCAAAGACGGAGGAAAGAGATTGCAGATCAGTGTTAGGGAGAGCTGTTTTATTTAGAACCACCTGAAGAGGGACTGGTCCCCCTCATGAGCTCCTGGTTATTAGAAATCCCAGAAGTCCTAAGACTACTGGAATGGGTTTTTGTGGAGGAGGTCCATGCCTCTGCTGAGGAGTCAAAGTAGATAACCAGAAGGCCACTTTCGAATCAGAGATTTTGATGAGTTTCTGATTCAGGCACAGAGTAGCCCTCACTTGGTGACAGCGTGAGATCATGGCTGCTGCGGACAGCAGCCCGGCTGTCTCTGGTTGACAGCAGTATCCAAGGCACACGTTAAACCCGTGGGGTAGTAAGAACACGAGAGAAACCGAGGAGGTGGAAAAATGGTCCCTTTTTTCTATTTCGTTTTTGGAAGGCTCGATTTTTCTCTGCAGCAGTCTTCTTGTTTCTGGCCAGCCAGTCCCATTTTAAAAGGCGTTTGAGTTTATTTATTTATTTTTATGGCATGCTCGTCTAATAATGTCCATTGATGAAATGTAAGATGGGCCTTCAGCATTACGAAACATTATCATTGGAAGGTCAGTTATATAAAATTACTTTTCCTTGTCTCCCATCCAAAGGATCACGATTATGTGACTAAGAACTAGAACTTAAAGTGATTCAGTCATTTTCTGAATTCTTTATTACCCTCTGCAAATAGGAAGCTCATCGGAGCAGTCCCTCTTATGGGACATTTATTGCAGAGCAGTTCCTTTAAGCTTCCACTGTTCATCCCTTCAACCCGCAGGTCACCAGCATTAACCAGGCTCGTAGAGGCCTGAGGCCTGTGCTCAGGGCTGAGAGGCATGAAAAAAACACAGTGTTATAGGCTGCACAGCGATAGCTCCTCCTGCAGAAACTAGCACTATGTAAAATTACAAGTTTGTCCCACACTGCCATGGGAGCGCCATGATTGAAATGCATAATTTTACTCTTACTTCCTTAATGAAGGTTTGCAATGATGTAAAAACAGTAGGAAACGTTTTTTTCAAATGCAAATTACCTTGCAGGGAAGAAATAACAAAGGAAAGAATTGCCACCGAGGGGAAAAATTAAATCTTACAGCACTTCCTTGGGTATAGTTGAGACAAACAATTAACACGTTAAGGATCATTATGTCCTATAATAACATGTTGCTTCAAAAATTTTTGTTCTTTCCACTTAACGGGTCCTTTCCATTTGCCGGGTGACTTTGATGTAGCTTGTCAGGAGCCAACTGCGAAATATTTTTAGCATAATTGCAAATCTCAGGAAGAATCCTCATAATGAGGATTTTAAATCGTCTTTAATCCTCATCCACATGTTAAATATCTAAAATAAGTTACATATAGACCTGTCACTTGCGTGAAATGGTAAAGTTAATTAACCGATGAGTTACATCACTGCTACTTTCTTAGTGTGTATTAGTTACAGAGAATTTAGCAGTGATCAAGCAGATAAGGGTTTGGCCTTCATGGAACTTGTAGTTGAGAGAGAACATCCCAGACCCCCACACACATCCAGAAGCCTCCTTGTGGATTTCTTCAACATTAATACACTCTGTTTCAGTTATGTATTGCTATCTGAGCAAGAAGTACCAAGCAACCACTGTTGGCTCACAATTCTGCAATTTCCAAATCTGGTTAAAGCTTCAAGATCCTTGCCATTCACTCGTGACCTTGTTTGTCTGTCACCAAAGCAAGGGAACGTGACTCCCTTTGAAAGCAGTGATCCCTTTTAATCTCTGCTCTGTTCCTTTTTTACAATTATAGTTGGGAAACAACTTACCTTCTGAGTCTAGAGTGATTTTTCAACAGGTTCTCAGATAAAAAAAATAAGTGGTATGTTTACTGACAGGATCGTTCAAACCCTCCTGCTGTTTTGGATGTTTATAGATATAAACTAGCTAGAGCAGCAGATACAGAATCATAGAAACCTTAGGGCTGGAAGGGACTTTAGAAACAATCTCTTTCGTATCCCTAATGTCATACAGGTCGTAGTGACAGTGTTAGAATTTATTTTCTTTGCCCATTTCAGTGAGTTTAGATTTTTTTTTTTTTACAATTTTGTGGGCGTGGTTATTAAGTTGTTATTGTGGTTATTAGAAAACAGATTATCTTGGCTTTCATTGAAAAAAATCAAAGGATTATGCTCTGAGATTAATGCTTGTAATTTTCTCCAAATTATATATTTGTACTGCAGATCTCTGAGTTATGGAGCCATAGGAGTAATTGTTGGGCATGAATTTACACATGGATTTGATAATAATGGTAAGTACTGGTTCGTCGTATGAGCTGCTGCTTTTATGATAATGTTGATGATACGGATGTTAATTGTTGCTATTATCTTTGCATAGTGGCATCATCATAGACTGAAGATTATCCAAAGCAGTATGATTGCTGATTGAAAACTTTCCCCCATGTCTTGCTGTGATAGCTTGCCATAAATAAATAATTGTTCCCGTTGGCGATGGGATAACATGAAAAAAAGACCTTGTAATTTCAATGAAATTAGCTTCGCATTTAGATCAGGCTTGCTGTAGCCACCACGATAGTTACAGGAATTGCTTCATAGCTTCTCCCCTATATCATTTCTTAATTCACCGTTTTGAGATGCTCTCCCTGGAGGTGTGAGCTCTGCTCCCAAGATGATTATACACGCTGCCAAGTTAGGACTTGAGCTTGGCTGCCTGATACCTTTATAGTATTGCAAGTTTTATGCAACGCTTAAGCTCTGTTTTTCTCTATGCTGGCATATATTCAGAATTTCGTTAGAAGGCTGTGCTTTCCTAATAACGTATAATATAGAAGAATATGCTATATATCCTGATGATATTTAAGCACAAGAGCAGAGTAGGATATTAACTACCGAAATTAGCGCCCTTTGAGAGTCATCATCATTTTTGATTGGCACTCCTTTCTCCTTTACCTTTGAGCATTATTGGAAAGCCACATGAAATCTCTAAAATTTATGAATTAGCAGCAAATTACAATCAGCTGCACATGTGCACAATGATCTACAGGCAGGTTCAAGGAGCTGGCTGGCACAAGGCAACATTGTATAGGCAGACCTCTTTCTTCCATGTTTGTGGTGTCTCCAGCATCCTTTCCTGGATGCCTACCCCAGGGCCAGAGACTCTTGGTTCTTCTCCTTCTGGACAGTTCTTCCTGTGCTCCCATAAGCCCTTCCTGAATCACCTAGGGTTTCTGAGCCTCTCATCTCTCCCCTACCTATTAAAAATGTAGCTGCCTTATAGTCATCTCTATCTCCAGAGCTACACTTTCTGTCTTTGCATGTTCACTTTATCTAAGAGGAACATCTTAGCTAAGAAACCTAACCCAGTAGTGATCTCTTGGTTCTGGGCCTTTCTTCCTGGGAAATTTAAGTACAGTTCTCCCTCTGAATCTTTTGGAGGCCTTCTGGAGCCATTTTCAAAGGACGTAATCTAATGATGGCAATTTCACTCTGTAACCAATACTTAGAACAGAGAGTTACATAGTTAACTGCGTGCCCAGTAACTGTTTAATGATTGGTTGGATAGTGTGTGGAGGACAGTGACTCCATGCTCTCCCAGGGGTGGTGGTAGTGGCAGCCACCCTTGCCAAAGAGCTTTGGATTATTTCAGTTAACACCTTTGCTTCGGGGATTTTCTTGTAAGTCCAATGAAGAGTTCTTTGCATAATTAAATTTAAACCAATAGTAATCTTGAGTATGGACGATAGTCCAGATCTACTCAAACTTTTTTTGAAGGGTTTAGACAAAACAGTGAGCCTGTAGCAAAAAAGAACAACAACAACAAAAAAAAAAACCCACCAAAAACCAAAAACCAAACAAACAAGCAAACAACCATGTATAATTAATCTTTTTTTCCATTATGTTTTGGAGATTTCCATTCTTGTTCCAAGTTCTTTTTAGAGCAACCTGCCTTGTCAAAGCAGGACAGATGGGCCTTCCATGCACACTGATGGCTGTGGAATGATTCATAACAGAGGTTTTATGTGTCTCTCAGCTCCTGGCAACTTGGAGGAAACACGTTCCTATAGGGCTGAGTCAGGGACTCTGGTCTCACGGTGTGAATGACTCACTGGGCTCTTCCTATGGATCGTTTGGAATTTCACTGGTAGTGACGCTCCAGCTCCCACCATCGGTTTTCTGAATGAAGCCATTTCATTTCATATTCCAGAGAACATTATGGGTCACATCAGGTGAAAACAAAGAATTCAAGATTGGTTCACGGTGTGCATGCCATAAGTTGATGAATCTTATTTTTAAAATGTTCTTTGTTGCTCAGGAGGAAAGGACTTCCTCAAACCTCTTTCTCAACCCCTCTTTTTACAATTAACGTGTGACATTGGAGAGAAGGTGGGAGCTGTTCCCAGGAGTGACCCTTGCTACTGGGGACTGCTTTTTCAAGGTTTTTTGAATTGAGGGAAAGGGGAAATGAAGCAATTAGTTTCCACGAATAGTACAAATTTCTTTTTTTAAGTTCTTATTTAAATTCTAGTTAGTTAACATATAGTATATTATTAGTTTCTGGCCTACACTATAGCGATTCTACACTTCCATACATCCCTCGGTGTTCATGAGGACGAGTGCCCTCCTTCATCCCCATCACCTGTCTCACCCATCCCCCCACCTCCCCTCTGGTAGCCAGCAGTGTGTTCCCTAGAGTTAAGAGTCTGTTTCCTGCTTTGTCTCTCTTTTTTTTCCCTTTGCTCATTTGTTTCTTAAATTCCACATATGAGTGAAATCATATGTTTTTTTTCTTTTTCTGACTTATTTCACTTAGAATTATACTCTCTAGTTCCATCCCTGTTGTTGCAAATGGCAAGATTTCATTCTTTTTTTTATGGCTGAGTAATATTCCACTTTCTCTATATACACCACTTTTTCTTTATCCATTCATCTGTTGATGGACATTTGTGTTGTTTCTATAATTTGGCTATTGTAAATAATGCTGCTATAAACATTGGGGTGCACGTACCTCTTCAAATCAGTATTTTTGTGTCCTTTGAATAAATACCCAGTAGTGCAATTGCTGGGTCGTAGGGTAATTCTATTTTTAACTTTTTGAATACCCTCCATATTGTCTTCCACAGTGGCTGCACCAGTTTGCATTCCCACCAACAGTGAAGGAGGGTTCCTTTTTCTCCACATCCTTGCCAACACTTGTTATCTCTTGTCTTTTTGGTACTAGCCATTCTGACAGGTGTGAGGTGATACCTCATTGTAGTTTTGATTTGCATTTCCCTGATGATGAGTGATGTCGAAGATCTTTTCATATCTGTGTTACTCATCTGTATGTTTTATTTGGAAAAATAATGCAATCCCTATCAAAATACCACCAGCATTTTTCACAGACCTAGAGCAAACAATCCTAAAATTTGTATGCAACCACAAAAGACCCTAGATAGCCAAAGCAACCTTGAAAAAGAAAAGCAAAGTGGG
This sequence comes from Potos flavus, assembly GCA_028534135.1. Lineage (NCBI taxonomy): Eukaryota > Metazoa > Chordata > Mammalia > Carnivora > Procyonidae > Potos > Potos flavus. Next base: position 87,851,251 of record CM052901.1, on the reverse strand, counting down.
AAGCATCACAATTCCAGACTTTAAGCTATATTACAAAGGTTTAGACATCAAGACAGTATGCTTCTGGCACAAAAATAGATACATAGATCATTGGAACAGAATAGAAAACCCAGAAATGAGCCCACAAATATATGATCAATTAATCTTTGACAAAGCAGGAAAGAATATCCAATGGGAAATAGTCTCTTCAACAAATGCTGCTGGGAAACCTGGACAGCAACATGCAAAAGAATGAAAGTGGACCACTTTCTTATACCACACACAAAAATAAATTGAAAATGGATGAATGAAGGACCTAAATGTGAGGCCTAAAACCATAAAAACCCTAGAAGAGAACACAGATGGTACAAATATCTTTTAACTTTCCTTTTGCCAGGTAGAAAATATGATAAAAATGGAAACCTGGATCCTTGGTGGTCTACTGACTCAGAAGAAAAGTTTAAAGAAAAAACAAAGTGCATGGTTAACCAATATAGCAACTATTATTGGAGGAAAGCTGGCTTAAATGTAAGTACAACTATGGTGTTTTGTGGGTTATTTTTTCTCTTTTGGACATTAGCTTGCTTTAGACCATTGATTCTCAATATGTGGTTCCCAGGGCAACAGCATCAGCCTCTCCTGGAAACTTGTTAGAAATGCAAATTCTTGAGTCTTACTTCAGACCTCTTGACCCAGAATTCTGGAGGGAGGGGGACACTGGTCTTCTGGCTGTCTGTCTTTTCCCAAGCCCTCAGGTGACTCTGATACAAGCTCAAGTTTGAGCATCACAGGCCTAAACATGAGTTTGTTTTCCTAGATTTAGATAAATGTAGAAAATCTTGTAGCAAACATAAACAATACAATTCTTATAAATCTACACTCCATATCATTTTTAAAAATTTCCTTCCAAATTACTATTTAATTCATTGAAATAAATCTCATTATTTTGAATTAATGACTCTGAATCGGTTAAGAGATGTTAGTTATAGAAGTTCGAACAAAAGAAATATACTTCTAAAACGTTTATTTTCTATTATATATGCATAATACATGTCCATGAAGGCAAGAATGAAATTTCATGCATGCCGTTCATGTGCGTCAGATTTTATTACTTTCTTGTCTTCACCCTTTCCCCTCTCATCACTCTTCTCTTCCCTGCCTGTCATTCATCTTAATCACCCTGGTACACTGTTTCGCATGCTCACGAAGAGATAGACACACACCACAAGCCCCTTTGTTGCATGGTTTTCAGTGGCTGCCTAGAAGTCCACAATGGGAACGTAGTCTAACATATTCGCCTCACCTCTTGTTGAGATAGGTCACACTTTGTCTCCAGCTCTTTTCCCACAGTAAATGCTGCTCTAACAAAACCTCTCATTGTGTACATATTCTTTTTATCCATCTAGGATAGATTTGTACTGTCACCGAGAAATTATAATATTCATATTCCCACCGGTGATATATGAAAGAGCATTTATCTATTCAGTTATTTTTCTCACCAATGTATGAGAACTTTCTAAAAATGTTACAGATATTAAAATTTTGTCATTCACATTACAGTATTTTCTCCCGATATATTATGCATGCATCCATTGGATTTTATGTATGGCATCTTTTGATATACAAAAATTAAACATTTCTATAGAGCCAAAGATACCTATTTCTCTTAAAAAATAGGGGCGCCTGGGTGGCTCAGTGAGTTAAGCGTCAGTCTTTGGCTCATCTCATGATCCCAGAGTTCTGGGATCGAGCCCCACATCCCCACATCGGGCTCTGCACTCAGTAGGGAGTCTGCTTCTCCTTCTTTACCTCACCCCGCTCATGCTCTTTCTCTCTCTCTCTCAAATCAATAAATTAAAAAAATCTTTAAAAAACAGTTTCTGCATTTCCATTCTATATCATATATACAGTCTCCTGGCTTTTCTGGGAAGGTTTTTTTGTTTTTTAATTTTATATTTAAATCTTTATGCATGTGAAACTTAACTTTTTTATGGACTTTTTTTTTTTAGATTTTATTTATTTATTTGAGACAGAGAAAAAGAACACAAGCAGGGAGGAGAGGCAGAGGGAAAAGGAGAAGCAGACTCCCCACTGAGCAGGGAGCGTGACCTGGGGCTTGATCCCAGAATCCCGAGATCATGTCTGGAGCTGAAGGGACATGCTTAACTGACTGAGCCACGCAGGTGCCCCCTTTTTATGGAGTTTAATGTGAGAATTCTTTTCTTCCAAAAGGATAGTCAGTTGATCCAACATCATTGATTAAAAGACATTTTTTTTCTCACTGAATTTAATATTTGTCAAATTTTAGATTCTCCTATATATTGACATCAATTTTTGGATTAGGTATTCTATTCTGCTGGTCTGTATGTTGATTTTTACACCAAGGTCTTATTACCATGGCTATATGGATTATTCCAGTATCTGTCAATACAAGGTCTCCCTCACTGTTCTTTTATGTGCTTGGCCATTCTCAGGCAACTATACTTCTGTATATGTTTCAAGATCATGTTACCCATTCTCACCCTGTCCCCCAAAGAAAATCCCATTGGGATTCTAAGTTAAATCATATTCAGTGTATGGAATTGATATTTTTGTAATATAGTCTTCTTGTTCAAGAACATGGTATGCCTTTTTATCTGTTTGATTCTTGTTTTAGGTTTTCCAATACAACTGTACAGTTTTCTATATATACTTTATCTCCTCCACATTGTTCTTACTACTTTTTCGTTTTCCTTATTTTGCTGGTTTGATCAGGTTTTTATGCCCTCTCCCTACTATTAATTTTTTCTTGTACTTTTTAACTGCATTTTCTGCTCTTGCTTTCATAATTATAAGAAATAGATTTCTCTCATTGTATTTGACAGTAAGAGACCAATAATGAAGAATTGTTGGTAGGGTATGGATCTGCAGGAAGCCCTTACTAATCTAAAATATAGACACACACACTGTATGCTCCTACACCGTATAGTCAAGGGGACAGCACATAACAGAAGCAAGAGAACACACAAAACTGACTTGGTCCGCCTCGTTCTTTAGCCATGTTCAACACCAGGAACACCACTCCTTGTCCAGGCAGAGAAACCAGGGGCTATATCCTTGAATAGTATCTCTAGCTCTTTCATCACTGTTCTGGGAAGCCATTTACTTCTCTGCCCATATATTTCTTTAATATCTACAAGTATGTCATGAGAAGACCTGAAATGGGTGCTCCTGTTTATCTATATTCAATTCAGAGGTTATCACATTGTGAAAATCCATCGAGAATATATGTTGCTTCAGGAAGAGTATAGGGGAGGGGTTCTAGAGTCAGATAGAGTTTCAAATCTTGACTTAACGAGTTATAAGTTTTGTGAACATGGGAAAGTTCCTTGACATTCCTAAGTCTGAGAGTCTTCATCCATGAAACGGGTCACTATTTCTGAACTCATTCATTTGTAAGAAGTAAATGACTGAAATTATGTAAAGCACCAGCATCATGTCTGACATGGAGTAAGTGCTTAGTAAATTGTAGCTAGTATTACTACTTTGTGACATACTTATAGGTACCCCATCCTAGGGGAAAACAAAGGCAAAGATTTGGGGGCTGAAAAAAAAACCAAAAAACAAAAAAAAAAAAACAGTAGAAGAGCAGTTTTCTTGGATGAAGGGAATACATATTTCTTGATGATTGTTATCTGAAGACTTGGGTGTTGGACTTTTCACCTACCTGAAACAAATTTAATCCTCATACTGGTCCTGAAAGGTATACATATTGCTGGCCTATTTTACATGTAAGAAAACTGAGGCTCAAAGAGATAAAAACTCACAGTAGAGTCTAGATTAGAATTTAGATTGGGTGTGATTCCAAGATCCATATTCTGGTTTTTTTTTTTAAGATTTTATTTATTTGCCAGAGAGAGAAAGAGACAAAGCAAGCACAGGCAGGGGGAGCAGCAGGTATAAGGAGAAGCAGGCTCCCCGCTGAGCAAGGAGCCTGATGCGGGACTCGATCCCAGGACCCCGAGATCATGACCTGAGCCGAAGGCAGACACTTAACATACTGAGCCACCTAAGCATCCCTGAAGATGTGTATTCTTCCCCCCATATCATGCTATCATTCTCTTATTTTAAGTTCATTTTATTCCTGGATGGTGTGTTGGGGGGAGGACTATTCTACAGCATCCGTTTGGGCTAAAATGTCAGATATTGAAAGTGAATTCCAACAAATGTGTACCTCTGTCACAAGGACCATAGAAAGGGGATGCCTGTGTCAGCATCCATCCATTCAACCTTCAGGAAACAGTTCAGTCTCGTTTCCAGAGGAGAAAGGGTGACTTCCTTTGTGGGTTTAAGGGGCTGTGCTTTATTTTCTGGCTCCATTCGTGGATGCCGGTCCCCTGTGCCTGAATCCTTGGCAGTGAACCGGAGAGAGCTCCAGCAGAGTGCCGCAGAAGCAGACCATGAGCAGCTCGTGAGTCTTGAGAGGCAAATCTACGGCCATATGGTCTACTGAGGTGGTCTGGAGTGGGAGGAGCCAGAGGGGAAGGCCACTCCCCAGACCTCCAATTTTGATAAAGCTTAAAGGAAGGAGATTAAATTTGAGCGAGTGCATATAAATAGAAGCGCCGGAATCAAGAGCAGTTGCAGCCTGAGAAGGTAGCATATTACGAAGCAAAGACTCTGGAGACAAACTGCTTGGGTTTAAATCCCTGTGAAATGTGGGCAGTTCCTTTAATCACTGTTTTAGGTCAAGTTCACTGGAAGCAAAGCGCAGGAAGGGATTTCTTAGGTAAGTGACTTATTTAGGAAGTAGTTTCGGGATAAACCTGTAAGACGGTGTTTGGTTTCAAGAGAATCCTGTAAGAGAAAACATGTTGGTTTTAGGAGTTGAGCCTCAGTCTGATCCCATAGAAAGTTCTGGAGCTTGAATCACACCACAGAAATTGTTCAGCCTGGGGTAAGGAGCTAGGCAGTTCTGAGTGCACATCAGTCAGTTCCTGAGAGGTGGGGGATCACCTGCCAGGAATCTTCAGGTGAGGTGACTCTGCTAAGCTAAGCTTAACGTTTTTGAGCTAGGAGCAGTTGTAGGAATGTGTGTGCAGTCCTGGTAGAAACGGGGCTCTGGTGCGACACCAAAGACATGTGCTACACACTCTGAGCTCTTCTTTCCCCGTGTGTTAAGCAAGGTGGTGGTAACAGCACTTACCTCGGAGGATTGTCATAAAAGAAAGAATGTATGTCAGAGCAGGAGGGGGAACTTCGGGGCACCGAAGCTAGGAGAGTCCTGGGTGATTACAGAAATAAATGTTGTCTGAAGAGTTGTTTTTGTCCATTGTGACTGCTTGATACCTGGGTGATTGGCCTCGCTTAAAAGTAAAGAGTGGGTAGGATCCATGGCTTTAAAGTTGAGAGCAGGGTGTATAGGTTTCCTGTTGCTGCCATCACAGATCACCACACACTTAATGACCTGAAACAACACAAACCCTGTTCCGCAGTTCTGTATGTCCCACTCAGGTCTCAATGGGCTCAAGTCGAGGTGTAAGCAGAGCTGCTTTTCTTTCTAGCTACTCTAGGGGACAATCTATTTCCTTGTGGTTTCTCGCTTTTAGAGGCTGGCCACATTCCTTGGCTCCTGGCCCCTTCTTTCTTCAAAGCCAGCAGTGGCTGGTCACAGCTCGCATTGCATCACTCTGACACACTCTCCTGACCCCCTTTTCCTCTACTTATATGGACCCTTCTAGTTACACTGGACCCACCTGGGTAATGCAGGCTTATGTCTGAGGATCCTTTACGTAATCATATTTTAGAAGTTCCTTTTGCCACATAAGGTAACATTTGCACAGGTTCCAGGAATTCAGGACATAGACACCTTGGGTGGGTGAGTGGGGGTCATTATTCTGCCCCTTCGGCAGGGATTGACAGACTTTGCAAAGGGTAATTACGGGAAGTAATCACGGTTTTGCGGGCCGTAGGTCTCTGTGGCTACTCATCTCTGCCGCTGTAGCAGGAGCGCGGCCGCAGACAGTACGTCCATGACGGGGCATGGCTGCATGCCAATAAACCTTGAATTATGGACACTGAATTTGAACTTGGTGTGATTTTCACATGCCACAAAATACTCTCCTTCTTTCGCATTCCCTCCGCCCCCCTCCCCATTGAGCCACGTGAAGTCTGATTTCACTTTGTAGCCTGTACAGAAGCAAGGGGCAGGTTGGATTCTGGCTCGTGGGCTGTACTGGTTTGGAGTATTTTTTGTTCTGTCCTGTGTAGGGATTTCAGAAACAGTCTTCAAAGGTGTGGAGGAATTTCTTCACCATGCTTGGCCAGTTATCCTACACATTGCATACCTTCACCTTGTGGCCTGGGCTTCTTCTGTTTGATTTTTGTCCCCCGTGAGAACTACCCTCATTTTAATTTTTCATGGACGTTGCTGAAGGTAAAATGGTGATGGTTGGTGAAGTTTTGTTCCTGTGTGGATCGTAAATGTTTGGAAACACTTATTTATTAACGAAGCAAAGACTCTGGAGACAAACTGCTTGGGTTTAAATCCCTGTGAAATGTGGGCAGTTCCTTTAATCACTGTTTTAGGTCAAGTTCACTGGAAGCAAAGCCCAGGAAGGGATTTCTTAGGTAAGTGACTTATTTAGGAAGTAGTTTCGGGATAAACCCTGAAAAGGGTACTCAAATGATAAGAATTAATCAGAGAAAGTAATCTGTGTATTGACATTTCTACTTTTTCTCCATTAAACCAGAGTCACTCAGAATATTGTTAACGTTTTATTGGAGCTGGCTCAATTAGTGAGAATACAGAGGTGGGTGAGAAAGAAATGCGTAGCATAATAAAATAGAAATTATTATATTCAGGAGCACCTTGCTGGAGTTAGTTTGCCATCTCACAATATATTATGACTACCTGTGATTTAGTCAATGTAATTTTCTCTTTAAAATATGGTACTTTCTCTAGCTATCACATTTATGCCTTTTGCTGATGATAGTTGGCTGTGAAACACTCTTTTTTTCTTTTGCTTTCTCTTAGGTGAAGGGGAAGAGGACCCTGGGAGAAAATATTGCTGATAATGGAGGTCTGCGGGAAGCTTTTAGGGTACGCACTGCAACATTTGCTATGATTTTTAAAATTAAACTATAGAGTGCCGTGTGGGTGTACCTCAATTTACACTACAGACATATTCTTGAGGAGTTAGATTTCTGTCAATTCTGTGAATTTCTGTAAATAGAATTATATTTTCACGTCCACTCTCTCCTACTCTGTTATATGAATAGAGCTGCATTTCCTTTTTTCTTTTTGGGGTATAGAGTCACCCTAAAGAATAATAATTGTTGTTAAGAATCATGTATTTAAAGGATAGCTTTTAGTAGATGCATTCACAATAATATCAAAACATGCTACAGAAATCTCCTAGGGGCTACGTTCATATGAGTTTTCCTTGAGTATACTGTCTCTATAGCCCTTCTTGCAATTTTCTCTTAAAATACCAAACTTCTAAATTGTGGCCAGAGGCTAGTGGTTCTCATATGGCAGGGGGGGTGGGGGGTGCAGGCGAGAGTCCCTAATAATGTTTCCATCATCCACTGGTCCTTGATTAAACAAGAAATGTAAGGATGATGTGGGAAGATTTTCAAAAAGGTAAATGCATTTAATGTCAAGACCAGACTATTATTCTGAGGTTACATCCTTCCTATTCTCTGGTCAGCATATATTTTCTAAAGTGATGGTGAGTTTTCCCTTTTATTTGGAAAAATAAAAATTTGACCCCTATATGTTAACCCCTAAATTTATTTCCACAGTCCTTGCCATTGTGTTAGGAAAAGAATAGCTTCTTTGTGGGGGAGGAGTTATTTAACATGTGAATGCTTTGGCCCAGCGGCTCTGGTATCCATTGAGCTTAAAGTCTTTTTGCTGGTGAACCTGGCTCAACATTGATTTGCATTTCCAGGGGTTGGTTTTGTTAAAGGAAAACTTGACAGGCTGCACTTTGTCCATGGTGGAGGATCTATTTAGGATCTCTGCCCTGGATGAGAAAAGAGGAAGGCCACCATTGCAGGGGATCACGCATTCTGCTTCTCTCCCCAGGCTTACAGGCAATGGGTAAACGACAGGAGGCAGGGAGTCGAGGAGCCTCTCCTACCAGGCATCGTCTTCACCAACAACCAGCTCTTCTTCCTGAGTTATGCTCACGTGAGTAGCCGAGGAAGGGGCTTCAGAGATGAAATGCGGGACTTTGGCTTGCTCCCATGGTCAGAAGTTTAGTGGTATAGCTTTGATATTAGCTGAAATATAATCTTACTGTTTATTTTCAGGATAAATTTCACCTTCTTAATGTTCTGTGGGACATAATTAACTAACCGATCAGTCAGGGTTTATTGGTATTGTTTGTCAAGTGGGTTACCAGCCCTATCATAACCCACTTGATATTTCTTTAATATATGCTGACTTCTTAATTTATGCACTACACTTTATAACCATTTCTAGTGATTCCTTCTTTGGCTTTTGGGGCTCTGCCTTCTGCTGCATTTCTCTCTCTCTTTTTTTTTTTTTTTTTTTGCCTCATTGGCTGGCTGTATCCCACCACTTTCAACCTGTGGAGGACCCTGAAAGCTGTGTTTTCCACTGTCAGATGTGTATGTGAAGACCGCTAGAGCTGAAAGCAACAACAAAAGCAAGGAGAGTCATCTCACCCGTTTGTGAGTTTGATGGGCTTTCTGAACAGAAAGTGAAAGAAGATGTATACGAAAAAAGACAGAATTCTGAGTTCAAGTCTCTGGCTAATGAGACAAGCGCCAGTTCTTGGTTGTTACTGGTTATTGCCCTGGCTTATGTCACAAACATGCAGGCCTCATTTTCAAAGCAGGCAGGGATGGGTCGATGAAGGTTCTAACCCATGGCTTCACGGTGGGCAGATGTGTATCAGTAAGACCACGGTTGTTACCAGCACAACCGTCTTTTGCTCAGTCTTTGCATTGGCTCCACAGTAAGCTGATTCCTTCCCACATCTTCTTTGGTTGAGCCTGGCTAAAGGATTCTCACCTTTCTGGTATCTTTTATTTCTTAAAGCTGACATGACAACACTAAATAAATGATCATTTATCAACATGACAGTAGCGCACGTGGAGTCACCGAAATGACCTCCCCTTTTAGTCTTCCTGTTGCTCTCAACACAGCCTGATCTTTGGGTCTTCCCGGTTAGAAAATCTAGATTCTTTGCTCTTTCTTGATTTGTCTGTCCTTGTTTTTATGGCATGGGTTCCCAAAGCTAGATGTTTCATCCTTTTACCTTCTCTTTAGGTTCATCCTCTGTTTCTCCCCATTACCCTATATCTCATCCCCTATAGAAGGCCCTTGAGTTCTCCTATTCTGGATTATCCCAACAGCCTTAAGGCATGTTTTTCTGCCTTTGGCGTCTTTCCACCACTATCTTACATGCCCCTGAAATATTACTTTTATTTCATTGCTGACCTGCTCAGGGAACTGCAGTGACTCCCAAGTGCCTACCACATCAAGGCCAAACACATGCAGCTGGCTCTCATCGTTCTGTCAGGTCTTGTCCCACTCTACGCAACCGGCTCTGAATTCTTGCGGCTCTGCCACACTCACCCTTAGCCAGGCAAGCGTCCTCGTGGCCACCCCACAGTGTAAGGCCTGTTATTGTCACTGGGGCTTTGCTTTTGATTTTCCTTCTATAATGTGACCTCCTTCGTGCTCTTCCCTCTCGGATGATTTAATCCTGTCGTTATCTTTCAGGCTCCATGTCGAGTTCCACCTCCTCCACATTTTCCACAAACTTCCCCAAGGACTCCAGTTCTCTCTTTCTCTCTCTTTTTTGAATCTCCAACTCCTTTACACTTCTCTTCATTACTATGCAGTTGAGTCCTTAATTGTTCTCAAAATGTCGAGGACTTTTAGTTTTATCTCCATAGCTAATCTTCCGGATCCCTATATTTCTTATGTATCTCCATAGCACCCAGCAAAGATGCTGGGTATGTTGAAAATGCTTGACATTTTTAGATGAATTGCTTAAAAATGATAAGACTAAGTAATAGTTCAGTTAAGGAGACTTTTTTGGGGGGAGTCAGTACTGGGTCAGATAAACAAGCACACACAATGTAGTTAGAATTTTCTAGAACAGGGGTCGGCAAACTAGGACCCATGGGCCAAATATGGTCTGCTGTCCAGTTTTGGTAAAGCTCTTTTATTGGAAAACAGCTATGCTCTTTCCTTTGTGTTGTGGGTGGCTGATTTTGTGCTACAGTGGCAGAATTGAGTAGTTGAAACAGAGACTTCCTGCTCTGCAAAACCTGAAATATTTAACGTCTTCCCTTTAACAGAAAAAGTGTGCTGACTCTTGGTCGAGAGGACAAAGTACAACGTACACTGGTTCTTCCTTTGGTTGTTAACTTAATTAAAGTCCATCTTAGTTACATCCTAGTTATGTCTTCTTGTGCATAAAGTAAACTAACTGGTAGCAACATTACCTTTATAATTTTTGAAATGTCTTCAAATAAAATTCCAAAGCATATCTGATTTATTTTAAACTAAAGAGATTTAGGAAAAAATGGAAAGCTATTTTATGTTACTAATGAGAAATTTATCTTGGAGGTTTTCCTACTGACAGAAGGAGGAGATGTTCAGTCTTTTGCACATTGGAAGAAGTCTGCTTATAGGGAGTAAAGTTATTTTCCCTCCTGAGAAGATTCTAGGAAAACAGTAACAACCATAATGTGTTTTCAGAAGTCTCTTAAATGATTTATGAAGCAAAGACAGCACTAAAACAATACCATATAATGATGTAAGAATATAAGAAGAAATAACACAAGAAAAAATGAGGTAATGGCGAATGTCAGAAACAACTTCAACTTAGCTAGCTTCTGAGGAAATGAAGGAATCACATCACGAAAGCGTCTTCATAGTCACATTCAGACTGTTTATCTTCATCAAAAGCAATAGCTTCATATCACCTTCTCTGCTTCCTGTGTCCCTGTAGTTTCTGTGACCTGTTAATTTTTTTCCCTCAGATATTCTCCTTATTCTTCTACTTCTCTCCATTCCTGTTTATACTTACTTACTGGCCATTTGTTGGGAACCTTCCTGAGGCCCATAAATACTCTCCAACTGATCTCTAATTTCCTCTTACTACTATGCACCCTTGCCAGATAATTCTTTTAAAAACATGATTTTATCATTTTCTTGCTCACAAACAATGTTTAAATATAGTTTAAATTCTTTAGCTTGTTGCTCAAGACTTCAGAAATCTGGCAACATCCTCTCTCTCCCCTGGTCTCCCATCACTGCCCATTATGTACCATGCAGTCCGGCTACATGGAATGTCTCACTTTTTTTCCCTCTGGAATAGGTCTTTGCTTCCATTTTCTTCTGCACTTGGAATGCACCCCATCATTGTGTGTCTCCCAGTTCTTTTCATACTTCAAGATTATATCATGTTTCCAGACACATTGCAAGTAAGGATTGAGTAGGTTACGGTGCAGGAGCAAACAATACAAAGACAGTTTCTTTTGTGTTCATGCTCCCCATCCAGCGTGGGTTGAGAGTGGGGCTCTGCTTGTAGTTATTACTCAAGGACCTGGGTTTTGGAGTCTTGATCTCAACACGTGCTTAACATGTTCACCATCAGAGTAGGAAAGTGGTATGAGGAAGTGTACAGTGGATCTTCATGTGGCATCTTAAATTGTTATTAAGACGCTTGGAACTTCTGCTAGGTTTTTAAAGCTTCCACAAGGATGTGCTGTCTATCACTTCTGATCACATTTCATGGATCAGAGCAAGTCATAGAGCTTTCTTTGCCTAACTTCCATGTCTATGGAGAAGTGTCTTCGTATCCAAGGCCCTGACTAGGGGTGACACAAGCAAGGCACTTAGGGTGCAAAATAGTCATTTCCCATGACCATACTCTGTAATGGATGATGGATTCATTTTTTCTTGTTGGAGTGAGTATGGTTGAATTTGTTAAGTCCTCTTCCAAGCATTATATTATTTGAATTAATACATTGGCCAATTCCTGGGCATATACACTGTTTTCTTGATTTAGGAGATTTGTCTGGAAACTGTCCTAATTTACTCAAATTGTGGAATTATGCACAACAATAAAACCTTCTACCATGGGGATTAGAATAATAGATGTTGCTACTGATGAAGGTTTTATCTGATCTACTAAAACTGTTTGTCATCTACCGAGTCTAAAATTACTCTTCAGTATAATTTGGAGCAGTTAAGGTGGTAGAAAGTGTGTAATTGGAAAGGAAACATAATTATTGGCATGCTTTTCTCTTCTAGGTGAGGTGCAATTCCTACAGACCAGAAGCTGCCCGAGAACAAATCCAAATTGGTGCTCACAGCCCCCCTCAGTTTAGGTAAATGGGCAAATTAGTGACCCTCTTTTTTAACTGTACATCTCCCACCTCCTCCCCGACTCAGCTGTCCCAGTGCTATACCAAACCAGAGATCGGAACAAGAGCCTGTATTGTGAACAGCAGTATCTCCATTTTGCAGACAGAAATACCTGGCCAAACAGAAACTGAGCACCTTTTCTTTCACTGGTAGGAAGCTAGTTTAGTCAGAATTCTCTAAAAAAAAAATAAGAAATGTCTGTGGTAGGCATTCATGCATGCCTCTAGCCCGTTGCTATATCAAGAGATCCACGAGATAGTACAAGACTCCAAAGGTAATTTAGAATCCAAATCATAGCTTTAGTATTATTTCCCATTTATTATCTTCCAGTTTTTGAAAGGCCCCAGTCCAGGGGTGCCATGAGCACCATCGGTGCTTAGTAAACTGAAATATTTAATTTATTCAACCACCCACTTTTTGTGTGTATGGGCCAAAAATGTCTCTTTCCTTAGACAAGGATGAGAGTTTACATACTGTGCCTTAAAACACATAGCGCTCTGGTGTATTTGGTGTTCTAGAGTATCCTGTTTAATGCCTCTTGTTCTTCCATGCAGCCAACTGGCAGACATGAATGAACGCCTGCTTTCTGGATAGTTCTGAACACAAAACAGGATGTATGGTGATGTTTAGCTATTAGAATTCATATCTGAAGTCGAAGCGCTATGTTTTGGTTTTTAGTTTGAATCATTTTTTGAAACGGTTGCTTCAAATGAAGGGAAGAGGATTATGAATTGCGATCTTGTTTAATTGTCAGAATGTACAAAATAATAAGTAAAAATAAAATTAAGGTTAGTGTACTTACCCAGTGCTAGGTTTCTAGCCCAGTTTGAGGGAGATTTTCTATAGTCGGGGTCAGAGAATTACAATGGGGGCTGTATAAGAAACTATAGTAATTTTTATTGACCGATTCTTTCCTTAGAGCATGTCATACCTGGATATCTTTATGTTTAATGTCTAAATGAATCCATCAGCACAGTGTAGGTAAATCATCTAAAATTTCTCCTATATTTAAAAATCTTATTCCTAAAACCTTGCTTTAGAAATGCTTCAGAAATTGACTCTAAATTACCCAGTAGCATAAAAATCTAATCACAGTGTTAGAAAATTCTCCCCCACTGGGGTAAACTGTCAAAAAATGCTGACAGTCTCTAATGAACTAAAATATGCTCCCACCGATGAGTGGTGCAAATAGAAACCACACAGTAGATTAATTACTTAACAGATAAGATTTTAGAAACTAATTTCCTTTTACTAGCTAGTTGCCTATAATATTGGATTTTAGCTGATAATTTGCAGAGTATACTTACTAATTACCAGCTAAATTCTCTTTAACATTTGCCCAGGGTGAATCACACTATGAAATAATCCATCCCTACTCATATATCCCAGCTAAAACACAAGAGGTTTGAATACAGGCCAGTATATTCCTTCACATGCCCATAGGTGACAAAGTCATTAGGGAAGAAATAGTAACTAAGAATGCTGAGTCTCTCTAGTCAACACTTTGAACATGCAGTTGAGTAAGAAATAGATGAGGGGGCAGTTTTTGCTGGCTTATTAGTGATGTCTGCAGTAACTATAGATTTTGAGTACAGCAGAAATCACACAGTGGAAATACCACTGCCAACCAAAGTGCTGAGTAGGAATCCACAGTCTTACTGCAGTCAGGGAACTTGCAAGGACACCAGATTTTGGAACTAACTCCAGTAAAACATTGCTCATCAATGACGAGTAGACACCATTCATTAGTTTGTTGCGTGAACCAAATTGGAGGTAAATATGAACCTTCAAACATAACAGGAATTAAGTGAAAGTGTTTTTGTAGATCGGACGAGGTCTTAGTTAGGTAGCAACAACATGGATGAATCTTACAGACATAATATTGAGTGAAAGAAGCCAGGAACAACAGAGTGCATACTGCGGTGATTCCATTCATACGAAGTTCAAAAACAGGCAAAACTAATCTATGGTGATAGAGGTCAGACTGGTAGTTATCCTTGGAAGCTCCACTGGTAGGCCACACGATGGAGCCTATGGTGCTGGAAATATCCCATGTCTTGTTCTGGGTGGTAGTAACATGAGTATACACACATGAACAAAATCAATGAGCTTTACATTTCAGGTGTGTGCACTTTATATCAGTTATACCTTCCATAAAAGTTAAAAAAATAGAAAGCCTAAGTATTGGTAAATCTAACAGTTTATAGGAATCTGTAAATTTATAGGACTATACAATCGTATACATGATTTATAGGAGTTGTAAATCCTACAGTTGATAGGAATTTGAGAGTGTTGGGTAGATTAATAACAGCATTTGCCTGGCATTCAGGAGATACTGGTTCTAGTCTCAGCTCTGTGAATTTCTTTGGAAATTTACTTCTCCCTTGTGGGCTTCAGTCATCTCTCCTGTAAACAGATGAAACGAATGCAACATCCCTGTGAGCAATACGCTGTTACAGTTTTATCCAGAACCTCTTGCGATGGAAGAATTAAATGACATGAGCTGTGACATATCTTTTCCAGGGTCAATGGTGCAGTTAGCAACTTCGAAGAATTCCAGAAAGCCTTTAACTGTCCATCGAATTCCACGATGAACAGAGGCCTGGACTCCTGCCGACTCTGGTAGCTGGACCGCTGGTTTATGCCGCCCCGAGAGCCATGCAGTGCCAGTAGAGGCCACACGGAGCGCTCATCGCCACTGCTGTCAGCCTGTATTCCCCGGCCCACCCCCCAGGACTCCAATTTTTAGCACATCTTCCGTATTTGGGTGTTGGTTGGATCTAAACAGTATATTCAAATTGTAGGGCTCAAAAAATGGAATCTAAGAAGGGATCTCAGTATGTTTCTTTACAAAACCAAACTAACAGAAATAAATCTCTAGGCTATTTTTGTTAAAACATTATCTGCTGAATTGTTGCTCTTGCCCGTTTTTAGTATGTAAATAGCTAGGTGGTATATTACCGGTTTAAGCCACAGCTTCGCGGGGGGCTAAGCAGAATATATCTAGAAAAAAATTGGCTCTATTGAATGTGTAACCCTCAATGACGACATGTTCCTGGAACACCTGGTAGGTCTTACTGCTCTACAGAACGTGCTGCTAGGTTTTATGTATCGCCATCCACCGCGTTTATTAACTCTATGGTAGTTAAGTTAGAAATGGGTTGGAGCTTCATTTTACAATTTTTGCTGAAATTTTTGCCTTCAGTTCGGAAGTCTGTTGGGATGAAGATGTATCTTGCAGCTTCTGTCTGACGTAGCTGATTGCCCTGTTCAAGTCAGCATGAACAAAGCTGACTGAAAGGCTACTTGAGAAAGGATTTCAGTTCATCAAATAGAAAAAAGAAAAAAGGATGTGTCTTTAAGGCCCAGAATAAGTCAAAACTCCTTGTCACACGACAGTAGGGGCATGAGGAGATGAACTTTCCACCATTTGATCTCTTTTTGCCCAAGCCTCAATGATCATGTCTATCTGATGGACACTTTTCTTTAGTCCAATTCTTACTTGTCTCTTTACCTTCATATATGTTCATTTTTCTGTTTCTGAAATGAGCAGGCATTGAGAAAATGATTTTCTGATTCTCCGTTAAGAACTTACAGCTTTAATTTCCCTTTAGCGCAAAGGAACAAATACCACATTGAGGTGGGTGCAAAATACCCTTGTGTTTTGGCTTGGTTAATGTTACCTCTCTTTGAAAAAAGCTTTTTGAAAAATTTCTTGATTGAAAACATTTTAGAATTTATTGATTAAATTTAGAATTCCCTTCATAGTCCAAAGAAACATAATTTTCAGTGTCCAAGCCTTCTAAAGAGTCTGTTAGGAAGAGCAGGACTAAGTTTTTGATCCTCAGGACTTGATGCTTTCAAGTGAACTCCTCCATCTTTTATTAGTGTGTATCTGTAGGATAAAATTGTGATGGCCTTAAACTGGCATTTCGAGTTTCTTAAAATAGCTCTCCTCCCTTTGCTTTTTTCATTGTGTATGCGGTTTTGGCCAATAGGAAAATCTCCAAAGCAAAAGGATAAATTCAGACTAACTCTGAGGCCATTTTGCACCCCTGTGCAATCACCTCTGTGATTTGTTGTCCTTCTTTTTATTTTTTAAATGTAAGTTCGTGCCATGTCTTTTCGTAACTATGGGAACTTCTGAAGAGGGAAAATTGCAGGGACACCACCATGAGGAAAAGAGTTATACTGCTTTAGAGGAGAGTGATTTTCTCCTTGACCTCCTCCTCTCTGAACGAATCAACTTTTGAAGGGCAGCTAGTTTTTCCTCCTTTTAACCAAGGCTTAATGTGACCTTTGTTCATGTTCTTAAAAGCAAGGGCAATTAGGGTAGGTCTGCTGGGAGTATACGTGTGTTTTCTCTGGAGGAATCGTTCTGATTGGGTTTAGACATACAAAATGCTCCTTGTTTTATCCCGGTACTTGGACATTTAAAATCAGTTGAGGTTTCTTACGCTTTTATGAATAGCATTTTCCTTCTAGATTTCTCTTTTTAAACTCCAAATAAACACATTCCTGCAGGTCAGAGAAAGTGATAAAAGCATAGGCTGAGGACTGTGGAAATGGGCATCAGTCAGTGAGTTGTTGGTCGAGGACAGCTGGTTGATGATCAGCTGGAGGCCTACACTTTCTAAATGATGTGGCTGCCTTGCAGCCATTATTCAAACAAAATAAACCCAAAGCAGCGATACCAAATCCTCAGTACTAGCTAGAACAATATTCTGGTAGGATTGGATTTCCAAATGCACGCTCATGTTTAAATTTTCAGACGACACTCTCGTTGTTCCTTTTCTTCAATACAGATCGCTAAAGGAAGCAGACACTGAGTAAGTGGTAGAGGGAAGAAGGTAAAACGCAAGTGGAAGGAAAGGTAAAAAAAAGTAGGGAGAAGCTGGCCTAAGGATATGTTGCTGAAGAGAAGACAGGATTTGGGCAATCCTTGCTAAGCACATCCACTGGAGTAGAGCCATAAAGTTTTACAAAAATAATTGTGGTAAGTCAAAAGGAAATTAGATATTGGATCACAGACCAGAACTGCCATCACATACTTTTCTGATTCATATACCAGATGTTCTGCCAGTGGACTATTGTCTGGGTGTTGGAAGGAGTTAGGTTTTTTTTTTTTTTTTGAAAATTCTCCCAGATTAGTCAAGGATTTTATGTATATAAAGTGGTATTATTTGAGCTTATCACCATTGCCCAAAGTTTGTTCAGCTTTTCACCAGCCACACAGCACTGGCCTCCTATTTCCATTTTTTCCTTTTATGAGATGGACTTGGACATGACGGATGCAAGCTCAGGATTCGTAAATTATCCTGAAGTTTATTCAGTGCCTTTCCTCAGTGGAGCTTAAAGCATAGCACATAAATTTTATCTTCTTTAGCCCTGGAGCATCGCTAAAAAGCAACAAGGAATGATGGCTTGCCACATGGGTTATGCTCATGCCAGAGAAGTGGAGAGAGGTTTGAAATTGCTCTGCTGAGTATCCCAGAATCAGGAAAGGCAGAGGCTTTGTTCTGTGGGCTGCTGACCTCTGCATTAACCTTCATCCCTTAGATTACCCCATTTCTAAATACATTTATTCTCTTAGTATTTCCATAATCACTTAGCATTTGCTAGGCTTCTTCCTTGATGTTTTTAACATAACGTCTCAGTTGCATATTAAGTTAAGGAAGAATATGCTTGCTTCATGCAGCAACACTCTCATCACTGGTGGCAGTGCCCCCACTGGTCTGAAGAAAAGTGTTCCTGCATTACGCATTTTATATCTAAATGGTTATTGTATTTTCTTCTCTTACTTGTAGAACAATGTGAACAGTCATTTTAAGGACAATAAAAAGTTGAAGATTTTCTGTTTCCTCTCTCTTTATTTTTATGTGTGTGTGTGTGTGTGTATGTATGTTTTACTCTCTTTTAAAAAAATGTAATCTGTTGTATCTGTTAACACATTCAGTTCTGTTCTGGATAGTCCTGTTTGCCTCCAAAGCACCCTAGTAGACTAGGTTTCTTGGTTTAGGAAAGTGGGATTCGAATGTAATAACTTGGTAGACAACGAGAGATTTGTAAGGTGGTCATTGTATTTTCTTCCAGAATATATATCAGCAGAGGTGGCTTATTGCTTATGCAGTAATATTCCTATTGAGGAAAAGGGAGGCTTCTGAGGAAATTATGAGCCACAATAGGGCTGGTTTTACCAAAGCGACAGTGAACATTACAATTAGTATCAGACCTTTCTTTAACGATCTAGTCCATTTCTAGTCACTCAGCATACCATAACTGAACACCTGCTCTGTTTATCTCATGGAACTAGCTCTATTAGGCAGATTAGATGCTTTCCCTGGGCCTCAGTGAACAGTCTTGTCTTACGTGGGAGACAGACCCGTAAACTGTTAGAATTACCTTGCCTTGTGGCGAGTGTATTCAAGGACATTAGGTTATGCTTTGGTGCACAGAAAAGGAATTCCTCAGCTCTCCTCTGGTGGCCGCTGTCGGTACTCTCTCTCTGCCCAAATCCCAGCAAGTCCCCTTCCCAGGGCACACTAACCTCACCTGGGTGGTTTTCTTTCTAAGTGTCCTGGGCTCTCTAGGGGAGCTGCACTCATGCTACTGGAGCCTCTTTGCCCCACGCACACTTAGAGAACTGGAAGTGCCTGGGATTTTTGTATCCCTGGTGACCTTTGGACAATGAATGATGCAGGACAACACAAGCCTGTCTGTGCTGCCTGGGTCCAGACAAATCTAGAGGCATACCACAGAACCTGTACTACTCTATGGGGGCATTTTGAGGTTAGGCTGGTAGGGCAAGTAGAGTCCCTTGTTGATTATCTTAAACATCTTTCTGGCACTGATAATATTCTCAGATCTAGAAAAGCACTGGTTTGTCATAGGTGTGCCATAGGGACCGTGTACAGGAGATAGGTATCAGACGGGTGACAGAATTGGTGGGGAATAAGTGGCTGAGTGTGGCCTGTTAGTGCCCCTCTTAGAGAGTTTGCTGCAGTTTCTGTGCTGATCCTCGAAATAAGAATTCTTGTGTATGGGGTAGTGGCAGAAGGAAAGATGCATAGAAATGATAATTGATGAGTGGTCTCTGGGGCATGGACAGGAAGGAGGGGCTTTGAGGGAATGGAGGCAAGGAGTCTAGAATTTCTCGTGCTATGGTCTGTATGATAGATTTTATGAGACCCAAGACGTATTGAGTCTGATTCAATTGTTAGATAAATATCTAAGTGGACCTGATCAAAATTCAAAGGAGGTGAATGTTTTCAGTTAGGTCTAAGGTATTTGCATGTCCCTCAGGTTCAGTTTTTTTTTTTTTTTAATTACGATCACAGTAGCTGCTGTAACATTACCTTAATGGCTTAACCCAATATAAGTTTATATCTTGTTTTCATTGCATACAAAATGGGTATTAATGGTCAGTGAGCCTCTCTTCCAGTTGGTGATTTAGGGACCCAGGTTCCTTCTACATTGTGATTCAGCCATTTTCAACATGATTGAATACATACTCATCTTACAAGAAGCTAGTGGAGGGGAAGAGGGCATGGAAGATACTGAGTGGAAGGTTTGGTCTGGTTCCAGGAACTATCTCTGTCACTTCTGCTCCTGTTCCATTGGCTAGAGCTCAGTCATGTGGCTAAGCCTAACTGCAGGGGAGGCTGGGATATATATAGTCCAGCTGTGTGCCCAGAAAGAAGAAATGGGTTTGGCCATCAGCTGGCAATCCCAGCCACACCTTCTAAAGTGAAATACAGGACAGTAACTTTGAGGTTGTCTGAATTCTGGGAAATTGCTTTTGGGCACAGCACAATGAAAATTTTAAAATGCCATTGGTAGCCTGCAGTTTATTCTCTAGGAGTCTTTTTAATTAACAGCTTAATTGGATAATTTAATCCCCTTTAGAATTGGAGATATGAAAATGAAAATGAGATACTCCCTGTGATCTGACAATACCGTGCTTTAATAAACACACCAAAGTGAGCCCGGAAATGAGCACCACAAAAGCGTTACCATAATTTGTGATCAGTGAAAGAAAACCTGATCTATAATTTTAATTATTTCTAAATGGTTTAGATACATATTTCATTTGAATGTGCATTTTGTTTTGTTAATTGCCTCAATTAGGAAGATAACAATATAAGATTGTGTGGTTATGCCATAGATATACAATATATTCTAAGCTTTTAAAATATTTCCCATTGAGACAGTAAATAAAATATCCTATGAAATAAAATCTTGTGCTATATCTTTTAGAATTTTTAGAGAATTCAGATGAAAATTGTTACTTCTCCATTATGAGATGAGAAATTACTCCTCATATTCTTATTTTGTGCTTTCTCCACTTGAAAGACAAACCGAGGATCAGAGTCCAAGAAACGAAAGATGAGTATTCATCTACAAGTCATAGAGGTACTGTTTGCATTAATTCTGGCTTGAGATCCATTTTACAGAGAACGAAGAACTAAGTGATTAAGTTACAATCCCCCATATAGCTTTTATGCTTAAAATATTGAGCATCATTTCTGCTGGTAGGTGGGCTGAAATGTCTGCAGATGTCCTAGACAAGAAGAGACATACAGTTTACCATCTAGAAGTACACTCTGGCAATTTCCAAACTGACTTAGTAGTCAGTGGTTTCAGTACCTTGCTTATAGTCGCACAATCTTCCCACCCCATTGACATTTGATGAATGAAAAAATAAGCCCAGAGCAAACTTATTTTAAAATTGACCAGATTTTCAATTGACATTTCTAGGTGATTTTTTTTTTTTTTTTTTTTGCCTAATAACGATTGTGACAAAAATGGCTTCCATTTCTGGAGACCCACCAGATCCTAGGCCCTCTGCTAGGGTCTTCCGTGCTTTACAGCCAATCCTCACAACAATCTTGCAAAGAATTGTTGCTGTTTCTCCTTCACAGATGAAGAATCCTTATTTGACTCACTGCATTAATAATTAGAGGAGCCAGGAATAAAGTCAATTTTGTCTGACTTCGAAGTCCGTTCTCCAGTGGTCTACTGGGCATATGGAATAATGTTCACAAACCGGATTTTAACCTGTGACTTACTGAAGAATTCGCATTATGTTCCAGTCATCTGTTAGAAAATAACGTGAAGAAAGGAGTCCATTTACAGGTATTTGTACTTGATGGTAGTTCCGTCCTGAGTCCTCCAGAAAGCTCTCTACAACCTGCCCTTCACTGATGATGCCAGCTACCATTCAGTGATCATGTCCCATGTGCCAGGTGTGCACGAAATGTTCTATTTATTTTCATTTTCTAATCATTCCAATCATTCAGAAACCTATTATCCCCATTTTATAGATAAGGGAACTGAGAATTTAATGACTTGCCCTTGATTATATTTAGCTAGCAAGTAGCGGGGCCAAATTTGAGCCCCAATTTTATCCATGTGTTCCCTTGGGCAGACATAGAGCTTGAATGACTCTAAGTCCTGAATTTCTGGGCTGAGCTATCCCCCCATTTCAGTTGGTAGATTCCCCCTAAATGTACCTGTGTTCAGTCCTGTGACTGCCTGTGCTCTCTTCAGTCTTCTAACACCAGAATGTTTGCCAGTTACTTTCTCCGGAGAACAAAACCTTTGTGACCTTGCCTCTGGGTAGTTGAGGGCCTGTGACTGCAGTTACAGACTTTCAAGCAATCACCTTGTTTTTAACCCTATCATGCCTACCGACATTCGCTGGGATTTGGAGTGTCCAAGGCTTGAGCCCTGTGGTATTCTACAAGCTGCTTTAGCTTGCTTTTTTTTTTTTTTTTATTAACATATAACATATTATTTGCTTCAGGGGTACAGGAATGTGAATCATCAGTCTTACACAATTCACAGCGCTCAGCATAGCACATACCCTCCCCAGTGTCCATCACCCAGCCACCCCATCCCTCCCACACCCCCTCCACTCCAGCACCCTCAGTTTGTTTCCTGAGATTAAGAGTCTCTTATGGTTTGTCTCCCTCCCTGGTCCCATCTTGTTTCATTTTTTCCCTCCTTACCCCCCATGACCCCCCTGCCCTGCCTTTCCATAGTTTGGGTATTGTGGACATTGCTGCTATAAACATTCAGGTGCACATGCCCCTTTAGATCACTGCATTTGTATCTTTAGGGTAAATACCCAGTAGTGTGATTGCTGGGTCATAGGGTAGCTCTATTTTCAACTTTTTGAGGAACCTCCATACTGTTTTCCAGAGTGGCTGCACCAGCTTGCATTCCCACCAACAATGGAGGGTTCCCCTTTCTCGGCATCCTCACCAACATCTGTCATTTCCTGACTTGTTAATTTTAGCCATTCTCACTGGTGTGAGTAGGTATCTCACTGTGGTTTTGATTTGTATTTCTCTGATGCCGAGTGATGTTGAGCAC
>CM052901.1:87790104-87827995 GCA_028534135.1 Potos flavus | reverse complement strand
GAGAGCCCGATGTGGGTCTCGATCCCAGGACCCTGAGATCATGACCTGAGCCGAAGGCAGAGGCTTTAACCCACTGAGCCACCCAGGCGCCCCAAGAGCCTCCATTTTTTGTTGCACCTCATTAATAGCTTTTTTGATCAACTTGGTTAGATTTTAGTTCTTTTATTTCTCCAGAAAGGGATTCTCTAGTATCTTCCATGCTTTTTTCAAGCCCAGCTAGCACCTTGATAATCGTCATTCTGAACTCTAGATCTGACATATTACTAATGTCCATATTGATTAGACCCCTAGCTGTCGGTACTGCCTCTTGTTCTTTTTTCTGAGGTGAGTTTTTCTGCCTTGTTATTTTATCCAGATAAGATGAATGAGAGAACAAAATACTAAAAGGGTAGCACCAACCCCAGAAAAATATACACTAACCAAATTGGAAGAGACCTGAAACCAGGAGAAGAAAGGAGGGGAGATATGTGTGTGTGTGTGTGTGTGTGTGTGTGTGTGTGTGTGTGTGTGTATTAGACTGGTGAATAGAACAGAGCCACACACATGATTTTGGGTGTATTTTGGTCTGTTAGAAGAAACTGCCTCCCAAATTTTAAAGAAAAAAACATATATATACACACACACACACACACACACACACAAATAAGGGTAAACATGATGAAGGGATAGAATATGAGTGTAAAGATGAAAATTAAAAAAGATTCTAAAAAAGGAATTGATAAGTTGGTTGAAAAAAGAAAAAAAAGAGGAAAGAATGTGGTCAGGCTGGAGACTAGAACAAAGCCGTGTGCTAGATTTAGGGTATATTTTGATCTATTAGAAGAAATTGTATCCCAAAATTTTAAAGAGAAAAAAAGAACCTATACGTATACAAAAAATAAGGTTAAATACAATGAGGGGATAAAATATGAATATAACAGTGAAAATTAGAAAAGATTTTTAAAAAGGTATTGATAGGATATTAGTTAAAAAATGTTAAAATAAGAAAGGAAAAATAAAAAAATAGAATAAGAAAAAAATAAAATTAAAAAAATTTAACTTTGAAAGACTCAAGAATCATGGGAAAAAAGCCATGAATTCCATTTGCTGTATTCCCGTATTTCTGAGGTTTTGCAGTTCTCATTGATAGGTGAACTTGGTCTCGGCTGGATGTTCTTGCGGATCTTCTGGGGGAGGGGCCTGTCGCAGAGATTCTCAAGTGTCTTTGCCCGAGGCGGAATTGGGCCGCTCTTGCCAGGGGCCGGGCTAGGTAATCTGCTCGGGTGCGCTCTTGTAGTTTTTGTTCCCTGAACGCTTTCCGTACAGGTTTGGAGGAGGGGAGTGAAAATGGCGGCCTCCTAGTCTCCGGCCCGTAGGAGCCGAGAGCTCGGGCCCTGCTCCTCAGTGCGCCCTCAGAGAAAAGCAGTCCGTCCCTCCCGTCTCCCTGGTCTCCGGCCGCGCTCTGAGCTCACCCGGCCGGTGACCGAGCGTTTCTATCTCTGGCGCACGGCCGTTTGGAGTCTCCAAACCCAGCCGATTCCTGCAGTGCGCTCCCGTGCCGCTCCTCGTGGAGGAGGAAGGTGAGTCTCCCCGGATGTGCCAATTGTGGAGTCCCTGCTCTAAGAGCAGTGGCCCGACTGTGCTTTAGATCATGGTTTAAGGTACCCCCAAGCTGAGAGCCCCTCCTCGGCTCCGTCTTTGCGGCTGACTTTCCCTGATACCTGGGAGCTCTGCCGCACTCAAGCACCCCAGGTCTTTCTGTAACCCTGTGAGTCCTGAGACCACGCTGTCCCCACGAGGGCTCCACCCCCCACTTAGCCTCTGGAGTGACGTCCCTCAGTAGAGCAGACTCTAAAAGTTCCAATTTTGTGCCCCGCTGCTCTACTGCTTGCCGGGAGCCGGCCCCTCCCCCCGCGGTCTATCTTCCCAAATATTGCCTCGGATTCACTTCTCCACACGTCCTACCTTCCAGAAAGTGGTCGCTTTTCTGTTCCTAGAATTGCTGCTCTTCTCTTTGACCTCCTGTTGAGTATGTAGGTGTTTGGAATGGTTTGATAGCTATCTAGCTGAACTCCTGGGACTGATGATATTAGCTCTCCTCCTCCGTCATCTTTTTTTTTTTTTTTAAGATTTTATTTATTTATGTGACAGAGAGATCACAAGTAGGCAGAGAGGCAGGCAGAGAGAGAGGAGGAAGCAGGCTCCCTGCTGAGCAGAGAGCCCGATGCGGGGCTCGATCCCAGGACCCTGAGATCATGACCTGAGCCGAAGGCAGAGGCTTTAACCCACGAGCCACCCAGGCGCCCCTCCTCCTCTGTCATCTTGTTCATCCTTCCTAGCTTGCTTTTAGGAGTGGGGGCAGTCTATTATTTTTGCCCATGTGGGCTTATACCTTTTTTACACTTTTAGTGTCTTTTCTTGAGAGAGGGAGTGTAGATTAATATCTGAGTCACTGGAAGTCTACATTTTGTTTTCTAATGGGAAAATAGAACAAAAATTTATTTCGAAAGAAATGCTATAGATATAGTTCTGCACTGAATTTATTGTCTTTACCCAGCAATATCTGTAACTAAAGAGCCCACAGCTTCCTTTAAACTGTTAAATATTGGGAGGTTTTGTTTTATGCAGAAGCCAATTCTACTTTTTCACAGTTATTTTAATAAAACAAGCATCATGAACATTTGGTATTTTCCATTTCTCCTGAAGACGTATAACTTAGTCTTGGGAGAATTCATTTGAGATGAAAGGGATGTATCTGTCCACCTTCCAGAATTGCCTAGGAATATGTCTAGGAGAATGCTAGAGTGGATTTGTCTCGAATGCTCCAGAGGAAATTTTTACTTATCAACAAGGGCCAAGCTTGGTCCTTGGAGATTCACATTTCAACTCTCATTTGTACACACATACGCAGGCTTGGTGCAGACTGAGTTTGAGTTAATGCACATAGCTTGTTGGGAAGAAATCAATCAAAAGCTTTTTTAAGCATAAATGATTCTTTAGGAACTGCAGACTCAGTGCTTCAATTTTATTGTAATCATTGAATAAAACCATTTTAAAGCATTCAGCCTATTAAACCCACTCTGCAAATACTAGCAAAAATGAAGGTGCTCCCTCACCTAGGCCCATTGGTGATATGTACAAAATAATATTTACTGTAGAATAAGAAAGAAAAACCTACTGTCATTTAACTTCTGCCTACAACACATGAGGCACAGTGCTAGCTGTCATAGTGTATTTTGATTAATCAGGGGCTTTGGTGACCTCAACCCCAAACTTCACAAACAATACGGCAATAACAGCATTGTCATTTCTCTGTTTTAAAACCCTTCAGTGATCTCTCCATAGCATTTACAATAAAGTCCAAACAACTTATGCTGACCTAAAGGCACTACATGATCTGGCTCTCCATTTTTCCCTTGTCCTGTCTCTGTTGCCATTTTCCTAGTTACACTTGTCTTCTTCACATTTCTCAAATTTACTAAGCTTTCTCCTACCTTCTCAGTCTCAAGGCCCTCACTGCTTTGCCTGAAATGGTCTTTGCATGTCTTTCATATGACCCCAGCGCAGATAGAGCCCCTCACCTTACCTTCCATCACCTCACCTAGCTTACACCGTCCTAGATCTAATTGCACTTGCCAGTTTCCTTCCTTCTTCCACCTCCCACTCTCCTCCCCCTCACACTCATTTTTCTTTCTTTCTTTCTTGGCCCTTGTTGATAAGTAAAAATTTCCTCTGGAGCATTCGTGACAAATCCACTCTAGCATTCTCCTAGACATATTCCTAGGCAATTCTGGAAGCTGGACAGATACATCCCTTTCATCTCAAATGAATTCTCCCAAGACTAAGTTATACGTCTTCAGGAGAAATGGAAAATACCAAATGTTCATGATACTTGTTTTATTAACATAACAATGAAAAAATAGAATTGGCTTCTGCATAAAATAAAACTTCCCAGTATTCAGATAGGAGCATCCCTTGGCTGCTGAGGAAGAAGAAAGACGCTAGTGTGGCTGGAGCTGATTGGGGCGAGGAAGAGTGGAGAACAGAATGATGTCAGAACGAAAATGGGCATTCAGATTGTTGATGATCCTGTGGGCCTTTGTAAGAACTCTTGTCTTCACTCTGTGAGAGATGAGAAGCCAGTGGAGGTTTTTGAGCAGAAAAGTGACAAGATCTGACTCGTGATTTCTAGGGCGATTTTGGCCATGTTGAGAATGAACTGCGGGTCGACAAGGAAAGAAGAAGGAAGACCAGTCAGGAGGCTGTTGCAGTCATCCAGGTGAGAGAGCATGGTGGCCATGTGCAAGAGAGTCGTGGGGGAAGTAGTGACCAAAGGATCAATAACAAAATTTAAGAAAAAAACTTCTTTGTAATCTTGCTACCTTAAAATTTCCAATTATTAAAAAAAAAATTCCAATTATTTCTTTTGTGTGTGTCCTCTTCCATGTTGCTCCCTGGCTCCATGCATGATTACATGGTGTAATTTTAGAGCATAATGATTTTGCATGGTTTTTCATTTAAGAGTATTGGCAGGTATCCATGATGCTTCATGATCTTCCATTTTAAAGGCAGTGTAACGTTCTTTAGAGTTTCTGTGGCATATTTTATTCAGTCATTTATTTATTGTTAGAAATTTATTATTGATTTTATTTTTAACTATTGTAAATAATAGAGATAAGTAATGTGTAGAGTTTTTTCCTTTCCTCTTGATTTTTCCTTAAAATACATACTTAAGAGTGAATTCATTTGATCAAAGGGAGCCTGTATAAGCTTTCAAAATATAATGACAAACTGCTTGTTAACAAGGTTGTATGTATGAGGGTACATACATCATTTCACAACAGGACTGGATCAGAAAAGGGTCCTGCCCTTTTCTGGTAGATGTGTAAGCCAACAACTCTAATATCAAACATGATGAAGAATAATATGAGAAGGTGCCCCATTTAGTAATGTGATCAGCTCTAGGTGTTATTAATTTCGACTAAATAATATTTCGCACCTATCAAATACATAAAAGTGTGACTGGTTGTTTTACTAATTAGCTTTTTGTTTTTTTTACTTCTCTTGATGTAAATCACCCACATATCAATGCCCTTTGTCTATTAAGCTCTTGAGATCTTGATTTTTTTTTCTTTTCGGTTATAAGAGATTTTTATTACTTATTATTTGTAGTTATTTAAATAGAAAAAAATTCTGTTATAGTCTGATTTTTATCTTTGTTCTTTGGCAACTAGTAGTGTTCTTCTGTAAGGTAGCAAAGACTGGCAGAATGCTCTACTTCATATGATTTGCCTTGCTGGAATAAACTTTATACAAAGGAGTATTTAAAAAAGTTAATACAAATTTAGGACAAATACAATGATAAATGCATATTAGTTAGCTGAATAAATATTTCTTTTACTATTGAACTGCTTGTTAGATACTGTTCTAGGGCTGGGAATACAATGATGTATAAGAGTTCTAGCTCCCAATTGTTTAACAATTTAAAAAATTACAATTCATAAGGAGAAGTAGATATGTAAGTAACAATTTCAGCAGTGAAATATATCATAGAATAGAAGTGAATGCAGGGTTCTTTGGGAACAGGACTGGATAAAACTATAGAACTCAGCGATAAAATAATTACAATGCCCTCAGCTGTGAAATCAAAATAATAATAAGAAATGAATAAGGCAGACAACTCAATAGGAAATTGGGCAGATGACAAACTTGTTCATGAAAGAGGATATCCGAATTGTCAACAAATATATGAAAAGTTGCTTAACTTCACTAGTCATTAAGGAAATGCAAATTAAAACCACAATGGGATTCATTTATATACCCCTCTCTGTAGGGTGGCTAAAATAAAAAAGGATTTAGACAAGCAGAACTCTCATATACTGCTGGTGAGATTATAAATTGACACAGCCACTTTGGGAAACTATTAGGCCGTATCTTCCAAGGCTAAATAGACATATATCCTGTGACCCAGCAAGTCCACCTCTAGGTATTAAGCTAACATCTTAGTAGATGGAAAATAGTCAAATATTGGCAATTTCATATTGCTTAACCTAATGTATATCAGTAGAAGGGCACACATATGTTCACCGAAAGACATGTAGGAGAATGTTCCTAGAAGTACTCTTTGTAATAACCCCAAACTGGAAACTATGCAGATGTCTATCAACAGTGTAGCCAGTAAGTAACTGAATATTCGTCTATAATAACAAGAATGAACAAACAACTACGTACAAAGGAGTGGTCATCAGAAACATAATATTGAACAAAAGAAGCTAAACACAAAGGAAAACATACTTTATGATTCCATTTATTTGAAACATAAAAATATGTAAAACTAGCCTGTGCTAAGTCAAAGGAATGGTTGCCCTTTGGGAGTTAGTGACTGGAAGTTCCCAGAAAGGGGGCTTTTGAGGTATTGGTAATATCAGGTTTCTCCATCTGGATGGCTCTTTATGTTAATGATTTGTGTACTTTTATATATGTGTATTTCACTATAAAATTAAAAATAACAGTAAAAGGACACCTGGGTGGCTCAGTCGGTTAAGTGTCTGCTTTCGGCTTAGGTCATGATCCCAGGGGCCTGGGATAGAGCCCCGTGTTGGGCTCCCTGCTCAGTGGGGAGCCTGCTTCTCCCTCTGCCTGCTGCTCCCCCTGCTTGTGCGCTCTCTCACTCTCTCTTTCTCTCAAATAAACAAAATCTTTTTTAAAAGTAACAGTAAAATAAATACAGCAAGGTCCACAGAAGTTCAGAGTTCTTCCTCATGATAGCTATTTTGATTTTTTTGAGGGAAATAATATCAAAGTCCTTCAAGAATCTTTTTTCCGCCCATTTTTTGAGTTCTTCTTTTGCTGGTACTCTTGGGGAATTCTGCATTTGTTATAGGAACACAGGCAAGACACTAGACCAGGTATGGGATCTGTCTGGGAAGGCTTCTTCTTTTTTTTTTTTTTCTTAAAGATTTTATTTATTTATTTGACAGAGAGATAGATATCACAAGTAGGCAGAGGGGCAGGCAAAAGGAAAGGGAGAAGCAGGCTTCCCGCTGAGCAGGGAGTCCGATACGGCACTTGATCCCAGGACCCTGGGATCATGACCTGAGCCAAAGGCAGCCACTTAACTGACTGAGCCACCCAGGTGCCCCTCTGGGAGGCCTTCTTGGAAGAGATAAAGCTGGATTTGATTTTTTGTAGCATCCACCAGAGACAGGGAACAAGCAAAGAGCAGGGAGTTCCAGGCAGAAAGGCCAGACTGCTAGAACGCATGAAGATGTGGTGGGGGAAAATAGACGCCATTGGGAGGGGCTGGAAATGGCTTGCTATAGCTGGAGCTTGAAGAGTGGCCAAGGAGGGGTTAGTGATAAACAAAATAGCTTGGCAGAGGCCAGAGAAGATGGAGAAGGACCTTGGAGGGTTACGCTGCTGAGTTTGAACTTGATCCGGTAGGCATTTGGAAGCCACTTAACAATTTAAATCAAACCAGTGACACAAATGGATTTCTGTTTAATGAAGAGTAAGCTGGTGGTGGTATGGAGAGCACTTGGCAAGGGATAAGACTAAAACCTGGGACACCAGTTAAGAGGCCATTGCAGTGATCTGCAGGAGATAGGACATGCTGGTGGCTTGAGATGGAGAGGTGGGGGCAAGGATGAGAATTCTTCTGACTGGACTTGGTAATGGATGGGTTCAGAATCTACATGTAGGCATGGTGCTTTATTTTTTTTATTAAAAAATATGGTAGGACCTTTAATTTGATAACGAAACACATCTAGCCTTCTTCCTGTCTTTCTTTTCCCCCTTAACACTGTTCTACAGTTGCATAGGTCAAAGGACACCGCCGTGACAAACGAGAAGGCTTGTCAACTACTTCTCATTGCTTCTTAGAATGAACACTCCTTGGGGCATCTGGGTGGCTCCTTTGGTTAAGCATCTGCTTTCGGCTCAGATCATGATCCTTGGGGCCCTGGGGTTGAGCCCCAAGTTGGGCTCCATGCTCAGCAGGTAGTCTGCTGGAGATTCTCTCCTCTCCCTCTACCCACTTGTGCACTCTCTCTCTTTCTCTCTCAAGTAAATAAAATCTTGAAATAAATGAACACTCAGTGACAGGTTTCATATTTTTTCACTGTAGGATCATGTAGGTCATCTGCTCTAGCGTGCACACTTCTTGATTTGGCCAAATGAGTCAGTTGAGGCAAAGGTAATTGTCTTGAGAAGCCCTCTGTTAATGCTGTTCTAGAACTAGAAAACATGCGGTACCTATATACACTGTCATGTATTATTGTAAAAACAATCTATGCATGTGTTTATAAGGTGCAAAAAAAGTATGAACATACACACATATATAAATATACATGCACACACATATATACACACAGACTAGAAACTTATATAAGTATGTGATACTCCTGAGATTTTAGATACAGAGATTAGGTATAGAAAGAATAACATACATTTTAATTTAATTTTCCTTCTCTTTTTTAAGGGTGATGTTTGGGTGGAAAAGGATCTGGATGATATTTTCCTTACTTTAATTACCTCATTGCACTTCCTTCCTTTCAATTTTGGTTTTTATAAACGGGAACACTGTATTAATCCATTCTAATTAAAACTCAGCCATGCAATCCTTCAGTTAAAGAAACAATTTTTCGTCTGCCTAAGATATCATTTAGTTCGAAATTGCCTCTATCACTTTTGGAATTATCACCACTGCAGTGCTCTGGTGACCACTGGGGCGACAGCTTTACTAACTGATTTTATTCTAAAAATATCAGACATTGGCCAAGAGCCTTTGCTCTGGAGAAAGGTTCAGAGCTTTTCCATGGGGGCCTAAACAGAGTGCGAAAATTTCTGTTCCTACAGTAAAAGAAGGGAGTTACGGAAGGGACAACAAGCAAAGGCCCCTTCATTTTCCGGCTGCTGGAGGAAACTTGCTATTCTCAGCCATCTCCTGCAAAGGTAATTACACAAAAGCCCTCTGAAACCCATTTCTGCGTTTGTCCGAGAAATTCTTCTACCTTCTGTAAATCCCTCATGCTGTAACTGAGCCCGTGGTCTGCCCTTGCCAGATGGGAGGACAGCCAGGCTTCCTCTCTCCATCAGAGCCCTTCCTGTACTAGCTCGTCATCGTGCCACCCCCTTCCCTTTCTCCACCCTCAAAGTGTTCATCTCGAGCTTCTTCCTAGTCATTCTCCTTCTTGTCATTTCTCTGATCCTCTCCCTTTTAACTCTTGCCCAACACCATTCAGAACCAGACCTGGTACTATTCAAAACCCCCAGCTGATCTTCCTCACCGAGCCATCGCTAGGGGGCAACGTAGAGTTAAGGAGAGTCTGGGAAAGCGGCAGAGGGAGTTGAGGCAGGTGCCTCTCACCCACAGCTGTGGAGTAACGCCAAGTATAACTGAGTC
Organism: Potos flavus; assembly: GCA_028534135.1. Lineage (NCBI taxonomy): Eukaryota > Metazoa > Chordata > Mammalia > Carnivora > Procyonidae > Potos > Potos flavus. The sequence continues at coordinate 87,818,613 of CM052901.1, read as the reverse complement.
ATGGGCCAGAAGCCCAAGATGTCGGTACAAAAGCAAGGCCCCCAATCTCAGGTGGCATCGTCACAAAAACAAAGCCAACTCGAAAGGCCTTGATGGTCCAGGAGTCCAGGGACAATCCAGCAGAATTGCTCAGTGAAGGGAGCAGTCTGGATGTGGGCCTGGGTAATGAGTGGGCAGATGCAGTCTTTAAGATAAATTTATCTCACTGTCAGGGGGTGGGGAGAAGGAGGCACCTCCCAAATGGCTGGTGAATTGATCAGTAGTGAGTTCAGGATATTGTTCTCTTTACCTTTTCCGACTAAGGCAGAATTCTTCCATGTCACTAAACATGGACCTCAGACCTTCTGGTGGACCAGGACCAAACTTGAGGATGTTGAGTAAGCACATGTGCTTCAGGCTAATTGGGTCTTCCCTAACTGGAGCGTGTGATAGTCTTTTAGACTTGAAAACTTCAAGTCCTCTGTTTCCCCTCTCCATTGCTCGCTCCCATTAAATTAGTCACCAAACTGTGGCCTTTCAATGTCTCCCTCATATTTGTTCCTTTTGCCTTCTATTTCCCTACTCTGACTTGAACAATCTCAGTTCTGAACTGTAACTTGCTTCCTAATAAGACTTTCTGGTACCTATTCCAGTTTAGCAAACTACATTACGCTCTGCTTTCTTTCTTTTAGATCCTTACTTGATGATTCCGAATTGCCTGTAGAGATAAGTTGATACCCCTCATTCATCCATCCAAACCCTTTACCATTTGGTGCTAAACTACCTTTCCCAACTGTATCTCCCACTGCTTCTTTATATGAGCCCTCTATTGAGCTGAACATCTTGCCCTTGAACACATGGGCTCTCCACATCTGTCTTTGTCTATTCCGTTCCCTTGACTTGGAAGGCCGGTTAAATTCTATCTTTAAAGATGCAGATCCAATCTTAGTTCACCCAAAATCCTCTTGACTAGAAGTTTTCTATGTACCCAGAACTCTTACAGCACTTTCTGTCCATTTCCCTAGTTAAAAAGAAAACCACAGGCCCCAAATGGTATCACTTATGTTAAAGCCCCGAGGTTAGTAGAGCAAGAGTCAGTGCCTAACCTAACTGCAGTTTCAAGCCCCTAGGAATGTCGCCATTAGCCAGTCATCGTGGGAATTTCCTGGTCAGTACTAGGAACTTTACCGATAGACCCCTTCAGTTCCCTTTAGGAGAGCAACTTTGCCTAAAACAATGGATTCTTTGCTAATAATTTCTTTTTCCCCACTCCCTCTCTACCTTTAAAAACCTTTCCTTTTCCTTAGTCCTTTGGAGCTTCCCCTACTGGCTAGGTGGGATGCTGCCCGATTCAGGAATCAATTCATAAAGCCACTTAAATCTTTAAAATTGACTTGGTTGAATTTTTGTTATTTACCACCCTCATCCAACCCTGTACTGTACTGGGCTACCGGTTTCATATCTGTGTATTGACTTCATTGTCTAGAGTCTTAAATACTTTGATGGCAAAAAGTAGGCTTTTCGTGGTAAGGATGCCACTCTAAATGGTTTAGTGTTGTCCCGAAGGTTCAGACTCAGCTGTGGATTCAGTGTGGTTACAATGCTGCAGTGCAGTGATTCTCAATACTTTTCAAAGATGAGCATCTCTTTGGTTTCCTGTTCATTGTTAACAGTTTTTTTATCTCCCACACGTGTGTCATTATTGATTGAAATTGTAAAAAACCATAATGACCAGAAGCTTTTATGAATTTGATAATGCTTTACAATGAAGTTTCATTTAAGTATGCACTGCCCACAGGTATTTGAAAATTGGTAGTGTGGTATTCGTAAGATGTTTTTATTTGGTCTACACATCATTCTTAGTGAGCTTGTGATTTTGCTGACCCTTGAAATAATGTTGGCTCCCCCCTGTGTCCTGCTGCCCCATTATTTGGGAATATCATTATTACTTTCACCTTTTAGGGCTCTCGTGAGGATTCAGTGAAATACCATATATTAGGTGCATGAGATAGTGCTTGGCATTTAAGTGATCTTCATTTTGCTTTCCCTTTCCTGTGTTATCATCAGCCAATTTTGAACATGGGGACGTTCTGGGGTCTTCTGGGTAGTTTGGTTTGGATGGGACAGAGTTTAGGGGAGTAAATGGGGGGTGGGAAGGCTGCATCTCTGAGAGGACAGGTGAGAAAGCATGCAATACCACCTAGAGCAAGAGTTCTCCAATGTTCTTTTTACTCCTGGGATTCTTCTCCCCTCTTAAATATTATTGAGGACCCCAAAGAACTTTTGTTTATGTGCAGTGTATCTATTGAGAAACTTTAAAATCTTTATTTATTATTTCAGTTTAACACATGAGCATAAACAACACATTTTTGTGAAAAATCTATTTTCCAAAAGAAAAAACATTAGAGAGAAGAGCAGCATTGTTTTAAATGTTTGCAAATCTCTTCAGTGTCTAGTTTAATAGAAGACAACTGGATTCTCATACCTGCATCTGCATTTAATCTATTTTTTAAAAAGTATTTATTTATTTGTTTGAGAGAGAGAGAGAGCAGGGGAGCAGCAGAGGGAGAAGTAGAGTTCCTGCTGATTGTGAAGCCTGATGTGGGACTGGATCCCAGGACCCTAAGATCGGGACCTGGGCCAAAATCAAGAGTTGGACCCTTAACTGACTAAGCCACTCAGGTGCTCTGGCATTTAATCTTTTGTGATATTTGGTTTGGTGAAATACAGGAAGAAAATCCCAGGCTCATACAGATATAGTGTTGGAAAGCGGAGAGAGTATTAGAACAGTCTATCAGGTCACTGTAGTTATTCTTTGAAACTAAAACAAAACTCAACAACAAGTGGTACTTTCCTCAAAGTTGCAGTAAGGAATCTGAAACATATCAGTGAGTTTTCATACTCTATTACATTGAAATCCACTACTGTCTTGATTTTAAATGGGTCTTTTAATCATGCCTGATTTTATAACATCAGCGATTGGTCATTTGGAAAATAGTGGTTCAGTGAGTTATGCAGAACTTCCAAATTTTGACACGTTTCATTATGCAATTCCAAAAAATTAAGTTCAGTATTAGTCACCACTGATCTCATCAGGTGAGTCTTTAGTACTGGGAAGCTATCAGGATCTTGGTGGCAGATAGAAGAGTTTAGAAGCTCTAATTTTCATTCAAAAGATTGAATTTTATAATTGGCAACAAGTCGTCAGTTGTTTTTCTTGAAGTGACAAGCTAATTTTGGTCATTTTTGAAAAAATGCCTGCCGGATACTCAAGTTTGAATGGCCATAGTTTGTCAGTTGTTCTTTCAAGTGAAAACAGTGTTCCAGAGAAAAAGCAGATAATTCACCTTCCAACTCAGATGATGGCATAAATACTTTTCCTTGAGATAGCCGTTATACTTAAACATGCAGCATAAGTGCTTTGTGTGTACTTTCCATTTGGTTGCACCAAATAGGAAGAAGACGTGTACTCAAGGGTTGAGATTTCTTACCAGTAATAATTTTTTGAACTTAATCAGGGACGTTCTCAAGTGAAACTGGCATTTTCTTTTTACTGAGAGACAGTAGAAAATACAGAGATGACTCGTCTAGTCATCATGCTAACATGCCAGCGCTTCCATCCACCATTGCTTTTTGCGTCATCGTTGCCAATGTCAAATGGTAAAAGAGGCATACAACGCTTTTGTATTATTATGGAAAGAGTTTTGACCTCAAGGACCCTCAGAAAGGGCCTTGGCAATCCCTAGAGGTCTGTGGACCACATTTTGAGAACCACTGCTCTCAACTTTTGCAGTGGGCCAGCCCTCCCTTGCCAGGATATAAAATAGGCACATTTGGGATGGGAGCTGACGTCTTTTTCACACAGGGCAATTTGCCTTACTTTTTGGAACCTGAGATGGACTTTTTATTTCTCCGCAGAACTGAAGGCATCTGGCTTGGGAGCAAGATTATTCTCCACTCACCTTTAAACTGCCTTGGCTATTACTAAGTCTCTGGCAGTGATATGTTGATTATGTGAATTTAAAGCCCACAGGAGCCAGAGGAATGACAGATCAGATTCCCTTAAACGAGAAATAAAATCCAGGAGCCTGGCAGCGGGACATCCGGCTCTCGCTCCGCCGACCTTTCGTGTCACTCTGGTAGAATGACTGCTTCTGGGCCAGATGGCATGTGGCTTCCACGGAGATGTCTCAACCTGTTTCCTAGCATTAATTGTGCATGTCGATACTCTGGCTTTGTGCAGTCCATAATTCTTCATTGTCAGCCTCATTCAGATTTCTTTTGAGGCAGCCGGATTCTAACAGGCCTCCATGAGTCAAAACAATTCTGAAAGGTCCACTTTCTTTTAAATCTCCAAGCCCAAACCATTTTATATCCAATCACTGTTACAGGCTGACAGACACTGAATTTCTCTTTTGTCAATCGAATGGAAGTCTAGCAACTTTTAAGAGCACCGAGATTGGAGGACAGAGTCTCTGTGCCCTAAAGGAGACTGCTGAATGGAAGCCCATTTAACTTTTTGTTTAAAGGCACTAAATATGGATCAGTTTGTAAAGGCAGCTTTTCAAGTGTAGCAAGATAGCTTCTTAAATCTGATGGGCATAAATGGAAGGTCAATACCCTTTATCTTATCAACAATTTCACCAAATAATATTTATTAAGGGCTTTCAGATCCAGCTTCTCAGCTATAAACAAACAGATACTCAAAGCCGAGCTGTTGGAAGTGTTGAACCAGAGCAGCTCTGGGTGTGAAATGTCTAAATTAGAAGTTAACGTCGCCCGTCTGTGGTAAAGCATGCTTCCGTAACTCAAAGGCTGAACTTAAAGAATGTATCTCTAAAATAATTTGAAGTAGGCGGAATGAGCAACAAAAGCAAATTGAGCCAAGTATGAAGGAGAGCTGGCTTTTTTCACTCAGGGTTAAAGTGTCAGGACAGAATTGTGTCATCTGAGAAATATCTCAGTTTAGACAGAGAAATGTTGGTTCTAGGAAAGAAGAGGAAATAACTTATGGACATTCTGTTTGACAGACTTTTTTCTCTTTGTATTCACGATGTTTGAATTATGTGCACATTGCTAAAAAAATAAAAAAGAATACCGAACCCTCACAAAGAGCCTGGCAAGCAAGTAGTTGTACTTGGAAAGCAGGAACATGTGCATATATCTGAATGCTGTCTGGTTTAGTTTGGGCTCAGAATTCTGGTTCATTGTTTACCATAAGGGCACAATACCCATACTGTTCCAAGAACCACTGTGACTTACGAAAAAGTACATCTTTTTTTTTTTAAGCCAAAATAATTTCAAATTATCTAAAAATTAAATCGGCCTGTACCGGGAGGCCTGGTTTGAGAGAACTGGCCTTAGTGTTTGGGGAGGTGAGGTATGTTTGGAGACTCTATGAGGTAGGCCCGTAAGGAAGTTACTTGCATGAAGGAGCACACTGCCTCCTGGGAGTGAATGAATCCTAAGAGGGTCCCCCATTGCTGGAATACCGAGAAAGTTCAAGAACTAGGGGAAAATGTGAGAGGCAAGTGGCTTTGTATGTTCAGATTTAAACTAGCTATGGTGAGCTTGCTTGCACTGCCTGAGTCCTTGCGGTGCAGAGCATGGTGGGGGGTGGGGGATGGGGAGCGCATAACTGAGAGCAAGTGAAAAAGACGGTTTCTGAAAAATCTCTTTATGACTTCAGGGAGAGTAAGTCTGAAGTGCTTTGTAGCCCACGTAACAGAGTGAAAGAAGGAGGGCAACGAAGTCCATTTATCTTCTTGGACTCAGCAGCACCTTCAGTGAATATTGTTTCTTTGCTGGGGAAGCAGTGACTTTGGGCATAGGTGGGCGCTGGTGCCTTTGGTGGCTCTCTGGGCATTGCTATGTTTCCACCATTGGTATAGCCAAGAATCTGAACAAGCCAGAGCCAGAGAAAAGAGGATGGTGGCTGAGTACTGAAACTAATATGACTACCTGTCATTGTGTTAAACAATGATAGGACTGGGGATAGTTTTCTGGTCCTATGTTAAACAATTCTGAGAATAAACAAAGTTAACTATGTGTTCCAGGAAATACTTCTTCCTGGAAGATAAATTTGTGAGCCAGTTGAAAGAGTTTATTTATAGCATATTCCTTATAAAGAGTTGCTTCACTGTTCACGGTTCCCTGTGCTTACCAATCTATAACTGTCGTATTATCAAATCTGCCCAATCCACCATACAAGACCTATCTTAATATTACCCAGCCTAGTCCCTAAGATCACACCCTGCTATCCCACTTTTGAGACAATAGATTCTGTTAAGGGAGTGTTCTCCAGTACTGTAGTAAGTCTTAAAAAACTTGGCTTCGGTTGATCAATTTTTTGGTATTTTTGGGGGCAAATTGATAGTCAACAAAGCCAAAAGGCTGAATGTCTGAACATTCAGGAGAGACCCGCTGAGGTGTAGGGGAGCCACAGTTTTGGGTGGGGGTAGAGCCAAGTAAATATGGTTTGTTATTCTTTTGGTAGTCCAATTTCTACCTGCAGGAAGGTGAGACCTGGAGAAATTTGGCCTATACATCCATAATAATTTTTAAAGAAAGAACAGCAAATGTCTAGCCCTGTGCAATGACCATGTTCACTACTTCCACATAATTTTTCCTTAAGAAAATAAATACTGTGCTCCCTTCCTCCAGACAAAGATGATTTTAAATTCATTGTATCATGACAAAATCTTAGAGGTGTGTATGTATATATGTATGTATGTGTGTACATATAGATGTACACAAGCACACACACGCACACACCCCATCAAGGGATTTAAGGCAGTTTACAGAAATGCATTGGATGAAAATAAGAAAGACAATCTAGAAGGCAATGGCCTATGAGTTACTACTGCACTCCCCTTCCCCATTCTCATCAGTCTATTTCCACAGTTAGAGGCCATTTTCTCTTGTGGCTCATGAAGAATCACTTAGCAATCTCGACAGCTCAACTAAAGCTCTTTTTTCCCCTGTCCCACCTATGCCTGAATCCTTCACTGGAGTAGTGAGAGAGAAAAGGAAAGACCCTGGAGGTCCAAGCTGCGTGGGCCAGAGGAGGGCAAGTCTTTGGTGCAGTTTGAGCTGAAACGTGCATTCCACTGCCACTAATGATGGGTTACCAGGCACAGAGAATTCTGGATAAGGAGATGGCCTTGATGTTCACAGACAAATTTCTTTAAAGCTCATTTCCAAGCATGTGAGCAAAGCCAAATTTGTGTCTCAAATTGCAAGGACTATGAAGGGGATGCCTGTTGGTGAAGAATTTGAATATAACAAAGATGGGCAGTTTGACTGTAAAGGAGGGGAACTGTTGGGAAAAAAGAAAAAATTTCCCAAATACCTTCAGGAGGACTATAAGATGAATATCATAGGGGAAAAGGATGATTCGCCAGTGCATTTCTGTGACAAATGTGATTTGCCTATTCAAATTTATGGGCCAGTGATTCCATGCAAATATGCCTTTTGCTATGACTGTGCTAATTTATATGATGAAAATGAAGATAAGATGTGTCCAGGCTGTAGTATTCCTGTACTGCTCATCGGGGAGCATATGCAAAGTTCCGTCCTCATGGGCAGCACTGTCGAAGGATGCAAGCAAACGTATATGTCTGAAAAAGACTTACAAGCTCATATCAACCACCACCATAAGAAAGCTGAAAAACTTAACTGTGCTCCACCTGGAAAGGTTCATCGTCATATTGCTTTACTGACACCTGATATCCATGCAACGCGCCAAGGACCATATGAGCCGTATCCCATCAGAGCAGCACATCGTGATGTCACCACCTCCTGTGCACCCTGTGCCACGGAAGGATCTACGTGCTCCTTCAGCAGTTGTCTCCACTTCCACCTCCCTCAGTCCATCAAGAAACCATTAGTATTTCAGTAAGAGAACACAGCAATTTGATCATCATCCCTATTCAGGATGACTCAAATCCTGGTGCTAAAGCACCCTCTCCACCTGTTCCAGCTCCTGCTTATCATCATCCTGAATATTGAAGTCAATCAGTGGAATGACACTCTTATCCAATTATGCCTCTAGAGCATGTACACCCCCCCCCCATCTTCTCCACAACCACTAAGCCAGCCAACGTCATATCTCTCTAGGATTCAGGTATTCCTTGCTTGGTTTGTAGTCAAGTGCCACCTCCACCCATGACTTCTGATCTATCACCATTAACTTCTTCCCCTGGATATATTATTGCTCAGGTACTACCTTAGATGAATTCTCTCTTCCAGGATGTCCTCTTTCTCAAAATGGTGGCCCACCTGTAAGTGGATTCCCTTTTAACCATCATAATCATAACTCTTTACCCCAGTTCACTGAAGAACAAGAAACTCTGAGCCTTCCATTTAAACAACCACTTGGAACAAATCCTGGTATATGGCCTATGTCAAAAGGATTTTTACCTCCTTCACCAATGCAAGGTTCACTTTCTTCAGCTCCACTTCCTAGATCTCATTATTCAGATCAGATAATAAGATGTAGATTATCTTAACAATGATAATAGTATTTTGAATTGAAGAGCTGATGAAAAAACCTTAAATATAGTTAACTTTTTAATTAAACATTGTTTTGGGAAGGAAAATTACCTCTTAAAAACACTTAGGGGGCACTTGGCTGGCTCAGTTGGTAGAGCATGTGACTCTTGATCTTGGGGTCCTAAGTTCAAGCCCTACATTGGGCATAGAGCTCACTAACAAACAAAGAACACTTAGGATCTTGTCTCTTAAAATGGTTTTAAACCTTGATTTTAGGATTCATTTCAAGTTCTATACTGTGGTATGGATAAATGACTCAGTTAAGCACACCTATATTTTACAACGTTGTTCCCTTAGCATTATTAATGGACCCAGAGGTGATCTTTTGTAATATGAGTTCCTGAAATAAATTTGCATTGTTCGACTTCTAAAACTATTGTTTTTGTTTAGGGTTTTTTCCTGATATATTTTGCGAACCTGTGTGAAAGGAATTTCATACTGAATTTGAATCAACCATACTGAATTTCAGTATGGTTGTAAAAATGCTATGTTTTTGTGAATTTAAGCACAGTCATATACTGGTTTTTTTTTGAAAACCATGTTTTACCACTAATTTCCCAAAGAATAGTAGAACTCCTGTAAGTACAAATCGAGATATATGTAAGACAGATTGCTAAATGGTAGGGAATTATTTCCCATGTTAGGCACTGAAATGTTGAGGTATGATAATATATAATGCATTTCACTCGGATGCCTTTCCATTTTTAGGCAGTTCCCAAAGCACCAAAATACATTGGAACTGCAGTACTTTCATGGATTTATGTTTGTAATATTAAAAGGTATATTACTAAATCATTTGGAAAGATATGGGCAAAGTAATTGACTCTGTAGGCTCCAAGCTGATGGAGATGCTGTTACTTGTTAATACTATTTTTCAGAATGGTTGGAATCACATAATGCATCACACTTATTAGTCTTAAGTAACATTATGTTCTAGCACTGTTTAAATGGCGTTATTTAGGTGAAGTGTGTGCTACTCTTATCATTGTCTTAAACTAAATATTTAGGCATAGTTTTTTTTTTTTTTAGTTTTGTGTATTTTAAAAGATTTTATTTATTTATTTGAGAGAGAGAGAGAGCGTGAGTGAGCAAGGGGAGTGTCAGAGGGAGAGGGAGAGGCAGAGAATCTCAAGCAGGCTCTGCATTGAGCACAGAGCCCGAGGCAGGGCTGATCCCACAGCCCTGGGATCATGACACGAGCCGAAACCAAGAGTCAGATGGTCAACTGACTGAGCCACCCAGGCATCCCTAGGGATAAATAGATTTTATTATAATTCCCCATTTCATGGTAGAGTTTGGGCCTGTTCTTATGGTTTTTTTGTTTATTGGGCTTTAAATTACAATTTAGGTGCCATGGAGGAATTAAAATAATGTATCAATGATACCCGTTTATATAGGCACAAACTCACATTTCCTTGGGTTTCTTTATTATGTGATGTTTTCCTTTAACTTGAGACAGAAAAAATACTCTTTCCTGTTTCTTTTATTGGTGAAGGATTCTAAACTTGGAACATTTTAGCATGAAATTACCACTGAAGACTGCCAGAGGACTTTGTACTGGAGAAAAGTGATTACTAAATTGCATGAATTTCACTTTAAAATCATTTTTTTGCATTACAGGGACTTGTTATATTCCTGGTAAGGTAACCACTTATACTTTATACAGAAATCATATGTATGAATTTACATTCTTAGGATATTATTATATATCATTTGAATAAACATCTGTGTCTTTTTCTCCCCTAAATGGTACATAATAGAAACATGAAATGTGTAGTATGTGGATATAATTTATCAGACAGTTTATAGTATATAAATTTAGAACATGTTTCTTTTTGGCAAAGGATAAACTGATGGCTAATTTATCATTTTATTCCATTGGAGTCAGGCAAAGCAAGTTCTTTTTTTTTTTGGCTGATCAGATGCAAATACATATCTGAGCTTAGAGCTGAAGTAAGAAATCATATAAACAGCCATTTTAACCTTGATCAGCCTGAAATAACTAATACATATATTTTTAAGTAAGTGATGTATCACAGCTAGCAGTTTGAGAGTCCAGCGTTAATGCAGTATTTCTAGTGAGAAAGCCTTGTTATTAAAAGCACAGAGTGTAATACTGTGAACTGTTGGTGATAAATGCTTCTTTTTTTTTTTTTAAGATTTTTAAAATTTATTTTTGAGAGAGAACGTGAGCAGGGGGAGGGGCAGAGTGAAAGGGAGAGAGAGAATCCTTGAGCAGATTCCCAGTTAAGCGGCAACACAGGGCTCAATTCCAAGATCGCGGTCATGACCAGTGCCGAAATGAAGAGTCACTTGCTTAACCAACTGAGCCACCCAGGTGCCCCAGGGGTAAATGCTTCTATCATATTATTGTAGGTACTTGGACTGATACAAACTTGTTTCCCTTGTTTGCCTGAGTTCAGAAACTGCTAAAACACTACTCTTAAGATACAATCCCATTATTTGTTTCTTGTAATAAGAAGATAGTCAAATTCACTTTACATCTTCTTAACTATTAATGAAGAACTCTCCTGCTTTTATCTAAATTCACAGGGGTTGAACGTGATAGGAAATCACTTAGATGATGTATTGGATGAAACATCAGTATTGTGATAAAATTTCACAGGCTACAAGAGGTAGAATTTTAAGAGACGATTTATTTTCCATTAGGTTTAGGAAATACAATATTATGCAGCAAAGCAGATCAGATGAATGTGTTATAGCAGACAAAACCTTTAAATGGCTTTAGGTGTCAACTCATTCAGGGATTGTTCAAATGACTTTGGTGGGCAGAAAGATACAATTAATGTTAATGCTCTTTTCTTTAAGGGAAATAATAGTGTGAATTCTGCCTTATATTGGAGAAGGTTTTGAAGCTATAATGGACATAAGTCTAAATGAAATGTACAGTGCATTTTATTACTCTGAAAACTGCTTAGGTAGCAATTTAATTCTTTTTTTAAAAAATATTTTATTTATTTATTTGACAGAGAGATAGAGAGCACAAGTAAGCAGAGCGGCAGGCAGGGGCAGAGGGAGAAGCAGGCTCCCCACTGAGCAGGGAGCCTGATGTGGGACTTGATCTCAGGATGCTGGGATCATGACCTGAGCCGAAGGCAGATGCTTAACCAACTGAGCCACCCAGGCGCCCCAGTTTAATTCTTAAAAACAACAAAATGGATGCATAAATACTGAAAAATAGCATGTATAAAAAAAATCAGGGAAAGGGAAAATAAAGGTAGAATAAGTAGTAAAATTAAGCCCAAGTTAAATTTGGAACCAAAAATATTTGAGCCAGAAAATTCTGCACATTGTTAATGTTGGATGAAATGTGGTTGAAGCAAAGAAGCAGGTTTAAAAACATGCACATTTCACGGAGAACATAAATCTGATAGTGAGCAAAAGATCCTTTGCGGGTGCTCATAAGATGGCCAGTGTGTGATGTAGGGTGGTGATTCCCTATGCTGACCGCATGAGAGAATATCCTGGAGAGTCAGCTGAGAATAGCAGCCTTTGCCTTGTTCCTACGGGATTCTGATTCAGTAGGTTTGTGGGGTGGATGGGTCTAGTAATCTGACCTTTCAGTAAGTATTCGAGGTGATTTGGGAGCAGCTGCCTAACAAATTCAGTCACTGGTCACCTGGTCCCCATTCTCGGCTGCCCACCCTCCTTTCTGTACACAGTGACCAAGGCAATCATTTGAGAATGGAAATCGGTCCTCAGTAGCTTTGTATTGCAATTCGCGTCTGATTTCTTCTCCATGGCCATACAATTATGTATGTATTTAACTCCTCTGAGTTTCTAAGCTCTTGACCTGCTGTTCTTTCCTTACTCCCTCTCGTCTAGCCACACGGCCTTTCCTTCAAAACACAGACTACCAAATGTGTTTCTGCCTTTGCATTCTGCACTTGCAGTGAAAACTGGGGTCATCTCAGGACTATGTCTACACTCTTGGAGGATGGAAAGCCTACAAATCAGTAATTAAAATGTCCAGTCCAACGTGATGGTCAAACTTTGGAATCAATGTAAGGTGAGGCCTTTCTCTACTTTTCGAGCTGAAGCTGATGGAAAACTAGCAGTTAGGGGAGGATGTTGTGGTCAACTTCCTGCCTTACCCATATTTGTTTTTATGTCTCTTCCTCTGCTTCCTTAAGTGGACGTCTTTGCCCTCCAGAGTTGAAGTGCGAGGGATTGAAGGAGGAGAGGTAAGAGACTAGGAAAGGTCTCACTTGACTGGCACTATATGAAACTGGCTTACTGCTTTCCGGGCCTGACCACAGGTTTTAAGAATTGATTCTGTCTTCTATGGGCACTTTTGTGGTTGATACGAATTGCTTTCATTGCTCTAGACCTTTCCCTGGAGTTTCCTTGAGGAAGATGAATGCCTCTCTCTTCCAGTTAGTTCTTTATTTCTTCTTCAGCCTCTGAGAATCTGGCGATACCTACAGCTTCTGTCCACTGCATTGTGTTTATCCCTCCAGGTGGCTCTCTGGTACCAGGGCCCAAGATCACTTCCATAATGGCTGCCTTTAGTGAGGGGCAGTTTCTGGCCCACGAGAAACAGACTTCCTTTTTCCTAATAAACTCTGGCTCTGCCAGCCGATCCCAGTGTTGCCAGCTCCCTCTTCCTCAGCTGCCCGAGAAATTAGTCAGCTTATCTCCTCAACTTAGGTTTCCAGACGGCAGTCCGGAGTGTCCCTAATGCTTCAGAGAACACATACTTAGCTCTCTCAGTGGTCTCATCGAAGTGCCCTTCTCCTGGGAGGTGAAGGGGGGAGGCATCTTTCATCCCTTCTTCTAAGTGGGGAGGTGGTGTTGGGACTCACAGCATAGCAAAATCCAGTGCCAGTCTAGGTTCTGATTGATCAGTGCCCACGCCATACCGTTGGCTAAATATTCTTTATTATTACTCTGGATCCGACTATTCTTGATTTTCAAGTAGCTCAGGAACCCCAGATAGTAAAAGGCAACCTGCTTGGATTGTGTCTGTAAAAACTAAGGAAGAGGAAGAAGTAGTGATTAAATGGATAATTCAGAAAAAACATATCGGGAATTGGGCTTTTCTTGGCAAAGTTTTATTATCTGAAATCATTCTGAAAAGTGTCACAATTTGGCACACCTCATTACAGTTTCAACAATATGATGCCAAATAAAATCATGCCATTTTTTCTTTGACAATATAGTCGATAGCTATATTTCATTTCCAATAGGGAGAACTCAGTTGTGTTTTAAGCCTCTTTCAAGGTCAGACCCAGGTAAAAATGTGATACAGATGGTGTTCATATTTGGTTGGCATGAAGTCGGGATACAGAACTCTTTTTCCTCTGCTGAATGAAACTGGTTTTGTTTCGTTTTTTTCATCACATGTCGCCACAGCATAGGAAAGAGTTGGACGGTCCTCTTACCTCACTGACCGTCACTCACTGAGCTTTAACTTCTCCCCTCATATCTGACTTGGATATTCTCTTTGGTCTATGCATGTGGTAGACTGGTGGCCATGTTGGCTTTAATTCTCCATTCCTTCCTAAATCTATACCCTTTCAGCATACCTTCACCATTCTTCTTATAAAGAAGTGGAGTCTCTTTTCCCACCCCCTTGAATGTGGGCTGGCTGGGTGATTTGCTTTGGCCAACAGAATGATGTAGAAATGTCAGTGTTCCAGTTCTGAGCCTAGTGTCCTTATGTCCTTCCACTGTCTCTCAGAGCCTTGCTACCATCAGAACAAACCTGGCCTTCCTTGCTGGTACATGAGAGAACACCTTGAGGAGAGCTCATTTTTTCCCCTTCACACCCATCTTAGACAAACCTGAAGTCAGCCAACCTCGAAACATGTGAGTGCCAGCCAAAATGAGCAGAGCTACCAAGCCAACCCACACCTGACCACAGACCTAGGCAGGCGCTCATCTGAGACCAGGAGAACCACTCAGACTACCTGTAGTGTTATGAGCAATCATAAAAATGCTTAGAGCTTTAATTCACTGGGTTTTGGGATGATTTGTTACACAGCAGTAGCTAACTAATATGAACCATTTTTGCCTTCACTTTCCCTTTTTCATCAGAGAATTACACACTATCCAGTTTTACGATGAAAGTTTGCTCTAATGTAAGGTGTTTTAAAATATGAATTACAAGTGTTTGTTGTCACTACATGGAGAGAGTTCACCTTTGGAATGCTTTAATATGCTAAATGTTTTCTTCAGGTTTTGTCCTCTTCGCATATTCATTTTTCCGTTTTCTCATTACTATCCAAGTTATAAGAATGATTAACCTTCAGTAATAAACTGAACAGTAACCACAAATAAACTGTGGAGGATTTAGCTTAAGCAGACATTACATATAGGCCTGGTGTTTCCTAGAGTCTTGGTGATCAAATTACTGAAGACTATATGTAAAGTCTTGTGCTTATCAGCATAAATTCTTATTCCAGACTTTCTCTTCCAAATTGGTATCCTGGGAGCCATTCGTGTAATAGGTGAGCTATCTATGGTAAAGATTTAGCTGTATGCTTTATGACTGACAGATCTGTATTCAGGAGGATATTGACTTACGGTCAATATGGTGCATATTCTTTATCTTTGTTTCTAAGGAGGCTCAAGTTAGAATGGGTTTCCTTGGAGGAAAACCCTCCTTTTAACCTCATCCTTTCACGGTTCCCAATAATCTGAAATAGCTTTCTAAGTTGATGTCCTCAAACTTTTTTTTTTTTAAGAAATTTATTTTTTTCTTTCCTTTAGATTTATTTATTTGAGAGAGAGAGAGAGAGAGAGTACATGCACATGAGTGGGGCGAGGGGCAGAAGGAGAAGGAGAGAAGCTGATTCCCCGCTGAGCATGGATCCTGACTCGGCTCAGTCTCAGGACCCTGAGATCATGACCTGAGCCTGATACCACTTGGCTTCATTTTAACAGTGAGGAGCAGTTGGGCAAACATCTGTTTTAGGGGCAGTTGTCTGCATAATCTTAGGTTTTCAGTTTAGAATATACTTAAAAATATAATTTGAAATACTTTTATTTTTTATTAGGGAAAATGCTTTAAAATAATTGTGTCTTAGTTTATAAAAGCAAAACATGTTTATTATTAAATGTTTATACAACATAGGAAAAGATAAATAAAAATGAAAATTATCCATAATTCTACAGGTATTCTTTGTATATATTTCTATATGCATATATATAGTACTCCGTAAAAAAAATTTCTAAGTTTTGGGTTCTTGGATGGCTCAGTCAGTTAAGCATCTGACTCTGGATTTCTACTCAGGTCATGATCTCAGGGTCGTGGAATCGAGCCCCGCGTTGGGCTCTGTGATGGGCATGGAGCCTGCTTAGGATTCTTTCTCTTCCCTCTCCCTCTGCCCTTCCCACCACCCCTCTCTCTCCCTTTCTAAAAAAAAAATTTTCCAAGTTTCTAGACTGGACCTTTTCTACAATCTTTGTCTTTTATTAATAATTAATTATTTAAATTAAAGTTGTTAGAAGGTCAACTTTTACTTTTTATCTTTTAAAACTACGTGGCTTATTTGTATTTTAACATATAATAGCATTTGCTATGCTTTAGTTAGGGGTCAATATACGTAAATTATTTAGGTTCTTTTTTTTTTAAGATTTTATTTATTTATTTGACAGAGCGAGAGAGCATAAGCAGGGGGAGCAGTAGAAGGCCAAATGTAGATGCTTAACCATCTGAGCCACCCAGGCACCCCAAATTATTTAGGTTCTTAATGTAATATCTATATGGTCACTTAAAATTGAAAACATTAGGGACGCCTGGGTGGCTCAGTCAGTTAAATGTCTGTCCAGCTCAGGTCAGGATCCTCGAATCCTGGGATCGAGTCCCACGTCCAGCACCCTACTCAGCGGGAAGCCTCTTTCTCTGTCTCCCTCTGCCCTTCCCCTAGCCCCCATGCTCATACTTGCTCACTCTCTCTCCCTTTCAAATAAATAAAATCTCAGAAAACCTGAAAACATTAACTCTAGTTTACCCCTCACTCTGCCTGTGTTTCATTGCAATCAGTATACCTTTCTCTAGGGCAAAGATATCCACACGCCTATGTGTATTTATAGGAGATTAGGAGCAAAATAGTAGCCTCCGAAACAGGTGCTTTGAGAAAGAGCACTACCTTGGTCAGTATGATTACCGTTAAGTGTATTTTATCATAGGGACACCTGGGTGCCTCAGTCACTTGAGTGTTGGACTCTTGATTTTGGCTCAGGTCATGATCTCAGGGTCATGAGATTGAGCCCCAAGTCGGGTTCTGTGCTCAGCACGGAGTCTGCTTTAAGATTCTCTCTCTCTCTCTCCCTCTCTCTCTCGGCCCCTCCCCCTACTCACTCTCTCTCAAATAAATAAATAAATAAATAAGATCTTTTTTTTTTAAAGTGTATTTTATCACAAACCAATTGTTACCAAATCTTTTCCTATTCTCTTTTTTTCTTTCTCAATGCCGCTGACTCTGAAAGGGGCTGGCCATGCATTAAGCCAGGGAGGAGTGGGAGGACACTGCACACTGTTCTGTAAAAAGTATCTGATGAAAATAAAACTACGTTTTTTGTTCTTACAAGTGTATAAGTAAATATTTGTATGGGATTTGAACATTAAATTCATTTTGCGCTTTGATATGCTAGCAACTCAGAGTTGTTTACAGTTATCATCTGGCCCACTTCCCTTGGCTATAATACGGACACCTTAGCCCCTGTGAATCCATTACTACATCATCATCCCGGCCAAGGGACTTCTCCTCTAGTGCTTCCTCTCTTGGTGAATGGTTCCCTTAGTCAACCAGATGTACCAGCTAGAACCCTGGTGGTCATTCCTTAGTCCTCCACACTCCTTCCTCACTCCCCATATTTAACTCGTAACCAAGCCCTGTAGGTTCCACCTTCACTACGGTGCAGGTATTCATTGCTTCTCTGGGCACTGCTGGAAGAGATTCCTTATCTCTTTCCCTGCTTCTGATCTCAACACCAGCCTCATTCTTCTGCCAACACTGCCAAGTAAGCCCGGTGATGGGTAAGTCTGTTTATAGACATCCATGCACAGCTCTAGCATTTGAGATCATGTCAAATTCCTTTGCTTAGTGAGGAAAGGCCTCTTTACCAGGCCTGTCTCCCTCTCACCCTCTCTGGCCCTATTTCCCACCACTTGCCCATGGGCAGCCTTTTCTTTAGTCAATGTCCTCCTGAAAAAAAAAAAAAAAAGAAAGGTAGTTTCCCTCTGTGTCTTTCCATACGGGTTTCCCTCTGCCAAATAGTCCTTTCCTTGTTTTTTCCCCCACTTTTCTTTTTCTTTCTTCCTTCCTTCCTTTCTTTCTTTCTTTCTTTCTTTCTTTCTTTCTTTCTTTCTTTCTTTCTTTCTTTCTTCCTTCCTTCCTTCCTTCCTTCCTTCCTTCCTTCCTTCCTTCCTTCCTTTCTATCTATCTATCTATCTATCTATCTATCTATCTTTCTTTCTTTCTTTCTTTCTTTCTTTCTTTCTTTCTTTCTGAGGGGTTATGTTTTTCAAGTCTTAGTAGAAATAGCGCTTCTTTCTAAAACTTCCTCCAACCAAGTGCCTGATTTTGATGCCTCTGCACTGTGGTAAGTGTACCGTTTGTATGTTTACATCATGCCAATTATCACAGGGTATTTTAATTGTTTATATACCTTTCTATTCCGCTCAACTAGTGGGTCTCAAAGTGTGGTTCCCTGACCAGCAGCATCAGCTTCACCTGGCAGTTTGTTAGAAATGCATTCTTAGGCCTCCCCCCCACCAACCCCGCCATCATTTAGGAACTCTGGGAATGGAGCGCAGCAGTTTGTGTTGGGAGCAAATCATTTAATATCTTATGATAGGGCAAGACTGGCTGGCCCTATTGACATGCTAAGAAACATGGGTATTGTTTGGAAGAAGATGCATGAATATTGCACGAATACTGTCCTCCATGCCAACTTTTCTTAAAGAGACTGGCAACAGCAAGGAAGTCCAAAATGCCCCAAAGCATTTCAACACTTGTATTTGCTGCTGTAATGAATTCACACAGACTTAGTGGCTTAAAATAGTAAAAATTTATTATCTTACAGCTTTGGAGGTCACAAGTCTGAAGTGGTCTCACTAGGCTAAAATCAGTGTTGGCAGGTCTGAGTTCTTTTTGGACGTTCTAGGGGAGAAACAATTTCCTCAGTTTTTCTAGATTCTAGAGGCTTCCTCCATACCTTCCTTCGTGACCTCTTCCTCCATCTTCAAAGCTAGCAATGGCCAGCTGAATCTTTCTCATGATGCCACCTTCTGGTTCCAATCTTCTGCCTCCCTCTGTCCCATTTGGGGGTTGAGAATTACTCTGCTTACCATGACATTTACTCTTGTCTTTTAGAGATTTAGGTAAAATTGATAGTGCCTTTTGCCTTAATGGATGGGTTCTTTGGAGAGATCTAGGATTCCCTTCCTACATTGTAAATTCTTGTGAAGAAAGTAGTTTGAAATTTTCGTGTTGATTTAGAACATTTTATTGAAAAGAGGACTCCTCCCCGCCAAGGCTTTATAGTTGTGAATGTAAAATGTGAACTTCACTCAACGTTACCCAAGGAAACATCCCAGATGGCAACTAGAGACCATGAGGTCTATGAAAAGAAGTGTGTCTGTATGTTAAAAATAAATCAGAACAAATCAGCTTTAAATATTTAAAAAAGGGAAATAATGTGTTATTAAATAATATATCTTTGGAGAAGGAGCAGGTACATGCTTTTTAAAACTTTTCTCAAGAGCCTGGTTTTACATCAAACTCACCAAGTCTTTTATTCTCGGCATCCCTTTTCATTCACAGTAAAGACCGCAAGTGTTTTTTAAAAAGTTCCTTGTATTTACGAACCCTGGGTGATTGTTCACATCTGCCTCTTGTCTGTCTTCTGAACCATAGCATCCGAAGCGCTGTCGTCAGTGGCTACCTTATCACTGTTCCAGGTTTTCCTTCGCCGTCCGCCATAGGTTTGGGGGCTCTCTTGAATTGTCTGTGTCTTCTTCAGTCCACCTTCACCCATGAATCTGCCCTGCCAGACAGCTGCAGTTCCACGCATCCCAGTTGAGAGGGATCCCCGTCTCATTTTTGTGCCCAGCCCTGGCTTCCAGAGTCTCCACCATATCAGAAGCGTGGGTCCCCAGTTGCGAAAGAGGGGTGTTCTTCAGTTACTTACATGAAGTAAGTGTAAGAGACACAAAACTTTTCAATAACTCTATCTAAACGACTGGCCCTTAACTTCAGCTGCTGCCTCCAGGGAGCTCTCTGAGAGGGAGAGACGGGAAGCACTATTACAGGGAAGAGTGTTGTGAGTAATGGGGAATCTCTGGCAGGCAACCTTCAAGCCATAACTTGTTATTTTCCTGCCGGAAGATGGAAAGGTCTGTAGGATCGCTGCAGACCCCCTGCAGGAGGCTTTGCCTTGTAGGGCTCTGGCAGAAGGTATGCGAGAACCCACTTACACTGCAGAAGAGTTAGTACCTTCATGTCTGCATTCGTACAGATCTGTGCACTAGCAAATAATGATGGAAATGGAGCCGAAGGAATGCATTTGATGAAGGCTGTGAACTTTAAGTAGTGAACTTCGATAAGCTAGCATTTAGAAACTGAGAATACTGTTTGAATGCAATATACGTCACCTCTGATATGAGGGCAGGTCCAGTCCTACATGGACCAATTTGGACCAGCATTGGGCAGTACAGAAATGTATTTGTGGACAGTATACCAGTAACATCAGAGAGGAAATGAATTGCAAATGGAAAAGGCTTGCTATGATTATCCTTAATCAGTGTTTCTATCCATTTCCTAGTGAGAAAGGATGGGTAGTTAAATCAGAATTCTTTTGAACCTTCTGTGAATGTGCATGCCCAGTATCTATAGTTACTTTCTTTACAGAATATGATTAAATTAACTATGAACCAAACTGAGTTTATCCTGTACTCTGAATTCAATACTTAATTTTAAAAATCTTTACAGATCCTGAATTGAAACTGCCCCCCGCACCCGCCAGCTATAGTTAAGGAGAGTAATGTGTACTAGACACGGCCCACCTAACATTTCTCGTCACCATCACCTTACATCAGAATGTAAAGACCTTGCAAACAGCACCCTGAGCTATTGAATTTGGCCAGAACAAATTTCCTTCAGTTTAAGGGAGCTGGAGCTAGCAAGGATTGTGATTCTTTAACTGAAAGTGGAGAAGTCGGGAGAAAATCATGTGGTCAATCCAGACACAGAACCTCTGATTCCTTGCCTCAATATGTCTTTTCTTTTAGGACACTCCGTTGTTTTGTTCTCATCTTGGGTAACTTTTTGGCCTTACTTTGCATGCATTGTTAGAACAGGGAACTGTTCTAAATCTGCAGACGTTTAGGGGCCGTGATTACGGATTCACTCTGAAAGTGTAATGCCTCTCTCATCACCACGCAGCAACTGCCTGGCCACCTGGGAGAGGTTACCCGAGTCAGACCTTGGCCTACCCGCTCTACGGGAATGTAGATTAGGAGAGGGAAATAAGAGGACATTGATTTTCCACATTCTTACAGTGCTTTAATAAAGGGGATTCATAGGATGTTTTTTCTTTGGACAAACCAGCTTTCATCCCCTTTGTTCATGAATCAGCCTTAGAAAAGTTCACGCTTCTAAGAAATGACTTTGTTCCCTCCTAGGCTCCAAATGGAAACTTTTCAAGGCCATATTTGCTACGAGAGATATTTATCATGGAAGTTAAGTAACTTATGCTTTAATTCAAGCGTCCTCTCAGCATCAAGAACAGGTTATTTTCTCCAGAAGGCCCCAGCAGATTCCTGTTTTAAAGAAATTGAAAAGAAATATATTGCTTTCAACAGCCCCCAAATCAATACAGTTTCAAATACAGATGGGACCAAGTTTCCTGTGCTTCATATGTGGGCTGAGGAATGGTGCTGACCTGAAGGCCTGTGTGACCATAATACTTACACTGAAGCCATTGTGCTCTGGGGTGTGAATGACTGTGCCTTTTCTCTCGACATTTTAGATTAAGGTGACCAACCCTTGTACACATCACACAGTAATGATGGCTTTCCGTCCATTCATCTTAAGCAACTTCCCTAGGGAATAGATTTAGGACCAAGCCATTTGAACATCAAAACATATTCCTTTTTCTTTTTTTCTTCCCTCTTAAAAAACAACCTAGAGGGAACCTTAGGGCATCACCAATCAGTGCTTTTTTTTTTTTTTTTTTTAAAGAATAACGTGCGATAAATATGGCTTTAAGCTATAAAGTCCTTGATAGCAGAGTACCAATGTTTTATTTATCTGCCTATCTCCCTCAGTATCTAATTGTGGCTTAGAAAACTAGCTCACTCTATGCCTGTTAAAGAAATGAATCTATAATCTCACATACTAATGCTACAAAAAGAATACCCATTTGTGTTGTAGATTTTAAGTTTTTTTACTTGACATGTAGATTTTTGGTGCTGGGAGAAGGACTTTGATCGTTTTGTATAGTTTCCATTTCTGTGCTGCAATTCTCGAAATTGCTTTTTATCTCTTTGAATTCCGTGAGCACATTTATTTTAAAGCGTTTGTCTGGTAACTCCAATATCCTCCCTTGTATTCCTATTTTTTCCCCTGCTGGTCTTAATTCATGTTGTCATGTCTCCAGCCTGTCTGCTTTTGTTTGCATGTTGGACATTGTATTTGAAAAATTGTTTGTAGAAATAATTTGAGGCCCAAGATGATGCTCTTTTCCTCCAGAGAAGATTCCCATTTGCCTCTGCTAGATGCCCAGAGGCACGAGCATTCTTGATCACCTCTGTCCAGTTTCAGGGACGGGGAGGATTTGAAGATGGCCCACAGTTCCTGCATTCATCTGTGTACTTTCAGTGCATGCTGATTTTTAGGGTGCAGACCTTTGAAGATCTGATCCAAAGTGAGGAAAGTTGACCAGGACTCCCCTCCCCTGGATCTCTTGGTGGCTCCCAGACACCACTGTCTGTTCCTGTAGCTCCACCACATTGATTGAATTATTGCTGAGCCTATCAGCTATCCCCTCCTGGACTATCCAATACTTTCAGGAGTAGAGACTCTAAAGAAGGGTTCATTTCTCAGGGCATCCATTCTCCCCTGCATCTTGTCCAGGTAGTACTTCCCTATCCTGTTAACATTGTGAGGTCCTTAGGCAGAGTAAAAAAATATTTTGTCATACTTTTCTTTCTTTTTTTTTTTTTTTAAAGATTTTATTTATTTATTTGACAGAGAGAGAGAGATCACAAGCAGGCAGAGAGGCAGGCAGAGAGAGAGGGGGAAGCAGGCTCCCCGCTGAGCAGAGAGCCCGATGCGGGGCTCCATCCCAGGACCCTGAGATCCTGACCTGAGCTGAAGGCAGAGGCTTTAACCCACTGAGCCATCCAGGTGCCCCTTTTGTCATACTTTTCTAGTGGTTTTTAGTGGGAGAGTATATCACAATAACCTAATCTGTCATTAGTGGAAGCAGAAGTCCACTCACTCTTTTTTTTTTTTCTTTTGGTTACAGTTGCTTGGTGTTGTATCTTTAAAATGTCCTTTTTGGTTTGGTTAGTTTTATTTCTTTTTTTTTAAAAAAGATTTTATTTATTTATTTGACAGAGAGAGAGACAGCAAGAGAGGGAACACAAGCAGGGGGAGTGGGAGAGGGAGAAGCAGACTTCCCCGCTGAGCAAGGAGCCTGATGTGGGGCTTGATCCCAGAACCCTGGGATCATGACCTGAGCTGAAGGCAGACGCTTAACCAACTGAGCCACCCAGGCATCCTGTGTTTTCGTTTCTTTGGAGAAGATACCTAAGGGTGGAATTGATGAGCCAGAGGGCGGACAGTTGCTTAACTTCATTGGAAACTGCCAGACAGTTCTCCGAAGTGACTGACTGTACCATTCAACCTTAAACTCAATTTAGTTAACATATACTGTATTATTAGTTTCAGGGGTAGAATTTAGGCATTCATCAGTTGCATGTAACACCCGGTGCTCATTCCATCACATGCCCTCCTTAATGCCCATCACCCAGTTACCCCATCCCCCCACCCACCTTTCCTGCAGCAACCCTCAGTTTGTTCCCTAGAGTTAAGAGTCCCTTATGGTTTGCTTCCCTCTCTGATTTTAACTTATTATATTTTATTTTTTCTTCCCTTCCCCTATGTTCATCCATTTTGTCTCTATTTTTTTAGAAAGTATCTACCGATTTTTTATTTTGAGAAGTGATAAAATTAGTATCTTTTCTTATCCCTCTCTACCATTTGATTTGAGTTGATTGCATCATGTTTTTTGTGTTTACCATGACTGTTAAATATATATATATTTTATAGATTTTATCCATTCATTTGACAGAGAGAGAGCACAAGCAGGGGGAGCAGCAGGCAAAGGGAGAAGCAGGCTCCCCGCTGAGCAGAGAGCTCAATGTGGGGCTTGATCCCAGGACCCTGGGATCATGACCCGAGCCGAAGGTAGAGGCCTAACTGATTGAACCACCCAGGCGCCCCTGTTAAATATATTTATATTTTTAAATTTTTCAGTTTAAAATAGCATTAAAAAAATAAAATAGCATCGGACATACAGCCATTAAAAAGGACAGGATATGAATGATACATAGGTGAAGTAAAAGAAAAAGAATAGTTTGGGAAAAAGCTTTAAAGTAAAATAATACTTTTGAAGGTCTAATTTTCCAACTACATAAAGGGCTAATAAATTTAATCCTCTTAATGTGACTATGGATCTGGGGCGCCTGGGTGGCTCGATCGATTGAACCTCTGACTCTTGATTTTGGCTTGGGTTGTGATCACATTGTGATCCTGGGGTCGTGGGATTGTGGGATGGAGTCCTAATTGGGCTCTGCACTCAGCAGGGGGTCTGCTTGGGTTTCTCTCTTCTTCTCCCCCGCCCCCACCGCTCACTCACTTTCTTTCTCTAAAATAAATAAATAAATAATAAATAAATAAATAAAATCTTTTTAAAGCTGTGACTGTGGATCTATCTATTTTTCCTTTTAGTTCTGTCAGTTTTTACTTTACATATTTTCAAGCTATGTTTTTGTTGCTATTGACTTATTTTCCTGGAATACTGACCCCCTTATTGTTACAAAATATCTTTCTTTAACTCAAATGTTACTTTTTGCCTTAGAATCAACTCTTTCTTCTCTTTTTAGGTCATAAATTTTTTTTTTAACTTTAATTCCAATATAGTTAACATATAGTAGTATGTTAGTTTCAGGTGTATGTACAATATAGTGATTCAACAATTCTATACATTACTCAAGGTTCATCAAGATAAGTGTACTCATAATCTCCATCCCCTATTTCCCCCATCCCATCCACCCCCCCTTTGGTAACCATCAGTGTGTTCTCTTTAGAACTTTTTCTGATTATTAGCATAGCTATACTAACTTTCTCTTGGTTATTATTTGCATGATGTTATCTTTTTTACATAATTTTATTTCAACATTTTTGTGTTTTTACATTCAAGATGTCTCTCTTATAGGCATTATATACTTGGGATTCGATTTTTTAATTCACTAAGACAAATCACATTTGATGCAATTACTGATATGAGTTTCTATTCTTCCAAGTTATTTTGTGTTTTCTAACTGACCTACCTGTTTTGTGATTCTTTTTCTTTCCTCACCTTCCTTTGGATAATCAGTATTTTGTTTTTACTCAATGTCCCCCCTCAGTTAGCTTGTTAGTTACATACCCTTTTACTGTTCATTTATTGGTTACCCTAGGGATTATGGCCTGCTTCCTTAATTTATCATTTTACTATAAGTTTTACTTTTCTACTAGATCTTAGTAGAGTTGAACTTTATTTCTTCCCTTTCTGCCTTTTGTGATACTGTCACACAATTTATACATAGATTTTAAACAAAAGACTTTTTAAAAATATTTTATATATTCAGTACTGATTTAGATTTACCTTTATATTTACCTTGGTTTTTTTTTTGTTTGTTTTTTTTTTAATATTTACCTTGTTGTTGTTCTGCATTCCTTCCTGTATTTCCATGTTTCCCTCTGAGATGATTTCCTTCCTCCCTGAGAAACTTTTTACTATTTCTTGTATTGCAGGCCTGCTGGTGATGAATTCTCTGAGTTTTTGCCAAAAGACATCTTTTATTTCACTTACATTGTTGAGTATTTTATGGCATATCAAATTCTAGGTTGGCACTTATTGTAATTTCTGTGCCTTCTGCCTTCTATCACTTTAGAGATCATAGTGTTTTCCCTTCATGTATCTTTTCACCGCTGCTTTAAATTTCTCTCTTTATCTTTGCTTTTTACAAGTCTTACTCTGGGACGCCTAGCTTTGATTTTCTTTAAGTTCATCTTGCCTGGAGTATGCTAAGCTTCTTGAATCTGTGGGTTGGTGCTTTTCATCTACTGAGAAAATTCTCACACTATTTATTATCTTCTCACATATCGTTTCTGCCACGTTCTTTCTTTTTCTCTGCAACTATGTTTTAGATATTTCGCTTTTCCCCTCTTCTTCTTTCTGTGCTTCAGTCTGTGTATTTTTTTTATCAACCTGTCTTCTGATCTTTCTTTCTTTCTTTCTTTCTTTCTTTCTTTCTTTCTTTCTTTCTATTTTTATTTTTTTATTTGACAGAGAGAGAGATCACAAGTAGGCAGAGAGGCAGGCAGAGAGAGGGGGGGAAGCAGGCTCCATGCTGAGCGGAGAGCCCGATGCAGGGCTCGATCCCAGGCCCCTGAGATCATGACCTGAGCCGAAGGCAGAGGCTTTAATCCACTGAGCCACCCAGGCACCTCTGTCTTCTGATTTATGAATCCTATTTTTTGTTATGTCTTACCTCTTGCTAAACATAACTATTTAGTTCTTAATTTCAAATATTGTATTTTTCGGTTCTAGAATTTCAATTTGATTGCTTTTTTATAGACACTATTTCTCTGATATTTCCCATCTTTTCATCCATTCTCCCACTTTTCTGCTCTTTTTGTTGAAGATATTAATCTTAGATATTTCAAAGTTCTTGCTTACTAATTCTAAAATCCAGATCATCTGTGGATGTCTATGAATAGTATCCATTTTCCTCTTGGTTTGGGGCCTCTTTACTTCTGGTAGTATTCAATTCAGTGTCAGATGTTGTGTATAAAAAGTTTTAGAGGTGCAGGATGATGTCATTTTTCTCCAGAGAGGCTTCATCTTTCCTCTTCTACACAGATAGAGGGAGCTGATAGCTCGCTTCCATCAGGGAAATGGACTCAAGGTTGGGTTGTGTTTTCTCCGGTGTCTGTCTACCAGTTGTTTGCTTCATGCTCCTAGGGGACAGGATAGCCCTTGAACAGTTCCAAGTGAGAACCTGAGGTATTCTGGGAGGCTCCTCTACTGTGGTTGATCCCAAGCTCCCGGTCTCCTCAGCGTGGAAAAACTGCTAAGTACAACCCTTTGCTCTTTAGAGGCTTTCCACCTAGGATCCTGCCTCCTGTCTTAGGCAGCTTCAGAACTCGGTAGAGGTTTCGAGGTGAAAACTGGTCAGGTGCAAGACTCAGATCTCTATTCCTCCTCTTTCGCTTCAATCCTAGGCAACTAAAGCTCTGATTGTCTCCCTGCCTTAGTAGCATCCCCTAGCTGGGAAAAGCCTGTCTTCTCAGCTTACCGCAACATGGCTGGAATTGCTCGGTTCCCTCTGGAAAACGTAGAAGCAGAAGGCCACATTCTCGCCAACACCTGTTGTTTCTTGAGCTTTTGATTTTAACCATTCTGACAGGTGTGAGGTGATAAATCATTATAGTTTTGATTTGCATTTCCCGATGTTGCGTGATATTGAGCATCTTTTCGTGTATCTGTCGGCCATTTGGATATCTTCTTTGGAGAAATGTCTGTTCATATTTTCTGCCTATTTTTAATTATATTATTCATTTTGGGGGTATTGAGTTTCATAAATTCTTAATGTATTTTGAAGACTAACCCTTTATTGGATCTGTCATTTGCAAATATCTTTCTCGATTCCATAGGTTGTCCTTTAGTTTTGTTGTTTCCTTTGCTGTGCAGAAGCTTTTTATTTTGATGTGGTCCCAATATTTTATTTTTGCTTTTGTTTTCCTTGCCTCAGGAGACCTATCTTGAAAAAAGTTCCTATGGCCAATGTCAATGTCAGAGAAGTCAACTGCCTGTGTTCTCTTCTAAGAGTTTTATGTTTTCAGGTCTCACATTTAGATCGTTAGTCCATTTTGAATTTATTTTTTGTGTATGGTATAAGAAGGTGGTCCAGTTTTATTCTTTTGCATGTAGCTGTCCATTTTCCCCAACACCATTTGTTGAAGAGGCTCTTTTTCATTAGATAGTCTTTCCTGCTTTGTCAAAGATTAATTGACCCTATAATTGTGCTTTTAGTTCTGGGTTTTGTATTCTGTTCCATTGATCTATGTATTTATTTTTGTGCCAGTACCCTACTGTTTTAATGACTACAGCTTTGTAATATAACTTGAAGTCCAGAACTGTGATGCCACCAGCTTTTCTTTTCTTTTTCAAGACTGCTTTGGCTCTTCAGGGTCTTTTGTGGTTCCATACCAATTTTAGGATGGTTTGTTGTAGCTCTGTGAAAAAATGCTGGTGGTGTTTTGGTAGAGATTCCATTAAATGTGTAGATTGCTTTGGGTAGTATAGACATTTTAACAATATTCTGTTCTATGAGCATGGAATGTATTTCCATTTCTTTTTTTTTTCCTTAAGTTTATTTAATTATTGGGGTGCCTGGGTGGCTCAGTTACTTGAGTGCCTGCCTTCGGATCAGGTCATGATCCCAGGGTCCTGGGATCAAACCCCACATTGGGCTCCCCGCTGAGGGGGAGCCTGCTTCACCCCCTCCCTCTGCCTGCCACTCTCCCTGCTTATGCATGCTCTCTCTCTCTCTTGCTCTCTCTAAAATAAATAAATGAAATCTTTTAAAAATTTATTTGAGTGAGAGAAAGTGAGAGAGAGAGCATGAGCGGGGGGGGGGGGGGGGGGGGGGGGGGGGGGGGGGGGGGG
>CM052901.1:87610306-87790004 GCA_028534135.1 Potos flavus | reverse complement strand
TAAAGACCCTTCACCTCTTTGGTTAGGTTTATTCCTAAGTATCGTATCTTAGTATTTTTGGTGCATTTGTAAATGGGATTATTTTCTTAGTTCTCCCTCTCCTGCTTCATTATTGGCGTATAGAAATGAAACAGATTTCTGTACATTGATTTTGTATCCTGTGACCTTACTGTATTTGTTTATCAGTTCTAGCAGTTTTATGGTGGAATCTTTCACGTTTTCTCTGTAGAGTATCATGTCATCTGCAAATAGTGAAAGTTTGACCTCTTCCTTGCCAATTTGGTTGCATTTTACTTCTTTTCGTTGTCTGATTGCTGAAGCTAGGACTTCCAGTGCTATGTTAAATAATAGTGGTGATGGGCACCTGGGTGGCTCAGTTGGTTAGGCGACTGCCTTTGGCTCGGGTCATGGTCCTGGGGTCCTGGGATCGAGTCCCACATCGGGCTCCCCCTTCTCTGTTGGGAGCCTGCTTCTCCCTTTGCCTGCCACTATCCCTGCCTGCTTGTGCTCTCTGTCTGTCAAATAAATAAAATCTTAAAAAAAAAAAAAACACACAGTGGTGAGAGTGGACATCCTTGTCTTGTTCCTGACCTTAAGGGAAAAGTGATAAGTTTTGCTCCATTGAGGATGATGTTAGTTGTGTGTTTTTCATATATGCCTTTATTATGTTGAGGTATGTTCCCTCTAAACTCTCTTTTTTTTTTTAAACTCACTTTCTTGAGGGTTTTTTTTTATCATGAATGGATGTGGTACTTTTTGCAGATGTTTTTTCTGCATCTATTGAAATGATCCTATGTTTCTTATCTTTTCACTTATTGATGTGATTACCCACTGTGACTTTGTAAACATTTGTCTCTCTTATTGAATTTTCTACCCAACTCTGTCTACCTCAGTTTTAGCAGATAACCTCAATTCCTGTGCCCTGAGGGGGAAAAAAAGCCAGAACTGAGCTTTCTAAACTCCCTTTTCTCCTCCAGAAAACTTACGTATAGTATCATCCATTCTTTTCTTCCTCTTCTACATATATTCGTTTTTTCTTCCCTCCTATGCTTGCTCCCTCTCTTCCTTTCTCCCAACCTTTCTCTTTCCTTCCATGAGCATCTTGAGTATCTACTATATGCCAGACACTGTTCTAGGTTCTGTGGATACCACAGTGACGATAACAGAATTCCTGTTCTGTGCTCACCCTGTAGTTGGGGAGACAAGTGAGAAAGAAATCAATGTATATCATGTCAGATAATGATCAGAACTTTGCAAATAAGTAAAGAGGGATAAAAGAGCTAGAGAATCATGGAGGGACAGTACTTCATGTTCATGTTTGCTAGTCAGGGAAAGCCTTCTCTGAGTAAATCCTTAAGGTGGGGTCACCAGATTTAGCAAATAAAAATGCAGGGTGTCTAGTTAAATTTGAATATCCAATAAACAACTAATACTTTTGTAGTGTATGTCTCGTGATATACGGCAAATTATTCATTGTTTATCCGCAATTAACATTTACCTAGACATCTTGAATTTTATCTGCAACTCTTTGAAGGAACTATGTGACAAACCATGCATGTATCTGGAGAAAGATTTCAGGCAGAGGAATTGTCTTTGGGATATTAATTTTAAGTCTGCAGTTATCCTAGGCCCTGGGGATACAGAAAGTTAGTAAGACAGTGTTTTGCCTCCTAACTGGTCTAGCTTTGTTACTCCCATCTCTGCTCTAGTCTGTTCTACATACAACAACCAAGGTGAGCCTTTTAAAATCTACAAATCAGGCCCCTTCTCTGCTGAAAACCCTCAACGGGTTCCCTTCTCAGAGTAAAAGCCAGAGTTTTGGTGTTGTTGTTGTTGTTGTTTTTAAGTTTTATTTAAGTAATCTGTACACCCAATGTGGGGGTCAAACTCATGACTCTGAAGTCACACACCGTTCTAACTGAACCAGCGAGGTGCCCCCAAAAGCCAGAATTCTTAAAATTCAAAGACCTAGATCAGCTGTTCTCATATTTTGCTACACATCCATCACCTGGTGATCTGATGCCTGGGTCTCACCCCTCATTCTGATTAAACTTGTTTATGTTGCAGCTTAAAATTAGGAATTTTTCAAAGCATCCCATGGGATTGTGTTGTGCAATGGAGTTTGAGACCCTCTGCCTTAGCTGACCTCGCTGCTCTTACTACGTCTTTGACCTTAGCTCAGAGCTCCCACTTTGCTTTCTCCATTCCAGCCCCACTGGCCACCCCACTGGCTGACAAGGTCTTCTTTAGCGATGCTGCTGCTGCCTTGAGGCTTTTATTTTTCCTATCCCATCTGCTTGGAATGTTCCTTTCAGGATAGCCACATGACCTCTTCCACCACTTTCGTCAGGGCTCTCTGCTCATGAGACAGGGAAAGTGTAGAGACCCCATGAAAGAAAAAACCTTTTTTTCCCTTTGCTCCTTTTCCAGCTTCTATTCTTACTAGGACCTGCACCTCCCCCCTCACTCTACCCATGCCTTGTCATGCAAACAGCGTACCTGCGTCTTCCTTATAAGGGACAGAGAGATAGTGATTTCTTTGAAGTCTTCTGGCACAATAGGTAACATCTAAGGAGTGAGTGGGCAAGGTTGTCATAAACATTCTCCAAGACCACTGACCCCAAATACCTTGACGTCAAGACGCCCGACTTCAGGGAATGAGTGACTTATGAAGGACACCTGGACCCCGTCCTTGTTCTGACCAGTTCCTGGATGCCTAAGAGGACACTGCACCAGACCAGTAAAAACCCCAGACCCCAAGCAATGACAGGACTCATACTCTTTTCCTTTCTGAGTCTCCAGA
This sequence comes from Potos flavus, assembly GCA_028534135.1. NCBI lineage: Eukaryota > Metazoa > Chordata > Mammalia > Carnivora > Procyonidae > Potos > Potos flavus. The sequence continues at coordinate 87,787,201 of CM052901.1, read as the reverse complement.
CACTCTCTCTCTCTCTCTCTCTCATATATATATATATATATATATCTTCAGTAAACTTACTTCCTGCTGGTTCATGTTTGATTTCCATTCTTCACGAAGCCAAAGACACTCTTGGCTAGTCCTGTGGGACCCCCTCTCTGGGACCGCAGACCCAGCCTGTGCCTGCATCACTCAAATGTCAGTGTATCATCAAAGCCTTCACTGATCATCCTCACTCTTGTGTCCTCATTTTCTTTTTTCTGCTCTCATGACTACTTTCCTGTTATATATTTGTTTATGTCTTTACTTATGTCCTTCTCCCCTCACCCCCACCATTCACTACTCTAGTGCCTACAGCGGGGCCTGACACATAGGTTGAGCTCAGCAAGTATAGGTTTATGGAGGAGCTGAGTCGAGTGTGGAATTTAGACCCATAAACAAACAACTAATTATAATACAACAGGATAAATCATTATCCGAGAGTTTTAAACAGAATTCCCTAGGGAATATAAAGCTTTTGATTCCCAATTCCATTCTTTCTCTCCCTCTAGTATGTTGTTTTCCAACTTTATCATTAAATACCTTACTTTCCGCAGCATCCATACCCTCAGTCTCCAAACTTGCTCAAGGCCCCTCTTCCCCCACCTCCCATTTAGTGAGTGCTGAGGCATTATATAATCATAGTATAAAGATGAACTCTTGCAGCAATCCAGGGGTTAGGTGTTAGTATTATTCACATTTTACGGATGAGGAAACAGAGAAGTTAGGAAAATTACTGAAAGTGCCTGGGAGTTCATAAAGTCACGGAAGCAACTTTTTTTTTTTTTTTTTTGACATGTGGATTTTTGATGCTGGGAAAAGGATTTGATTGTTTTATATAGTTTACAATTATAATTGTAATTACAGTTTTTACAATTATAGTTTTCCCCTCTCCCAGGAATATGACCTTGTAATAGTCAACCTGAAATTTCCTGAGCAGCACTCCTGAGGTCTTCTGCCTGGGAAAAATCCTGCAGGTTCCCTTCCCTGCAAAAAAGAAGAGGTCTTATCCTCAAACAGTCCTTTCTTTTGCTAATAACTTCCTTGTCCCACCCTCCTACCTCCCAGTTTCTACAGCTCCTCAGATCATCTCTGTATTTGCTAGATGGGATGCTGCCCAATTCGTGAATCACTTAATAAAGCCAACTAGATCTTCAAATGCACTCTGTTGATTTTTTTTTGTTCTTTGACAGCCCCAATTGCCTACAGCAATAACCAGCTCATTAATGCATTGTTGGCTTCTTTCCCTTTTCTGCCTGCCTGGAATCCCCTCCCAAATAAACTATTCAACCCAGATCTTTGACTCCGGATCTGCTTCTGGGAGATCCAAAACTGGTACAATAACACAAGTTTTTCTCTAAGGAACAGAAAAAAAAAAAATTCCCCAAACCCCCAGCATCTTCTCAGCTGCTACTCTAATTGGGGAGATGAAGCCATTCTGCAGAAACCTTCTCCTTATGCTTTGATAACAGCCCAAACACATCCCTGTACACATCAACCTTCCTTTTGACCACTGACATCCTAGCTATTTTTACAAATTTCTTTTTATAACTGCTCGAGAGTTAATTTTGGTGTATTTGATCATATTAGCCACCCATTTGATTCACAAAGATGGATGGAAATTTTGGCTTGACCAATCTTCGATCCGAGGATGTTGTTGCCTAGGTAACAGCCTGTGTGGGCGTGGAATTAAGGATAATAGGCCTAATGCTACTTAAGAAAAGAGAACAGATTGCCTGGTAGAAGGAGGTGCATTAGATTTCTCAAGCAACTTGAGATGCCATTTAGTTCCCTGGAAGAGGCCATTTTCTAGGCAGTTAGAGGAGTAAATGACTCAGTAAGAGATGCTGTTTGACAGTAGGGATTTCTGTAAGGGGATTTTCCATCACCTTATTCCAGCTTCTTTTGGTTCAGTGTAGTCATGGGGGAAGCTATGGTGTCTCCACACACACACACTCACACACATAGAGAGAAAACACAAATATGTGAGAAAGAAAGGTAAACATGCCAGTCCCTGTTTGTGTAGGTCATTCCTCCATGCCCCATTGGATGGAAAGGATTTCTGTACAAAGGCAAATAGATGAAATCTTAATTCTGTCTCTCTGCCCAGGGATAGCAGTCAAATCAATATTCTGCGCCTCTAGGAGGAAATAAAGAGCGTTTATAGTGTGGACTCAGCTCCATGTGTATATATATCAGGATTTGTTGAGCTTCCTGGCCCCGGTGGCACAAGACAAGCACCATATTGCTTAGTGCTTTACATCCAGCTTGAAGTGTGAAGTAAAGAAGATTCGTTTGGCCACGTTCTACCCCCCAAATCTCTTCCAGCTGCTTCATGTGCTCACCTCCCTTTAAAGGTGCCGGCACAGCAGCAAGCGCCCCACCTGGGATTTGTTTCTCCGCACTGATACAGCAGGGAACTGGGAGACTGCTGTCTTCTAGACATCTTTAAGCATCCCTTTCAAACCTAGGTGTTGGGACTGCCATCTCAAGAAGTGGTAAGCAAACAGGGCCAGGGATTTAAGTTTCAGAGATAGCATCTCTTCGTATATGATGAGGATTTTGATTAGGATTTGGGGGCTTGGATCATGTTATCACTACTTCAGGGTTTTTATATCTGACACGATAATGTCTTTCCAATTGTACGTGCTCTTCCCTCGCCTGTCTCATCTTCTGTGACCTTCTTCATCCTGTTCAGCCTTTCCATTAACCTTGCCTGGGGAGCAAATCCTAAACACTGCTTCTGTATTTTCTCCTACTGTCTTGACGTACATGCCGTTGCTTCAAGTTCTTAGCATGGCCTATTGGAAAGATTCTGCAAGATAATCATCGCTAAATACACTGACATGATGAGGAAATAATATGGTCCAGTTAAAGAAATTTTCCCATTAGAGGATAATTGTAATGTCAACATTTATTTTAATTGTTTGATACAAATTTGTAATGTATTTCTATCTTCTCTGATTCCTTTCCTTGAAAATTCTGAACATGGCCTAAATGTTTTGGATGATTTAGGATCATCAGGAAGAGCGACCGTTGTGCTAGGTCTTCAGGCCCTACTGGTGTAATCAAGAGGTTTTGATTACTTTAAATGGGCTGTCATTACTGAATACTACTTGGGTTTCCCATTTTAAGTTGCCGTTTCTTTACTCTCCGCATCTATTACCCCAGTCAGTGTGTTTGTTTTTACTCATCTCCTCAATTCTTCTTTTTTTCAATATGGCAATTAAGTAACTAAGTTTGTTGGAACAGCATATGAAGTCAGCACGCATAAATTCTGAGTGAGGAGTGGAGGCTCTGTTCTAGAAGGAAAGTCGATGAGCTTTGAACATGAACTTTTCACCATCTGTTTCGGTTGCCCCATTTTTTTTTTTCTCCTTGTGATTTCCTATTTTCTGTGTAGTCAAATTAGCTAGGTAGATGATTACAGACAAGAGAACTGTGGCCATATTCTTTGTACATGCACGTGTGTGTTTGTCCTTCCCTCAGAAATAATTTCCTCTGGCCTCAGGGACCAGACCCTCCATGTCTGGCTCACTAAATGGGCGGCTTCGGTGCTTCTGACTGGACTTGTAGAGGGGGTCACTGGCAGAGGGCGGTATGCTGCTGCAGGCCAACACTTTGCTGACGTCTTCTGTTGAACTGCCGGGCCCACCTGAAAGTAGGCAATGATTGTCACAGACTTTCTGCTTAGGTTTGAGGGCCCTATTCAGCTGTAGGGTCTAAGTCTTGCTGGGGGTTTCTCTCGGGCAAGAAACTCCCAGACTCTGGGGCCCTAGAGGTGAATAGGCCTCTAAAACCCAACCAGAAAGTCCATTACAATTACCCAGAGTTGTGTGGTGCCGTGGTTAAACACCCACGCTGGATGGTGGGACTTGGCGAGTTGGAGTCTTTCGGCCACTGCTCAGAGACTAACAGACCTTGAGAAAGTGTTTTTTAACCTCTCAGTGGCTCAGTTCCCCTCCAACCCCCCACCCCGTAAGTGGAGACAATAATAGTACCTACTCAGAGACCTGTTAGGAAGATTAAAATGGATATTTTAAAGTACTTAGAAGGGTGCAGAACAGGCGCTTGGTGTAACGTAAGGACAATCTAAGTGTTAGCTGTTACTATCGTGTTTCCTTCTTTTCCAGCATCTCATTTCCCTACAGGCTCTACTTAGGGAAGAGGCTCATATTTGAATAAATAATTAGCCTTGGGAATGGATGTGTAAATAAAAGCGCAAGCTATGAGTTTGATAAATGTTTTTTCTCCATTGTGGATATATTTGCAACTTTGTTACTGTACAAATGCATAAATTAAGTACAACAAATTTGTATTTCTCTAGAACAGTTGTTGAAAGGGTTATGCTGCTAAATTTCGTATTCTACCTAGCCTTAGAGCATCAAAAACAAACCTGAACAATTTTATAGAGAACACTGAATGCTTACAGCATTTGACTACGATATTGTTATTAGCCCCATTTTACAGGTGAGGATTTTTGAGGCTTGGAAAGCTTTAAATGAATTCTCCTGAAGCAAATGGCCAACGGGTCTGGACTCAAACCCAGGTTGTGAGTCCCTGAAGCCCATGGAAAATTCCTGTCATCCATCCACAGATAAACACTTCTCAGGGAATTTTAGTATATTTCCTTCAATCCAGAAAACCGTCTTTCTATCATAATTCAAAAGGTACTTCAGAATATTGTAACACTTCAGCCACCATTGGGAGCATTCGTTATTGTGGAACATCACTGCAAAATAGTCCTGGCCATTAGAAATTTCTGGTGGTGTGCATGCTGGATAAACACTGCTTAACCATCCTAGTATATTATGAGGAAGACGTGCTTTTGTGGTATGTGTGGGTGTGCGTGTGTAGTTCTGTTTGTAAACTTGCCGTTAGAGCCAATAAGGGAGATGAACAATGAAGGTCAGAAAAGGAAAGAAAGCATGTGTCTATTTAATGGAAAACTTCGAAGTCAATAAATCTCGTTTTTGCTTGAGAAATTGTCACCACACACCCGGTTGCTGACCCCCGCATATAAACCGTCTGCGGGCAGTGGCTTCAGGTTGATGCTTTCAGAAATCCTCCTCCTAAGATTACCAGATAAACATAATATGATTTTTGTTTCTATCACAAGGTAATTTGAGTCATCCTCTCCGTGACTGCAACAACAGAGCTTATGTTAATCTTATTTGGGGCTCTTAAAAATGCTTCCCATACCTGTATCCCTTCCTCTATCATTCCAGAGAGAGATGAATTTAATTTTTATTAGCTGAGCTCTATGAGTCATTCTGCTAACTGGCACCACCAACCACCTCCCCACCAGACTGGCCTTTGCTGAGAGCTCTAAATTTAGAAACGGAATGAGATTGCCTCCGGGTTACATAAGGAGGCAAGGCAGTTATTTTTAGAGCGCCGTGATACCTAGAGAGCCCTGTGCTGTTGTCTGATTTGTGAACTGAGGGCTGAGGAAAACGTGATGACTGGTTCCCTCCCTGGGCTGCTCGGGTGCTGCGCCTCTCAGGACCAAATGACATTTGCAGTGCTGTTTACTTGCAGTTCCTCCTGTTTATTTTGTCTGTGTTATAAACACCCTGGAAATTGATTGTGTTCAAACACGGTGGCCATATTTTTTACTACCTCCTCTATTTGAGGAAATCTCCCCAGTATGCATTATGATTTTTATCTTTCCTTTCTCTCCCTCTCTCTTTCTCTCTCTTTTTAAAGAATTGTAGGAAAGCATTTTGGCTGCTCCTTTTCTAAGGCTGCTGTCAGAGCTCCTGATGGCACACGTCTGTCCAGACCAATGAAGCTTTGTGTTTTCCTTACCAGACACTTGTTTTTACTTTCTGTTAGGAGGGGATTGCTGCAGCTGACCAGGAATAATAAAAGTGGCAAGGCAAACATTAGGGGGCATGCTGTCATCGGAGCAGAAAATTAATGGCTGCAGTAGTAGCTAGAGAGAGAATCTGGACAGAAGCAATGTTTTGCTTGTCACTGGAACTGCATTGTTTCACATCCTGATATTAAAAGTCAGCATTAGCCCCTCTGACTCTTCCAGGTCGTGTTTGAGCAATCACATATGTCTACTACTTTGGAATGCGAACACAAAGTGAACCTCTCTTATATATTTATTTTGATTTTTTGTTATTTTTGAAGGGATTGGATGGTCATATGGCCAGTTGGTTGTGAAATCTGTCTACTTAGAGTCATGTTCCTTTCCGTAATCAGTGTAGGTGACATTTCTAGCTGGTGTATGTGTGTGGAGCAAAGAAAATGTAAGGAGGAGAAACGAATGGTGCACGTGCATGCGAGGGCATTGTTGGCAATAAAATCAGAACTGCTGGAATCGTTCACAGGGACATGGCTAAGATGTTCGTGTTCTGCAGGGGTCCTGAGATGCAAGGAGCTGGATTGTCCTGCAGTGACCCAGGTGGCTCACTCTGGGTGGTGCGGTCAATGACCTGGCTGGAATGGGGCTCCTCTTTCTCCCAGTGGCAGTGTCTGGGTCTCTAATATTTACTTGCTCATCCTTTCTCTGTCCTTGCTCATAAAATTATTTTCTAAAACATTGATCTGGTCACGTCATTTCATTTATTAATAAGCAAATGGACTACAGTAATCCCTAAATAATGAAGATAGGGGCACCTGGGTGGCTCAGTTGGTTAAGTGTCCAACTTGTGATCTCAACTCAGGTCTTGATCTCAGGGTCATGAGTTCAAGCCCAATGTTGGAGCCTACTTAAAGCCCTGCCCAGTGTGAGGCCTACTTAAAAAAATAATAAAGATAACTAAGCGGCAACCAAATGAAAAACAACGTATCTGTTTCTTAATTATATGATTTGCATAAATATGGAAAAAGGCTGTATAGTCTATGAAATAAGTCATTACATTTTTCAGAAATGGGGAGAGAGATTCCTGACAGAGTGTGACATTGTTAAATATAATTCTTGATTCAGCCTAGTCGGCATCATTTCTTCGAGAGGGACTGGCTGCTCCCAATAGCTCCCATATGTGGACAAAAGTGGCTGTAGCTTCTTGTGGGCTCCCATAGGCCCCAGACTCCTGCTGGTTGGTGGTCCTGGGCAACTCTTGCCAAATCTAGGCAGCTTGGTGCCCAGGAGTGTGTCCATGGCCTCTCTGACAAGGCCGCTCTCCCTCATATTCGTGCTAATATCGAAGGTGAAAGGGCCAGAGTCTTTTTCCTGGAATGCAGACCCATGCCCTGGCTCTGGGCTGCCTCTCCATGTAGCTCATGGGAGGAAGGAACGTTTGGAACATTTATGTCCTCTCTTGTCTTATGACCCTAGCCTGGTAAATTTCCATTTTCTCTGTAATGTGTGACATTGTGGAATTTGTTCTGAGTCTTTTGATACAAGAGGTAATAACCACAAATAGACCCACCTGGCACATCGGATGAGGAGAATTTCTGTTGTCCAGCAGGAAGGGATCAAGTGGGCTACCCCGGAAGTAGAAGATGTCCCTCCCGGGCGTATAGACAAGGTATCTGTGGAACTGGTGAGCAGAGTCATTTGGGATGAGGGAAGGCCACTGGATGACCATGGTGGTCTTGCGTCCCCACAGCCCCCGAAACGGCAGGCCAGGCAACACAGCCTGGGAATGGCCGGTGGTCCAGTGGCCTTATTATCTATCTAAGATCACTAGGACTGGGAGCAGCTGGTCATTTGCAAATCCCAGAGTCGTAGACTCACTGTGAGAGCAGAATCCTGGGTGCTGAAGGGTGACATCAGGTGGCTGAAGCAGCCCATCCTCTTCCCTCAAGAGTCTGAAAGCCCTTAGCCCTGAGAACAGAGGGTGGAGAGAAAGGCCTTACCCCAGGATGCTATCTGAGCAGCTGGGTCATCCTAAGCATACCACCTACGAGTTGTTTGGGAACAATTCAGTACAGATAGAAATGGAATATTACCAGCAAAGAAAATCAGGCTCCTTCCAGGCTAGTGCGTCGCTCTCAGCTAGAAAAATTGCCAGAAGCTTGGTTGCTTATTTCTATCTGTAAAGCTGAAGGATGGGCCGTAGGGAAGGTTTAACACAGGGCCCCCCTACTGCAAAATAAATCACTAAACTGAGTGTATTGGACATATCTTGTGCCCAGCTTCATATCCTCTTGCCCCATAAATATTCCTGTGGGGGCACCAGCTGTATGCAGATGGCCCCTGACAACACCTTCCCTTAACTGCACTAATGAGCTGACCCAGCACTTCCCTGCAGCCTCTGGTTCTGACGGACAGACAGACCTGAAGGCAGCTGACCCCCACAGAAAAGTCCTTGACTGCTGAGGCATGGCAGTCAGTAGATCAATTTTAGTCCCTAGGGCAGACAATTCTGAGGTTCGTTCTACATGGCTACCCAGGGGATCTCCAGAAACATTGAGATCTGACTGCTCACAGTGGTTATCACTTCATATTGTGTCCTTAGATTGGCTTTCCATCCCTGTTTCACCCTTCCCTGTACCCCCATTTCTGTTTCGTGGGGGTTGCATTCCAAAATAAGCTACCTGCACATAAGCCATACCACAGGTGCCTTATCTTGGGCATTTGGTCACCTTCTGATTTTACTTATCCTAAGAAGCAGAGCCTCTGCTGGTGTAGAGTGCACGGGTAGCAGAGCGGATCTTCTGAAATTCCGAGTCTACTTGGGTAGAGATCCCCACATTGGCAAAGTCCCTCTGGCACAGGGTTTCTTAACCTCAGCACTCTTGACATTATGGATCCGAAGCTTTTTTCTTGTGGGGGGCTGAGCTGCGCGTTGTGGGATGTTTGGCAGCATCTCTAGTACCTGTCCACTGGATGCTAACAGTACCCCCATCGTTGCAACAATTGAAACTGTCTCCAGACACTGGTAAATGACCCCAAGGGGCAATCTGTCCTCAGCTGAAAACCACTGCTTTAGAGGTCACAAACTTATGCTGCATGATCATCCAAGTCTTAGCATGTCTCTCTATGGGATACTGGGATGGAGGCTTGTAGCTTCCCTTTTTCCCAACCCTGGCTTCATCGAAATGAAGCTCTTAAAATATGTCACACACTAAGTTTTTTATGTGCACTATTTGTTTAAATTGTTATCACGTCCCTATTTCGTATATGTGTATATACACATACATTTATATCTAGGACACTAGGCATGGAGAAGCTCTGTAGGTTTCCTAAAGTCACACAGTAAGAAAATGGCAGTACTTGGGTTCAGACTCAGCTGATGCATCTCCAGAACCTGTGTTTCTTTCTTTTTTTTTTTTTTATTGTGTTAGTCACCATACAGTACTTAATTGGTTTTCGATGTAGTGTTCCATGATTCATTGTTTACGTATAACACCCAGGGCTCCATGCAATCCGTGCACTCCTTAATACCCACCACCGGGCTCACCCATCCCCCACCCCCTCCCCTCTGAAACCCTCAGTTTGTAAGCACACTGTCATGCTGTCCCAGGAGAGGTTCAACTGTTCAACTGCCACTTATGTTTCATAACTTCTTAAGGTGAATTCACATGTCATACTCTTTTGTATTCCAACCAGTTATACTTCTTCCCCTGGCTGAGATGTTCAAATAATATGTGAGGGTTTTATTTTGAGACACCTGAGGGGAGGAGATTGCTATGTGACAGGGGCATATCTGCTTCGTCCTCCTTAAGATGATGCTGGTTTGTGCTTTTTTGTAGTATATACAGATATACATTAACAAAACCATCTCCCAATTTAAATGAGTGTGATGAAGACTTAATTTCTTTTAAAAATTAAAAAATTAATTTGTAATGTATTTTATTTCTTTTTTATAGGTGACAAAATTATATATATTTAAGGTGTACATGTGATAATTTGATATGCCTGTACATTGTGAAATGATTAGCACAATCAAGCTAATGTAGTTAGCTTGTGTGTGTGTGTGTGTGTGTGGTGAGAACACTTAAGATCTACTCTCTTAGCAAGTTTCAAATATCCAGTACAGTATTATTAATTATAGTCACCATGCTGTACATTAGATCTCCAGACCTTATTCATCTTATAACTAGCAACATCTTTGAGCAACATCTCCCCATTTCCCTACCCTGAGCCCCTGGCAACCACCATTCCACTCTCTGCTTCTGTGACTTAGACATTTTTTAGATTCCATAGGTAAATGAGATCATACAGTATTTGGAAGACTTAATTTCTGAGTGAAACTTTAAAAGGTGGCAAATTTTTAGGAAATGGAATGGATTATATCCCAACTTGACTAGGTTAAATATGGTTACAAATTATTTGGTATTTGTTCTATCAAGAGGTTAGCTCTTTGTTTCCCTCTCCTTGAATATAGACATATTCTGTAACTGATTTGACCAAAAGAGTATCATGGGAATGATCCTATGGTAGTTTCTGGGCTTAGGCAAGTTCCACATCCCATCCCTTGGAACATCCTTAGAGTCTTGAGCTGCCAAATAAGAAGTCTGGTCAACCCTTAGACTGCCATGCTGTGAGAAGCAAAGGGCATGTGGGAAGGCTTGGAGGAATATATGTGACAAGAGACAGACAGACAGATACCATGAAGCTCTAGACATGTGACTAAAGAAGTCTTGGAAGGGAAGCCTCCAGCCCTCCTCCCTTGTAGATACCATGTGGATCAGAGTTGAACTGCCCTCCCAAGCCTTTCCTGAATTCCTAAAATGTCCTGAGGAAAATGAAAGTTTTGTATCAAGTCCCTCCATTTGGGGGAAGTTTGTTATACAGCAGTTGGTAATTACACTTATCATGGGGGCACCTGGATGGCTCAGTTTGTTAAGTGTCTAGCTCTTGGTTTCAGCTCAGGTCATGATCTGAGGGTTGTGAGATTGAGCCCCATGTTGGGTTCCGTGCTAGGCACGGAGTCTGCTTGAGATTCTCTCTCCTTTCTCCTTTTCCCCCTTCTTCTTGTGTCCCCCACCTCTAAAAATAAATAAAACTTAAAAAAAAAAAAACACCTATCATGATGGCTATAATTTATTTAAGACCAAATTAGGCTCAGGATTTAATCAGCAAAAGGAGGAAGACCTTTACATAAGATTTTTAAAACTCCAGGTCTTTGAAAAGTGAAGAATTTGATTTTACAAAACTGAGAGTTTGAACAGACTTTAAATCCAAACCCAGATGGGTCCCTGGGAGAGAATAGAAACAAAAGAAAACATGGCCCCCAAAGACATGTGGAAACAATAGTCAAATTCCCAGAATTCTTTTTTTTTTTTTTTAAGATTTTATTTATTTATTTGACAGAGAAAGAGAGCGAGAGAGGGAACACAAGCAGGGGGAGCGGGAGAGGGAGGCTTCCCGCTAAGCAGGGAGTCTGAGATGGGGCTCAATCCCAGGACCCTGAGATCATGACCTGAGCCAAAGGCAGATGCTTAAGGACTGATCCACCCAGGCACCCAAATTCACAGAATTCTAATAGAAAGCAAAAGGCAAGTCTTTGTTTTGCCCAATTTAGTTTGCTCCCAGGTGAAGATTTAAAACATGAATACCTAAGGACAAGATCTCTTAGCTCACATCTTGTCGGCATTTCATTAACATGAGCTCGCTCTTTGGTTCTGTAATAATGTCTCCTCCAGAGGAGTTTCTTACTCCTAAATTCCTATTTTCTGCTAAGAAGTCTTGGGGATTCTTCAAATTTTTTTTATTAAGTTTCCCGACATCTCTGAGGTTGTTTTCAGACACTGCAAACCTCATCCTGTAATTACCACATTTTCAGTTTGAATAATTATTATCCCACATATAATAAATGTAGTGATAAACCACTTATCTGTTAGAAATGTAAAACTTGAAATCATTCAAGCAACAGCAGTCTTATTAGAAGTTATAACAATAACAATCAAGGATTGGAATATTATGTGGCTATAAAAAAAATGAGGAAATTCTCTGTGTCCCAAAATGGAAAGATCTCCAGGATATATTATGAAGTTAAAAAAAAAAAAAAGTATAGAGCAGTGGGTATAGTATGCTTTCCTTTGTGTTAAAAATGAGAAAATTATAATGCTGTACTTCTATTGTCTAAAGAAATTCCACAAATATATTTGAGAAATTAACAAAAGTAACCACTTAGGGGCTTGAGGGGGGTAGGGAAGTAGACTAATATGGGAAGGAGAGTTTTCACTTTACACATATATATGTAAATACATAAATATATATGTAAATATATAGGCATATACAAATGTTCAATCACATGAATGTATTACCTTTTGAAAATGTAAATATATATATGTATATGTGTGTATGTGTGTGTATATATATATATATAGTGTGTGCGTGTGTGTGTGTATAATAAGATACTGTGGTATATTATTGAACAGAGATATTAAGGTCCTGAATCCTTTACTTTTTATCTTTACCTTCTCTTTTTCTTTCTCTGTTGTCCTTGTGAATTTTAGCTTTTTCCAAACCCCTAAATAGACTATTATTTGTTCAGTACCTTGTTCTATTATCAGATGAGTCTTATTCAAACCTGTGAATACTTACCTTCCCTCCCTTCCTGGGGTCACATGGAGGGCAAATACGTGACCCTGAAGGATAGCGTAAGGGCCCTCACATATCCCTCCTAACTGTCACTGGCCAGCTCCCATCTTTGACATGGAGGAGAGTTGACATTTTTCAAGTAAGTGTTATGCAAATAGAGATCTCAGCTCTCTGCATCTGCCTCCACCCCTTTCAGCTTATTAGCTCCTCAAAACTCCTTTTACGTGGAAGTTCTGGAGCTACTGTTAAAGAAGATGCTCATGTGACACGGGGATATCTTCTCCCTCCCGGTCTTTTTGTTTCTAGCTGGCTCCAACTTCGAGGGCCATGAGTCATGTAAGCTATAAAACCAGGTGTGTGAGACTCAGATAATGAATTTATCTGGGTTATTACTTTTCAACACATTCAACCTAACGTTTCCCTTCAGGCTGTGTAAGGTGTATTAACCAGCTGCTGCCGGAGGAATGCCGCATAACAAACAACTCCCAAACTCTGTGGCTTATAATGAGCATCTGTTCTCCTGTTCACAGGCCTCTATATAAGTCGACTGTGGTTGGATGGGTTCAGGCTGGGTGGTGGTTCTTCAAGCTGAAGGTTGGCTGGAGTTGGCTCCAAGTTCTAGGCTGGATTCAGGTGTGCTCAGTGTACCATTTAATGGAGCCTAGGCTGAAGGAACACTGGCTAGTGTGATCCTCTCACGAATGAATTTTGGGATGAAAGAGCCAAGCCCAATTACACAGGCGCATTTAAGGCCTTGCTTGCATCACAGTGGGTGGGGGAGGAGAAAGAATATTTGTTGAACAATAATCCAAGCTATTATAGAAGGTACAGCGACTTTCCCTCTGGATATCAAAGGAAAGAAAGCATTTCCTCTAGTCTCCTTGTGAATTTTCTATGGAATCGAGAATGAGGGTTTTAAGGAGTCATCTTGCATTCCATGTTTCTCTCCAGGAGGCCCACTTTCACTCTTTGGAGTAGAGGTTTTGATTCTTTTCATGCTTTTTTCTTCTTTGTTATATTAGTTCCTCCTCAGTCTATTCTTATGCTTTTCTACTTAAGTTTTTTTTATCTCTAGCTAATCCATAATATTTTTTCCTTCATTATCCCACCCAGGACCACCCCTTTAAGAAGTAATAGGCCCAAAATAAAGCATACCAGAATTGTTTATCAAGAATTTGATATGTGCTCAGCTATATTCTGGCATTATTGTATTAGATACAGAACAATGTTCCTGCAATTCCTTGCCTTTAGGAGCTCATAATTGAGTTTCTAAATCAGATTAAATATTGACTGTGTGATATTGACTCTGTGTGAAGAGAAATTTTTCAAGGTGGAGCTAGTTCGGACAAAGGTGGAGCTCAAGAAATGGGTAGCATTTTGCAGAGACAGGAAGGAGGAGAAGAGAGGGCACTGCTGGAGGGTGGAGCGGCAGACTCAAGGCGTGGAGGCAGGACTGGGCCTGCGCATGTGCTGGAGGAAGGCTATTGTCCAACCGAATTTGTGGGGTTTAAAGTTTTAGATTTCATACTTAGACATCCATCATCCAGAATGAAGAGAAATAGAAGTAGGCAAAGCCATGGTCTAGATATTGAACAGGCTCTGTTTCGGGTCCATCTCCTCACTCCAGGTGTTGACCACCAGGTGGGGAAGCCCGCAGCAGGATTGGCCCGGGTCACGGATGCCTTTGGTGGCAACATCCCAAGCACCTGTGCATCACTGGCCAGGGCCTCAGAATTCTCTTTGGGCCCTAGATCCCGGAACTCTTAGGTTCCCTACACCAAGGACTGTGCTGCCCCTTGGGGGTGACCTACCAACAAAGGACTGGCCATCTTCTTTTCTAAAGCCTCCTTGCATGTCAAAAATACATACTTTAGATGATAAGTAGTGTCTTGTCAGGCAGAACTTTACTGAGGAAACACTTTAGGGTTATAAACAAGGGGCAGGAATACCAATATTGGGGTTGAGGCTTAGACATTCTAACAAAGAATCTTTGCTTGATGGAACTTCAGTCAGGCTCCTGAATCTTCTCCTAGGCCCATCTGGGTACTTCCTTGTAAAACCTATTTTTAGCAAAAACCCTGCTAAGTCAGTTTAGCAAGAGTCCCCCATCTTCCATATCTGATCCCCCTTGATAGCTAATCAGGTTTCTCAATCCCCCTCCCCCCATCCTCCAGGCAGTGCCCGATCACCCTGGCCTGTCTTCAGCAAGGAATCCCCTTAACTGAGTTGAGCCCAAACTCCCACCCTGCTCCTTGGCTATAAATTCCCACTGGTCCATGCTGTATTCAGAGATGAGCCTGGATCTATACTGAGGCCTCTTTCCCCTAGAGCAATAGTCCTGAATAAAATCTGGTTTTACCCCTTTAATTACTGTCCAGCTCTATATTCCCTTTGACAATACCAAATAGCCAGTGACCTTGAGAAGGTCAACTGAGTTTTTGAACCTCAGTCTCATTATCTGTAAAATGGGGGGGGAGGGTTGTGGTATGTTAGCTGTTTTAAACTCTAGCTGCACATTGGGATTGCTGGGAGAGCTTAAAAAGTATCCTAATGTCCTGCTAGATCACTCCAGTCACAATCTTTGGGGGTGGGACTTGGAAGATGAGTGCTAAAAATCAAACCAAACCATGATAACAGCAGATTTTAATGGGAGTCATTATTTTTAATGCTCCAAAAACCTCCACTACCTCTTAAGGTGTGACGATTCCATAGGATAGCTCGAATTATAATAGTAGCTGCTGGTAGTATTGCTGAGCCTCCAGTGAGTGTGTAGTATATGGCACTCTGCTGAACATTTTACATGTGTTGTCCCGTGCCTCACAGCAACCCCATGAAAAAGGTACAAGTCTCATCCCATCTGGCAGATGAAGAAACTAAGTCGTATAGAGCTTCGAGCTATTTCTTCCAAGGTTACATTGCCAGAAAGGGAAGGTGTGGGGTTCAAATCCAGAAGCCACCTGACTCAAGGTCTTTGACTATTTGACCAAGACTAAATAATAATTACAAAATGATATCAGAGGAGACTAAGATGAGCCTGGATATTTTGTGGTGGAGAGGGCCCATGTGGAGAGGGAAGTGCTAAGTCAGGTCGGAAGGGTGTGGTAAGGCCAGTCCCGCAGGTTCCCTAGTCATATCCAACACTTCCGGTGCTTTCTAGTTAGAGTCATTCGTTTATCCTTGAAGACATGTCCTTTGGGTGGTGAGTTCCTGCTGTGCCGTATTTTGTCCCTTAAAAGAACAGGTAAAAGACTCAACATAGAATATGAGACAGATGGCCTCTGCTAAGGGACATTTCTACTTCCTAAGTAGCTTGCCAATTTGTAAGACTCCAATGTGCTTATAATTCATGCTCTCCCCTCTTGGCTTGGCTCCCCAGCCCATCTTCCAGGGCCTTCGTATCTAAAGCGGGGCCTATCAGGGGAAAACTGCAGGTAAAAGAACTCTACTGCCTGGTGATCTGGTGGTCATTAAAACATGGTCATTGACCAAATCTCTTAATGCACAGAGCTCTTGGGTTGGCTTACGAACACACTTTTGAGTGGATTAACTGCAAAGCATGTTTAATGGAGGGCAAATCACTCGGTCTCAAGGACCACAAATGGGATGCCAGTTTTACATCTTGGAAAGCTTTCTTGGGAGGAAATGCCTGTCATGCTCCGCCACAGAGGTTGTCCGTTGTCATTTAATGTCGGAAATACCACATTGCAAACATTTGGGCATTTAATTCTTGCTTAGCAGATTTCTGAAGAAACAAAGTGGTGAGGAGAAACCATGGTGAATTAAGCTGTCAAACCCGTGTGTTTAGTTCAACATAAATATGCACGTAGTCTGTCATTAAAAACTGAGTGATGCTCTCGACCCCCAGAGGAGGCATTTTCTGTTAGTTTAGAACTTCAGTTTTCTCTTCTCCAGAGTGTGCTCTTGGAACACCCTTCTTGTGAAAATGTAGGGATCCGGTGACTAGCTGGCTTGCACTCGTCCATTCATTTATGCATGCATCCATTCATTTAGTTAAAAACAAGATAGCAGGCCCCAAACGGAGTTACATACACTAAGTCCTACCTCCCCACATGGAGACTGAACTGAATTATGACAGCAGTCATCCCGGGAGTCGTCTGGTCAGTACTCGTTAGGCTATCTGCCTGATAGACCCCTGCCCTCCCCTGAAGGAAAGTGACTTTGCAGTGATCAGCCTGCTTTTTCACCTAGTATCATTTCCTTGCTCTGGCTCCCTTCTGCCTAGAAAGGTCTTTTCTTTTGTACCGCTCCGAGCTCCTTTCTATCTGCTAGGTTGGATGCTGCCTTATTTGAACCGATTTTCACTCAAGTAAACTCTTCAAGTTTTTAATACACCTCCATTTACCTTCTCACAGTTCATTTATTGATCCTTTCCACGAATATTTATATTTGAATGCCAAGTAAGTGCCAAAGCTTCCTTCATGGTTCAGTGTGGCCGGGATGACAGTTTTCCTGAAGCTTGGGTAATCATTTATGCCCAAATTCCCTCCCCAAAATGCAAAACTGCATTTTCTACACTATAATTTTCAAACACGCACCTCTTTATTAAACTCGCATTATAAAAGACCCAACGTTGAAAAAGGCTCTTTAATTGCAGCCTGTGAAGTTAGCCAGCCTGAGCAAAAAAACGCTTCCTTTGTTCCCCATGTGCTAACTCGGGTAATGCCTGCGCTTCCCCTCTCTTAACTTTAGCATCTTTAGAAAGGGAACCTTTGGCTCCTTTTTCTTATCTGCTTGCTGTGGTGCTGAACTCACCGAGCTCCTCCTGCCTGTACTGCTCTGTGACTTTGCTTTGATTTAAAGTCCTCTTAGCTTCTTCATTCACAACAGGACTGCGGCTTCTCACTCAGCCTCAGTCTCCGGTGGCTGCCAGGGAAGGAGCCCTGCGGGGGCGGAGGGGAGAGAATGACACAGCATCTCCTCTCCAGCTCCCTTCCGACCGGCACGGCTCCTCCCGCACCCCTCTCTGGCTCCGCTCCCCCCTTCCCTCCTTCTCCCTCTGTCTCCTCTCCCGGGTCCTTCCTGTTTATGTTTCCAGCAGGCAGAGAAATAAAAAGAAGAAACAAATCTTAGCTGAGGTGTGTTCTATGGAGAGACTGGTGTTCTCATTCCCTCCCACGCTCTTTCTTTTTCCCCTCTCTAGAGGAATAAATGACTTCATTCCTTTTAACTCGCCTACCTCCGTCCCTTTCCATCTTGATTTACGTGTTGGGCGGAAGTCCTGGAGCCGGATACCACTTCACTTACCGGCACTACTTCTCCGGGTGGTCCTAGCGGGAGGTGCCCTCTGCCAGAATTTACGAACGACCTGGAGAATAGTTACTCAGAAACAGTTTTTTACAGACCTACTGCTATTCACAAGGAGCCAAACACCCTACTGACATTTCGACGACATTTTAAAGTGAGATTTCAACTGTTTCCCTTCCATTCATTATCAATGTTCGGATGTTTTCCCAGGAGTATTGCTGAATTCCTGTAGCTCTATCCACATGGTACAACTCAGCTCCCCTGGAGACCAAAGATAGGTCCTGACAAGGCCGTAGAGGAGGAAGCTAAGAGGACTGCTTAAAAACCACCAGCGAGGAGCTTGTAGGCCGTCAGACAGCTACATTAATAACCATTTGGTCGTTTGCTCATCATGAAACTATCTCTGAGCAATCTGGATTTAGAATGCAAGATTTAATAAGGTGGTACTTGAAATACAATAATCCAGGGCTGTAAACAGTGTTTTGACTATTGACTACCTGATTTCGAAGTCCTTTTCAATTGTTTAACTTACAGATAGATTATTAATTTGAAGAGGCACTTTTTTTTTTGAAGAGGCACTTCTTAAAATGCAAAATTTCCTTTATGAGCAAATTATACAATCCACGTGAAGTTTAAAACATTACAACTGAATTTGAATAATCATCTTAAACTTTTGTGCCTTCTTATTTGTCCCGAGAGAATTAAGCACAGATTTTAACAAAATAGCTGGAAATGCTATAATTAAAGCGCTATACTCCTCTGGTTCACAGTTCTTGGCACAGGGTGGGTATTCATTAACATTATTTTTATTTAAAAAAATCTCAGTGAAATCATTCATCTGTTTTGGGAAAAAACATTTCTAAGAAATGTGTAGCTTGTTCTTCATCTTGATGACTCTACGAATATAGAAGGGAATGTCTTTGAACACCGAGAGCCACAAATTCCCCTGAATTTGCAGTGTTCTAGCACAAAGGAAGGAATAAAAAGGGAGCATTTGAAACTGTCAAAATGTAAATGACACATTTAAGCTACATTCATCTGGCACAGTAACACTTTACCAATTTTTTTTTTATCACACTGCACATAGTCGGTTTCCATCATTTTCAAAATGTGACATTTTAATATAGGATTTTATGACTTTGAGTTTTTGCCCATTTATAGACATCTATCTTGATACTGTACAATAAATCTCTGTCTTCCTTTCAGGGATTAGATTTGAAATTTAGGTTAAGCTCCTGTTAAGGCCGCCTGTCCCCTGGCTGCCATGGGCCTGACAGCAGGACAGAAGAGCAGCATTTGGGATTCTGTGCTTGGCGAGCACCCCGAATACCACATAACTGGGGCTGCCTCCTCCAGCTCCCATCCTGCCCTTCTCACCCCCGTGCACGACTTTCCAAGCAGGGACGTGACTCGAACTGCTTTGCCCTCTCCTCCTCAGGACTAACCCCCTAGTCACTGCCAAGTAGCCAGTCTCCCCAGGTCCCTCTGACTTCCCAGCACTTCTCCCCATAAGTCTCTGTTTGTCTCCTACTTCCACCTGACTTCCCAACGCCATTTCACTCCTCAAGCCTTTCCACTTTGCCTGCTGGAAAACCCCCTTCTATGAAGATCCCTTTACCTTCTTGCTCTAACTACGGGTTTCTCAGCCTCCATGCTATGGACACTTCGGGCCAGAACATTCTTCGTCATGGGCACTGTCCTGTGCACCGTGAGATGTTTGGGAGCATTGCTGGCCTCTCCCCACTAGAAGCCATCATCACTCCCCCTGCCCCTGGTTGTGACAAGCAAACATGTCTGCAGACATCACCATGTCCCTGGGGAGGGTGGGGCAAAATTGCCCCCGGATAAGAACCACTGATCTAACTGCTTTCCCTGCAGCTCCCCACCCTCATCCCTCTGATTTCTGGGTCTACCAGGATTGTGTCTTTATTGCTCCTCTCCTCACCTCAAAAAAGAAAGCCCTTTTGGAACACAGGCCACCATCTCACTGGCCTTTTATTCCACTGCTTACCGTTTGTTGCATCTGCTGACCTCCTGACCTGGGTTAAACTCAGATCTCTGCCCATCTTACTTCTGAGGAGCTGAATGTCACTGGAGAGAAACACACAGCACGCCCCCCTCCGACTGGCCTCTCTTCAAATTGATGACTGTAGCTCTCTCCTTACTTGACCATCCTGTAATACTTCTCCCGTTCTTTGAGACAACCCTCTCATATCTACTCCTCTTTCCTCAGAAACTCCAGTACTGCATCGTCTCAAACCTCATGCTTCTTAGTGACCTTGTTTCTTAATTCATTGAGAAAACAGAAGTTCTCCAAAAAGGACCCCCTCATCCTACTGCCACGAACTCAGCAAATGTGCTCGTTGGCATCTATAACCTTGTATTTTCCGTCCCTCCTATCACCAGTGAGAGTCTGTTCCCACTCATTTTAGGGTTAGGCTGTCCCCTTGTGCACCCCTCCATCCCCTCTCAACTACCTAAGGAATTTCATGCGTTCACTTATGTCCCTTTTCTTGTGCATCATACATTCTCCCTGCTCTACCATCAACGTGTAAACATGCTGTAAGATTTTCCATGAAAACAATCAGCCGTAACATGATCTCTTCATATTGTCTTGGCTCAGGTGTTTGCTTTTTCCTCTCCTCTCCTCTGTCACCACTCCTCTCCTCCTCTTCACTCCCTTTGTCTATTTACCCTTGAAATGGCTTCAGCCGGTCCCAGGACATCTGTATACTAATGATCTGAAGTTATGCCTCTGCCTTTCATTTGAGCTCCAAATTCATGTCTCCAGCTGTCACTGTGTCTCTGTCTCTCTCCACACACAGACACAGACACACAGACGCAGACACACACACACACACACACACACTTAGATGTCTCATCAGCTGCTCCAACTTAACATGTCCAAATCTGAACTTCCATTCATCTCCTAAATCCTTTATTTTTCCAGTGTTCACTTTTCCTATAAATGTAAGAAGGTGCTCTGGCTGAAAACCCGGAAATCATGTTAATTTCCTTCTTTCTTTCTGCTTTATATCCCTCGTCAAATCCCATCAGCCCCATGTCACAAGCACACCACAGATCTGACTGCTGTGCCGCATTCTCCACCCCCCCACAACCCCACCCCCACTCCAAACCACCATCATCTCTTTGAGTCCCACAGTAAGCCTCCAAACTGGGTTTTCTGCTTCTACTTTCACCTGCCTAGAGAATCTTTTTCATGCATCAGACAGGGTAACCTTTGAAAAGTTGTAAATCTTAAAAAAAAAAAAAAAAAAAAAGTTGTAAATCAAGAACAGCTCCAAGTTCTTCCATGGATTCCATCACATTCGGAGTACAGGTCTCTGTCCTGTCCTGCCGTGTCCTGGGCCGATCCGGACCCTTTTCTCTTCCCTCACTTGTGTTTAGCCGCACTGGCCTCCTTGCTGTTTGACACACACTCCAGGCTCACTTCAGTTCTGGGGCTTCTGCCTGCGGAGGCTTCCTCGGCTGAGATCTGTGCATGTTGGGCTCCCCCACCAGGCAGTGTGGGTATGTCGCCGAGGGAAGCAAGCATGGCATTAACTGTTATGCCAGTCCAAAAAATGTGTGGCTGCTCCATGACCTTGAATTAGACACACCTGGACCACGTCGCCAGGCAATGGTCAATCCCCAGAGTTTATAATCACCTCCGTAACCAATCAGATAATGCCTTATTTGGCAAAAATTCCTCTTTTCGACCCTATCCAGCCCTTGTGCTTGGGGCGACTTGGGAGAGACTCACTGAACTTTTTGGCCTGACACGGTTTCGTCTTGCCTGGTGAGCTCTAAATTCAGCTTTGATTTTTTAGCTCTGCTGGTCTGGTTATTTCAAAATGGAGCGATATTGAGGAGGGCACGCGCTGCGATGAGCCCCGGGTGTTATACTTAACCAATGAATCATTGAACATGACCTCAAACACTAATTCTGTACTATACAGTGGCTAACTGAACATAATAAAAAAAATTAAAAATTAAAAAAACAAATATAGCTCCCCCAAAACAACAAACAAAACCAAAATGACAGTGCCTTAATGACTTCATCTTCTTCCCCCTCACTGTTTGAGGCCTTTTTCTATGACATTTTTAAGATCTCTGGTACTTAGCATTGGTCTCTTTGCTTTCCAATACCCCTCTGTGGGAACATGGTCTATTCCTTTCGGGGAGATTAAGGATTCTACCCACCTAGAATTCGGGACAACTACCAACTGTTTTAGGTAGTTCGGTCTTTTGAAAAATTATCCTTTAAAAACCCATTCCTGAAACTCCTGCAAATTGGAATCCTTTTTAGGCACTCCTGAAATACCCACCCGCCCCTCCCCAAAACAAAACCAAACCCCTAAACTTTAATTACTATAGCTCTTTATTTTGGTTCCTCTCTGTGGGTGAGATTTACATTAATTAGAGTACAATGAAGCCTGCCCTTTCAAACAAATTTATTCCTTTGTTTGCACTCATATGAGCAAATCGACTGCACTGTATGTGAGCACGCAAAAGCAGACCCCCAGACCTAACCTTCCCAGTCCTTCCCCAGATGCTGGCACTTTCGTCCACTTGAGATTTGTGAGCGGAGACCTGTGTTGTTGTTGTTGTTGCTGTTGTCTTGTTGTTTTCCTACCTGCAGAAGAGACACATTTTCTCAAAAAACATTTCTTTCTCTGCAGCTTTCTGGTTAGTATTCAGGCCACCACCTCTGTTATCAGACGGTGGCAACAAAGCTTTTCTGCCTGAATCTTCTGCGAGGTGGCGGGGGGAATGGATTGCACAGTAATGAGCTGGTTTTGCAGGCTTCCTTCGGGAGCCCTTTCTTATATCCCTTGGCAAGAGGAACTAATTCAAAACAGCAGCCCAACCCCTGGGCATCTAAAATTCACAGAAATTCAGCTGACTTGATAGTAAGAGGGTCTCCCTGAAAGTCAGTGTTGTGAATCAGAGCTTCATTTTTCAAGGGGAGGGTTGGCTAGAGGTTTTCTGGAACCTTATATGAGACTTCTATCCCTGTCGCTGTTTTCAAGCCAACAGAAGATGGTAGGGAGCGTGCTGGGAGCTGCTTTTCTTTCCTGATTATGCTGTTTCATCCTCTAAGCAACACGAACTGAACGTCTCCGAGCGGTTCCTCCCAGAGAGGCAATCACGGACTGTTTTACTCTTCATGAGCTTGACCAGATAGACTTAACCTTCTTAAGGGCAGGGCCAGGGAATTTTCTCTTTATACCCCCGGTAGCTAGCACAGTGCCTGCCGCTTAGTCAACTCTCAACGTGTAGTCAGTGGACATTGCCTGCGTGCCTGGTGGGGCTAGGAGTGGCCGAGGGGCTGTGCTGACTCTGTTTCCCTCACCAGCACTGCTGTGGTCTTTCTTGCTGCAGTTCTGTGCTCCTGTGTCACCCCTCCCCCATGCTTTCCTTTCTCCTGCCCCCAGCCTCCGGTTCTCTGTGTGTCTGTGTCTAGGTGTTAGGTCTCCTTCTTTCCATCCATTCTCTTTTCCCCCAGAGTACAGTGAGTGCATTCCTATAGACTTCTCTGCCTCCACCCTGGGAAACCTGCTTAAAACACACACATGAGCACACACACACACACACACACACACACGCGCGCGCACGCACACACACACACACACACACACACACACACACACCCTTAAGGCCTGTCGCCAGCTCCACACGTTTCCTCATTCTCTTGTAGGTCCCAATTTCCTTCTGTCTCACCTTCAATCTCTCCCTTCACCATCAAGGGTCTCATCATTCTTTCAATCCAGACCAACCCTCGGTTCGGTCGAGGCAAGAGATCCTCTTGCCAGGTTCTGCCCTGTCTTCTGCCTTTTTTCTCCTCCATTTCTATTCCTTTCACCCCAGCACCCCCCTGGCACTTCTCTTTCTGTATATCTTAATTTGCTAGAGGTTGAAATTGGGAAGGGGTGGTCTTTACCTTTCAGATTTACATTGTTAACAAGTGAAATACCCAAGCAATGATAGTTTTAGGGTACAATGGTGAAAATTACATATATACCTTTGGAGTGTGTGGAATAATTATTAAGAGGATAAAGCTAGAGAAAGCCATAGTGTTCAGTTTCATTTAAACTAGTGGTTGTCAGCCAGGGGCAATTTTGCTGCCAAGGGGACATTCGGCAATGTCTGGAGACAGTTTTAGTTGTCACGACGGGTGGGTCAGGGAGGGGGCATACCACTGGCATCTAGTGGGTGGAGGCCAAGCATGCTGCCAACTATCCTACCGTGCACAGGACAGCCGCCCAACAGAGAATTATTGGGGCCAGGATGTCCATAGTGCTGGGGTTGAGAAACCTTGCTTTGTACATTCTCCTTCCTTCTTCCCCAACCCTCTCCTCCCACCCTGTCTCCTGATGTCCTGGGTCCTCACAACCTAATCTTGTCACTTGTGTCCCATGACCCCGATTGCCATGTTTCCCCACTGCCTGGAGAACACAGCATGCTTGGTTTTAAGCTCCACAGTGAAAGCTAACCATGACCACTCTTCGGGTCACGGAGTCATGGCTACCAGAAACAGGAAGGGCCTTCAGAAGTTTTTTAAATCCACCTTTTGATTCTTCAGAGGACAAGAAGAACCCGTGACCTCGTTGAGGTCTCACAGCTACTCGGGAGGCTGTGGCAGGGGTTCCTATGCTCAGTTTTCTTCTCTTTCTATTTGCTTACTGCTTTTGGTCAAATAAAAGAAAGACAAGCTAACTGCCTAGGCAAGGGCGAGGACTGGATTGATTGGTCTCATTAAAGTAGGGACACAGTAATGCGCTTCCCAATTTGGTTTTCTGGATCACATCGTCGATTGCTCTCTTCAGTCTCTGCCCACTTATAGCGTATGGCTGATGCACTTTCCTGTCCTCTTCGGGGGAGTGCCGTGACTGGAGGAGGTGAAAGCCAGCTTACGCAGGCCGTTGGGAATAACAGCTTTGGGTCAGCAGGCCTGTCACTTCTCTTTATCTTAATGCCACATAGCCAGCTACCTATTGGGTCAAGAAGTGCCTCAGTCTGGGGGATGGAGAAGAGCATAAATGCAAGCTTTCTGCAATCGGAATCAAAATTTGAGACAATTTCAGGGCACTTTGGGCAATTTCTTTGTCTTATTTCTCTTCCTCCCCTCTCCCCCAAACAAAAAACCACATTTTATCAGTGAGGAATTTGCATCTCAGTCTTCCCCATAAAACTCCCAACTTCTGCAAAGAAATTGCACAAGGCACACAAATAAATGCAAGCATTCCTTGCCTCCATTATTAAATTACTTCCCCCTTACATGCCGCAAGCCACATGTACACATCCTGCTTTCCATAATGTCCCTTTTTCATATATATATAAATTATAGGCTTTTATGTATGTATATGTATAATAGATAAAAAATATACATAAAATACAAAGTATATATAAAATAAGTACTATATGTACCTGCCTCCCTCAAGCACACACACACACACATACACACACACACACACACACACGCATACACACATACACGAATGTAAGAAACACAAGGGGCAACATTTGTACATTTTTTTGTCGTGGTAGTCCATCCTCTCTTTCAGGACTTTGGATAACTGAAATATAGGCTGGATTTAGTGATTAGTAACTATTCTTGTCAGTAAGTTGTAATGACCTATCGGTAATCTTTTTCCAGTCTTACCCATCTATCTTCTCGAGGTCAGATCAGTCTCTGTCGTGTGGCTGACCAGCTGTCCCCATGCACTGTAGGAGGGTTAGCGGCACCCACGCTCTCTACCCACTCTTTCCTAGTAGCCCCGCCCCCCTAGTTATGACCATCAAAACTGTCTCTGGATGTTGCCCAGTGTCCCCTGTGAGCGAAATCATCCCTCGGTTGAGAACCACTGAATTAAACCAAGAAGAGAAACTGAAGAGTTCTGATCCAGCAGGCCTGGACTGGGGCCTGGGAATGTGTGCTTTAAGAAACAACTACAGCAGGGGGCGCCTGGGTGGCTCAGTGGGTTAAGCATCTGCCTTCGGCTCAGGTCATGATCCCAGGGTCCTGGGATCGAGCCCCACATAGGGCTCTCTGCTCAGGGGGGAGCCCGCTTCTCCCTCTCCCTCTGCCTGCCACTCCCTCTGCTTGTGCGCGCTCTCTCTGACAAATAAATAAGTAAAATTTTAAAAAGGAAAGAAACAGCTACCCAGGCAAGTGTGATAATCAGCCAGAGGTGAGAACCACTGCCCACTTGATCGTCCCTAGTGATGACAACGTGTTCCTCATTCTGAGGTCCTGGCAAGGATCCAGTTTTTAACGACATGAAAGTGGAGTGTCGGAAAAATATATATTTGGAGGAAAAAAAGAGCAGAAAAGAAGTTCCCTTTCTCTTTTCCCTCTTCCTGACATGAGAGACCTGACTCTGGCAAAGGCCATGTGGTCATGGGACCAAATCGGAAGCTGTCTCGCCTCACCCATGAAACCAAGAAATCGAGAGATGGAAGTGTGTGCTTTTATTGGTCCTTAGGCACCTGGGCACTCCGACCGATCCCACAGGGGACACTCAGGCCTTCTGCCGTAAAAGCCGCACTAAGAATGAATGCTCTCCATTGCAGTGACTGA
This sequence comes from Potos flavus, assembly GCA_028534135.1. NCBI lineage: Eukaryota > Metazoa > Chordata > Mammalia > Carnivora > Procyonidae > Potos > Potos flavus. Next base: position 87,760,883 of record CM052901.1, on the reverse strand, counting down.
TGTTAGTGCAAGCTCCGAGAAAGCGGGCAATCAGCTGTCTCTCCTGGTGAGGAATCTGAAAGGAGAACGGCTCCTCAGAAGACATGAGTCTAGTATTTGACCCGTTAGCCATTCATTTTGATGTGGTTCTTTTTGAGGCCTTCCTTCCATTCTTGTGGGTCTCTAAATCGTGACCTGGTCCGCAATGGCCATTGTGTTTTCTCTCTAAAAGTGGATGATCAGAGTTACCATTGTGGAGAGGCAGGACCCGTATCCGTCCAGGTCATTCTTAGGTATAATGCCTTTCTTTTCCCTCTTTCTCTCTCTCTCTCTTTTCTTTTCCTATCAGAACATGGGATTATCGTTCTTCAGACTGCGGTTGAACCCTATGAAATTAGCATCTTTGTCCATTCGACGATGAGAGTACTGACAGTTCCTTAGAGCAAATCCTCATCTTTTCCGTAGGTCCTCCTTCTCCCAGCCCCCTTCTTTTTTTTTTTTTTTAAAGATTTTATTTATTTATTTGACAGAGAGAGATCACAAGTAGGCAGAGAGAGAGAGAGAGAGAGAGAGAGAGAGAGAGAAGCAGGCTCCCTGCTGAGCAGAGAGCCCGATGCGGGGCTCCATCCCAGGACCCTGAGATCATGACCTGAGCCGAAGGCAGAGACTTTAACCCACTGAGCCACCCAGGCGCCCTCCCAGCCCCCTTCTCCCTGTGTCTCTCTCTGTCTCTTTTCATGGCTCTGCTCTCTAGTTTTTTGTCTTCGCAAGCACATGTGTATTACCCAGAATACCAGCTGTGAAGGTCAATATATATTACTGGGAAAAAAAATTAAGAAAAAGAAGAGTTTCAAATTTCAATAAGTGTTAATTTGAAAACCCACTGATGCACTTCACATGTCTGGAGGGGAGGTCCTGTGGAACAGCTTAAGCACTGGCATGTGAAACCAAATGGACCGGTTCTGATGAGAATGTTAATTAGTTTGTGCCACCGTTCCTGCATGTGAATAATATCGCTTTTTTCTTTATTTGGGCTGTCAGATTCAAGGGGGACTTTTTGGGTGCGGGGGTGCGGTATTAGAGGGATTGTTAAAAGGGTAGTGACCTCTGGGGCGCCTGGATGGCTCAGTGGGTTAAGCATTTGCCTTCTGCTCAGGTCATGATCCCAGGGTCCTGGGATCGAGTCCCACATCGGGCTTCCTCCTCAACGGGGAGCCTGCTTCTCCCTCTGCCTCTGCCCCTGCTTGTGCGTGCTCTCTCTCTCAAATAAATAAATAAATAAATAAATAAATAATTTTTTAAAGGATAGTGACCTTTAATACATGAGGTATAAAAATCTTCACATATGTACTGACCACTAAAGCAAGCTTCATCATCCTGGCCCAGTGAGGATCCAGGATCCTGGTATCCAGTTTCCCTTCAGAGGTTGCCTTCTGGATGAGAACTCAGGCTCTGACGGCATCTTTGTGAGCTTTTGCCAGCGGACCTTGTTGACTGTCCTTATCCTGCTTGCCAAGCTCACTTTTGTCTCCTGGATCACAAATGAAATCTGTCACCTTCGCATGGATATTACACCTCAAGTCACAACACCTTTCTTTCTCTGTGAATAATATGCTTTCTCTCTCTTTCTTCATCTCTTTATCCCTTAAACGCATATATGTGTGTGTTCACACTGTTCATTGGGCAATCATTTTAGAAATTTATATTTCAAATACTACATTTGCATGTCGCCATAATTTGGACAATACAGGAAAGTGTAGAGAAGAAAATTACAATCACTACTACTCCAAAATAAACACTATTAACATTTTAGTGCATGTCCTTTTTTTAAAATTGAAGTAGTGTTGACCCACAATGTTACATTAGTGATTCAACACGTCTGCACCTTACAGTGAATTATAAATTCACCACAAATGTAGCTACCATCTGTCACCATACAGTGCTGTTACAATACCTTTAACTATATTCCCTGTGCTGTTCCTTCTATTCCTGTGACTTATTCATTCCATGATGATTTCTAGGATTCGGGCTTGGGTAACCCAGAAAGGGAACATAAGAAAAGGAGCCGATATCAATGGTGAGTGAAAGAGTGATCACAGTTCAGCTTTGGACATGTTGATTTGAATTAATTCTGGAAGGACCGTACTAGGTAGTTCTAATACTTTGGGCTCCAAAGATCTGGCCTGGAGATTTGGATTTGGGATTTGTTGGCATACACACGACAATCAGTGAGAATGAAGAAAGAGAGAAGGGAAGAGAGTTAGGGGCAGAAAGAATGTGAAGGGTTATCAACATTTAAGAAAAGAAAAATTTACAAAGGGAACTCAGAAGGAGTTATCAGAGAGGTAAGAGGAAAAGCCGAAGAGTTGAGTGTCATGGAAAGCGAAGTGAGAGACTTAGGAGTAGCAGAAGTGTTTAACCAAGTCTAATGCTGCTAGAGGCCAGTTAGGAAAAGGACTGAGGAGTGGTCACTGGAATTAGTGACATGGAAATTCTTGATCAGCTTGGCAAACAGCTGTTTCAGCTGAGTATTGGAGTTCAAAGTCAGACTGAAGTTGGTCACATGGTGATTAGGAGGTCATGAAGTAAAAGCAGAGTCTGAAAAAAAAATTAAAAAAAAAAAAGCAGAGTCTGAACCATTCTTAAAGAAGTTTGCTGATAAAAGGAAGAGACATATCAGGTGGTAGAATTAGGTGGGGTTGAAGGACTGTTTTCTTTATTTCTTTTCTTTCTTTTTTTTTTAATGATTTTATTTATTTATTTGACAGAGAGAGAGACAGTGAGAGAGGGAACACAAGCAGGGGGAGTGGGAGAGGGAGAAGCAGGCCTCCTGCCAAGCAGGGAGCCTGATGCGGGGCTCGATCCCAGAACCCTGGGATTATGACTTGAGCCGAAGGCAGACGCTTAACGACTGAGCCACCCAGACGCCCCTCTTTATTTATTTTCATGTTTAAAATCAAACTTCTTATTTTGAGGTAATTGTAGTTTCACATGCAATTGTAAGAAATAATGCAGATATAATCCTTTATCCATTTTCCTTTCGATGATAATATCTGCAAAACTATATTATCACAACCAAGATATTGACATTGATGCAATCCACTAATCGGAAAATTCAAATTTTCCGAGTTTTACTTGTTCTTCTGCATGTGTTTAGTTCAATACAATTTCGCCACACTTGTAGGTTTGTTTATCTGCCACCATAGTCAAAATACAAGCATTTCCATTATCCCAAGGATCCCTCATGTTGCTCCTTTAAAACCACATTCACTTTCTTGCCACTGTGACCTTGACCCCCTGCAACCACTCATCTGTTTCCATTTCTATAATTTCATCATTTCAAAAATGTTATATAAATGGAATGGTACAGTTTGTAGCATTTTGGGATTGGCGTTTCTGCTTCAGCAAAATTCCCTGGAGATTCATCCAAGTTATGGTGTATTTCAATAGTTCCTTTTCCTTTTTATCGCTGAGTAATATTCCATGGTGTGGATATACCATAGTTTGTCTCTTTGTCTAACCATTCACCTACTAAAGGGAATCTAGGTTGTTTCCAGTTTTTAGTTATTACAAATCAAGTTTAGTTTTCTAAGAAACCTCCAGACTGTTGTCCAGAGTGACTGTACCATTTTATATTCCCATTAGCAATGTACGAGTGATTCAGCTTCTCCACATCTTCACCAGCATTTGGTGCTGTCACTGTTTTTTGTTTTAGCCAATCTGATAGATATGTAGTGACATGTCACTGTGGTTTTAATTTTTATTTCTTCAAGACTAATGGTGTTAGACCTCTTTTTGTGTGATTAGTTGCCATCTACATATCCCCTATGGTGAAATTTTATTTATGTCTTTTTCTCATTTTCTAGTTGGATTTTTTTTTATTGTTGAGTTTTGAGAGTTCCATATGTATTATAGATACTGGCCTTAATTATGGGATCTAAGGCTTGCAAATATTTTACTTTAACCTGGAGCTTGTCTTTTCATCCTTTTCACAATGTCTTTCATATAGCAAAAAAATTTTAATTTCAGCGAGGTCCACTTTATCACTTTTTCCTTTTATGGGTCATGTTTTTGGTGTCAATGCTAAAAACTCTTCACCTAGCCCTAGGACCCAAAGATTTTATCCTATGAACTTTCTGAATGTTTTGTAGTTTTATGTTTTACAGTGAAGTCCATGACCCATTTTGGGTTAATTTTTGTGTGAAGTGTGAGTCAAGGTTTTTGTTTTTTGTTTTTATCTATGGATGTCCAATTATTCCCACATCATTTATTGAAAAGGCACTTTAATTTTTTAAAATGCAGAAAGATTTGAACATATGTAAAAGCTTATGGAGAGGAGCCATCAGAAAAGAGAGGTCAAATTGAAATATGGAAATAGGGTACAGGTTCTTAAGAAGGTGAGAGAAAACAAGGTCCAGTTTCAATATTGTAGATATGATGGGGCACCTGGGCGGCTCAGCTGACTGACTCTTAATTTCAGCTGAGGTCATGATCTCATGGGTCCTGGGATGGAGCCCCAAGTCAGGCTCTGTGCTCAGGATGTAGTCTGCTTGTCCTTCTGCCTCTGCTCTTCCCCTGCTCTCTTTGTTCTTGTCTCTGTCTCACTCTCAAATAGATAAATAAACAAATAAATAAAATCTTTAAAAATAGTGTAGATATGATGTGTGACAAGGGCAAAAAAAAAAAGAGCAGAAATGTCATTGTTACATTTTCTTCTTGTTAGAATCATTTGGGATTATGGGGATTATAGTCAGAATTGCAATTTGAGAGCCTTGCAAGGTTTTTGATTTATCTTTCTTCTCTAATCTCACACTACGGAATTATGTCAGTCTTTTACTCAAATCTTATTAGGCTCAAGAAAGTCAAACCAGTGGTTATTTATTTAGTATATATTTCATGTTCAGTATATACTAGGTGATGTGGAGATTGCCACATAAAGCATTATTCTGCTCTTGAGGGGTTTATAATCAAGTTGAGAAAGATGAAAAGTTAAATAAGTCAAGGAAAATATATAAATATGTTGAAGTGCTAAACATAGATCTCCAGTTTCTTATTCAAAACATTTAGAGCCAGAACTTCAGAATTCAGACATTTCCCCTCATTTTAGAAAGGTACTATGGTTTAGAGCCTATATAATACGGAACAATTCTAGTGGGGTAGGACCACAGTCCCCAATAACCAAATTATATGTATAATAAAATATTTAAAAAATAAAAACAATATGTAATAAATGAAGATTGTTAATAGACCTGGCTTGTTGCCAAAAGAATTTGAACCAAATTTAAGAGAAAAAACAGAAGTTCTGTTTTCTGAAAAGCTTGGGTTTCAGAATTGTGGAATGCGATACAGGAAAAATTAAATGAATATTTATGGTATAGATAGAAACTTCCCAGTTTCTTCAGCCATAGAATCTGAGACTCAAAATAAGGAGTAATTTGTTCAAATGTGTACAACTCAGCATCATCTAGAAACTTATAAGAAATACAAATTTCAGGTCCCATCCCACACTGAGTGAATTGGAAACCTATGGGCTGGGCCCTAGTAACCTGTGGTTTAACAAGCCCCCCAGGTGATTTTGATGCATGTTAAAAATTTGAGAACCACTGACATAGCAAGAAGGTTGACAGAGAGTCAGGATTCGAACTCAGATGTTTCTGATTCAAAACTCAGTGGTCTTTTGATGCTGTTTCCCTTGCTCTCAAAGTATAAAGAAGCAGAGGTTGATGTGCGTTCAGATGGTAGTAGTGACTTCAAAGAAGGTATGCTGAAACATTCTCCACTTTAATCTAACAGATAAGAACAAAATAATTCTGTAATATACATTCCTAGAATATTAGCCAGTTCCTTAATTATACTAGGAAGAAAAATAAGCATTGATAATTCCCTGCTTTATTTCTCCATGTTAATATCTCAAAGATGGTACGATTTGTTTTGCAATTTCTTTAAGATCAAGGTAGTAATTTAGCTTAATTGTGAAAATTAGGAGTTAGAAGCTACGTAAGTAAAAGAGATTCTCAAATATTCCTAAGGTGATTATTGACATATTATTTGGTAACTTTGATATCAGCATATTTTACTGATAAGTTAATGTGTCTTGCTTTTCTACTTTCAGCATGATTTTTAGTGTGCAAGTTGGCAAATTTAAGAAAAAATCTAATTGAAGACCATTAAAACATCCCTTTGCAGGTAAATGATGGTTGTTTGTGTGGTCCCAGCACTATTGAGAAGGCAAAAATCTATATCAACCAGGAGATGATAGGTTTAAATGTAAAGGATGAGTATCGGGCAAAGAAGGAAGGAAGAAATTAGGGCACTGATCACATTGGTCTTCCTTCACCAACAAATAGAATGACTTAGCTCTGAAAGTGAACAGGTAGACATTAATATGGATGTGCTTAGAATGAGAACTAGCAAAACAGATGTCTAATATACCCTTAAGATATATCCCAGTAGTGATGTAGAACTGTTGAATGACTATGTTGTACACCTGAAACTAATATAACACTGTATTAACTAACTGGAATTGAAGTAGAAACTTAAAAGACATATCCTAATAACTCTGTGTCATATTGATCTCCTTTAGAAAAGAATACTGTGTTGGAAAATAACTCACTGTAGAAACGAACACTTATGGGTTCTTCTTTTCTCTGAGTCAAGCTTTGTTTTAAGGGATGAAATCAATATAATCCAGTATCTTCCAAGAGGAATTAATCATATCAGTTTAGGGCAGGTGTTCCAGTTATCTTTTGCTGCCTAGTGAATCACACCAAGCCTTAGTAGCTTCAAACAATAATAACAACAATTATGCTCACGAGTCCACAATTTGGGTGGGGTTCAGTGGTCCAGCTATCTCAGCTTCATTCAGTGACCGATGGGATGACTTGAAGGCTGTGGACTAGGATTATCTGTATGTGTATTCGCAGGTCAGTGTTGGCTTAGTGATTAGCTGGGGCTTTCAGCTGAAATGTCTGCATGTGAAGTCTTCATGTGGCCTGGGCTTCCTCACAAAACTGTGGCTGGGTTCCAAGGGTGAGTGTCCAGAAAGAGAGAGCCAGGAAGAAGCTGCATCACTTTTTATGACCTAGATTCAGAAGTCATAAAGTGTCTGTTCTATTCACTGACATCGTCCTAAGTCCTGCTCTGGTTTTAGAGGAGGGGGAAAAAGACTGCACCTCTTGATAGGGGAGTAGCAAGGTTCTAGAAGAGCAAGTGGGGCTGTTGTTGGAAAAGAGAGTCACAGAAACTTAAGAATTACACCTCTGATTTTTTTCTATTGTTGTCTTTAACTTTTTATTTTGAAATAGTTTTAGGCTTAGGGACAAATTGCAAAAATAGGGCAGAGTTCCCAAATTCCCTTCACCCAGTTTCCCCTCATGTTACATCTTACTTACATAACCATAGAACAATGATAAAAATGGAGAAATTAACCTTGGCACAATATTGTTAACTAAACTATGGAAATAATTTGAATTTCACCAATGTTTTTCCCTAATATCCTTTTTCACTTCCAAGATTCAATACTGCATGGAGTCGTACCTCTCCAGTCTTCTCCAGTCTGTGACATTCCACAGTGGCTAGGGTTATTTGTCTTTCATGACCTTGACACTTTGGAAGAGTACTGGTCAGTCATTTTGTAGAAGGTCCCCTAATTTGGGTTTGCCTAATGTGTTCTCATGATTACGTTAAAGTTATGCATTCTTGGGAAGGAGGACACAAAGTTGATGTGCCCTTTTCAATACATCATATGACAGGGTGTGTGATGTTCATATGTATTACCAGTGATATTAATCTCAAACAATTGGTTAATCTGCCAAGTGGTGTCTGTGGTATTCTTGACTGTAAAGTTACTATTTTTCTCTTTGTAATTACTAAATATTTTGGAGAGATACTTTGAGACCAAGCAAATATCTTGTTTCTACTTAAACATTTGTAAACAAACTTTTGCATCCACTGGTTGCTCTTGCCTGGAGCAATGACTACTGTGGTGTTCTAATGGTTATTTTCTATTTTCCTCATTCCTTCTATTTTACGTAGTTAGAGTTCTTCTCTATGGGAGAGCTGCCCCTTCTCCCCTGTTTATTTATTTATCCAGTTATTTATATCAGCATGGGCTCATGGGTATTTATTCACTCTTAAGTTTATATTCTAATACTATCCCTATTGATTTTGTTGCTCAAGTTGTTCCAACTTTGGCCATTAGGATCTCTTTCAGGTTGGCTCCTATGTACTTTCACCATGCTCTCATCCTATTTTTAGTTATATATATATATATTTTTTGAGCACTTCTTTACTTTCTGGCACCAAAACATGCTCCAGGTTCATCTCATGTTGTCCTTGCCAAAGTCCTGGACTCCATCAGTTCTTCCGGGAGTCCTGGTTCCTTTTATTGGAGAATGGTATTTAGAAACCAAGATTCATGTGCTTAGATGTAACCATTGCTACTGGGCTGTCATACATAGACTGCACACATCAATATTTCCTTCTGTATTTATTTATCTGTGTATAAATATTTTAAAAAAAAAATAAGGGCACCTGGGTGGCTCAGTTGGTTGAGCATCTGCTTTCAGCTTGGGTCATGATCTCAGGGTTTTGGAATTGAGCCCTGCGTCGGGCTCCCTGCTCAGTAGGAGTCTGCTTCTCCCTCTCCCTTTGCCCCTGCTCATGTGCTCTTTCTCTTGCTCACTGTGTCTCTCGAATAAATAAAGTCTTTAAAAAAAATCATGAGTCCATATTGATATTTCTGACTCTAGTTCGGCACCACAGAATTTAGCCTCATCTTGCTCCTTTCTTTGTAGTTTCTCGCTCTCACAGTGAGAATGGGCTGTCATTAGCTACAATATATTTACTTACTTCATTCCAGAATCCAAATGGCTTCAGAATTGCTAACCCAGAACCAGTGAGAAACAAATAGACCAATTGGATTATAGTGTTTGTATCCTGCTCTTTTAGCCTTTAGTGTTATCATATCCAGTCAAACATTGTTTTCCAGAGTGATTTAGGTCAGCTCTTTTTTTCCCCTCATCACCTTCAGGGTAGTTATGTGATGCATCTGTAATACAGTTTGGTTTGTCATAGTCTACATTTCCATCTCCTCTCCCCCCAACGTCCTACCTGAGTTTCTTTTTTTTCCAATTTACATACAGTAAAATTCACTCTTTGTAGCATCCAGTTCCATGGGTCTTGACAGATGCATGGAGTCGTGTATCGACCACCAAGTCCATTACAAAATAGTCCCATCGCTCCAAAAATTCCCTTCTGACTGTCCCTTTATAGTCACCTCTCCTCCACCCCTCACCTCCTGGCAACCAACACTCTGTTTTCCATTCCTATGGTTTTGTCTTTTCCAAAACGTCGCATCAGCGGAATCATGCAATCTGTAGCCTTTGGGCTTTGGCTTCTTTCATTTAGCAAAGTGCATTTAAGATGAACCCAGATCGTTGTGTGAATTGGTAGTTCATTCCTTTTTACTGCTGGGTAGTATTCCACTGTATAAACAGACCACAGTTCATTGATCCATTCACCAGTTGAAGGACATCCAAGTTGTTTCAAGTTTTGGTGACTATGTATGAAACAGCTATAAACATCCTTGTACAGGTTTTTGTGTGAATGTAAGTTTTCATTTTTCTCAGGTAGATACCTAGGAGAGTGATTGTTGTTACATTTGGCAGGTGTATGTTTAACTTTATCAGAAACTGTCAAACCATCTTCCAAAGTGACTCTACCATTTCGCACTCCCACCAGCCATGCATGAGAGCTCTGGTTGTCCTGCATCCTTACTGCGGACATTTGGTTGTTCTGTGACTTCAGCTCTCTGACAGGGTCAGGAAAAAAGTCATAGATTTGAAGTTAATCCTTTTAACTCCCTATTATCCCAAGGGGGAGTGAGAAGTAGAACTATGATTTGAAAGTTTAAAGAGGTAACATAAGTTTAACTGGGAAATTAAGGTCAAAACAATATATTTCTATTATTTTGGAATTAATAAAGCTTCATTACATAGAAACATGATGTACAGGTTGATAATGGGGATAAACACATCACATTCTTTCAATGGTCTCCTTCAATTTTTTTTTTTTTTTTTTTTTTATGCCAAGTGACTGGCTTCCTTCTGGATGTTCCCAGAGAGCTCTGCCCATGCATCTGCTCTGCTAATCTTGCTTTGCTGGATATGATACAGTAGGAAGAATCGGGTGTGTGGCTAAACTAGGGAGTGCATACCCTGCTTTAAGGTAATGAAAATTTATATGTGCCTGAGTGTGTATGTGCGTGCGTATATCACGTAGATATAGATATAGATACAGATATATAGATAGCTGTATCTATATCTATATGTATACTGACAAGTAAAAGTGCTTAGGGTACTACTGCAGACAATAGTCAGGACCTTACGATCCCTGATCGATTCTGTATGGTTGGGCTGTTAATACTGCCAGCCATGGTCAGCATGGTGCCAACAGCAGTACCTAGTAGATGTTCAATAGATCTTTGTTGAATGAATGAATTACTGTCACAAAATCTGGCAGGAAATCCAAAGCATTGATGATTACATTAGAGCAGATTTTTTTTTCTTTCTATGTACTTTGGGAATGTTATTGGCTTTTATACATCTTCTAGAGCTTTGTGTCCCATCAGTTTTTGACAAGGTCTCTATGTCTACATGCCATAAGGAGCTGAAATTAAAATAATATAAGGACTAGGCTTAATTTCCTATAACAATACATGGGATGTTTCTACATCAGTTATTGAATCAAGTGACAACACAGGAGGATTTTTTTTTTTTTGTCCATGTAGAAATAGGTAATTTGAGTTAGTGAGTGGCAGTAAGAAATTTCTTTAAGTTAAAAATTTTCCTAAGTACTATTCATCTACCCCTGAATCAGCTCACAGTTCTTGCAGGCTATGCAATTATTTAATGGGGGTATTTCAGAGGATCAAAAGCAAGAGAATGAATGTTTTAAACTGCCATTCCTTCCAAAGGGCAATTTGGGATTTTAGATGAAGCTCGGTACTTTGGGTTCTTGTAGACATGACAAGGCACAGTCCAAGAAGTGCCCTGGAGTCTCAACTGGGTGGGTGTTTCTAAGAAAAACTGAAGGGACAATGAGAGATTTATTTTTTTTAACTTCTCAGTTGTCATTTTATCTCTAAAGGATTGAGGAACTTTTCTTGAGACAGAGCGGGAGCAGAAGGAAAATTATCGGTTAGGAGATAAAAAGCCTTTTGGACAGAGCAAAGATTGTGATAATAGAGATGGCCGGTGGCAAGATGGGAAGGATACATTTAAATAAAAAAAGAACTCAGTCTAACAAAGAACTCCCTGGGGCAGGTAAGACACAAGAATAAATTAGATACAAAGCACAAAAGTCTCTGAAAAATTGTAATGTGGATGTAAGCAGCTGGTTTCTCAGAGCTAGACATTCCATATCCGTTTAGCTCGTGATCACCTACATAACCAACACAACATTGGCCGAGTTTACATTTAGTCACCATCATATGTTTTCTATCTTTGTTGCTGCTGTTTAAAAAAAAAAACAAACCACCTTGTTCACCCTTATAATTACTCTCATAGCTGTGCTTCTTTTGTCTGGCTCACTTTTTTTTTTTTTAAAGATTTTATTTACTTATTTGACAGAGAGAGAGAGAGAGATCACAAGTAGGCAGAGAGGCAGGCAGAGAGAGAGGGGGAAGCAGGCTCCCTGCTGAGCAGAGCCCGATGCGGGGCTCGATCCCAGGACCCTCAGATCATGACCTGAGCCAAAGGCAGAGGCTTTAACCCGCTGAGCCACCCAGGTGCCCCTGTCTGGCTCACTTCTTAACACACACACACACACACACACACACACACACACACGCACTGGTCTGCAGTAAAAATTTTCTGAGTCAATTTGAACCAGTGCTTCAAATACCACGCTACTACAACCCCAGAACATTTTTTACTTATTGATTTAATTAATAAATTTTTAAAAAAAATTTTTATTGTGTTATGTGAGTCACCATATAGTACATCATTAGTTTTTGATGTAGTGTTCCAAGATTCATTGTTTGCGTATAACACCCAGTGCTCCATGCAACCTGTGCCCTCCTTAATACCCACCACCGGGCTCACCCAACCCCCCACCCCCCTCCCTTCTGAAACCCTCAGTTTGTTTCTCGGAGTCCACAGTCTCTCATGGTTTTTCTCCCCCTCCGATTCCCCCCCCTCTTCACTTATGCCAAGTTAATTTGAAATCTTGCTTCCATTTTCCTTTCATGTGATTAAACAGTTACCCATTAGATCTCAAAGGCCAATTTATATAAATAACAAAGAACCCAATTCATCCTATCTATGTTGGCCCTTCCCTCTTTTGTGGAAATAAACGTAATATACATGCATCCCACACTGCAGGTCCTCTCCCTTTTCAATCCCTTAGAAATACTAATACTGAAATAGTAAAGAGTTTTGGCTTTCGTGGGTACGTTGCTGCCACATCTTAGCAATTCACAGAGGAAGAAATAGGAATTTCATGTATCTGGGGGGGCAGTATTTATAAATGACAATGGCTGAAAGGCTAATGTGTTGCTCAGACGTCTGCGTCTGCGGCTTTGAAAAATAATGGAGTGCTCTCTCTGCACCGCTGTCACTGTGGAGTCCGAGGCATAAATCCACAGCATTTAAGATGACAAGACCTTGTATTTACATAGAAACTTTCTCCAAGGAATTCACATCGCTCCTTATGAAAGGCTCCATTAATTCTTACAGCTTTGGGAACTAGACTGGGAAGATATATCATTATGGCCAGTTGTCATAAATGAAGGAACCATGCCTGAGATAGGTTTGTAACTTTCTCAAGGTTACTCTAGCCAAACTGAATTGCCAAAAGTGTGGAAACCCAGAGTAATACCAATTCCCCATGTGGGATAAGGAATGTATGGGTCACTTTGGGTAGGGGAGGAACATGGCTTTTCAGAAAGGATCTTTCACCATTTTTACTCCCCTGTGTCCTCCGTGACTGAGAGACATTATTTTTGGTTAGTGTTTCCCAAACCATGGTCCTTTGAAAACTAGGCTATGCAAGACATCAGTAGGTCTGCATTGAAAAAAACAAGACAAAACATGGTTTCCATGACCAAGTAAGTTTGAGAACTGCTTTATCCTGTATTTACTTCTTGCTGATCATAATTCCTGTTAGTGCAATAAAAGCTCTGAGAAGTCCTGTAGTGAAGAAAATTACTGACTTTGTTTCAGCCACAGTTTTCCAGACTTACTTGATCATGGAAATAAAGTTTCTTTTATGCAATGCCTCTTAATGATTTATGGAACTGTGTTTCAATGGATTGCCTTCTGGAGAAATATAATTTGTGAGAAAAATCTCTGGTGAAGAAATACTTCTCTAAAATCTGTTTTTATTCTCTGATCTTTCCAAGTCTACCCTCTCTATTGAGGTCTCATTCACAGATGACCTGGCTGGCATTTGAATCTTAGAGATGAAGGAGATACTCCTGATATTGCTGACTAAATTTCTATGGAAAGAATGGGACAGTGCTGAAATATGACCCAAGAACAATACCACATCTTTTGTTCCAGTCTCCTTCCAATTCCTGCCTAGTTCTAGTACATTTCACACCCTGATCTGGGGCCCTATACCTGGAATGGTGCCACAGTGCCCTGCATTCTAGACACTGAGGGGTGAACAATCACAGTCCAAGTAGTAGATATAGAACAGACCAAGAACCAGGGAGGAGTCAGAACCAACTGGACAAGAGCCAGGAGGAGTCTATCACTGAGGCACAGAATAGAACATGGTTTAGAAATTCAGGGGGAAGAGATAATGATGACATCAGGAAATGGGGGAGACATGGAATATGCCATTCTAACAGAGCAGTAAGAGTCTCATGTAGACCAAATCCTGATAGGCTAGCACATATCATCCCAGATAAGGTGTTAGGGCTAGGGCAGGGTCCAAGAGGAGATCCCACCAAGAGTTTTCATTTAGGTAGTTCCTGAACTTTTGCTTAGGCAAATCAGTATTAGCGTATTTTAGTCACTCTCCTCTTGACTGTGGTAAAAATGCCGTTCTGTGAGTTGCTAACTAAAAATCACTTGGGAAACAGGTATTTGTCAATATGGAGACTGGTAGCCAGGGGAAAATTTTATTTTTGTCAGAAAAAAAACTGTTCAAATGGTCACCTGTCTTAATGAAAAAGGCAGGCTGAGAATGCATAGCTGTTGGGCCATATTTGAATGCTAACTCTCCTTGTTCTTCCAGCTAATCAGTGCTGTGCTCCCTCCCGCCACATAAGTCTTGTCACTATTGTGAACAAGCAGGGAAGGAGCTCTTACTCCTCAAATGTCATTTTAATTATCTGGGATAGCATTGGAAAGCAACAGGAGGTGGGGGGGGGGGTAACCAGGAAGGTATGAAGTAGTCTATCACTGAGAAAGAATAGAATAGTTATGAAGGATGTTGGCTCTCATGAAAGAGTTACACATTGTGTCCAAGTTTGGACTTTGTGGTCTGGAAATGAGGAGAGTACAAAATTTGGAATTTGGCCTTTGGCATGATTGAGTGTTACCAACCTGCTCAGGTATTTAGCAGCCTTTGGATTGTCCTCACCTTCTCATTCCCACCAGCTGAAGGACCCTGATCCTCTGGGACACAGCCTGCACCAAAGAGATGTTGAAGGGAAGAAGGTATGTCATCATATTTAGTGAGTCTTTGGTCACATTTAAACATGGTAGGTAAATGAGATGACTGTATGTATTTTCTTTGATTATTGTAGTAAGGACCAAGAGATAGGTTCTTTTTTATTATAGTCAATAAGAAGAAACAACTATAATAAGCACAGGCAAGTCAGAAAATTCATTGGGTTTACTTGAGAGTAGTTTTTCTTAAGAGCAGAGAGACCATTGTCCTCTGAGCAGTTGGCCTGAAACATAGGACACGCATATTTGTGTTTTCGTCCTAGTCCTATAAGAAGCGGATGTCAAGACAGGATTAAATGGTAAGGCTTTTATTAAGAAAAATGTCTGTGAGGAAAATGGGCAGGGAGCTGGGCAAGGCTAGGAGAGCCATCAGACCTCAGTGTGCGTGTGACCCAGACTGAAGTAGAGGGCGAGAGGTTGGGTCGAAGCACCCTAGACAGATGTGCAGTCACATAAAGGTTTAGCAAGGCTGTCCGAGTGTCCTCCAGCCAACATTGGCCAGCAGAAGTATTCCCTGTCTCCTCGGAGTGGACCTACTTTACTTGGTACCCCTGGCCTGCTCAGTCATTGGCTGGGAGCAGCCTGATGCAGCCCCACACCCACACAAATGTCCCAATGGCTTTCAGAGCGCAGCAGCTGGGGTCCAGATCCCCATAGATGGAAGTCGGGGAGGTGTGTTCTTTTGGCTGCAATAATGTGCATGATTCAAACTTCTTTCTGAGACTTTCCAATAGTCTGTACCTTTGTTCGCGTGTGGCGTTCCGCGGTTCAGAGGGAATGTTTCACTTTCACAAAGGGGGGGACTTTTGTTGGTAGAAATGGAAGGGCGAAGGCAGTTCAGAGATGCTGGTATTGTTAACATCTGACCATGCCGCTTGCCAGCTTAAAAAGATTAGGCTGATTTGCAGCTGATTTTACTAAAGTTGGAGAATCCCATGGCATCTAATGTCTTCCTGCTTAAAAAGAAAAATGTTTTTACAGAGGGGGGAAAAAGTAAAATGTTATTTTCAATTTCTAGGTAAAGCTGTCAGATTTAGGAAGTTTTTGACACTTCATTATAGGTAGAAGCACTTTGTGTAGTCTCTTTACATTTTATACTCAAGATAACTTTTGGATTGATACAATTGTTCTAAAATAATGCTCCCGTCAGATCAGAGGCAAAAACAATTAGAAGACACCTTTGTTTGAAATCAGTATGACTGCATAAAATGTATTAATAAAACACAGTGAATGATCTTGATCTCTTGATAAATTGCCTGCTCCAGAGAGCATGGGCAGCTCTTGTAGCATCTATTGAGAAAACAAAGAAATCCTGTCAGGATGACATCTGCTTCTTCTGTGGAACGTGTTAGGAGTCATGAGGTTTTGAATATGATGCAGTTAGCAGCATCGTGTACTTAATCAGCTGGCAGGGAGGAATGTTTGTCTTCCATCTTGGGCATGCTTGGATTCTAGAATGCAGCTCACATACGGCTTTACCTGAAAAGCAGCAGGACGCTTAGCTTGGAGAACTTAGCTTGAAGAAGCTGACGAAAGTGCTGTCCCCAGCCTGACATCTCTGAGGGTACTATCGGCCATGCAACAGTGAACTCGGGTGAGATGGGTCTGGAGTGCTGTGTCAGTTGACTCCGGCCACAGTAATGCTGCGTCATAACCAACCACAGAATCTCAGCAAACAAAATGTGGGTCTTTGGCTTACAAATCTGGGGGCTGACTGGAGATTGGCTGTTCTAGGTTGGGTCTAGCTGAGGTGATTTGGTTTTGCTTTCTGTGTCTCTTCTCTTCCTGCTGGGATCAGTGGGTCAGCTTAGGTATGTTCATCTCATTGTGAATGTAAAAAGGCAAAAGAGAAGGCTAAACACACCAGTCATCTTAAGGCCCAGGCGTGGAACTGGCATACTCTCACTTCCATCTCATGTTAGTGGCCAAAGCAAGTCCCATGCCAACATGACAGTCAAGGCAGAGAGAAGTACACTCTGCCTGTGATGAGGCCATGGCAAGGGCATGGATGCAGAAAGTTGTGATGGATCAGGCCCACATAGGCCATCTACAGGAGGGAGAAACCAGCCCTGTCCATTTTGATCTTCTGTTTGCTCAGGCTACCCAGGAAAACTGTGGGACTCAGTCCCAAGCAAGGCACAAGTTCTTGACTGTCCTTCTGTGGCAGGGGCTGTTAGCCATTCACTAAAATCCATTGCCCCTTCTTGGGTTGTTTGTCTTTTTGCTTTTGAGTTGTAAAAGGTTTTTTGTATATATTCTGGATGCTAGACCCTTATTGGATACATGACGGGCAAATATTTTGATCTGTTTTGTGGGTTATCTTTTCACTTTCTTGTTGGTGTCCTTCAATGCACAAAAGTCTTTAATTTTGATGAAGTCCTATTTATTTTTCCTTGGTTGCTTGTTCTTTTTTGTATCATATCTAAGAATACTTTGCCAAAAGGTCACAAAGATTTAACCCTAAGTTTTCTTCTAAGAGTTTTATAGTTTTAGCTTACATTTAGGCCTTGGGTCCATTTTGAGTTGGTTTTTTACATGGTATGAGGTAGGAGTCCAACTTCATTCTTTCATGTGTAGGTTCCCAGTTGTCCCAGCATCATTCACTGAAGAGACTATTGTTTGAGAACCACTGATTTTGATAATAAAAAATTTTCACAGCCATTGTCTTTCGGGCAGACTGAGATGTAAGGCTTTGTGGGTTGCTTGGTACCAGGGTCCTTCAGGGGAAGGAAAGGTTCCATGAAAAAGAGAAAGCAAGGGCAGGATTGGGGTGGGGAGGATAGAACTGAAATTGATGTGAAGGCTGGCCTCCTGCAGAGGTTATAACAGTCTATGAACACTGCCAAAGAGATGTTACAATCTCAGTCCAACTTCTAAAAGTTTTGGTATCAGTGAATTCAATCGCTTATATAGAGCTGGTAGTTGAGAATCCAGATGGCTGTGAGAAAACTTGGCAAATGGTTATTATCCAGTTGATTACATATCCATCCAGCCAAAGTGGAGAAATTACTCAGTGGGCTAAGGGTTTGAAACAGGGGCCAGTCCTGGGGAAGAGGTATACTCAGGGCAAAGCTAGGCACAGTGTGGTACAGTGATGACTAAAATGGCTGCAGTTCTTATATCTAGGCCTTTCGCAACATGACTCTGTAGCTCTTTCCTTGAAGACGTAGAGCTAATTTTTCACACTTCAATCTGTGCTGGCCTCATGATTCTGTCTGGTCAATAGAATGGAGTAGAAATGACTGTGTGTTATCTCTGAGCCTAGGCATCAAAATGTTTTGTGCACTTCTGCTGTCTCTGTCCAGGAACCTTACCTCCTTTCCCATGAGAGCAAGCCCTGGTTGGAAGATGAGAGACCTATGGAAGACATTCTCAGGCCATCTAGTGATAGCCAGTCAGCTCCCAGAAGTAGAGCGGCCTAGCTCACTGACAGCGGAGCAAGGTTCATTGAGGGAGCCCAGCTGTGACCAGAAGAATTGCCCAACTGAGCCCAGCCAAAGTTACCAATCTCCAGAATCATAAACAAATGGTTTTTATTTTAAGCCACTGAATCATGGGGGTGGTTTGTTTCACAGCAACAGCTAACTGTACACAGGCTGTCAGGGTCCGGCCAAATGAGCTGCAGATCGGGATGGGTTTTCTTAGGGTCAGGACGAGGCTGATGCAAGGGAGGTGCCCAGGGCACAACGTTTAAGGAGGCATTCACTCTCTCGCACAGATCCTATGTTTTTCCTGGCCTGCATCTTTTGTTGCAGAGTGGGAAGTATTGAGAGTGAGACCAAAGGAAGTCTGGATCACTAGGAGAATTAGAGTGATGGCAGGGAAGTTGTGTGCTTTGGTATTGTCCTGGGTTGGTCTTGGTGGGAAAGATGTCAGATCTCAGGTATGGTCGGCCAACAAGGAAGCCTCCATTGTGGCACAGGAGCTTAGCTCTTATGTCAGGGCCATTAGGTCCCAAACCTGGGTAGGTGTCAGAACCCAGGAGAAGCTTCAGTCTGGGCTGTTTGCTCAGTTCATGACCTACAGAGGGCATGGAAGGACATGGGAAGGGGGCCAGGCCGTCATCAGCTCTGTACACACCCATTCCTTGGCCTATTGCTCCTTTGACAAGTTAGAACAAAATGGTTAAAATTCAAGAAATAATGGGCCACTTTTAGAAAAGAGCTGCCTTGCAGAACGCGCCTCAGTAAACGATTTTCATGATGAGCAGCAAGAGATTCTTTGCTCCAATTGCAGCTGCCACAATTTACACATTGCATTGAGTAGTGACAAGCAATTTCCCAAGTGACAGGGACAGGCCATAGCTATACCTGCAAAACCTGGGTCAGACCAACGGTGATAATTTCCAGGCTCTCACATCATCACCATCTTTCTAGTAATAAATGACAACGATGATGACTCTTCGGATTTGGGGAGGGGAGTTGTCCAAAGAGTGAAGTGGGAAAGTAATAAGGCTATGTGTTCCTTGGGCTAAGATGTGAACAGATTTGGAGATCTGGTCTATGTTGTAAACACTTACTGAGGCCGCTAGGATAGCAAAGACATATTTGAGACAAGATTTCAACTCTTAGCTTGTCAGTGTTTGTGGAGTATCCTCACCTCTCGATAAATTGGGAAACACAGCCTTTCTAGGCTCAGGTAGTTAAATGAGAGCAGAGGAGGGAGGGACTATTTCGTAACTTCATAGCTGGATCTCCAGAAACTGCTTCTCACCAAGATGCAACCCCTACTTCTCCCTTAATCGAGTTACACAGTCACCCTTTCTCCTTCTTGAAATGACAGCCACGCAGGTGCTGTGCACTGTGACTACTCTGAGATCCAGGACTTCGAGTGGCCTGGCCACGGTGTGTTACTGTTACGCACAACCACTATTTCTGTAAAGCTCACCCTCGCCAGTTGTTGCCGAGCCTCCATTCTTTGCACTGTCATCTGTAGACCTCTTGGAGAGCCATTTTTAGAAAGAGATTTATTTATTTATTGGAAGGGGGAGAGGCAAAGGGAGAGGGAGAGAGAGAATCTCAAGCATACTCCCCAATGAGTTTGGAGCCCAATGTGGGGCTCGATCCCATGACCTTGAGATCACAACCTGTGCCAAAATCACGGGTCTGATGCTTAAGTGACTGAGTCATCCAGGTGCCCCTGGAGAGTCATTTTTGACTTCACCCTTGGCTCCTGACTTTCTTCTTTTCTATCCAAGTGTGGTCATTACACCAAACGATTTTAATGACGCATGGGCATAGCAGAGCCTCTTTCAAAGTCGGCTCTTTTAGCTCACGTATCACTGTGGAAATTTGGTATTTTTTGTCTGATATTTTGAATTCCCATAACTTTTAGCTGGATAAAGTCTGACTCATAGGACTTTAAGAAACTTGGGTGGTCATCCTGTTTATAACTAATTCCCTACCTATTGGAAATGCTTTTCTTACTCCAGAGAGAGGAATTCCATTGTTCCTCTTAATATATTTCTCTTGTGTTTAACTTGGTTACTTTCAGTGGTAGTCTCTTGAATTTAGAGACCGTATCTCATCATTCTCTATCCTTCACAGTGCTCATTACCAAGTAAATGCTTTTTGGTGTATTGGTCTACCAGTGTTTCAGATTTGATACAATGGGAAATGGGCAGGTAGTTTTTTCTTTCAATTTTTTTTTTTTTAAATTCTGAATGCCCAGGTTACTGTCATTGGATTGGCCTTCATTCTCCACGCAGAAGTATAGGGAAGATAGAAAATAGAGTTGATTTGGTCTTACCCAATTTTGAGCTCAAAAGAATTTGATGATAGCTAAGAAAGAAAACCAACAGGAAACTGATGTATAATTTATTTGGTACCCAGTACCCACAGGAAACATCTGTTGTGATTTTATAAGCCTGTACAAATTCAAAACATGATAAGTGAAGAAAATGTGTCTATTTAAAAGACAGCAGAGCAGGCTTCTCTAAGCACATTAAGGAGAGAGATGTCTGCAGCTTTATTTCGCAATTGTATATAATCTCACAGGCAACACAGCTATTTTAGTCATTTAATTAAAAATGGAAAATGTATTATAATGAAAAAAGTAAGCTGTGAAAAATTATCAACCGTACTCCCTGAGTTCCTAACCTCTTTTTTTCATTTTGCGCGGCTAAGTTTTCCTGGCAATTAAGATGTTTAAAAGAATGGAACAAAAGTACAGAGTTATGGGATGGCTGGTTAATTTCCTCATAAACTTATCCCTGGCAAATTATTCAATAAGCGAAAAACTTAGACTTTGGTGTTAATTACCTTTGTTAGTGCTGACAATAGGAGTTTCCACTAATGATCGGGTGTATTCTCTGCTCCATTTGCTGAGCTGAGTTGTAAATTATTAATGGGCATCAGGGCTACTTTACTACAGATGGGAATACTTTGCAGACTGTTTTCAAAAGATCTGTCAACAAAATCTTCCATGTGCAGATCGGTGTCCTATGGACGTCCATAAATACCGTGTTCAAAGAATCTGTCGACCTGTCTAGTAATCACTGGGCCCGTGTTCAGTGTGTTTTAGCTGCAGGCAGGGTGGTTCTGCATATGAAGCTGTGTCAGCAAGGTGGAGATTTGCTGCTAGGTCCTGGCTTATTGTGAAACACGGGGCAAGTGCATTTATGCTTCCGGATTTCTTTGGCCCACATGTAAATTAAGAGTGTTGAATTAGGTTCCCCCTACCTTGGAATTTTATTACAACGTGAGGCCAGCTAGGTTTGGGCCTTAAGTAAAAAAACTTCCCTAGCTCAGCTCAGGTGGATATGAGGTCAACCTACTATCCATTCTGGTTAGATACCCTGAAGATCATGCAACAGTGCTTAGTTTTAAGTCTCCATATGGCTCCCCTCACTTCCACGCGGTGTCAGAGCAAAGGCCAGGTACATTACTAACTGCTACTCTTGGACCAGTTGTGAGAGGACTTATCGACCCCTGAATCATTGTGAAGAATCCCATGCCTGAGCAGCCGCCTGTGTCTTGGTACAATAACAACCAAGCCTTATATTTGTATAGGGCTTTGAGCTCTTTCAAGGATTTCACACATACTTTCTCATTTTATCCACAATATAATGAGGGTGATGATGAAGACGGTCTGGAAGCACATTTTCAAGGAACACAGACGCAGTGAGGTTTTCAATCTTCCCCAAAATGAAGAACTGCATTTTTCCTCGGGGGTGAGATTGCATTTATGTTGTTCTTCCTGAATTTCATTAGCTTCTCACTCCCAACTTGAAAGAAGACTGTGAACGGCAATGAAGGCATCGAGAATGTGGCAGCAAATGCTAAATTTAAAAAAGAAAAAATGGAAGTCTTCCCTGTGAATTTAAGGAAAATAATGGTCTTGGCACTCTAATCATTGGGTTGGATATTGAAACAGCCCGCAGATTGTCAAAACGAGGGAAATTGCATGAATCTGAAACTTGAGGCCAGAACTGCATAAAAAGATAAATTCAAGGATGCGGCCAGGTTGCTGAGATTGAATGTACAAATTTAGCAGGAGTAACTTCATCTTTTTTGTTCCCACTGTTCTTCAATAACGAAACCTCCAAAACACTAAAAGACTATCCAGGCTTGAAACAGATGGGAAAAGCAGATGCACCTTGGTTTTCCTTCAGACCGAGTTCCCAAATACTCTGGGAGATCAGCAGAGAAGGATATTTTCCTGGGAACATTGTTGATTTAACAATAGCAACGTTAACTTTCATACTTAAAAAACTTCGTTTTGTGATTTTCGTTATAAATATTATAAAAAGAAAGTGAATATATATATTATATATATATGTGCATATGTATGTTTTTTTCTTCTCCCTAAAGAGCTGGTGATATGGCTTGTAGATTTGACTTTTTTTTTTGTTCCCAACCAGTTTCAATCAGGTTGTTGGAAGTTTGGAAAGCCTTCTGGATCTCCTTGGCCTATAACAAGTTAGAAGTGAGTTCTAGGTCGAGACCATCTGGGGTATTAAGAAGTTTTTTACTCTATTTAAAAGTCAGGGGGGGAAAAGCAGAGGGAGGGAACCATTTTCTATTAATTGACTTGCTATATGTGTGGGAATCCACCTCACAGTGGAAACATCACCAAGCAACTCACTTTTTATCCTAAAGCCTCCCTATTTGAGAACCCAGTGCGTAAAAGTACACACATTTGGGTATTCCCGTGGTCCTCGCAGTGTGGTCCTCAGCATCACATGGAAACTTGTTAGAAATGCAAATTCTCAGCTTTAGTCCAGGTCTTCTCAATAAGAAACTCCACAGGTGGAGCCCAGCAATCTGTTTTACTGAAGCTTCTAGGTGATTCTTATGCAGGCTAAGTTTGGGAACTACTGATGTTTGTGATTACAGTAGGTCTCAGTTGTCCCAGTTGTCTCAGTTGTCCCAACACTGGAATCACTTGGAGAACTTTAAAAATAAATCTTGTCTGGTTCCCACTTCTACAGATTCTAATTTCATTGGTCTGAGGTCTGGCCTGGTCGCTGAAGTTGTAAAGCCTCTCCAGGTGATTCTAATATTCAGACAAGCCCGGGACCCACCCACCGTGCTGACGTCACCCTACTCTTCTTTATAAGGGGGGCAATTTCTCAAACAAGAAAAGCAGGATACGGCGTTGCCAGAAAAACAAAGCAGAGTAGGAGTTTTGGGGGAAAGGTAGATAAAGTGAATTATACATACCAAATGCTTTCTGCTTTATCTAAAGACATTCAAGTCCATCTCTAGAACCTTTTCAAGTGACGATTAATTCTCCAGGTAAGAATATTCTTCTTGGTGTGAGGAATTGTCTTGCTTTTGTGGTTGCCACTCTTCAAAGTTTATTGTCAGAAAGAAAGTTTCCTACGGGATTCTGTCGGAGATATATATATCCATATATATGTATGTAAAGAAAGAGCATGCACAATTTGAAAAAGGTACTTTGTAACTCGAGAATATTGGTCAAAACCCATTTGCATTGTTTTTGTTCTTTGAGATCTTATATGACAAAGTTGTATTTTAAGCCTGCGTTTAAAAAATTTAATTGAATCTTACAGTTAGAAGGGACATTAGAGACCCCATGTACTACAGGAATACTCTCCTGTTTTTGTGAGTTGGTGCCCTTCATTGGAAATTTGCTGGGAAACTTCCTGTATTACACTTACCAACCAATTGTGAGAAGTTTTTTTATATTAACAAGTTCAAATTGAAATATATTTTCTTCTAAGTTCTACCTGTTCACCTCACTTCTCCTTTGGAGAACCACTCCTAGGCAGCTGTTACTTAAAATTCTTTCCCGATCAAGGAAGGATGTGTGTGTGCAGTGTGATGGGAATTTTAAGGGTTGTGATCATGTAGATGATAACTACTCATACCATTTTCTCTGTGAGTCTATCTACCACATCCTATGGGGACAAATAGAATTCCCTGTTTTTGTTTTTTCTTTTTTAAAAAGGCAGCAAGGTTGGGGGCTACACATGCTTGCTTCAAACCTAAAGAATTCCTTCCATCCTGGTCCTTCCCAGGGAGAAGAGAAAAAACTGGAGGTGTGTGGTTATAAGTTCCTATCCTCCAACACTTAGCGAGCCTTTGGAACATTTTTATATTTCAAATAGTTGAAGGTAATTATTGTTTGCCTTGTAAATCATCTTTATTTTTAAAAGATTCCTGAGTTTATGTGTCTATTCTCTAAGAAGATTTCCAGGCCCTTCACCATGCTGGTTGTCCTTATATGGACATGATTCTCTTCGTGATTGTTCCTCTTAAGGTTCAGAAGAGGCGAGTGTTTATTTATTTTTAAAATTTTATTTTTAGACACCTTTGGTTAGTACTTTGTGATCTTGTTTGATCTTTCCTTACTCTAGGGGCATAGAGTCTCTTATATTTTCTTTGAAATATTTTAAGATATCACCTTTCGTATATATGTCCTTTCCTTATGTGGAGTTGATTTTTCCATCAAGAAAGGGCTTCATTAGTTTTTGATGGTAGTGTTCAATGATTCATTAGTTAGGTATGACATCCAGTGCTCATCCCAGCACGTGCCCTCTTCAGTACAGTGGCTAACTGAACATAATAAAAAAAATTTAAAAAATAAAAATATTGACATACAACACTATATAAGTTTAGGGTATACAGCATAATGATTTGGCTTACAAATATTGTGGAATGATTTCCACAGTAAGTTATCAGTCATCATCTCATACAGATACAAATAAAAAATAAAAAAAGGGATCCAAATTTATTTTTTTCTTGGATATTCATTGTTGTTGGATAACCAGGTGTTTCAGGGTATTTGTTCGAGTCCCACCTGGCCCTCAATTTTTAATAACCCTTTAGTCACGTACCAAGTTTCCGTTTAGGCATGAGTCCATTTCCAGGCTCTCTGTTACAGAGGTCAGTGGCCTATTCCTGGGCCAAAAGTATGGTATTTCATTTTTATAGTTCATAAAAATTTTCAATATCTGATATGGATTCCCATAATTTGTTTTTCTTCGGAAGTGCTTTGGCTATTCTTGTCTGATGTTCTTCGATGTCTTCAAGAATCAGCCTTCAAAACTTGTTAGGGCTTTGATGAAAATTTTCTCGACTCTGTAGATGAATTTGCTTGGAGTCTGTACAGAGCTAGTTATCACAGCAGGTGAGAGTCTGGTAAAGCCAAGAGGGTATGAAGTGCTGCAAGAAGTGGCCTGCTTCAATGTGTTTTGTGATCTCATTCCTTTTTTCCTTCCCATATTCCTTCCTTTCTTCCTGGCGCCCTTGCTTTTGTGCTGAGTAGTATTTGTAGAAACTATTATCTGTGACAATTCTTTGAAACCTAGATTTAATAAGCTTGCCTCCAGAAAGCAATTGTATTTACTTCTGTGAGGTTTCTGAGATTCTTAAAGTAAAACTCTGCTTGTGTTTTTTTCAGTTCTTAGAGGTTGTGTGCTTTCTAGATCCAATTTTGCATGAGTACTAGCTTACACGTACACATTTTCAGATGAGACACTACCACACCCACCACTGAAAAAAAGACTAAGAAAGGCAAATGACTTCATCATAAGTCTCTGTAAACTGGAATTTCCCCCCCTTCTTACTGTGAGTACAGCTTCTGATGGACTAGGCCTTTTAAAGGAATCTCCCATCCAACTTTGCTCTCTGCTTGGGCCCAATCACTGTTCCTTTAAAATCCACAACTCTAGGCAGCCAAGACTCTGCAGATAACCTCAGGGCAGCTGCTGGCATCAGCATTTTGTTCTCTGGATTGTACTTTTGCTTCAGTACAATTCAGGGAGAAGTTGTTGGAGCCAAATGATGTTTAAAGATTTGGTTGTTTTTTGCCAGCTCATCCACCCTCGCCCTGATTCCACATAGCTAGTTACCTAAGTACCCTCTATCAGATAGAATATATTACAGTTAATCCCGTATGTATATATTCCATTTTCCAGCCTTTTTAGGTAGTCTCTACCAGGAGTATTTTCTACATATTATCTGTTCTGTTAAACCAAGCTCAAATTGCTATTGAATTTGAAGTTAACCACTAAGGCGTTTGTTGTTCAAACTTCCTTTGCCTTACTTGAAATTTGATAAGCATGTTCTTTGTGTGTTTCTAGTACTAAGGTCTTAGCTTTTGTAGTATTAAGATCTTTTGGAAGCTCCCATTGACATTCTGTGCCTTAGAGATTTTTTTCCTCATTAAGGAGAGGCTCATGATTGCCCAATTCCCTACCTTCTGTCCTGTTCTGGAAGACAGGTACATAGGCCCTTAAAATTTCAAAAGAAACAGACATGGGATATGTCCCGGTTATTGTTGGGTGCATAACAGATTAACCCCCAAATTTGTGGCTTAAATCATTTTATTATAGTTTATATTTACAATATTTCATGATTCTGGGGGGTGACTGAGTTCAGCTGGGCATCTGGTTTGGGGTTTTTCCTACATTTGTAGTAAAGGAGGTTGGGATAAACTCAAAGGTTTCTTCACTCATAAGTTTTAAGGTTAAGGCTCACTGTCTCCTGGGACGTCAGCTGAGCTGTGGTTAGAACACAAGGCTGGAACAGTGGTCTCTCCATGCAGCCTGGCCTTCCTTTGCAGCATGGTGTCTGGATGCCAAGACAGAGCATCCCAAGTGAGAGAGTGAGGTAGAAGCTGTATTGCCTTTTATGTTCTAGTCTCAGATGTCTCTGCTGCATTTTATTTGTTAGAGTTGGCAAGACTGGCTAAATTCAGGGGGAGGGGAATCAGACTCTATCTTTTTGAAGACAGATCAAAGACTTAAGGGACCAATCTTTTAACCACCACAGTAGACAAATACAGGAAGGTTTCATGTTTTCAAATTCTAACACATTTTTTATTGTCATGGCCATTGCTCTTCAACTCCTGATCCTTTTTGGGAGAAAAACAAATGTGCATTTTTTCTCGCTTTTATTGCTCACTGGATTTTATGCACTAAATCTTCTGAACCTCCCTTCATGTATATTCAAGCTCTGAAAATGCATGCAATCTACAATAACCCTTACCATGTCTCTCAGGGACTCTTCAAACAACATTTATCTGGCTTCTCTTTGCCTCTACTTTTCCTTCCTCTTCACTGATGGATTTCTAAATAGCACATGTGATCTTGTCTCTTTCCTGACTGAGAAATCACTGGTGGCTCTTCAGCTCCTCCACGTGACACAAAAGACCGACAGTGATCAGCTCCTTACCTTCTTTCATGCCTCCTCTCTCATTTTCCCTTTACACTCTAGCAAAACTAAACACCATGCCCTTTCACAGTTCCGTGCCTTTGAATATATTAATTTCCCCTCCCTAGAACATCCGTCTCTAACTTGCTTGCCCATCTCAAGCATTTTTAAGGTGCATTCACAAATCTATCTATGTTCCTCTGTCTATAGCACCCATCTGTTCAGTCTGCTTGCTAGACATAAAGATTTAATTTTTCTTTCGAAGCCCTCTAAGTTCAACACTGCTCTGTCTACTACTTCCTCTTGGTAGTATGTAATAAATACAAGAACCTCTCCCTTCTGACATTAGAAATAGCACTGGTCAGCTCTGGTTAAGAGCTCAGCCATCTTTGAGACATCCCAATCTTCAAAGGACATGGATCAATTTTCTTAAAAAAAAAAAAAAAAAAAAAAGTCTCCTTTCCCTCTCCTTTTGTGACAGTATCCACACTCATAATGCCATTGTTTTTTTGTTTGTTTGGTTTGGTTTTTAAAGACTTATTTATTTGAGAGAAAGATAGGGAGATGAAGCACGAACAGGATGGGGGTGTACAGAGAGGGAGAAGCAGGCAAGCAACCTCCCTGCTGAGGATGGAGCCCCATTCTGGACTCGATCCCAGAACCCCAGGATCATGACCTGAGACGAAGGCAGATGCCTAACCAACTGAGCCACACAGCGCCCCTCGTTGTCCCATTGTTGTTTCAGGATAACTTTAAAAATTTTTCCTCACTGTCAGCTAAACCAAGTCTTTCCTGTAGAGACACAAGGTAAAAGAAAATTAATTCAGCAATAAAAAAGAAATACAGCATTATAAAATAAAAATAGCATTACAGATGTAATACAGTGTATAAAATTTTTAAAGCCTGAAAACTAGGGCAAAGGAATTATGGCAATTGTCGCTGTACCATAATTTCAACTCCCCTATTGTTGGACATACCAATATTTTGATTTTTTTTTGACAATAACATGGAAACAAACATCTTTATGCACAGAAAGCTGTCTTCTCTTATTTTCTGCTACCTCATTGCATAAATTCTCAGAAATTGAACTACTAAGTTAAAAAATATGCATTCTTTTAAGCTTTTGGATATGTTACCAAATTTCTACCATTCTTTCCAACAATGCATGACAGTTTGGCTTCCCTGCACTTTCACCAGCTTTGGCATAACTTTTTTTTTTTTTTTAAGTTTTGTAATTTGAAAATTAAAAAAATGTTTACCTTCAAATTGAATCAAGTTGGGGCTTTCCCTTAATTTCACATGGTGGGAGTTGGATTGGGCTTTCAAAGACAGGAGAGCTTTAGGTGGGCTTCAAAGAGACAATTGGACATGGTAGTTGAGAGGAATTGAATTTTAAAAGTTTTTAAAAATGACTCTTTTGCATCCAGGCTCATTATTTCCTCAAAGCTAAATTTGTGTTCTCCATGATTTTTTTCAAAGATGGAAGAATTGTTATATACGGTCTCATTTAGATTTCAAATATATCGTAAACAAGACTTTATAAGAGCTAAATCTTCATCTTCCCTCAGATTTCTATTTAAAATATTTCTGTTCAGTTTTATCCCTTGCGTGCTGAATAAGGTGGCTCATATTTATGTCATCTGATGGGTTCTACATAGATTAATTATGAAAAAGGATAAAATTTAAATTTTTATAAATTGGTGCCAATTAAACTATGTAAGTGAATGTTTCCTGCAGTTTCTGTTGTTGACTTCATTGTTTTTAATTTTTTTTTTTCCCACTAACTAGCTCTATGTGTCGTTAGGGTGAAGGTGCCACACACAGTGTGTTTATAAAATAAATATTTGGCTCTCTTCGTTACTACCTTCTGAGGCACCTGGGAAATACTCCCACTCTCGCCCCAGAAATGAAATGAACATGTCTACTGAGCCACTTGCCATATTATCCCTCTGTCTCCAGACTTGCAAACTTTAATTTTCAAGGTCTCTGGGGAAGTGGTTCATTTACTCTGAATCTTACCAGTCTCTTCGAGCTCCCCCCCCCGCCCCAGATATGTTCCTCTGTTATTTCAGTATAATAAGCTTGATTTGAATTAGAAAACAGATTGTTTGGTCAGAGGTATTCATGTTAGGAGATTCTCTAGGACATACACGCGGCATCTGCTTTGCTGTCTCCTGGGAAGATGGACATTTTTGTTCCTTCTCTTGGTCACTGAACCAGTTTCTTAATGAAAGTAATATGACATTGGAAGTTTTCAGAATTTACAGATCGGGGAAACGATTTTATGAACCACGTGTCCATTTGCTGTACCAACTATTCACATCCCTATAAAACATTTAAAACAGTATGTATAACTCGGCATCCTAGTTCTTCACTTACTGTCCTTTCCTGCCCACCTATCATTGCATGCATTTTGAATTACTGTCCTGGTTAAATATGCTTGTCTTCCCCCCCGCCCCTCCTCGGTAGAGAACATCCTGCTCATTTCCAAAGGCCAAGAGTGTCCGTATAGTATTAGGAAAATGGTTTGCCCAAACCAGTTCATTATACTGTGCTAAATTAATTGAACT
This sequence comes from Potos flavus, assembly GCA_028534135.1. Lineage (NCBI taxonomy): Eukaryota > Metazoa > Chordata > Mammalia > Carnivora > Procyonidae > Potos > Potos flavus. The sequence continues at coordinate 87,731,030 of CM052901.1, read as the reverse complement.
ATTCTGGGCCTTGGTTGCCTCATCAGTAAGGCAGAAACTTGGAGTAGATAATCTTTAATGCTGAGCTCTGGTGACATACAGTTCATCCCTTACTTTACCAGTCAGACAACTGGTGACAAACTTGCCACAGGCCCAGGATATGCACTCAAAGTTCTTGACTTCAGGTCCAGTGTTTCAGGGCTCATTTCTAAGACTTCACTGACAAATTGAGTGACCTGAATCCATTTCATTTAAATTCAGTGATAGAGGAGAGATTGGGAGGTGATGCGCTGAGTGATGCGCTGGAAGAACTTTCTAGGCAGAAAAAGCATCATGAAGAAAGACCTAAAATCAGGAATGATGGTCCGCTCGTTTGAAGACCTGCATGAAAATCTTTGTGACTGGAGTACAAGGAGTGAGGGTGATAGACTGAGAGATGGGACTGGAGGGGTGGCCAGGAGCCATGTCATATATGCCCTTTTTGTCTTGTCAGTTAGCTTTGATCTTCTTCAAAGTGGGATGAGAGGCCATTGAAAGGTTTCCAGTAGGAAATGGTCATGATTTGGTAATTGCTTCACCTAAGTAAGCTTCATCAGTGCTTTATGTCCAGTATTAAATTTCCAATAAATACCACTCTGTGTGGCTCCTAGTAGGCCCTCAATTACTCATTTTATCCTTTCATTCACGTATTCACTCCTCAGTGTATTTTGTAATGTGGAGAATCCAGCAGAAACATGAGAGGAGAGCTCCTAGGGGACTATTGCAGCATCCCACTCAGAAGTGTCTCAGTCTGGTGGACACATTGGAGATGGAAAGAAGCAAATATGGTTGAGAAATATCCTGTATTTAGAACTGTCACGACTTGGTCAGAGTGTGGGAGGTGTTAAGGATAGCTCCAACTTGGTGGCCAGAAGTAAGCATTTGCTGAAATGGAGAAGAAAGAAGGGGCAGATTTCAGAGAAAATCAAGGGTTTGATCTTGAACATGGTAGAGTTAGGATGCGTGGAAGAAGCTATCCAAGTTGAAATACCAGGTTATCAAGTGAATGTATCAGACTGGTGGTTAGAAAGGACAGTTTGGTTAGAGATATAAATTTGGGCATTGTCTGGAAATAGAGTTTTAAATAAATTATAGGCAAATGCCTAGGAAAGAGAAGCAGAACCTAGGTCTTAGGAAATCAAGGCATCATGAAAGCCAGTAGAAGAGTATTTTGGCAGGGGGGCGAGGGGAAGGGTTAACAGCAGAGAATTCTCCAGACAGGACTAAATGATGATAATCACTGACAAGCTAGAATTCTATATATGAGATTGAATCACAGGAAATTGCTGTTTTCATAGGTAATAAATGGTCAAATATTGATACTTTTGTATGGCTCACTGTAATACATAGTTTGCTTATAAAGTAAACATTTCAGAAAAGCAGCTCTTTCATGAAGTGAGGAACGTCTGTAACCACAATTGTGAGTCCCCCCGCACCCCTGCCAGATTCTCTTTACCTTTCTGTTTACCTAACTTCTCAGTAAATTTTTAATTAGTTGGATTTATTCTAAAGCTTGGGGAAGCCATTGAAGGATTTGAAGCAGAGTGAGACGGATCTGATTAGGTTTTGTTTCTGTTGACTGTGAACTCGTGGACCCGTGTCTGTTTTCACCCATAGCTCGTCGCCCGGCCTGTGGTTCACAGCAGGAATTGAGCGTTTTTTATACACCAGAGAGTTTGTCCTCCACATGCAGCATGAACCCCTGATTGAAAGTATTTCTTCTAATATTCTGGAATATTAGGGACTTTTAAGTGTCACCATGCAAATCGTATGAGCTCTTCAGTTTATCAGCATTGCTATTGTTTTCCAAGCCCTGGCTTTTGCCATTTCAGTGTAGAAATGTCCTGACTTACAGAGTCAAGGCTGGTTGACCTTGATGGCAACACAGACTCTGGGCCAGGAGTTGGAATCCTGGCAACTGTTGGTGGGTTCGTGAGTAAGTTCACCTTACCGGTTAAGGCTTAATTATTTTACCTTTCCCCCCCCTCTATTTGTATTATTTTTTAAGTAACTAGATTGAACTGAATGATTTAGTTGTTTTTTTTTTTTTTGGCTCTAACTTTTTATGCTTCTATTAATGAGCTAATATTCAGACAGAATATGACACATCTGTTCATTTATGTTTTGTCTTATGGGAATTGCAAACTAGCCATCCACTGGCCAGGACCCAAGGCCAATATTGACATGTTTTGTTTATGCCACCCAAATAGTTTTTTTTAAGAATCAATTCTTTCTTTCTTTCTTTCTTTCTTTCTTTCTTTCTTTCTTTCTTTCTTTCTTTCTTTCTTTCTTTCTTTCTTTCTTTCTTTCTCTCTTTCTTTCTCTCTTTCTTTCTCTCTTTCTTTCTCTCTCTTTCTCTCTCTTTCTCTCTCTTTCTCTCTCTTTCTCTCTCTTTCTCTCTCTTTCTCTCTCTTTCTCTCTCTTTCTCTCTCTCTTTCTCTCTTTCTCTCTCTCTCTCTCTCTCTCTTTCTCTCTTTCTCTCTTTCTCTCTTTCTCTCTTTCTCTCTTTCTCTCTTTCTCTCTTTCTCTCTTTCTCTCTTTCTCTCTTTCTCTCTTTCTCTTTCTCTCTTTCTCTTTCTCTCTCTCTCTCTCTCTCTCTCTTTCTCTCTCTCTCTCTCTCTCTCTTTCCCTTTCCCTCCCTCCCCCTCCCTCTCTCCCTCTCTTCCTCTATCTCTTTCTCTCCCTCTCTCTCTTCCTTCCTTTCTCCTTTCCTTTTCCTTTCCTTCCCTTACCTTTCCTTCCTATCTTTCAATCTTTTAATCTTTCTTTTTTTCTAAGTTTATTTATTTATTTATTTTTAGTAATTTCTACACCCAAGGTGGGGCTCAAACTCATGACCCCAAGATCAAGAGTCTCATGTTCTTGCAACTGAGTGAGCCAGGTGCCCCTGCCCCCCTAAATATTTTTAAATGTGACTCTGTTCCCACATTGAGAGTTCTCACATACACATTTAGATTTCTCTTTCCTCTCAAAAAACAAACCTTTATGTGGGGCAGGCATTCTTGTTGGGCAGTGATTGGCTGGACATGACCCTCAGCATCCGTGCTCTTCTTCACCCCATGCACACTTGCCACATCACTGGCACGGTCCTTATAGCTCTCTGAGTTGGATCGACCCGGGAAGACCTAAGCTGAAAAACACGCCCATGGTGCGACTTCAGGGTGAACCTTGGACAGGTGTGCAGCCCGTTTTCTCATTTCTTGGCTGAGAATTCTGAGAGTCCTGTACAGCCGACTAAAGTATTGTCAAAAAATAAGTAATTAAGGGAGGAAGCCTTGGCTGTGTTCAGTTCCGGTTTGTACAAATGCTTCTGAGCAGTGTTTCTCGACCTTGGCTACCCATTAAAGTCATCTGGGAACATTCAAAAGAAAATCCACGTCCAAATTTCACCTCAGAGCACTTAGATGAGAATTTCTGGGTGAGAGGCTGGGCATCAGTATTTGGAAAAAATTGGATGTTCCAGTGTGCAGCCAGGGTTGAGAAAACACCGCCAGAGAAGCTGTGAATGCAGCCCCAAGTACTGACCTCATCAGCCTAGAGAAATCCTCAGGAAGTTTGGGGAGTTAGTCGTGACTGGTTTGCAGCCTCTATGGAGTCGCTGAAAACCATGCCTAAGGATAGCCTCCGTCCTCAGAAGCTGGGCAGCCATGTTGCCTGTGGTTCATGTCCCACCCGGTAGCGTCCCTGGGGTACACTGGCAGCACGGGCCCTGGAGCCAACACGCTGTTCTTCCATGTATGCAGCTTGGAAGGGTAGGGTGACTGTGAGAAGAGGCCTACATAGAGCAGTGAGAGGTGGGGAAAAAAGCAGAGACAGCTGGGATGTTGGTTTTCTACCAATCCAAACGATAATCCGTCTACCATAGAAAAGTGTGGTTTCACTACCTTAGCTTTTAAGATGATTGATGGAAGAGCAGAAAGGAGAGTGGTGGTAAGACAAAGCTGAAAACAGGTTCAGAATTTGCTTCCATCTGAAGTGTTAGCTTCCTTCCCAGTGTCCCCATCTGGGCTACTTTGATCTGGAAAGTCTGAAAAATGACTTCCCTCTTAGAGCGTTGTTAAGGACTTAAAAGACTAGGGAGAGATCCAGAACCAATGATTGTGTCCAAAGTTTCCAGAGATGAATTATTGTTCCAAAAGACCCAGAATAATCAGGTGAGAGGAAGTACTTTAAACAATAGGTACTCAATGACCTTCTTCTTGCCTGCCTTCCCAATAACATCAGAACAATAGGCTTTGAATCTGAGCCTAATATGGAATTGAAAAATTGCAGACTTAGGGTTTATGATGAACACAACCCAGCTGGAGCATTTGCTGAACAATGGCAGGAAGGTTTGGTGAAGCCAATCTGGCCTGCTGTGGTTCTGCCACAAGGGAACGATGAGTTTTAAAGGACACAGCCTAATTTCTTTCTGCAGCTGGGTGTCATTGACTAATGAAAATATATTGGCACACTGCTCACGGGTTATTGTTCCATGGAACTGCACCTCTTAGCTGGGGATTTGTAAGCAGGCCATGATTGAAAGCAATATGACTGTGCTCGGTTATTAAAATATTCCAAATACAGCCTGCCCTATTTATTGGAAACAAAGTTTGACAAGATTATGTTGATACGAGGAGCAGATAATGAAACATCGCTGTGCATAGGCACTGCCAATGTCAACTGGGCAGAATTACAGTCCTTAAATATTTATATAGGAAAATGAAATGCAACTATTAATACTTCCAGGAAGTGATACAGTGTGAGAGGAGAAATAGACATGAGGAATAGGATTCTGGGCAACTTTGAACAGGCCAATTTATCATTTTTAGAAAATGGCTGCATGTCTCATTTGCAGGAAGTCTTCAAAGAGTGGGAAAAAGCATAACTACCTCTAAACCTCTAAAAATTAGGCATGTTTCAACAGAAGTGTCCAAAAACCTGATGACTAAATTTGTCTTTAAGAAAGACTTCATTTTTATAAAGGGGAATGTCTTTTGGACTGATTTAAGCTCTAGCCTATTTAGTCATTTAAGAATAATCATTAACTTGGGTGCTGTAATTTTGTTTTCCTTTACTTTGGTATTATTTGGGGGAGAAATCCCTAAAAGCATATGAAAGTATATGTCCAGACTCCCATAGTCATCTTAAAAGGCTATATAGAACAGTAGGAAAGTCATTAAGTCTTAGGATCAGAAGTTCTGGGTTTGAGTCCAAGGTTTGCCTTGACTTGCAATTGTGGCAAAGTTGCTTTCTCATTACAGGCCTAATTTACACACTTCCTGTTGTGTATACTGTCTGTATTTTGTGTTTGGGGATTTCACAATACCTTTATTTTTCTATAAGTATTTTAGAAATGCACATCATATAGTCTGCCAATTTAACAAATTCGCAAACCTGATTTGTTTCTGAGGTTACAGCTGTTCACACTTGAGGACTTGGCAAGGTTGGCAGTGAACAGCCAGGACTTTCCTGGGTTCTGGGGCCTTTTGATTCTGCCTTCCCTCCTTGCCCTTGACTTTTCTCTGTCTCTCCCTTTTGTTCTTCGCTCGCTCTGGCACTCAGTCCTCAGGCTCCTCATGTTCTCCGCCTCTTACCTTTTCTCCATCTACCCCTTGCATGGTCTCCTTGTACTCTGTCAGTTAGCAACCCTTCTCTGCGGTGGGCAACCTAGGAGTGATTTTTTGCAGGCGTGAGGCCTCCCTCCATGTCGTGGAGTTGTAGATTGATGGAGCAAAGTGCAATGTACTTTGCTTAAAATGCTGCTTTGAAGGCAAAATGAAAACCACTCAAATCAAATTTAGCAAAAGTCTTCAAAAGGCTGTTAAAAGCATGAAATTCAATAAAAAAATGCTCTGAACTGTATAATCAGAAGAAACAAATTTTTTATAAATCAGTTAATTTGATTAATTGGACATTTGGCAAACAGCCCATTTGCTGAATTAATTTTCAACCCGTTGCACTAGAGCAGAAACTATATTCTTTTTGCTTTCCCTTTCTTCTTTTCTATCCTCCAACAGATTGCTTTTTTTCCTTTCTTTTTTTTTCCCCCCCCTAAACCATCCTCAGTCACCATTTAGTTTGTTGATGTTGACTTCTGGTACTGAACCGAATAAAGTAATTGGAAGGAAGGCATAGAAGATGAAAAAAGAATATAGTGTAATTGCAGTGGTTCCCAAACTTTGTTCCAAGCACAGTTTTTTAAAAGCCTTTGAAAGAGTTTGGTTTGAGAGCAAAGTTTGATTCAAGAGCATTCTGAGGCTGCAAGGGGAGTTATTAAAAACTGTTACTTGCAATTACTTTTCTGAATGAGTCAGGATTTTCTCAGTGCTGTGTAATAAAAGGAAGAAAAATTGGATGCTGAGACTGATTTGTTGGCAACCATAGTCCCCAATTTCAAAAATTCTCAAAAATCTCCTTTTTCCCCTTGATTGATGTTATAAGTATATGCTGTGCATAAAGCTCATAAAATAATTTTAAACCAATAAAATGCAGCGTCTATCAGTTACACATACCGAGGTTACATAAGATTTCATTCAGGGGAAAAACGGTTCCTTGTCTAGAAAATGCTTGAAAACCATTGATAATATGGACAACCCTGGCCTGGGAAAATTAGAACAGTTTCACATCCCTAACTCCAACAGTGATGAACTCGGTGACCTTGAGAAAAGCATTTAAAGATTGGGGCTTCAAGAATATCCAATGGGGAAAAGACAGTCTCTTCAATAAATGGTGCTAGGAAAAGTGGATAGCCACATGCAGAAGAATGAAACTGGGCCATACACCATACATGAAGATAAACTCAAAATGGATGAAAGACCTAAATGTGAGACATGAATCCATCAAAATCCTAGAGGAGAACACAGGCACACAGGCAGTAACCTCTTCAACATCGGCCACAGCAACTTCTTGCAAGACATGTCTCTAAAGGCCAGGGAAACAAAAGCAAAAATGAACTTTTGGCACTTCGTCAAGCTAAGAAGCTTCTACATGGCCAAGGGAACAGTTAACAAAACTAAAAGGCAACCTATGAAATGGGAAGATATTTGCAAGTGACATAACAGATAAAGGGCTGGTATCCAAGATCTATAAAGAACTTCTCAAACTCAATACCCTAAAAACTATTAACCCAGTCAAAAAGTGGGCAGAAGACATGAACAGACATTTCTCCAAAGACCTACAAATGGCTAACAGACACATGAAAAAATGCTCCACATCACTTGCTATCATCACTTGCTATGCCTTTTTCAACAGACACATGAAAAAATGTTCCACATCACTTGCTATCATTTTGATACAAATCAAAACCACAATGAGATACCACATCACGCCAGTCAGAATGGCTAAAATTGACAGGAAACTAACAAATGTTGGCAAGGATGTTGGTGGGAGTGCAAGCTGGTGCAGCCACTCTGGAAAACAGTATGGAGGTTCCTCAAGATGTTAAGAATAGAGCTACAGCAATTGCTATTTACCCCAAAGATACAGATGTAGTGAAAAGAAGGGGCATGTGCACCCCAGTGTTCATGGCAGTAATGCCCACAATAGCCAAACTGTGAAAGGAGCCGATATGCCCTTCAACAGACGAATGGATAAAGATGTGGTTCATGTACACAATGGAATATTACTCAGCCGTCAGAAAGGGTGAAGACCCACCACTTGCATCGACATGGATGGAACTGGAGGGGATTATGCTAAATGAAATAAGTCAAGCCGAGAAAGACAATTATCATATGGTTTCACTCATATGGAACATAAGGAATAGCATGGAGGACCACAGGGGAAGGGACGGAAAACTGAATGGGAAGAAGTCAGAGAGGGAGACAAACCATGAGAGACTCTGGACTCCAGGAAACAAACTGAAGGTTGCGGAAAGGTAGATGGGTAGGGGGATGAGGTAATTGGTGTTGGGCATGTGATGTGATCAGCACTGGGTGTTATAATGTTCAATGATTCATTAGTTGCATATATCAAAAACTAATGACATACTCTATGTTGGCTAATTGAATTTAAATTAAAAAAATTAAAGATTTGGGGCTTCAGGTTAAATCTATGAAATTAGAGAAAATAGAATTAGTGTATTTTTTAAAAAACCAGAACACAAACAAAAATAACCTAGAGGAAGACTAAGAATCCCAGGAGATAGTTGAATATTTGAGAAGGGAGGTAGAAATAAATGTCTAGTATGTGACAAACGTGGAGGAATCATCTTTGACTCTCTGAGATTCACCTCATGTAGCTATAGCAGCACTCCCCTCCTTATTTTAGCCAGTGGCCTTGTTTACCACCTAAGAAAAAGACAGAGACCCGTATGGGCTGGTATGGAAAAGTCATGAATACCCCCAGGTCACCATTATAAGATATATTCTATTTCTATCCATGAGGACCTTGAAATTGACTTTCACTAGATACCGAACGTACATGGCGAGATTTTCACATACCGTAGATCTGTAAATACCTTTCATCTGTAGCATGTACTTTTCTCACTAAAATTCAGACATCTCCTGAGAGTTACTGCTTGAGCAATCTTGAGCAAAGAATAGTAGTCTCGTAAGCATTCAGTACTTCCTCAGCCTGCTTTTCTTGCTCGCTCAACAGTCTTGACTCCAATTCCTACCTTCTACAGATTATAAGTAACTACATACCTAGGACCTCCAGGAGCATTCTAGAAATGTCAAAACTTTAGGTAACAAATTCTAGACTGTGGAGGGTCTTCTTGGTGGGCAGTATAACCTGTGTCCAAGGGTCAGACTCCAGATTTTGGAAGACTGGAATCTGAAGACTGGCTCTGCCACTTAGTGCCTGGGTATCCTTGGATGAGAGAGAGGGCACCTCAGGTTCATCTGATGTAGGGTGGGAATAACCAAGTTCTAGGTTCAAAATAAGATTCTAGATAATAGCTCAAACGAATAGCTTGAAGAGTTGATCAGTTGAATAGCAGTATTTTTCAAGTGACCAATTAGCCTAATTTACCAAATACATCAATTTACCAAAAACTCACTTCCTCCTATTAAATCTAAAGCTCACTGCATTGAATAATAAATGGGATGGTCCTAACCATTTGGGAGAATTCAGTGAAGTTTTACTTGACTAGTTTTCATTTAGTCTTCACAGCAACATTTTAAGGAATATTCAGTTTGTTGCAAACGAAGATGGATATGGTGATTTGATATTGTTACAAATTTAATCAGAAAATTTTTATTTTTTCATTGTATGACATTTCAGAAGTTTGGGATTTTTTTTTTTTTTTTAGTTTATAGAGAATTCTTTTGGATCATCTGGTGAGCCATTTTCTCTTTTATTTGTCTTTTAACATTTTCAGGATTTTTTTCATCAAAATTTCAAGCAGCAAATCAAGTTCTATTTGGCCATTTGGAGAGCCAGATATTCGGCAAATCGATTTTCAGCACATTGGGCTGCTTCTATTAAGTTCAACAAATATTTCATGAATGCCTATGTAGTGCTGCCCTTGGCTCTGGTTATAATGGAAGGATGAGACAGACAGGGTCCTGCTCTCTTATTTTTCATTCCAGTGGGGGAGACCAACAATAAACAAAAGGTGGTAACTACTGGGAAGAAAATTGAACCAGTTGTCAGTATAGACAGTGCTAAAGTGCTAGGGCAGGGGCTTGCTATCTTAGGTAAGGTAGTTAGACAAAGCTTCTAGAAGGCGAGGATGCTGTGCTCAGGACATTACCTTTGTTGGGATGGGTAGTTCTGAGCCATGGGGGAAAAACAGATTGGAGTGATAGGAGAACCAAAAGCGGTGGCCAAAGACAATATTCACTTGCTTTGCTCTTGTGGCTAAGGTCTGTGCAGATGAAATGCATAGCCTCTCATTGTGGAATGCTTGCTTTACCATATGACCGTTCATATAAAGACTGGATGTTTGTGGATGTGTTATTTTCCCCCTTCTGCCACATAAATGTTAAATATTGCCTGTATTCAGGAACATAGCAGCTCTATGGGAACAAAAGATATATGTATATGTAAAACAATCAGTCAAGCTGGACAGTTTTGGCTAAAGGTTTCCAGAATACACTTTCATTGATACAGGTTTAAACTGCTGTAGCAGCATTTTAGTGCCTGATTAATGGGTTCATTTACTTCAGAGCCTGCTTCAAACCGTAAGCTCTTTGAAAAAATATATACATTAAAAAGAACCTTCAGAAAAACTCATCAGCATTATTTCATTTACAAACTTTCTTGCACTAATCTTCACTCTAATAAAAGTGAAGTGACTACTGATTAATATAGAGATTTATATAGTAAAAAGCCTCTTATTTCAGTGCAGAATACATTTATATAGCCTACAGAATAAAATGAAAGATAAGATAAACACATCATAGAGTCATTTTGAAAATATCGGTGAGGAGCGATATGGAATCCTATCACTGCTTTCCTAAGTAGTGTAAAACTTGGCTTCCAAATAAATCACAAAAAGGGCTGAGGAGTCACTGGGGAATGTGTCAGATGAACATGAAGTCAACCTATCCTAGAGAAGGTCAGTGAAGTGTTGGTGCCCTTTGAGAGGCTTTGAGAGATTTTAACAGCAGCTCTTGTGAACTTTATTTCAGTGGTTTGAAAACTTGCCTGAGCATTTGTGTCACCTGGGAAGCTTGTGAAAACAGATATTTCTGGGCCATATATCAGATCTGTGGGTCCCAGTGTCCAGAGTAGGGACAACGAATACATACACAAATAATTCCCAGGTGATTCTGATGGAGTGGGAACAGAGCCTTATATTTAGAAATCACCATCGCGTATTAATAGACAAGATCGAATCCTTACGAGAAACTTCTAGAATACCTTGCGAATTTTTTTCCTAGAAGGATGGCAAAGATCACCTGAACTGGCAAGGAGCATGGCAGCGGTAAGAGGGAGGCCATATAGCAAGGGTTCTCAAGCCCCGGGTCCTACTTGAACAGAACAACTACATTTTTATATCTTAAACTGTATTTTTAAGGATGTGAAAATATTCTGGTCTTGCACTTAGTAACCTTAAGGCAATAAGTGCTCAGATAAGTTGTGTAAAGGACAGATAGTAGCAGAAAACCTGGGATATTGTCAAGTGAGGCCTGACATAACCATCTCAGGCTGGATTTAATTCCATGCAACCACAAAGTGTGGTGGGTTCTGATCTCCCCATCCTCATTTTCCCTCTGGTTGTCCAAAGTCCTGCTCTCTCCTGGAAGGGTCTGATAATTTAAACAGGCTCTTAATGGGACAGTTGTCCACATGGATGGGTCCAAAGAAAAATTCTTGCCATACAGGCATGATGTCAGTCTTGCTAGGCTCTCGATGGATGATGGACAGGCTGCTGTAAATAGGAGATCCTTGCTGCTCAGTGACGAGCTGGATAATTAGAGCTCCTTGGTGCAAGGGTGAAGTGGGGGACATCCCCATGCTTTGTTGGATTGTTTTGGGGGCCAGCTTAGTTTCCTTATGGCTCCCTGGTTCTGGCAATGTTCTTACTTGAACAGAGGCTGTGATATTCCTGGCTAAGCACCTTCCTTTGTGGTACCTGAAATCCAGTTCTCTCATCCCTTTTCCAACCAACCTTATTCCTGGGTCATGTCTCTCTCTTTTTCTCCTTTGCTGGGTCAGCCCTAGTCTTGTCCTTGGAATCAATAATCTTGCCTGCCTTCTATTCTCTCTTGACTGAGGCATAAGCTTCACATCTTGTTTGTTCAAGGTCGGCCTTCTGATTTCTAAAATTCCTAGCTCTTGCTGTCCAACACCTTGGATTTCAAGACCATGTCTATATCATGAGTTTCAAAAAAATTTTTTTCTTGGCTGCGCTGTCCGCATTTGGCTGTGTCATCTCCCCAAAGCCTCAGTGGCCATGGAACATTTTTATTGAGTGGGGGTGGGGAGTGATACTGAGGTAAAAAAAAAAAATTCCTAGGATGAACAACATATTGGTTTATTCATCAAAATATTAATCTCTTGTTGTGATACAGACCCAAGATTGAAGACAGAAGAAATGTTTTGAGAATGTAGTAAATGACAATTTGTAAAAGGTAGTAATCATAGTAATCTTACTAAAACTATAGAAACAAATGAGAGTACCCTCATGTGGAAGAGTTAGAAATGAAGGGACGTTTTATGAACAAAATTCTGGATGGGGTTGAAGGGTAATGCCAGAGTCCTTATCCCAGGTTTTGGTGTCAAACTGATGAAGAAACCCATGCATGAAAAAACCAGTTGCAGGTTTATCCAAGAATTGGAAAGAACTATTAGTCATATATCAACCACATGTGCATATGCAGTTATCTATATAATACGCATATACCGTAGGCAGACGACATGATGGCTCTTCTTAGTCATTGAGTTGTGGCTACAGTAGAAGGAAAGATATATCGATTGTATTGTCCTGTTTCTTTACAGATAAATTTCCTTCCACAGGAAGACTGTTACTTGGGTAAAGCCTCTTGCCATGGTCAGAGGTATTAGCCTAAAAGTGTTTTGAGTGCTTGCCATGGGGTATAATCTTTTTAACTTTTTTTAAAAAGTAGGCTCCATGCCCAATGTGGGGCTTGAAATCATGATCTTGAGATTTCAGAGTCACATGTTCTACTGACTGTGCCAGCCATTCACCCCAAATTTTGAGTTCAGTGCCATGTAATTCCTTCCAATAGCTTGTCCAAGAGAAATGGAAATAAGTAGAAGGATCGTTTGAAAGGCGCGCAGTCCATTCATTTCTCTCCATAATTCTCAATGTGACTGCAACTGTCATTCGGGACATTACAGTTTTTTATAGCGTGTGATTTTCCTATGCATTGTAGTATGTTAAAATCCCAGACCTTCCTCACCAAATGCCAATGGTGCCCACCTCCCATCACAGTTAATAGTTGACCTCCCACAGTTTTTAAAGCCATACCACCCTGGCTTAGGTACCATTGCTATAGAATCTAAAATGTATACATTGATAATTCAGAGAACTGAGTACTGAATTGGTTATATAGGCAACCTAATACCGTCATAGCGAGTATTTTTATTTTTTTTAATCCTAGTTCTGTGAAACTATGCCCTGTGTTTATCATTAAGAATATTTTTGACGGGGCGCCTGGGTGGCTCAGTGGGTTAAAGCCTCTGCCTTCGGCTCAGGTCATGATCTCAGAGTCCTGGGATCGAGCCCCGCATCAGGCTCTCTGCTCAGCGGGGAGCCTGCTTCCCCCTCTCTCTCTGCCTGCCTCTCTGCCTACTTGTGATTTCTCTCTGTCAAATAAATAAATAAAATCTTTAAAAAAAAATATTTTTGTTACTACAATTAAACTCTGACCTGTCCTGAGATGGACTTGGGAGATACTTTGTTCTCTGGTCTCAGCAGTAGTGCTTTTCCTGAGCAACCTGGGTAATTTTTCCCTCGTAGATTCTGTGAAACTTGAAATTGTGTCCATTTTCCTATAGGTAGGTGGCAAGCTTAGAGCCAAAACTGTTGGTTTATCTCTGGCATAATTGCCATTGTGTTCCAGCCTTATTTCTGGCTTCCTCTTAGTGACCCCTGATTATGTGCCCTTTGGCACGTATTTTTCCTGTCTTTCATGGGTTTTTATTTTTCTGCCTTACAGGAATTTTCATAAATGGCTTGAAGTCGTCTTTGGATCAAGGTAAGATAAAAATGTGTACATGTATGCAGATATATACATAGAGTTTATGGCATGGGAAACTTGTGGGATGTAAATTTAAGCATATTGGCGATAGTCAAATAGTTAAACTTTCTAATCACTAACAACCGTTGGAAATCAAGGTAATTACAAATTATAGTAGAACAGCTAACTTAAGGAGTTTAATTATTATAATAGCACAGTTGTTTACTTTGCTAATTGCCATTTCTTGGCACATAATACTCATACATTAAAAAGAGTATTACTCCATGCTTAGTAGGAATCTTGTCAATTATTTTGCCTCCTGTATCTAAATTTTAGCAGTCACAAACTTAAGCAGTAAGATAATTTATGCTATAGCCTGTGTTTGCTAATGTTTGTAATGCTACTTTATTGTTCTTACAAATTACAGATTAGTCCAACACTGCATTTTATATGAAAATAATTCTTTTGGTCACTTAGAGCTCTAAAATTTCAACAGCTAAGAAGGTAGATGAACTTTCCCTTGGAGGTGTTTGTAAACAGTATTTCTTTTTAAGAGGTGGGAACATTTGTGGGAGGAAGTATGTGCATAGAGAGATGTAAATAATCCTTCCTCATATTGGAAGACACTCCGAGCACGGTAAGTTGCGCTAACTTAATCGTGATTGACATGGAGTGTAGAACAGATGAATAAAGGAGAGAATATAAGGACTCCAGCAATAATACGAGTTGCTTGTGTGCTTAAATTAAATGTTCTTGAAGGTCAGAATGCTTTTATTTGCAAAGATCTCTGTATCTTGGGTAGGAGAGTTTTCAATACTGATTTGAAAATATAATGGTTGGAATTCTCTTTAAGGTCACCGAATAATAAACATACCCCAAACCCCAAACTTCCTTCATAGCCCAGGAAGCTAGATGCTCAGAAACAGAGGAAAGCGAAAACCAGAAAATATTGGAGCTAGGGTTCAGGCAAAGCTTTGACCTAAAGATGTGTGTGTGCGCGTTTGTGTGCGTGTGCCTGTGTGCTCATGCATGTATGAGCACCGGGGAGAGAGAGAGAGAGAGAGAGAGAGAGTGTGTGTGTGTGGATAGGCGCCAGTGCCTCTGCTTGTTTTCTCTCATTGTCCCTCTATCTGACATTGAAATGGTGTCTGTGATTTGGACAGAAAGAACACGTCTGAAAAACACAGCTTTGAAAATCCAAATTACAAGTTGTAGGCTGTTATTAGGATGTTAGACTAGACGATGGCAGAGGGACAAGGCAAACAAGTCACAATGAAATTCTGAAATAAAAAGATAGGCTGCCAAGAGAGAATTCACTGAGCTGGTAGCCCTGTTTTTTCCCCTAATAAAATGATTTTTGAGAGACTGTTCAGCCAGAAAGGTAAACCATTCTCACAATTTAGAAGTGTCAGTCATCTGTAAAGCCATAAGCCAGGACAGAAAGAAATTTATGAGTAGGATTGTCACTTAAAAGTCAGAAGAAGATAAAAGACAACAGAGTCTCTAGAGCAAATCACTTATTTAGGGGTTTGGGCTCAGCTTCTGGATTTTCCCTCTCCTGAAGCTTCTCTTCTCTCTTCCTATCTTTGGTCCACTTTTAACCATTAAACAACCTATCAGGATCAGCCATGGAAAGGAGAGAAGAGCCATACTAACTAAACCTGTGTTGGAACAATGGCTAGCCCAAAGCAATGCAATCCAAAGGTAGAACAAGATAGTCAGGTTTTGCCTTTTAGCTTTCTCTTTCAATTTTTCAAAACCATACAGTGCTCATGTAATCATCTATCTGGTGAATAAACTGCAGCACTTGGGTGGGAAGGTTCGCTATGGAGCTTGTCTGGGATGCTTCTCAGTAGAATTGACTTACTCTCTTAAAAACCGATTCTTTTTGGGTGCCTGGGTGGCTCAGTCAGTTAAGCATCTGACTCTCAATTTTGGCTGAGGTCAGGATCTCAGGGTGGTGAGACCAAGTTCTGGGTCGGGCTCCCCACTCAGCAAGGAGTCTGCTTGGGACTCTCTCTCCCTCTGCCCCTCCCCTTCCCCCTGCTTGGGCGTGCTTTCTCTCTCTCAAAATAAATAAATAAAATCTTAAAAGAAAAAAAGAAATAGATTCTGCTTCGCCAACCGTCCCTACTGATGTGGGGCAGATACACAAATTGCTCAGTTGGACAAATGTATTTGTGTATATGGGCATTACAATGGCAGATCAGGATAAATCATTCTGCTTGTGTGGCCTACCCGGAAAAGTATATTGACATGCTTTATTTTTTTTGACATGCTTTATTAATTTCAAAATAATAATGATCATTTTTTTATATTTCTTTTTTTCCCCAAATACTTTTATTTTATTTTTTCAGTGTTACAAGATTAATTGTTTATGTACCACACCCAGTGCTCCATGCAACACGTGCCCTCCTCAATACCCACCACCAGGCTCACCCGACCCCCCACCCCCACCCCTACAAAACCCTCAGTCCCTTGTTCTGAGTTCACAGTCTCTCATAGTTCTTCACCCCTCTGATTTCCTCCAATTCATCCCTCCCTTCCCTCTCACAATGTCCTCCATGTGACTCTATGGTCAAATAATCTTTGACAAAATAATGATCATTTTTTTAAGGTAAAGTTCGTATTTAGGGCAGTTTGAGATTTATAGAATTATTGCAAAGATAGTACAGAGAGTTCTTACATACCCCATATTCAGTGTCCCCTATTAACATTTTAAATTAATATGGTACATTTGTCAATTAATAAACCAATATTGATAGAAGATTATAAACTAAGCTCTGTACTTTATTCAGATTTTCTCCATTTTTCTCTAATGTCCATTTTCTGTTCCAAGATCCTTTCTAGGTTGTCACAGTTAGTCAGACTGCCTTTATTTCTGATGACCTTAGCAGTTTTGAGGATGACTGGCCAGATATTTTGTAGAATGTCTCTCAGTTGAGGTTTGTGTGATGTTTTTCTCATGATTATACTGGAGTAACCGGTATATTTTTGGAAGGTATAATTTTTGGAAGGATGATTAACAAAGGGAGATTGCTGTTCTCATCACATTATATCATGAGTACATAACTATCAACATGACTTCTCACTGATCAGGGTTGACCTTGATCACCTGGTGAGGTAGAGTTTGTCAGGTTTTTCCTCTGTCAGGTTACTCTTTTTTCCCCCTCTCTTTCCACACTCTCTCTTTGGAAGAAAGTCGCTAGACATAAAACACACTTAAGAAGTGAGAATTTATGCTTTACTTCCTTAAGGGCAGAGTATCTACATAAATTATTTAGAACTTTTCTCCTTGGGAGTTTTTTATTTTTTCCCTGTTTATTCAATCATTTGTTTATATCCATGTAGATTCATGGCTATTTATATTATACTGTGGGTTATAATCTAATGCTACTTAATCGTGTTGCTCAGATTCTTCCAGATCTTTTAGTTGGATTTTAAATCCCTTTTACATAACTCCGTCATTATTGGGATTGTTTTGTTTTGTTTTTTGTTTTTCAAGCACTTTCTTACTTCTTGGTTCTATGAGGTGCTCTAGGCTCATGTGGTGGATGATGTTGATTTTTTTTTTTTAATATGGAACCAGCCTTGCACACATGGAATAAATCTTATTTGATTGCAGTGTATAGTTACTTTTGGATTTCATTTATTAATATTTTGTTGAGGATTTATGCATGTGTATTAATGAGAGCTACTGGTTTGTAGTTTTATGTTTTTGTAATGTCACCTTGTTTTGGCATTAGGGTAATGACCTCATAGAATGAAGATGTGTTCCCTCTGCCTTCTGGGAGAGATTGGGGAAGTATTGATAAAATTTCTCCCTTAAATGTTGGGTAGAATTTACCAGTGAAACCATCTGGCCTGACGATTTCTTTTTTGTGAGGTTATTTTATTCATTCACTTTCCTTAATAATTTCAATAGCTGGATATCTATTTGTCCCTGTAAGAGTTTTGGTAGCTTGTGTGTCTGAAGGATTTGGTCCATTTCATCTAAATCATTAGATTCGTAGACATTGAATTGTTCACAGTATTCCTTTATTATTCTTTTGTATCTGTGGAATAATAGGGATGACTCCTCTTTTGTTCCTAATTGGTAATTGTCAGTAATTGTAATTATGTCTTCTCACTTTTTTGGTAATTGTGTCTTCTCACTTTTTTCTTGGTTATCTTGGCTAGGAGTTTTGTCAGTTTTGTTGATTTGTCTCTATTCTTGTTTTCAATTTCATTGATCTCTGCCCTAGTATCTATTTTGCTTGCTGTAAGCTTAAGTTGTCCTTATTTCTCTGGTGACCTAAGGTGGAAGCTTAGGTTAGTGATTTTTTTAATCTGTTTCCTGATACATGCATTTAATGCTATAAATTACCTTCTAAACATGATTTTGCCTTATTACATAAATTTTCAAAAGTTGTATTTTCATTTTTACTTAGTGCAAAATATTTTAAAATTTCTCTTGAAACTGTTCTGTGACCTATGTGATATTTAGAACTGGGTTGTTTAATTTCCAAATATCTGGGAATTTTTCCAGCTATCTTTCTGTTACTGATTTCTATTTTAATTTTGTTGTGGTCTGGGAAACATACTTTGTATGGCTTATTCTTTTAAATTTGTTAGGATGTATTTTATGGCCCAGAATGTGGTCTATCTTGGTGAATATTGCATGCAGGCTTGAGAAGAAAGTTTGTTCTGCTTTTGGATGGAGTCTTCTACATGTGCCAGTTAGATTATGTTGATGGACAGTACCATTCAGGTCAACTGTATCCTTACTAATTTCCTGCCTGCTTGATCTGGCAATTACTGATGGGGTGGGGAGCAGGGCTGAAGTCTCCAACTATAGTAATGGATTTCTTAGTTTATCCTTTCAGTTCCATCATTTTTTGCCTCCTGGATTTTGATGTTCTCTTGTTGGGTGCATACATGTTTAGGATGTTATGTGTTCTTAGATGATTGATCCCTTTATTATTATGTAGTGCCTCCTTTTATCTCCGCTTGGTCTGAAATCAAAACAGCTACTCCAACTTTCTTTCAGTTAGTGGTAGCATATCTTAGGCTATCCCTTTACTTTTAAACTGTCAAGAGTATTTTGTTTTTTCAGTGGTTTCATTGCAGACAAAAAATAATTGGGTTTTATTTTGTGTGCAGTATAACAATTGCTGTCTTTTAATTGCTGTGTTTAGACCATTCACATTTAAAGTAATTATTAATATATTTGGGTTCATATCAACTATGTTTATAACTTTTTTGCTTATTACCAGAGGTTTCTTTTTCTGTGTTCTATGGTTTTAATTGAATATTTTATATAATTCAATTTTATCTCTTCTTTTAGTGTAGCAATTATATTGTTTTTAAAAAATTTGTAGGGGCACCTGGGTGGCTCAGTTGGTTGAGCGTCCAACTCTTGGTTTTGGCTCAGGTCATGATCTCAGGGTCCTGGGATCCAGCCCTAAGTCAGGCTTCCTACTCAGCAGGGAGTCTGCTTATCTCCCTCTCCCTCTGCCCCTCCTCCCACTCATGCTCATGTGCTTTCTTTCTCTCCCTCTCAAAAAAATAAATCTTAAAAAAATAACCCTTAATATAAATTCACCTTTAAATAACACTGTTGGATTTCATGTGTATTACAGTTACCTTGTAACAGTGCACTCCCATTTCCCCCCTCCTGTTCCTTTGGGTGTTGTTTATTCATATGCAATAATAACACAATGCATTATTACTATTACTTTAATAGATCAACTAAGAAAAAGAAAATACTGTATTTTAGCTTCATTTATTTCTTCTCCGATGCTCTTCCTTTCTTTATGTAGAGCCCAGCTTCTGACTTAGATTTTCTTCAAGCAGAAGGAAAATTAGGTAACACTTCCTGAAGGATAGGTCTGCTGGTGGTAAATTTTCTTGTTGTCTGAGAAAAACTTTATTTGTCCTTCATATTTGAAAGATAATTTTGCTGGATATAGAATACCAGGCTGGTGATTTTTTTTCTTTCAACTATTATAGTATTTCACTTTTTTCTCTTGTTTGCATCGTTTCTGATAAGTTAGATATAATTTATATTTTTGTTCTAATAAAGGTAAGTATATTTATGATTTGGCTTCTTTCCAGATTTTCTATTTGTCTTTGATTTTCTGCAGTTTGAATATGATATGCCTACGTGTGTTTGTGTGTATGTGTAATTTTGGTATTGATCCTGCTTGGCATTCTCTGAACTTCCCAGATGTGGTTTGTTGTCCATCGTTAATCATCATTAATTTTGGGTACTTCTCAGCCGTTATTATTTCAAAAATTTCTTCTGTTCTCTTTTCTTTTTGGTATTCTAATTACACACCTGTTTTATCTTTTGAAATCTCCCCCATTTCATGAATGTTTTGTTCTGTTTTTTATTTTCTCTTTGCAATTCAATTTGGAAAGTTCATATTGACTTATTTTCAAGCTCACGGACACCTCAGCTGTATTGAGTCTGCTCATGAGTCTGTAGAAGGCATTCTTCATTTCTGTTGCTGTGGTTTTGACTTCCAGCATTTCCTATTCATTTTTTCCAAATCTCTTCTATTACTCCTCTCTTCTTGCATGTTGTCTGTTCTTTTCATTAGAGTTGCTATCACCTTAGAGTTATTCTAAATACTCCATTGGGTAAGTCCAACATTTGTGTCGCATCTGAATCTGGTTCTGCTGCTTGCTTTGTCTGTGTAGACTGTTCTTGCTTTTTGGTATGGCTTGTACTTTTTTATTCAAAAGGTAAATATGTTGTATTGGGTAATAGGAACTAAGGTAGCAAAGCCTCTAGCGTGAGGATTTATGTTAATCAGCCTAGGAGCTGGGCTTTGTTTTATGTTTGCTGTAGCATTCCTCTAGTGTCCTGTCCTTGTCTCCCTTTTTGACTTTGGACTTTCCTAAGCACTCCCTCTCCAAGAGGATCTGTGTCTTTCAGCTCTTTCAGCTGCAACCCCTATTCTACTGGAGCCCTGTTGGTGCAGTGCTGAGGTGTGGAGGAGGTGAAGCATTCTATAGTCATCAATTAAATCTAGTCTTCTAGTGAGTCTTTGACTCTGACCTGTGAGCATCACAAGTGTTTCTTCTTGTATAGCTTTCCTCTCTCTGGATTAAGTGAGATAGGAATGCTAAATGGTCGGCTAGTGAGAGGATCTCTGGGGCACAGCTCTGGTAAAGTCTTTGCCCCTGAAGCCTAGGCCTTTGTTATGAAAAGGCCCTGGACATGTTTAACCAAGATTGCTCTACTGCTCTCCCTACTTGGGTTATTAGGGGATCTTTATTGGCTCTTGACCATGAGAACTCAGTGGGGATTCTGAAGGTATAGCTCATAAGAGTATGGAGACCCTCCATAGACGGTAGTTTCCAGGAGTCACTCCATCTTGGGCTAGTCCACATTTGAGCAATGCACCAAAATTAACTATGTAGATGTTCCAACCAGTTTATGGCTTCAGTGGCTTCTGTTGCTGGCAAGCAAATTATGGCTGTAACTCTGGATTTGCCTGTCTCTCCAGATTTCAGTGTGGTGATTTTCTTTGAAAACTTATTTCTCTGATGGGTCCCAGACAAGTTACTGATTTTTAGTTTGTCCGGTTTTTTCTTGTTGCAAGGTTGAGAGTTCTAAGCTCCTTAAATGCCAGAGCTGAACTGAGAGTCATAGTGATTATTGTTGAGAACATTACCACGTATCTTAACACCTCAGAAAGACAGTTACTATTTTTCTTATTTTATAAAGAAATGGGGCTTTACTGAGGTTAAGTTCTATGTCCAAGATCCTATGTCTGCAGGTTTAAATGGTTCTAAAATCTATACATCTTAGTTTCTTTGAAAATAGCTAATAAAGTGTCCTTTTTTATGTAGGCATATGTTTGTGTATATTGAAATGTTTCTTGCTTTTAAATTTGTGTCTACATTTTGGGAATCTCAGGTATAGGGGCATGAGTAATAGTAAATAGTACAAGGCAAGTTATTATCATTGATTTAGGCAAGTAATTTATCACTTTATTCATTTTCCCCTAATCTACTCCTTTCCCCCCTCCCCTAACCCCCACCAAGAGCAACCATTGAAAAATGGTTCATATGTATCTTTTTATTCAAGTATGCTCTTGTAAAATGTCTTCTATTATATGCATGTATTTTACATAATGGCTATTTTCTTGTATATTTCATTCAGTTTATTTCTCTTATTCTTGGCACCGTATTTTTAAACTATATCCACATTGCTCTGGTTATACATGGTTGGTTGGTTCAAATTATTCTGTAATACTCCAGCTTTATTATTTTTATAGAAAGCTTATGTACTCACAGTAGAAAAGGGAACTCTCAATACCAAAAAGTGAAAATAAGGAAGAAATGATCACTGGAAATGATATCCTCAGATAACCAGAGTTACCATTTTGGATCCTGTAAGATCTCTTTGCACATATACAGAAAAGCATTATATGTGCTCAGTTTTGCTTAAATAGGATCCCCCCTGCACATGTTATTTTATGATTGCTCTCTTTCATTCATCTCTATTTCATGGATGTTGTTTCATAATAAATATGGCTCCAGAGCATGGCCATATTAAAATGGCCATTAAAATGACTGCACATTACTCATTGTATGGGTGCACTATGCGTAAACACTGTTCTCATTTATGGGTATTTTGCTTGCATTTCTTATTTATTACAAACACTGCATCAGTAAACGGCTTTCTGCAGACATCTTTTCCCATTTGTCCAGTGACCTCTTCAAAGTAAATACTTCCTGTCCCCTGCATGGGTTCGGCCGGGTTTTATTTCATCCCCAAATTTCATGCCTTGTCTACTACTTTGTTACCAAAGAATAAAGAGCTTAAGTGACTTCAGCTATTAAATTCTGTGAGTTTATAAATTTATGAACATTGGCCGTAGGGGAAGAACTCACAAAAGAAAGAGACTATTTTACCAGCTCTGCTCTTGTAAGTGGGACTATGCTGAAAGATTTCTGCACGCATACACATGAACCTGCGGCCTGCTATGGTGTCCTTTAGTGGAGCCTTTGGCTTCTGCTGCCAGCCGTCTTCCCGTCATGAGGGCACCTGCATACTCACTACCTTCCTAGTATTCTAATACGGATGAGACTCCACCCCCGTCTCTCTTTTACTTTGTGGCAGAATAAGTGTAAATAAATAAGCTGTCAGGAATTAGTAGTTTACATAATTTGATTACAATTGTAGTTCAACACTAACTTTTGATGGAATCAGATTCGGTTCTAAATGTTGTTCTTAACATTAAACCTGCCAAAATTATTTAGAGGAAAGCTTATTCTAGTATTTATGACTCTGAAAGATGTATGCCAAGAAACCTCTTGGGTATATCTGCTTTCCCCAAGATATTTTGGGCCAAGATTCGAAAACTCAGAAAATTTAGACACATATGTTTGGGTACTTGTTCTTAAATAAACCAAGTGTTTCCTTGTTTCAATTTTCAGTATGTTTGTTTCTTATTTATAGTTTGTGGAACTCTAAATAAGAGTTCTGATAAACGAAACCTTCTGGGTTCCAGTTTGCTTTTTTTGAGGTGACGGGGGACAAAGCTTTTGTTCAGTAGGAAAAAACCACTTTTTTTCTCATGGTGGACATGAGCATGGAATATTAAAATACTTAGAGACAAACAAAGGTAAAAGTTCAGAGTCACAAGCCATTTAAAAAGACCTAATTACCTGTGACTGACATGCTAGTGGGGGAAAAAAAAAGCATTCGTTATGGTGATTTGCTATAAGCTTTTATGAGCTTATTATATTACATGGAAATAATTAAGCTTCAATTTTTAAAATATTCAATGAAATACTCTAATGTTTTTACTATTCTAGAATAAACAAACACTTGAAAGACTGCTGGCTTGGCTATTTACCGTCACGGTTTATGTTTCTCCTGGATCCATGTGATGCATTTGTGTTAATGATGTTGTGGGGATCAAATTGGAACAACCATCCTTTTTTCCCCCGTTTTAATGAGATATAATTGACATAATATTGTATAAGTTTAAAGCATATGACAAAATTTGCTCTATGTATATAATGCAAGACGATGATCACAATAATCTAACATCTGTCACCCCACATAGTTACAAATTGGTTTTATTTTCCCTTGTAATGAGAACTTTTATGATCTATTCTCTTAGTAACATCCTTTTTCCTCTTGTGATCGCTCCACTTTCCAGTTGGGGTCTAGCCTGTGCTGAGCTCTTCTGTTCCCACCATGGTTGCACTTGTGTTCAGCTCCGAGATAACTTGAGCCATTTTAGCCCCAAGAGGAAGGAGGTTGTCCCTTCCAGTGGGAAGATTCTTCGGAGGAGCAGCCTATAAATCCTATACGATCCTTCTGTTTTTTTTTATTTTTGACCACCAGTAATTGCTTTGTTTTGGTGGCGTTCCTCTCTCAAGTACCTTACACCACCCACCTCTGTGACTGGCCGCCACGGCCGTGGGTGAGTCAGAGCTTTGTCACGTTCTCATCCACATGAGCTCTGCTCTCTGTTGATCGGGCCAGTTCTTTGCCTTCCTGCTGGAGAGTTACTGGGGTATCCCGGGAGTTGGGCAAGAGTCCTTAAGTCCCCTTCATGATAAATTCCAGGGGGCTCCAATTCTCTAGAATCTTGGGCAGGTTAGCCTCTCTGTGCATCAGTTTCCTAGTTTGTAAATTGGGGATAATAAGCGTCTACCTCAAAAGGTTTCTGTGAGGATGAAACCAGTTAATATTTATCAAGTGCTTGGAGCAGTGCCCTGGCCATAAGAAGGGGCCTGTGAAGGGTTAGGGATTAATAAAAGCATCAGAGTTCTCAGAAGTCAGAATGCTTAGAGCCAGAATCCTGTTCTGCAGCCTACTGTGACCCTAATTACTTAAGCAATTAGAAATGTTACTCAGAAAGGTCCCTGTTAGGGAACACTGATTTGTTCGTAAATGAAGTTCTTTTAAATGGAGATATAAAAAGGACTCTATTAAACTTAGGTATATGTAAATACAATATATTTTCATTTTAAACCAGGGCCATTTGATTTTTAGGATAAAATTATTTTGAAGTTACTTATCACTGTGTTTCTGTGAGTCCTAAAGCTCTCAGGGGTAGACAATGCTTTCCTTCGTGCCCACGCAAACCCACAAATATGGAATTGTTCCTATAGCTCAGAGAACATTTTCTCCAGCTCCCTGTGTGCTATTTTGTATTTTCCTGTTTTTTAATCATTAGTGCAACAAATAATCTGATTTAAGAAACACATTGTGCTAATAAAATATCCTCAAACTCCCAACAAACCACTGTGATGGCCTTATTTTATGGAGAACAGAGAAGCAGAGGGCAGGGGAAAAAAGTGCTTTGCTTCTCACGCCTGTAAACAAATCAACTAGGGCGGCAAATTAGCACACTTGCATGAAAGGGCGCTTCATTTCTGCATCTGTTAGCAGTATACCTCTGCAGGTGTGATGTATCGGTTCCCTGTCAGTGATGTAACAAATTACCATCTAAGTGGCTTAAACACAAATTTATTATTTTACAGTTCTGGAGGTTAGAAGTCAAAAATGAGTCTGTAGGGCTGCCTTGCTTTCTGGGGGCTCTCCAGGAGAATGTGCTTGTTGACTCTTTCAGCTTCTGGAGGCTGTCTGCACTCACCGCCTCATGGCTCCTCCCTCCGTCTTCAAAGCCCGCAGTGCCGCATCTTCCAATCCCTTTCTCTCTGACTCCAACTCTTCCTGCTGCGTCCTTGGCTTTATGAGGACCACTGTGATGACAGTGGCCCACCCAGATAGTCCAAGATAGTCTTGCCATCTCAAGATCCTTAATTTCATCACATTTGCAAATGTCTCTTTTGCCATGGAGTTGTTACCTGGCAAAGGAACAAACTGACAGGTTCTGGGCATTAGGATGTGGGCACTTGGGGAGGGGGGCACGGGGGACACCACTGGGCCTTGTATCTACTGCAGATGCCCTCCTGGAGAAGACCTTCCACACCATCCAGGCATTTGGCTGTCCCTACCTTATTTTTCTGAGTTCGCAGAAAGTAATTGTGGTGAAATTCCTACCAGTTGTTCTCCTCACTTTGTTCCCCTCTCCCCATAAGACTTTGCACCATTTAAACAAGTTCCATAGCCTTTCGTTTCTTCTTAAACACTGAAAACACACTGGAGTTTTGTGGGAAAGGATTTAATGAGAAAGACACCCCCACACTCTGTCTTTGACAGCTACAAGAAGAAAGCCAAAGTCGAAGATGAAAGTACATCAGCAAAGAATTCTATGACACCCAGTGATGACATGGGTCTTTGAAGCCATTTGAGAAAATAGATATGATTTGGCCCTTATGATTTTTCCTGGGAGGAGAAGTTAGGAATGTAGGCATCTGAATTAGCGAACTCAAAAAGAGTGCTAAGTGAGGTCTTGGAGGCAAGAACAGAGGCTCCCTGGACTCCATTCTCCGCCCTGAGCACAGGCCCGGCACATCAGAGGCAATTACAAAATGATTAGTTAATAAAGGAATTGTCGACAGTATTCAAGGAACAGCTTAGGCCTTGGGAAGGATCTGGCCTTTGAAATACAGCCTGCAGGAAAAAAAAAAAAGATGGGTTTCATATCACCGGGAAGGAGTGAACCAGCACTTTCAGATTTGCTTGTAACTGCTGACTCACACAGTCGCTCGTCATTGATTCCTCCATCTCCTCCGGTCTCTCTCTGTCTCTTTCTGTCTCCATCTCTCTCGGTGTAAGGGAAACTAACCCTCTGGTATCACTCTCTTTTGTCCTTCCTTGAAAAATGAAATAGCAGGACTGTTTCTCTGTTTATTTGGCTCACACATTACTACCGTTTAAAGCACGATTTTCAAATTCATTTCTAGCTAAGTGGATTGATTTTTTTATTATTGGTGCTGAGCAGTTGACAGTAATGATTTATTGCATCTCAGGGATTTCGGCAGCTCCTTCTGACTCATGGTTTAATTCACAGTTTCCTTAATGGCTTTAGTGTCTGTGGTGTTTGCTCCGAGAGCTCCTGTAAAGCGATGCCCCGTTGGGAGCAGTACGCTCCTGGCCCCGCACTCTGGCCCTCATTTTCTTTTTCCTCTGCTCCGTGACCATGATGACTACAAGACGAGGACACACTCCTAAACAGGGGAGACCCGTTGCCCTCTCCTTTCCTAGAAACTGCAGCCGTTGGGGCTCCGCCGCCGGCTCCGGTTTGGTCAGCCTAAGAGGAGGCCTGCGCAGCACTGAGAGCGAACCGGGCGGTGTGAGGATGGTGGGGAGCTGGCCTCCATTTCCTCCCTCATCACCGCCACAGCGAAAATAGCACCCTCCTTAGCAGCCAAGTGGCCCGGGTTCGTACAGGCGCTGGCCAACCACGGCCTGTGGGCTCACCTGGGCCCATTCCGGGTGTCTTGTCAGGAATGCCTTGCTGGAACCTGGCCATGCCTGCTCATTTACCTCATGTTTACACCCGGCAGAGCTGAGCAGTTGCCCAGCGACCGAATGAGCTAGAGAGATGAAAGGATAGGCCCTTTGCAGAAGATGTTCACTGAGGCTGTGTCAGTCCACTTTGTGGGCACAGTAGGAAGTGGATAGTGGTGATTTCCATGCCCCCTCAGGCTCTGAGGCGTTAGGGAACTGGCGGAAGACCTTGCGTGGGTCCTAAGTGCAGAGATGGAGTCAGAACTCAGGGAGTCTAGCACGTGCCACCCTGAAAAGTTCCTCAGGCAAGGCAGCAATTGCTAAGCCTGTCACATTAACGTGCCCTTCTTCTTGCCATCCTCCCAAGTCTTGCTTTGTAGAATCTTTCCAGGTTACGTAATTGGCAATTGTCTCATGGCTTTATGGAACTTAGATTTTTAACTCACAGCTGCCTCTTAAACGTTGAAACCATTTGTTTGCATAGACCATTGGTTTTCACCTGTGGTTACCTTGGGGAGTCACCGCAGGAGCTTGGAAAGGGCTAACACTGGGTCCCCTAGCTCCCAAGTTCTGATTTTATCAGCTTGGGTTGCAACCCGGGCCTGGTGAGTTTTAAAAGCTCCCTAGGTGATTCTGATGTGCAGCTAGGGTTGTGAACCCCTGGTGTAGGCGTTTGTAAGCCTAGCTCTAGAAGATGGTGGTCACGGCGTGAGGTCATCCATAGTGAGTAAACCAGTAGTACAATAAATAGGAAAGAAGGAAGGGCAAGTGATTCATAGTAGGAGCACCAGCCCATCCTGAAAATGTTGCAAGTTTCTGAGCCCAGGTGCAGGAAATATTACCTACACTATCTGTTTTGTGATAATGAAGACCATTGCATTACATTCTGGAATTTTCTTATTTGTGTATGATCATACTGAAGAGTGTGCGCGTGTGTGTGTGTGTAGAGAGAGAGAAGGGGGAGGGAGAGAGATTTTTTTTTTCTCAGAAGAGACCTAGTTGGAAAGAAATAGTGGAAACATTGAATACCTTCCTTTAAAAAGTGTACGTGGGGCTTGTGCATTCATTCAAAAGCCACTGTGTATTTCGAGTTTCTCCATGTTTTAACCTTTACTTGAAGGGCAAGTTAAATCAGGGCTGATTTAGACTCACAGGATTTGTTAACTGACGGCTGCCTCATGCACTTACATCATAATCATTAGCAGCAAATACTGAGCATGCCCTCACGGGGGACTTGGTAGCCGTGCGGCTGCCCCATCTCCCAGAAAGTGCACCGTCGTTGCGGTGCCTGGGAAAACCTAATCACTGCCGAAATTCCAAATAAATATCTCACTCCTCAGATTCTTTCCACTGTTTCTATTTGCACTGATGATGGAGCCAATGTTGTTAAAACAGCATGAGACTGAACAATTACCCATGAGCCGAGTTGCACAAGCTGTCTCTACCGGCTGGTACATCATTCCAGGAAGAATAATGAAATTATTAGATATCAGACGTACAAGATTTTTCTGAACTATCAAAGGTCATATGTGTTTTCTTGGAGGCTTCAAGAGAGAAACATATGTACATAAAATATCTGAGACCTCGAGCAGGTTTTTATCTGCGCAAAAGTGGCTCCCCTTTACCTTTCTTAGGCATGACGGCAGAGGAGCCCAAGCATTTTTTCTGCTCTGGCGGCTGGAAAGGAAATGCATGTTTTAGAAGTGGAACATACTAGATTTATGAGACGTTAATGTGTCAAGTCTTAGTAACCTCTCAAAAAGGCCACTTGTGAAGTCAGACTGTCATCAGTCACAGAAAGCGATGCATCTGTCTTCTGAGAAATCCCTCAGAAACATATTCTAGAAAGATTATGAAAGATGAAAAATCTCAATACAGTGGGAAGGTATTCTATAAATGGGAACTTTGGCTGCTTCTGGCAACTTCTGAGCCCTCCTTCAATTGAGAAATGACAAAATGATACATGCATGGAATCTATTGAAGAAAATAATAAAATTGATTAAAGGCAGCTATGCAAGGATCGATGATTGCGTATTTATGAAACTTCCCCATCAGAACAAGGCTATGCTAAATGCATTTATTAAAACACACGCATGGCAGCAAGATGCAAACTTGGGGTCACTTAGCGCATGCTCAGTCATGGTCCCTGAAGTGAGCTAAGCAAACCAACCTGACTCTAATATTGAATAAAAGTGGTTTCATAACGACATCAAAGGCAAGCCTATATGATGTCGAAAGATGTGGCTGGAAAAGAATATAATCCAATGCTGAGTGTGATAAGAACTGGAGATCTTGGTATCTTGTGCATGTCAGGTATGATCAGTATTTAGTCAGGGCATGTTGTGTTGTTAGACAAACATAGTAAATAGAGAGCTCATATGCACTGATTAAACAGAATCAAATAACCTATGACCAACTGCATCAATTTTATAAATAACAAAATAAGAACCCAGAGAAAGTAGAGAACAAACCCTCTGCTGTTGACCATATGTTGCTTGATTGGATTTCCTCAACCTCGGCCAAGAGTTGTGATTTTGACAGTTGCTGACATTTCCTCATTAAGCCCAATATGGATCCCAGGCCCAAACAATATATATCTTCCTGACACACTGGAAAAGCATTTATAAAAAGAGTCATGATTAAGAATGGGCTAAAATGGATATAAAAATGTGAATAATTTTCTCATTGTGTGTCCTCTCACCCCTCCAGTCCATACAGCGGTGTGGGAAATTAGTCACTGTCTGAGCTCCAGTGCGTAAGGTCCAGTCACTTCTGACTCTTTTGCTTCGAGATAGGAGAGTGATCTCATCACACAGTCGAAAATTTTAGCATATGTATGACCTAAAAGGACCTCAAGAGCCATATTTAATTTCCTTTGTCTTTCCATCTACAAAAGTATATGGAGTCGCTGCTCCGTTTGGAGCCAGGGCTCATTGCTCGCGGTGATGAAGGGCTTAGACTGTGGTGAAGGAACACGGCTGTGAAAGGCACAGTCCCCCCAATAAGCTGGGAGTTACAGATTAGAATATTAGGTGGGAAAAGAATACGATGGGCTGAATGAGTTCAGCCACAGACCGGAAGTTAGATTGCGAGGTCTGGGAAGGCCTCTTTGAGGACCATTTAGGCTGAGACCTGAAGGATAATGAAAGGGTTTGCTAGGGGGAAGAGCACCTCCCAGATCTCTTCCGAGGCCTGCCCCACTCTAGCACAGCTAACCCTCCAGCAACGGGCTGCACTCTGTCCCTCGGGGAGGCCTGCCACTGCAAGGTCGAGTTGGGATCATACCCCAGTCCCCTGGCATCCTCCCCAGCCCACTCTGTTTATTGAATCACACTGTGCTGGGTACCAAGATGTTTTCCTGGGGGTGGGGGAAGCTGGCTTAGAGCAGTGGCTTCCGAATCTATTAAAAGCGGGAAGATGACACTGGAGCATGTATGTGAATTTTTATTTCAAAAGATAAGGAATTTAATCTGTATAAGGATTTATGGATTGGCATAGCATGTACACATATATTTATAAAGATACATCGTCTTAGGGTGTGTATAATCAAGACATTTAGGGATCCTGTGATGAAAACAATGAACGACCAAGAACCATCGCACAGAGTAAGCAGAGCCCAGACTCCCCTTTCCCCCTTTACCTTTTCTTTAAAGGCAGCTGTTCAGCTTTCACAGTCCAGCTTAAACTCCTCTCTGGTAACCAGAGAAGCTTCATTGTCTCAGAACTTGGGCCCAGACTCAAATTGTTCATATCCCTGATAGCTCCTAGCATTGCCTGTCTGATTCAGTATTTTGTTGTTTTAGTAAGACTGCCCTTTATTGCTTTCTAGTGTTTTCATCTGCGATGGTCTTGTCTTTCCAAGTAGACCTAGGTTGTTCTAGGACTAGATTGAGTGTAGTGCATTTTTACTTGACATAATGCTGAGAAAATAGAAAGTACTCAATGGATACTTCTGGACTAAACCTTCTAGGACTTTGGTATTCAAAATGTGGCCAGAGGACCAGTAGCGTCAGTATCACCCGGGAGCTTATTAGAGCACATTAAATTTGTATCATTCTTTGGCTCTTCCCTACTTCTCTAATTTCTCCAGAAGGCCCATCCTGTTAAACCAGTGCTTCACAAGTGTTAATACTCATGAATCACCGGGACTGGATCCTGTTAAAATGCAGATTCTGACTCAATGGGTCTGGGTGAGACCCAAGAGTCTGAATTTCCAAAAGTTCCCAGGTTATTCTGGTATGTCTGGTCTGGGAATCATAATTTATTTTTAAGGTCCTATAAGTATGCTACCCATTAGGGCAGCTCTGGCTACATGTCGCTATTGAGCAGTTGAAACATGGGATTTTGAAGCTTAGTATGGAAGAAAGAATGCAGAATATCTCGTTAACATTGTGTTAATATTGATTGTATGTTACAATGATAACGTTTCAGATAGATTGGATTAAATAAAATACAGTTTCCGGTTTAGTTTATCTGGGGTTTTTTAAAACATTTTTAATGAAGTTTCTAGAAAATTTATAAGCGCATGTGCGGCTCATGTTATATTTCTATTGGCCGGTACTGTTCTAGAAGATTCCCTGAGTTCTCTTAAACATATTATCTATTGAAAATCCACCTCATGTTCATTCTCCTAAGGCAACACCAGTGTATGGATAGCCAAAAGAAAACCTGTAAGTAAAAATTAGCACTAGGTGTTACACGCAACTGATGAATCACTGAACACTACATCTGAAACTAATGATGTACTCTATGTTGGCTAATTGAATTTAAATAAAAAAAATTACAAAGCCACCCCCAAAAAGACATTTTTTTCCTCAAGGAAGAATATACCCTAGAGATACTGTTTTTATTACTCAAAATACTGAGATTTTATCAACATCTCATATTTCTATGTATATGTGTGGTGATACAGGCCTCCTCTTACATGGATGAATTTGCATGTAAGTACTGGATTAATCATCTGTGATTAACTTCTTGATGAGTACAGATGATGGATGAGAATACTGTTATTATATCCAAAGTATAATGTAATTGTCCCTCAGCTCTTGGATATTCTGCCCCATTTTTCTAGTTTTCGTTTTCCCTTCTGCATTTTAGTTTTGGGAGTTTCTATTAACAAATCTTCAAGGCCACTGATTCTTTCCTTGGTTGTGTCCAATCTACTGATGAACCCATTAAAGGCATTTTTAAAAAATTTCCCTTAGAGTGTTTTTAATTTCTAGCCTTTCCTTTTGGTTTGTTCTTAGACTTTCCGTCTCTTTGCTTACATTACCCATCTGTTGGTGCATGTTGTCTGCTTTCTCCCGATAATGCCATTAGCATGTTAATCATAGTTACTTTACAATAACAGTGCTGTATGCAGCCCATTATTTCTATTCTTTTTGAGTTTTGAAAAGCATATCCTAACATCTTGTCAGGTACAGAAAGAAGGGTCAGGCTCGTGAACATTTAGTCTTTGCAAGCCCACTTAGTTTCATTGTGTGACTGCTCTGTGCCCTCCCTTAGTGCACTGGCTGGAGGGCTGGTGCCATGTTTTGATCCACGCGTAGCTCTTCGGTATCATACACTACACTGGACTCTGGGAAAACAGCAGTAAACAATACCATTCAACCCTCAGAGAACCCCAGCGTCATGGGAGAGGCCAACTGATGAACAGGTACTTAAGATACAGTGTGTTATGTCCTCTATATGGGTGGGTGTGGGAATAGTGAGATGCATCCTGGACAAAATGGTGGGTAAAATAAGACATAAAAGTATGAGTAGAAGGCAGCTAGGCAGTGAAGAGGGAACAGTATTTACCAAATACATGTA
The DNA here is from genome assembly GCA_028534135.1 of Potos flavus. Taxonomy (NCBI): domain Eukaryota; kingdom Metazoa; phylum Chordata; class Mammalia; order Carnivora; family Procyonidae; genus Potos; species Potos flavus. Next base: position 87,698,252 of record CM052901.1, on the reverse strand, counting down.
TTATCTTGGTTATCTTTTGTCATGTAACAAACCACCATAATAGTGGTGCAAAACAACAATCTCTCTCTCTTTTTTTTTTTTATGCTCACAGATTCTCTTGGTCAGGAAATGGGACAGAGTGTAGTGGGGTGGGAATATTTTGTCCTGCAATGTCTTGGTCCTCCTCTGGGAAGAGTCACTTGCCTGGAGTGGTTTGAGAGTAGGGGCCTGGAATCATCTGGAGGCCTCTTCTGTCATATCTGGGATGACTCAATGCCAGGGCTCAGCGGGACTGCTGACCAGAGGGAACTCCATGTGGCTTGCCCATGTAGCTTGGGCTTCTCACAGAATGGTGGCTGGGTTCCTAAAGAGGGCATCCAGAAAGGGATATCCAGAGAGTGAGCAGTCCAAAGGCACAAGGGAGAAACTACATGGCTGCTGCTTAAAAAAAAAAAAAATTAAGGCTTCTTCTGATTGACCCTTGGAAGTCACACAGATACTGTTGTGGCCTTGGGAAAATTCAGTTCCTCACACCACGTTAACAGAGCGTGCTGTGTTAGGGCAGCAGACAGTTCCCTCTGACTGGAGTGTAATGTTCCCTTGGGAATCTTTATTTTCTCTCTTTTCAGGGGCTTTATTCTAAGGAAGGACGTTCTTTTGATTCTGTAACAGGCAGTCTGGCACATTGGAGAGTCTGTGGGCTGTGCCATCAGCAGGGCCCGAGTTCACTTAGTTTCTTTATTTTCTGTATTCATTGCACAGATGCAAGAGAGATATAGTTTTCTTGTAAATAAAAAAAATAAAATTTTATGTGTTGGAAAGTATTTCTGTGCTCCTTTTTGTTAATTTTTAAAGCAGAGAACATTTTCTCTTGCTCTAAAACACAAAGTTACTGTTTCCTCTGGGAGCTTTGATTTTTTTTTTTTTTTTTTTTTTTTTGGCTTTTGGCTTTTGGAGTATCCATGGCTCTCACAGGAACATTTTCTACCCTACCTTTGGTGCTTCAGAATGGATGAATGTGTAGGTAGCATTTTTTCTGGTGAATATAGTTTTCACTTTTATATCTTTTTTTTAATTAATTTTTTAGTTCTTGAAAAATGGTACCGATATACTCTTTTTATAGTGTAGCTGTGTTTCTTAAAAATATATTGCAAAACTCTTCCCTTCTAATTCTGGTAAACTAAAAATCCTGCCCTTTGGACACTGAAGGAGAGAAATACTTACTTTTGGTGGCCCTTGATGTGCGTAAGTTCTCCTAGCCCTAGTGTAGAATCTCGGAGGGTTTGCACTAAAGCAGCCTCTGACCTGAAGCCTGGAAGACTGAGTTAGAAATACTTTGAGTCCTTCCCATGTGAGATGTTTTGGAATTTCTTATTTTCCTCGATCTTCTTTATACATATTATCATCAGTTCTGCAAAAACACTCTCCAAATGCAAAACCCTAAAATGTCACCTTATTCATCTTATGCCTTTATATGTTAAATTGGTTACTTCTTACCTGAATGAAGATGGCTTCATTTAGTCATTTAGAGTACATCATTAGTTTCATTTAGTCTCAGCTCTGACAGTGTGACCTGGGGTGAGCTTGGCAAGCTGTCTGATTCTCCATTCTGTATAAGATGGGAATAATAGTGTCTAGCTCGCAGTGTTTTGCGATTAAATGAGATAAGAGTTACAAAGTATCTGGAGCATAATGGACCTTTGATCAATGTTGGCTCTCCTTTCCAGTCCTCATCTTCTCTGTCCAAAACTGTTCCACTGATCTCAAATCAGGGTTGTTGCCTTGTTCATTTCTTTTGTCCAAATTGAGTGCAGACCTTTCATTATGACTTTCAGCACTGTTCACATTTTGGCAACTGTTTTGTTTCTCTATTGCTGCATAATAAACTACCCCCCAGCAACCTTTTTATTCATTGCTTAAAGCAACCTTTCAATTATCTCTCACAATTCTGTGGGTTGGATGGTTCTCCTCCTGGTTTTTCTTGGGATCTCTGGAGTCAGAGAGCAGCTGGGACTGGTAGACATAAGATGACTGAACTCTATCTGGCACCTTGGCTTGAACAGCTGTGTTCAAGGACCCTAGGACTCCAGGGTCCCGGCTTCTTCATTTGGCCTCTCTCTTTGATGGCTCTAGAAGGGTGACCAGACCTGTTACGTGGTAGTTCAGGGCTCTGTAAAGTGTAAAATGTAAAAGAGAAGCGGTCAGGTCTCCTTAAAGCTGAGGCCCAGAACTGCGCAGGTCACTTCCACTGTGTCTTACTGACTACAAAGGACTCATAAGGCTAGACCAGCTTCGGTGTGGTAGAGCATTGCACAAAGGCATGGTTAGGGGGAGGCAAGGGGCACTGGGATACCAGCCACCAAGCAACTGTTTTTTGTTTTTTTTTTTAATACTTTTATTTTCTGTATTTCTTTACAATGTACTCCGGACTCCAAGTACACAAGCTATTTCAAGGATTTTGTATGTGTGCAAATAAAAGGTGGCAGGGGTATCATGCTTGTACGTGTTCTTCCCCCTTTCTAAAATGCCTTTCTCTTATTTAGAGATAAACCTTCTACTCATACTTCGTGACAGCTGGAATGTTTACGTCATCTTGTGAGGCCTTCCTTGTGTGGAGAGTCATTCCTACTGTGCTGCTGGGATATATGTTAGATTACCATATCTCAGTTATCAGCTTCTTTGGGTCTGTCTCTGTCTCTCAAACTGTATTTGAATCTCTCAAGGACATGGCTGTGTCTCTTTCACTCTCTTCTGACCTAGGGTTTTAGTCCAAGTTCATCTAGAAATAGACCTTGAAGGCGAGGCTTTGAATGCAAGTAGATTGTTGGGAAGGTGATTCCAAGAAGCTCCAAGAGGGAGCGGGAAGTAAAATGGGAAAGGGAAGGAAGACTATGTAGAATATATTCATAATCCTCTTAATGTTGTGAGCACTTGGGGCTTGATCCAACTAGGGACTTGTGAGAAGCAGTACAAAACCCTTGTCAGACTTGTCCCACCCAGCGGTAGAGAAGATGGGATATTTATCCACTGACTGCCATTCTTCATTGCTTGAGGGGTATTAGCTCCTGGCATTTGGTCCCGCCTTGTGCTCGAGCTTAGCCCAAGAACACTCTCGGGTGGAAAGTTAGGTGGTTGATGAAGAAAGCCCATGATGTGTAAGAGCATGGTGAGAGCTAAGAAGAGGGTGGATGGCGTCATGTGGGGCATCTACAACAGTGAATGCCTAGAAAATAACACATCATCAACAAACGTTGGTTGAATGACATCATGGAATGAGCAAGTAAAGGTTGGGGTCCTTTTGATGTCCAAATCCAGAAAAAATAAAATACTTAAAATTTTTTGAGACCATGTCTTCTAAAATCAGAATTTGTGATTTCCACTCATGTACTCGGTATTCTTTTCTTACTTTCTTCTCACGAATACTTTCAGCTTTCCTGTCTAAAATAACCCATACAACATTACCAAAGTAAAGTGCACTGTTTGATTGTAATGCTTTCTTTTGGGACTCAGTGTACATGAGATGGGATCCACCCATCTTGAAGGGGTTTGAAGGGTTTGGGCAAGTTACTTTGGATGGAGCCCTGTCTAAAGGTTGATGCACAGGTTGCATTAATGCACTTATTGATGCATCATTTGATCTGAAACAGCTGTAAACTGTTTCGTTTATACATTTAGTTTTGCCATTGACAGACATCCAAGAAGATTGTAGTACATTTTATTTTTATTTTATATATAATAATTTCCTTCAGGCCACTTGCATTCAGGACCTGCAAAGTTACCTTAAAAATTCAAAGAACAAAAATCCCAAAAGTTAATGCACACACAGCATGACCAACAGAAAACAGTGGTATTGAGAAATGACATATTTATTGGTGTTGAGACAAGCACATCTCCCTGGACTTCTTAACATAGTTCGGACGTGACTTGATTTATAAATTAATCTCTACAGTAAAGAGGTGTCTTTTAAAGAAGCGAGGCTCTCAAGCTTGGGTGAATGTCAGAATTACCTAGAAGCTTATCACAAACACAGATTTCTGGAACCCATCCTACCGAAATACATATTTAATATGCAAACCAGATCGGTGTGAAGATCTTGCAGGTTTGAGAGTTGTTATCTGGAAGGTATTCGAACCACTTAGCCTGCCTGGATGAAGTTTAGTCCACCTCGGTTATTAACTCCCTGTGGACCAAGGCCATGGTTCATTGCTTTGGCTTCCCCTGTGGCACCAGTGTAGTGTTGCACAGATAGTGAGCCATTAGTAAATGATGACAACTGTTTTAAGGCCAGCCTATTTGTACTTTACTAGATCAAGGAGGAAAGCCATCCCAACAAATGGAATACCTTGGGTGAATACAAAAAGACATCTGATGTCCTGCTGGGTTTGCAGTTGGGCGGCTCGGTGGAATTTTGAATCTTTTACCTTGCTATTGAACACGTTCTTCAGATCATTCGGTCAGAGGTAATGGAAGGGAGCTACCATGTATTAAGTGTGTTGCATTGATGGATGCTTTCTCTAGGTTATCTCATTTAATTTTAACAACACTCCTATGAGGAAGCCTTTATTATCCTTTTTCCGTAGATGTGAAAACCATTTCCGAGATGATAAGCAACTTGCCTGAAGTCAAACAGCAAGTAAGTGATAGAGATCGAAATAGAGTCCAAATTCATCCATTCCCAATGTTCATGCTATTTTCAAGACACAGAGAGTCTTTTCAAGGCATCTTCCACATCAAAGTTCACTGTGAGGCAGTACTTGATGGGGATATGGTGGGAAAGATGGGAAGCAAAGTTGGGTTATTTTTTAGCCAGATTTGATTCTGAGAATCCTCCTACTTACCTATTCTCTGACCCTGATGTTTTCCTTGGTCTTAATTCCTTTTCCCTTCTAACTCAAAGCGATAAGCACATAGATGATGAGAGAGTAGCAAGTATTGGTGGTAAAACCATTCCAGTTTCTAATTTTTCTTTCAGCTCTTCCCTGGATTATTCATATTTTTGCCTCAATTTTCCAATTAAATTTTACAGTGGAAAGCTGACATAAATGGAATAAAGCCCTTAGCTATAAAATGACCTTCAAGAAGCAATACATGAGAAGTTTAAAAAAAAAAAAAAGTTTTTTTTTTAAATGATTAGAATAACTATAGTTCAGTGAGATCAGTGAGTTATGGGTGGCTACACTAAATAGAATTCTCATGTTCAAGAGGGATTTAGAAAGGTATTAGGAGGTAGTACTGCAAGAGTTGACACAAGAAGAGGTCAAGATATATTTGGGGATTTCTGTTTTATTGGGGGTCACGGTGAGAATATTTTCAAGTAGCATCAAAGTGAACATGAAAAGTAGTCTCAGAGATAAGAGAAATGTGAGAATTGCAAGGCATGGATCATTCCAAGATTGCTGTCTTGGAAGCCTTTGGGGATGAAAGGAATTGGGATTGGTTATGCTTAAATGTCATCCTGCAGACTGTCCCAAAGCAGAGAAGGCTGTCAAGGTCAGGCAGGTCGTCTGATAAGAGACCAAAGTAGATGCCAATGGATGTGCGTGAGTCATATGTTACCATAACCAGAATCACATCCTTAGTTGCTGTTCACAGTGAGAAAACTAAGTGAAAAGTTAGCAAAGAATCAAATGAATTCTGCTCAGAAGGGCGGGCAGAAGGTTCGGAAGCTTTACAGAATGTCAGAGGCATATCTGACTTCATATTATCATTGCGTTTTACAGTGCCTGTCACTTGCATCTTATAGCACCATCGGTCCATTCTTTCCTCTCTTCCCTTCTCTCCTGAGGAATTTTGTTCGGTTTCTTTTCTTTTTCTCTTATCTAGAAGAAAAACCATATCTAATGATAAATTTGCCTTCGAAACCTCAAAAGAGAATGTGATCTGAGGGTGACCCAGGGAAGCTAGGTTAGGTGGCTTCCTGTAATCTCTTCTGGTGTTTCTTGGCATGATTGCTTCTTAAACTTCTCTCCTCTCACCCCTTCGATATGTGGAGAATTCCATGCTTACTGCACTCTCTGCATGGCTGTGTTGTTTTTCCATGTGCCTCCATTTTTGGTGCCTGAGGGGGCTTTGGGTCTAGCTGGAGAATTTTACAGTAAAAAAAAAAGGATGACCATTTCTTTTTCTTTTAAAAACACATCATTGAAACCCTCCTTGACATGATGGGGAGAGCCAGTAAGAGCATGAAGTAGAATAAATCAGTTAGGATGGATGTTGGAAGAGTGAGACTTGGCTCCTAGAAGGTTACAGTGGTGAGACACTCAATGGACATGCCAAAGGCAAGAAGGTAGTTATTCATCTGCCAATCACACAACTGAACTGTGAACTCCATGAAGGCAGGATCCATATCTATCTTCCTTATTGCAAAAATTACCTTCTTTACAGCAAAATTCCTGGCACATAATAGGTGCTTAATAATTATTTGGTGAATGAATGAATGAGGACATTCTGCTATTTATTTAGACCATTTAGACCATTCAGCATGGCTAATTCCATAATAACTTTGCACTTAGAGTCCAGCTCTCTACACGTCATTCACTTTCCTTTACTATTGCCATTTATCCCTCTCACCTGGTATATTTGAAGCATTTTAAAGGTCAGGGACATCAAATAGATATATCGTTATCCTCAGATCTCGATTCCTAGCATAGTGAGCCATATATAGTAGGAAATTAGCATGTGTTTTTATAAACGAATTAAATACCATTGATTATAATATTATGACTCCAAAGGGAAATTTTCAGACATTTGTAAGTGATATTTTAAGAGATTTGGGGAGCAGATTTTAAGAGATGATAGAAATTGGCTTCTAAGGATTACCTTGAGCTGATAGATACTGGTACTCTCCAGTGGAAACTGAAAATTCCAGCTTGGTACTGATGACTGTCATCTTACTTGAACAAATGTTGGCTGAATTTTGAAAAGATATGCTCTAGTAATAAAACAGGCAGAAGATGAGTTTTTGATGGTTTAGTTTCCACAGGTGGTGAGATATTTGCAAGGGTGTTAGAAAGATAAGACAATTCATTTTTTTTTAAGGCAAGGATTTAAATCAAATCTCTTCCTGGTGCAGACATCGAATGCCATTTCCAGAGGGGATATATTAGGACCTACTGGGTACATGATGTTTTCTGCTTATTGCTAGCTCCTCTAAATGTATCTTATAAACTATTCCACAAGAGGAATGACACAAGTTGAGTTTGTGTCAAACAACAGAAGTCAAAACATAGAGCAGATGAATATACCATTACTCCTGCCTGATTTTATCAGAGGTCAAAGATTATAGGTCTTTACTAAGGAAGGGGGCCTATAGGTGATCGCATAAAGAGAAAGCCCGGTGGTAGGTAAGGGTCTTGATTTAGGAGCCAGGCAACTTGGTTTCCATTCCTGGTTCTATCACTTATTACTCAAGTGACTTCATTCAAATTACTTAACTACCTTGTGCCTCAGTTTACTTCTTTGTAAGATGGAGATAATAGTCTTCATCTCATTGCTTGTCATGGGGGTTATGTGAGTTAATATCTGCAAAGCACTCAGAATGGTGTCTGGCATGTAATAAGGCCATCTAAGTGTTTTCTGTTATCGTTAGCTTAAGCCGTTGATCTTCACTGAAGAGACGAAGGTCCATAGTCAAGAATCAATTGTATGTAAGGCCACAGAGGCTAGGCTGGAACCTAGCTGTGCTCATTTCTAAATTCAGGGCTTTTTTTTTTTTTTTTTTTTTTTTTTGCTCTGCCATGATGACTTGTTATGAGAATGAGATGATTTCAGTAAACCCCAAGAAATTGGAATTTCATCGAATGTAATACTTTTTTAAGGTAAGAGCCCAAACCAGCCAGTGATACTTAGGACTGGTATCAACAAGTATATATTAATCTTTGGCCACAGGCATTGTTGCAAATATGTTGGTGCCCTGCCCTTGTCTCCTCTAGGTCCCTGGACCAGTGGATGCTTTAGCATCCTTCTTCAGACATCTTTAACTCTCTGCTTTGGGGTTTTTTCTTGACCTTTATAAGGGAAGGCCAGAAGTATTCAGGAGCTAAGTCCCCTGGGGGACAGTCTCCCCGCCAATGATGGAAAGGATTTGAAGAAAAAATACCCCATGTACTTGCCCCTTAGATGAGATGACACACATACATTGAAGCTTATTCTATACTCTGTCTCCCAGAAATCCCCAGCAAGACAAAGCCTCAGGAGCCCATGGTAGACACCTATTGCCTGACAGCACATCCTGAATTGGTTGCTTTCTTTTCTTACCTCCATTTTCCTCTACTAGCAGTTCTTGGGATCACCTTGCAAATAAACTAGTTGCAGTCAAATCCTTTTCTCATGGTCTGCTTGACCTCACTGCTGATTAGAAATAAGCAAGAGGTGTAAGTACTCTATGGTTCGGGGCTAGCTATACCCAAATGATTGATGTTCTAGAAGATGGAAAAAAGAAAACCTGGCTCTGAGGCCCCTCAGAAAAATGGACATGTTTTTGGACTGTCTTTGTTTCATCCATAACAAACTAGGCCTACTTAGAAATAGAAAGTTCTCAGAAACTTTTAAGCCCTGAAGGAAACTGGAAATGTTTGAACAAATAAAAATACTTACATAGCTTATATAATTTTTAGCACCCTTCACAGATCTAAAGTCACTTTGTTAATTTAGGAACATAAAAATGCATTATGTATAACTTGGTTGGCTCCTAAAAGTATCGTGTTTGATATCTTGAGAGATGTGAAGGCCTGGAAAATTTGAGGGGCAAAAAGGATATTTTGAAAAGGAATCTTGAAATGCCATGATTAAATACAATTCCAAGTTTATTCTATAAACTGGTCAGGTATAGGCTGCTGGTTCAGGTGGGGTCATTTCCCAGGTCCTGAAATTGCCATAAGAGGTCAAATTTCAGGGAAATTTGGAGTTCAATCTATAGGCATGAGACACTGGAGTTCTGGGGTGTGTTGAATGTGCTGCATTTTTGGTTTGAGGTACTTGGGAATGGCCCTGAGATTTTCCATTGTCCTACATTTTCAAATCCCGCAGAGTGAGTCCTTGACATTCTCTCTGCGTCTCAGGAGATCTTCAGGTACTGCTATATTCATAAATCCATCTGTAATATGAAAACAACGTAAAGACAGCTCTGTTGAAATGCAAATGCTGGGTACTCTGTAAGACCCATCCGTACGCTGGCTAAGGTATTTGGATCCTCATGCCAGCATCGCAGAGATGGAAGTTTATAACCATATTTCCCTGCAAAATCATATAACTAAATCATTTAGCAAATGACACTCCCCCGGCCAGAGGGATTGGTTTGAATGTGGCTTTTTTTTAGCTCAGTGGTCAGAGTTTTTGTTAAATGGTTGAAGAAAGCCACCTCTTGGTTGTAAATTGCTACCTGAAGTCACTCTTTGAAACCAGCCTTTAAAAGAGGGTAGGCAGAGCTGAGAAAAATGCCCATAATTTAGGAGAGAAGTAAGAGGCATGATCAAACTGTACCTGAAACTGACACTGTCTATGAACTTCTTCGTTTGATGAGCTACCGAATGCCCCATAGCATTTTAGCCTCTTCATATGAGGAATTCTATGTCTTACACCAGAAGTCATCCTTATGGACACAATTAGGCATACTAGGAACGTGACCACTAGAACTTATTCTTTGAAAGTAATTCAGTAAGAATTTTGCTTTGACTATAATCTGTCACAATAAGCTGTGCTCTCCAGCCCCATTTTATGGACTTTCCTGGAGATGGTGTTAGATATGGCTGAGAAATCTGAGCATCATTATGAATTCAGCAGAGGACAAAGTTCAGGGTCTTTTTGAAGTGGAGGTTCAGTATAAACATCATAGAGGAGGATGCCATCTAGCAGTGAATAATAGTTTATTATTTTGTAAGTACATTTCACAAACGAACTGACTACATTCCAATTTGAATAAGCAAATTAGAATAAACAGTTCCACCTGGCTTAGATACCTATTTTATTTGGGCAATCGGCCATTCACTTGGCATGTAGTATTAAGCATTCAACAGCTGGTGCTCTCCCACCCATGGGGCCTTTCTTTTCAGAAGATAATTACTTCGGAGACTGACAAAGAACTGGATCTGAACTGTGATCTCATTCAAGACCAAGGATGTATTAAAATCTTAGGATATCACTATTTTAAATAATGATGAAAACTCATAAAATGGAAATCTTTTCTCTTTAAGACACATTGTAAGCACTTTCCTCTAAGAATGAGGAACATACTTTAAAAGGTCTTTGCTTTAGATACTCATTTTAAGAAAGTATTTAAACTTAGTGTGGCCCTGTGCCCATGATGGATAATTTTCTCTTGGTAAGATGTTAGCAATTTGTAGAATACAAACAAAATGAAATATGGTTTGGCCATATGCATTACTTCTTACTTAGGGAACGTTTTCCATTCTATCAGGCTCTCTGCCTGGAACACTCACCATGCCCCAGTATACACATGGCGAACTGGTACACATCCTCTGTGTCTCAGCTTACGGTCGTTCCTCTAGGAAATCTCATCACCACCACCACTCACCCACCCACTCAGAAATAGCTATATACATGGTCTTTTATATACCTAGCATTCTGTACTTGACCATCGCAGCAATAATTGTACTGTTGTAAGTGCCTCCTTACTTGTCTTTATCCCCAACCAGGACGTGGAGGCTTTGAGGAAGGCCCCATGATCCCTGCCTCCTGGTGATTACACTCTTGTATGATTTTCACCCCTTGATTTTGGGGTCTCTGACTTGCTTCTAATCAATGGAGTATGGCAAATGTGATGGGATGTCACTCCCATGATTAGGTTACATTATATAAAACTCTATCTTACTAGTAGGCTGACCCCAGAGACTCTCCTTGGTAGCTTTGAAGAAGCCAGGTGCCAGGAGCCCTACAGCTGCAAAGATATGAATTCTGCCAACAACCTGCGTGAGCTTGGGCGTCTTATCATTGTTTCTATTTTACAGCTAGAAATTTGAGTTTAGAGGTGCTAAGTCTCTTTCCTTAGGGCTCTCTGTGGGTAACTGGTGGAGCCAGGATCCTGGAGTTTCCAGGATGCAGTGTGGTGACTAGCACATAATAGGTATTGAAAAGATGCCTCTCAAGCCCACGCGTGAGGACTAGTCTGGGTAGAACATCTCAACTCAAGCACTAGTGAATCCACCCATACTTTCTAAAGCAAGCCTCTTCACGTGGCTGATTAGAATAGAAAGCCTAGTGTAGCCTGAAGCAACTTTCTTTAAGGTTTGGTGACCAGATCCATCAATACTCAACATTGTGAAAATCTGGAAGAGGGAAGTCAGAATTGGCACCTGTAGGAATTAATTTTGTGCTTTGTCTCCAGTTAAACATTTTCTTGTTAATGCTCGTTTTTCTCTAGGAGACGATCAGCCCCTCTGGGTGGAAGGATGGTGCACTGTTCTTTGGCTGAATGACTGTACTGTACTCTTTCCTTGTTAGCTTGGCATTATGGATGGAGCCTAGAGTGATGGAAAGACGAGCAGGCAGGCACACTTTGCAATTAGGCCTCTTGAGCTGTAACAATGTGTATTCGGTCTTCATCTTTTACAATTGTCTCTTGTCATTAAGATATGAGCATGACATTTTTTTAAAGTTACTAGGTGCTGTGAATAATTTCGTCCTCTGGAAATGTCTTTTCAGATGCTGTTCGAAATCTTTTCGTGACAGATTTTTAAAGGGAGTTCTTAAAAATGCTAAATTACTTCCCTGCTTTCCTCCTCCTTCCTCTCCTCCCTTTCTTCTTCTTTTCCCTCTCTTTCTCCTTCCCTCCTTCCTTCTTCACATTTACTGAGCACCTACTAGGTACCAGAGTTAAAAAGGTTATACATATCTGACATCCCACATCTCAAGGAGTTTATGTTATAAAGTGTGCTCGTGTGTGTGTGTGTGGCAGGGGAGGGGGTGACAGAAATAAGAAGTCAAAGAATAAACAAAAATGTCTACTTAAAATATTATGATCAAAAGAAAATAGGGTGAGGGGCGCCTGGGTGGCTCAGTCGGTTAAGCGTCTGCCTTCGGCTCAGGTCATGATCCCTGGGTCCTGGGATTGAGCCCCACGTGGGGCTCCCTGCTCAGCGGGAAGCCTGCTTCTCCCTCTCCCTCTGCCTGCCGCTTCCCCCTGCTTGTGCTCTCTCTCTCTCTTTCTGTGTCAAATAAATAAGATTTTTTAAAAAGAGAGAGAAAATAGGGTAATATGATCGAGAGGGATTAGCAGGTGAATTCCTTAGGTTGGGTGAGCAGGAAAGGTCTTTTAATGAGGTTTTAAGGTGGGACAAGAAAGAACCAGCCATACAAAGATCTGAGGGAAGAGAATTGTAAGCAAAGGGAGTGGTCAATACAGAGCTTCTGAGGTGAGAGCGAGCTTGGTGTTTTTGAGTACCAGCGGTGAGGTCACTGGCAGTGACTTGTAAGGGAGGAGAAGAGAAGTATGGGGACAAGATGATAGATATGGCCAAGGACTAGATTATAGAGGGCCTGGTAAGCCATGGTAAAGAGTTAATTTTTTTCTAGCTAGAATGGATAGCAATCAGATGGTTTTAAGCAGAGAAATGGCAATGATCTGATTCATTATTACAAAAAAGGTTATTGGGTGGTGTATATATCTTTCTTTCTGTTTGCACTTCTGAAAGGTTTCATTATTTATTTATTTTAAAAGATTTTATTTATTTATTTGACAGAGAGAGAGAGATCACAAGTAGGCAGAGAGGCAGGCAGAGAGAGAGAGGGGGAAGCAGGCTCCCTGCTGAGCAGAGAGCCCAATGCGGGGCTCGATCCCAGGACCCTGAGATCATGATCTGAGCCGAAGGCAGAGGCTTTAACCCACTGAGCCACCCAGGCGCCCCCTAAATGTTTCATTTTTTAAAGATAATTCTTATTACTGTGGACAAGATTAATTGTTCAAGGGCAATAATAGAGGCAGGGGGATGAGTCAGGAGGTCATTGTATGAATTTAGGTGATAAAGGTTGCTAGAACCAGGATGGTAACAGGTGTGAATAAGAGAATTAGACAAATTTAGGATGTGTTCAGAAGGGTGAGTTGATAAAACTTGCCTATGGGTTGGTTGTGGAGCATGAAAGAAAGAAACAGGAATCAAAGATAGGTTTTGCTTGAGCAGTTAGTTTAGAAGATGGTTCTATTACTAAGAGGAAAAACTGGGGGAAGCACAGGTTTGGGTTCTGGAAGGGCAATCAGAAATTTTCTTACGGCCATCTTAGGTGTGAGATTCCTACCACATCTTCAAGTGAAGATGTCCGAATTGGATACAACAGGCTGAGGATGAAGATCTGGGCTCATCAGCTGATCAGTGGTCTATAAGGCCATGGATGGGATGAGATCACCCAGGTAGAGTTCAGATTGGGAAGAGAAAGAGACCCAGGACTGAGCCATAGAACACAAATGCACAAGTCAAAGAGAAGAGGAGAAATCAACAAAGAAGATTGGCCAGTGAGATAATCAGGAATATAAAGCTGAGAAAATTGAGAAAAGAAAATACTTCAAGTTGGAGGGGTTAGTCAACTTTGTCTAAAGCAGAAGTTTTTAAACATTTTTGTTTCATCCTGTCTTTTGTTGGATATGGAGGCCTATGGAACACTTTTCAGGAAAACATTTTTAAATGCCCCAAATAAAATACACAGGATTACAAACTATACCAAGCACCATGTACACTAGTATGTGTGTGCTTTGCTTACTTTTTAAAAATATAGACTGTGAACAGTTACTTCATGTACACTGCATAGCAAAGGAAAATACATAGGATTACAAAGAAAATCACTTAACATTGAAGCAGAGTTGTCAAAATATTAAAAAAATTGACAGCAATGTATTTTTTATTGAGGCCTAATTAATAGTGTTTATATTACTTTCAGGTGTACAACATAATGATTCAACAATTCTATACATTACTCGTGCTCACCATTATAAGTGTAATTCCCATCTGTCACCATACAACATTATTACAATATTATTGACTATACTCCTTATGCTGTACTTCTCATTTCCATGACTTATTTATTTTATAACTGGACTTTTGTACCTCTTAATCTCCTTTATCTATTTCACCAATTCCCTCTACCCCTCTCCCTTCTGGCAACCACCAGTTCTCTGTATTTAAGTTTCTGGTTTTTGTTGGTATTTATATCTGTTTCTTTGTTATTTTTGTTTTGTTTTGTTTTTCAGATTCCACATATATATGAAATCATATGGAATTTGTCTTTCTCTGTCTGACTTATTTCATTTGGTATTATATCCTCCAGGTCCATCCATGTTGTTTCAAATGCAAGATCTCATTTTTTTTATGGCTGAGTAATATTCTGGGGGGTGTGTGTGTGTGTGTGTACACCTCTTTATCCATTCATTTATTGATGGACCTTGGGTTGCTTCTTTATCACAGCTATTGCAAATAATGCTCCCATAAACATAGGGGTGCGTATGTCTTTTCAAATCAGTGTTTTCATTTTCTTTGGATAAATACCCAGGAGTGGAAATACTGGATTATATGGTATTTCTGTTTTTTAAATATTTCCTTATTATGTTCTGTTAGTCGCCATACAGTATTTCTATTTTTAACATTTTGAGGAACCTCCACACTGTTTTTCACAGTGGCTGCACCAATTTACATTCCTACCTACAGTGTGCAAGCATTTTTTCCTCCGCATCCTCACCAATTCTTGTTATTTCTTGTCTTTCTGATTCTAGCCGTTCTGACAGGTAGAAGGTAATGATAGATCATTGTGGTTTTGATTTGCATTTCCCTGATAAGCAATGATGTTAAGCATCTTTTCATGTGTCTGTTGGCCATTTACACATCTTATTTGGAAAAATGTCTATTCAGGTCCTCTGCCCATTTTTAATCAGATTATTATTTTTTTTTTTTGGTATCAAGTTGTTTAAGTTCTTTATATATTCAACATTAACCCCTTATCAGAGATATCATTTGCAAATATCTTCTCCCACTCAGGGAATCTCACATTCCCTTTTTGATTTGTTGATGGTTTCCTTTGCTGTGCAGAAGCATTTTATTTTGGTTGTAGTCCCAATAGTTTATTTTTGCTTTTGTTTCCCTTGCCTCAGAAGATATACCTAGAAAAATGTTTCTATGGCTGATGTCAAAGAAATTATTACCTATGTTTTCTTCTAGGAGTTTTACGGTTTCATGTTTCCCATTGGTCTTCAATCTATTTTGAGTTTATTTCTGTGTATGGTATAAGAAAGAGGTCCAGTTTTATTCTTTTGCCTGTATCTGTCCAGTTTTCCCAACACAATTTGTTGAGGAGATTGTCTTTTCCCCATTGCATATTCTTGTCTTTTTTGTTGTAGATTAATTAACCATATAAGTGTGGATTTATTTCTGGGCTCTCTATTCTGTTCCACTGATCTATTTTTGTGCCAATACTATGCCGTTTTGATGACTATAGCTTTGTAATATAACTTGAAGTCTGGAATTGTGATATCTCCAGCGTTGTTCTTTTTATTCAAGATTACTTTGGCTATTCAAGGTCTTTTGTGGTTTCATATAAATTTGGGGGATTATTTGTTCTCGTTCTGTGAAAATGCTCTTGATATTTTGATAGGGATTACACCAAATCTGTAGGTTGCTTTGTATAGTACGGACATTTTAACAGTATTTATTCTCCCCATCCATGAGCGTGGACTGTCTTTCCATTTGTTTCATCTTCAGTTTCCTTCACCAGTGATATATGGTTTTCAGAGTCCAGGTGTTTTACCTCCTTGCTTAAGTTTGTTCCTAGGCATTTTCTTTTCCTTTTTTTTTTTTGGTGCAATTGTCAATGGGACTATTTTCTTAATTTCTCTTTCTGCTACTTCATTATTAGTGTATAGAAATGCAACAGATTTCTGTATTTTGTGTCCTATAACTTCATTGCATTCATTCATCAGTTTTCATAGGTTTTTATATTTGTTTTTATTAACATATTCTATAACTAGATCTAGTAGCAAGCTACTATTGTAATCTCTAAATAGTGATGAGCTGAGATGATATGTGAGCTAGCTGTAACATGTTCAGTGTAAAACAAGATGTAATATGAAAATTTAATATGTGTAAGATGTAATATGAAAGTATGTGATTTTATGAAAAAGTCACAGATACTTCTAATACCAGTTTGTTTCTAATACTATGGCTTATTGACTATGTTTAAAATTCAAGGAAATAGAAACACTAAATTTCAGTTAAAGACTGGTGAAAATAAAGACATTTTTTTCCCATGCGAGTTCACAGACTGATTTCAAAACCACTGGTCTAATGTTAAGAGGTAAATCTTCAGAAATGGCACTCAGTGATGTGGATTCTTCTAAATAGTGACTTAATTTGCTATACTTGTTTAATCTTGAGCACTACTCTTAGGCTTATTAATGTTCTAAGTCACTGTTAGAAAAAAGACATTAAAAGGGCATAGGAGCAATGACAGAGAAAGTGGGTGGAGTGGGGAGGGGAATGCTGAATACTCTTTTCTCTAGTTATGTTGAGAAACATTAATATTCATAAAGATGTCTAATATTAAAACTGATTTGGAATTGAATTTGTTAGGGCAGAAAAGGTTTAAATCTGCCTCTACTCCTATTATTTGATATTCAGAATACTTTATAGGGAAGAAGGATCGACATTTGTATAAAGGTTCTACCTTTGTTCTTTTGTTCTTTCTATTGCCTCTTTTAAAGTTCTTGAATACTCCTTATATTCCCCCCTCTCTCCAATTATATATTAATATACAAAATATAGGTAACTTGGGGCTCTTTAAAATACAATGCCCAATTTATGAGTGTGCTGTTAATTTTGAGATGTCAAAGGTAGATGTTCAAAAATTATTTGTTGACTGCTAGATAGAAATTATTTTCTTACTCCTCTGTTCTACTGTGTATCTCCCCAGAAATGGGGAGTTCTAAAAGTCTAAATGTTTATACCCGTATCCAGCATATCACCAATTCCATGATGAACAGTCCTTCATTTTTCTTGTGTTATACTCTAATGCAGTGGTTGGCAAACTATAGCTTGTGGCCTAGTTTTGTATAGCCAGCAAGCAAGAATGCTTTAATTTTTTTTTTATACTTTTAAAGGGGGTATAAAAACAAACCAAATGAAGAACAAAGAAGATTATCCAACTGAGACCATATGTGGCCTGCAAAACCTAAACTATTTACTATTTGGCCTTTTACAGAAAAAAGTTTGCTGATCCCTTCATAGTGGCATATACCCATGTATGTCTAGGAAACTTTCTCAGCCTCTTTATTCAGTTAATAGATTCTTTGACCTCTTGACCATCAGGACTCACTAGCGATCAGACTTGGCCAATCCTAATAAGTCATCACCCTAGGAACTGTGACTGGTTTAAAGGATGAGCTTGTGAAACCAGCCAGGGCCATCAGAGTCCTTCCCATAGAATTGGTAAGTAGACTTCTGGAAAAAGCTTCTTCTCTTTTCACCGGAGTTGCTAGGCTCAGATGGGATAAGACTGGTTATGCTGGTGAGCCTCATAGAAAAACATCTGCAATAGGAGAGAATGGAGTTAATGAGCATGGGGAAGTGGGCCTGATAGATGGAGAATAAGAGGGCTCAGACAACAGCCTTTGAGCTGTGACACTGGAGGACGGATTCGTTCTTCTCTCTCTGCGTTATCTGAGTCAGCAATCTCCCTTTGCTGTTTGTTTGAGTTGCAGTTCTACTACTTGTAAACAAAATACCTCTTCATAACTCAAGTATGTCACAGCTCTTCCAAGAGTTCAACAGAAACCTGACTTTTTCTTTTGTTCTTAATTGGAAAGCTACAGTAATTACATAACTACCAATTACTGAGCGCTCTCAGTGTTCTAAGCACAGAGCTGGTTATTTTAGCACGTTATGAAGTATGTATGGTTGGTACCACATTACAGAGGAGGGAACAAAACTCACAGTTGAAGTAATTTGATTATCTCCCCACTAAATAGGTGGCAAAGCTGAAATACCATCCACATTCTTTGTGACTCAAAGTTCATATACATTTTATTGTGGTCATGAGATTTAAGTGATCTGACAACATAGGACCTTATCATGCTCTTCCCTCTGAACCTAGCATAATAATAAGTCAGTATTGATTTCCTCATTGACATTTAAGGTTTAAATGGAGCGATATTGTTTTCTCATTGCATATAAATATAAAAATTTCAAATACATGTTAACAATTAGACTGTTACTCTTTTGGGGACTCAGAGCATCATAAAGATGTATAAAATGCATTGTGCCCCATTTTTTTAATTTAAAATTTTTAATTTTAATTTTTCATTGATGCGTAGTTGACATGCAATATTATATTAATTTCAGATGCACAACAAAGTGATTCAACATTTATATACATCATGAGGTGATTGCCATGATAAATCTAGGTACCGTCTGTCTCCAAACACAGTTGTTAATTATTAGCCATAATCCCTGTGCTGTACTTCACATCCCTGTGTCTTATTTTATAATTGAAAATTTATACCTTTTAATCCTCTTCCCCAACTTCACCTATCCCCCTGTCCCTCCCCTCTGGCAACCACTAGATTGTTCTCTGTATTGAGTAAGTGAAATCATACAGTATTTGCCTTTCTCCATCTGACTTACTTCGCTTAACGTAATACCCTCTAGGTCCATCCATGTTGTTGTATGTGGCAAGATTTCATTATTTTTTATGGCTAATATTCCATTTGCATATATATATATATACACATATACATACATGCATATATGTATACATACATACATGTATATATATACACATACATGCATATTACATCTTTATTCATCTATCGATGGACAGGTTGCTTCCACATTTAGGCTATTGTAAATAATGCTGCCTTGAACATAAGGGTGCATATAAATTTTCAAATAACTGCTTTCATTTTCCATGGATAAATACCCAGAAGTGGAATTGCTGGATTGTATGGTATTTCTGTTTTTAATTTTTTGAGGACCTTCCATAATGTTCCATAGTGGCTGCACCATTTTGTATTCCCATCATTAGTACACAAGTGTTTCTTTCCCTCCATTTCCTCGCCAACACTTATTATTACTTGTCTTCTTGATAATAGCCATTTCTGACAAATGTGAGGTGATTTCTTTTTTTTTTTTTCTCACTGTTGTTTTGATTTGCATTTCCTTGATGATGAGTGATGTTGAACACCTTTTCATATATCTGTTGGCGATCTGTATGTCTACTTTGAAGAAATATTTATTCAGGTCCTCCATCCCTTTTTCAAATGGATTATTATTTTCTTGATGTGTGAATTCTTTATATATTTTGGATAGTCATCCCTTATCAGTTATATCATTTGAAAATATCTCCTCCCATTCAGTAGGTTGCCTCTTCATTTTGTTGATGGTTTCTTTTGCTATGCAAAAGCTTTTTAGTTTGATGTAGTTCCATTTGTTTATTTTTGCTCTTCTTACTACTGTGCCCCATTATTTTGCTGAGAAATACATGCCTTTGAAAACGTAGGGATGATTCTAATCAGCTCTCTTAGTTCAGATTCTCTAGAGCCTGTGGCAGGGATTAAGTGCTGATACTTCATTGGGAACGTGCAAACACAGGGCAGTGAGAGTAAGGACAAAGGAGGTAAGGCAGGGAGAAAGGGAAGTAATGTGAGGTGATGTGTGACAGTGTTTCACAATGAACCACAAAGAGACAAAGCAGATAACTTGGCAGATGTGTCCCCTTGGAATGTCTCTGAATGTCTGTGCATAAGCTGTGTGGATAAATTGTACCTCTGAACAGTTCATGAGAGGGAGGATGGAGAGAGAATTTATGTGCCAGGCTCCCTCCTATCTCCTCTTTACCATTGGTTAGGGAGTGAAGTCCTCCATACTTCTAGGCTGTATCATTCTGATTCTTTGGTATCTAAGAGGATGCTTCATCCCATTCTGCGGAGTGGCGGTCCGTCCTAATTCAGTGTAGGAAGAGCCAGAAACACTAAGCAAATGGCTGGTCACCAGGTTGCATAGCAGAGGCCAAGGCAGAGAGTTCAGAATTTCTGAAGCCACTGTGATTGGTCCCAGATGATGGGACCACACAGGCCTGAGGGAGTTGATGGGCCGCACAAGTGGCCGAGGCAGAGCAAGCAGCTGTGGACCCAGGTGGTAAGGGTATAGAGATTCTGAGTATGCACAAGAAATGTGATGTCATACAATCACTGAATATCCAGTGTAAATCATACATTTTCAAGTTCTAATAGATGATGTCAAAAGATCATGAACTCCTTAAGGAAATGAGTGCAACTCAGATTTGGTCTTGATCGGATATTAAAGAATTTTTCTTCACTTCTAACAGAGATGATTTATCTAAGTCTGAACATTTACTAACGCTTAATTTAGGTTGCTGCACCAGACTGATACTTTTTCATTTTTAATGTGGTGCACTGTTATTATAAATTAGCTCTTTCATCATGGAAACAGCAGCTTCTAGTTTTCGAAGACAGCCAATGAATGGTTATTTAAGTAGTGGCTCCTCTCTCAGTACAGATTGGATTCAGAAAATGAATAAACACACACACACACACACACACACACACACACACACACACACTCATTCATCTCTCCACTGCGAATATGGTTGACAATAATAGAACTTTTTATTTTCCATCTCTGGCTTCTCATGAGGACACCCGTAAGACACCCTCAGTGTCACATTGGCTTGGCTCTTTGTATCTGGAAAGTTGAAAAAGTCGTTGACTGTTTCAAAGAACAAGTATAGCCTCAAAGGTAAAATATGAAAAGTGAAACATTTACAAAGGCACAATTTGATCTTTCAGAAGAAGGAGCCTAAAGTCAATAATACAGTTGGGAATGCACTCCTATTGTTTTTATTTTCCCCTTCCTGAGCATCCTTCCAGCTCAGCTGTTGCGGGCATCCCTGACGTCCCCTGAGCAGGGATTTTAAATGACTCTACGACAGATTGTTCTCAGATGGAATTGTGTGCAACAGATCTTGGGAATTTTAGTTCGTAGCTAATAAATGGTGCTCCTTTAGGGTCAGGAAACACCCCCCTCATATTCTTAGAATATTTTCATTTCTCTTATAAATCAAGTTGGACCAAAATGGTTTAGAATTGTTCCTGAGAAAATATGTTTTTGTCACTTTTGGTCTATAGTTTTAATGATCCCTGTGGAGCCTGACATTTATAGCAGTATTTTTGCCCACTAACAAAGCAGCCAGTGTTTAGTGCCTCGATGACTGAAAATCCACACAGCCATTTGTATGTCCTTAAATATTGCGGGGTGGGGTTCGGTGGGCAGAAGGCAATGAAATGTAGCACATGTCCCTATCATAAAATCACTCTATATCTCCCTTCAAAAATTGCTTTTAGGTTTTTCTTTTTCTTTTTCTTTTTTAAACGTTGAGATCTAAAGTAATGCTAACAGTTTTCTTCACAAAGCAGTGTCGTTGCCTCCTCCCATGGTAAACCTTGACTTAGTGAACCAAATGCTGGGAATTGCTTTGGCTTAGACCTGGAAGATAAAGAGGCCAATGGGCAGGAAACCGATTGACGTCAGGGATTTAGTTAATAAAACAGCTTCCAGGGAATGGTCCTGGGTCAGATCCATTAAGGCTGATTGTTCACATGTTTTTCTGCCTCTGCATCTCCATCTGAAGTATAGTCATCTTTGCAATGAGGACTTCAAGGCACTAGACAGCCTTCAGGTGATAAAGGGTAACTCAGCTTTACTAAGCTGAAAAGGGAAGAAAGCCAGTTTTAAAAGTGTGAGCTGCAAATGGTGAAATAAAGGGGGGTTTGCTGCACTTTACTCCCAGGGCATTTTACTTAAAGTCACTATTTAGTATTAATAACTATATGCTTTGTGATATTCTACTTGTTAAAATTTTCCACTGTGACAGATGAGGTCAACCTTATGGTTGGCAAAACATTACCAATATTCATTTGTAGCAGAGTGTTGGTGTTGAGGCTTCTAGGAACTCCATTCAAAACATATCACTTTGCTTTTAAGCCTCGAATTATGGCCAATACTGCCATTAGTGAAGGAAAGATGATGTTATTACTCACTTTCCAAAGGAAAAAATATATGGAAAATGGGAGAAGGCAAAAGACATTCCTTACTATTACTGGCTTTTTTTTTTTTTTTTTGGAGTGCAAAATAAAAGAAAGAATTACTAGATATTTCTTGCCTTTGCTGTGGCAATTTGGCCCCACCATTTGATATTAACATTCATGAAGAGATATCTATAATTCTCCAGTGCCCAGGAGTAATATCCCGCCCCATTCAGGTAATCCATCACTCTGAAGGGTGGGCAGATAATAGAAATGTATGTTTCATTTATCACTCCCTGCCAGTAGAGAAAATGACAGTCATATTGAAACTCTCTAATATCATGCTTGACATGCAGGAGTGGGTTTATTATTTACCCAGGTTCCCATTCTGCCCAGGGCTTGGTCAGCATCTGTCCCTTCTGAGATGGAGAGCAGGAAAATGGGAGGGTCTATCTGAGCTGCCTTGGGCCAGAGCTAAAACAAATCTGTCTAGATCTGTGGTTGTCAAGTGATATGTGTGTAGGAGATGAAATGGTGGGTAAATGGGGCCCTACGTTGTTTATTAGTATCTCTGACTTGGGAATGCTGTATGTTTTGCCAAAGCACCATCATCACCACTAAAGTTGGAAAGTTCAAGTCTGAACAGGTATTGCAACTAAAGAAATGGTTACCTTTATTGAAATCCTCATAGTAAAACATGGGACGTTCCCCCCAAGACAACCGACGTGCTATATTGCAGACTATAGACATTGTATTTTCATTCAACTACATGCCCAGAGTCTAGTGTTTCATACATTGTAGGAGTTTAAAACTTACACTCTGAATGATTAAATAAAGTTAAAAATATAATTACAGGGTCTCTGAATTCTTGTAGTTGTCGTTACGTAATGAAACTTCCGCGTCTCTTTCTACCACTGTGTTGGTCTCTTTCCCCCCACTCATTTTTTAAAATATTCTCTGACTACGGTGTCATCATACTTTTGGAAACTAGCCTTAACTATGTGGTTGTAGAAGAAATCCATGGTAGGTAAGGAAATGGAAGGTCAGTGAGGTGAAGTGGCCCATCCAAGGTGACTCAGCTAATAATAAGTGACTAAGTTAATGATAACTCAGGATTCAACCTGATTGCTGTTTACCTTCTAGGCACCATGATTTTCCTGCTTCTCTATATTGCTGCCAGAGGATATATATATGATTTGTACTAAGAAACGTCATCTGTGAACTAAGGCATCTACTAAACACGTATTGAAGAGCTCTTTGTCTTATACTAAGCACTGAGTTAAGGTGAATAAGACATGGTTTTCCCGAGGTTTGGAAAACTGCCTTCTAGTATAGGGCATCATCGCCAATAACTGAAACACAGAGTGGTATCGTAAAGAGCTATAGGACCACTGAGGATGGAGCTTCTATCTCTGCCTCTGGAATCTGGAATGCCTCACAGAGTAGGACACATTTAAAATTGGCCTTGAAAAATCAGTAGGAATTTGTAGTGAAATGGATCTTTGAATTTAACTCTCCAGTGTGACCCTGGGCAAGCCAATTAAAATTTTGAATTCTTAGTTCCCCCTCTCTCAAAATTTTTATGAAGATAAAATATGATTTGAAAGCATTTTGAAAACTTTCAGATGCTATTCCAAGAAGTATTCTGAAAAACTGTGGCTCCCTAGGATGGGAAGCAGGGCCCGATGCATTAGAAAAATAACATGCACACAGTATTCCTCAAAAACGCTGGGCTTTGATGTTATTATTTGGAAAATTTGTAGTCCCCAGTGCAGCTAAAAGGAGTAACTGCTAATTTTCTACAACATAGAGGTAGTCTTCTAAGTCACACTCAGTTAATTTCTAGGAAATTGTCTAGCAGTCAGGGATGGACATCTGTACTATCACGGAGTGGTTGAGGGTGTGCCTTATGAATAATTCCAAACATCAGCTGTAGGGGAAGGGCTTTGCGTTGGACCTAACTCAAAGGATGTACATTTTTCAAGGTAAACCCAGATCTGCCCTTTTCACCTTCTTTTTATCTCATGGGATAATTGATAGGTAATAATAATAATAAAAAAAAAAGCTGAAAAATGTCCCTGGGCCACATAAGTCAAGGGTGTCATGGCTGAGAGAATGTTTTAATGATGGAAAAATGCAAAGCTGGTGGGAACTGAAGTGGGCTGTTTTTGTAATCTTCATATAATGAAACATAGTAACTTAATAGCTAAACTTTTATAAATCACAGGCAGGGTCCAAACTTATTTTTTTCATGTTTGATAAATAATAAAGGAACACAGATGTGTGTGTGTATGTGTGTGTGTGTGTGTGTGTGTGTGTGAGAGAGAGAGAGAGAGAGAGTGTAGTTCACTTAGTTATTTATAGTATGGGAACATGTGTCTTTCTTCCAAGGGAGTTCTTTTTTGTGTGTATAAATCTTCCCTAATATTAGCTTATTTATGATGATGGACAGGACCTGTATCAGTTAGTTATGGCTGCATGACAAACTGCTCCAAAACTTAGTGCCTTAGAACAATAGCTATTTATTAGTGCTTATAAATCTGTAGGATGGCTGGATGATTTTTCTGAACTAAGCTAGGCTGTGTGGGACTTACTTAGGGTTCTGGGGTCAGCTGTGTGCTAGCTAAGAAAGAGTTGCTATTTTGATGTTTGTAGGGGAGATTAAAAGAGATATATGTGCTAGGGTTGTATATTTTTTCATTTTGGGGGAGGAACCACCTTCACTTAATATAAATTAGGTAATAAGTGTGGTTAAATTTATTTATTTTTTTTAATTAACGCATAATGTAGGTTAAATTTATTATTAAAAGGAGATATAAGAATGGGCATTTCCTTTTTGTACATAGCCCATCAGTGGACTAGATCCCAGCCTAAATGGGCTACGTTGAGAAACTTCATCCTGACAAACGTCCTCATGAGATTGACACACTGTTCTATGTATTTTTAGGTTAAATATTCTTTGTTGTTGTTGTTGTTTGGTCTCCTGTAAAAGGTGGTACCCTTGAGGGAGTGTCAAAACATAAGTGATCATCAGTTAACAGTTTCTGGTGTGAGCACTCTGAGAAACTTGGTGGGGAAAGAGGGGGGCACTGAAAGGTTAAGGGGCCACAGGAAAAAAAAGTGAAGATGAAATTCAGTCTGATTTCACAGCTTTGCCCTAGGGAAGGCCCTTAATGGGCCCAATCCACCTCTGTCAGCCTTAGACTAATCCTGCTACAGAATTAAAAATGAAGAGAGTAGTTTGGATGTTTGAGACAAAGTGGATGGATATGATGGGGACTGGGAGACAAAACATCGTAGTAGGATCCTGGAGGCAAGTGGAGGCTACTTAGTGACATGACGAGAGCACAAGGCTCTGAGAACATTTGCAGTTCTCTTTTCTTTTCCTTCAAGGAGTTGTATGTGTAATGGGATAGGCTTGAGCATTATACAGAAAAAAGGAAATGGCTGCTGCTTATAACCTCCCACCAAACCTCTCTGATGGTAATTTTGTTTCATAATTAAATTAAATCAGGTTGTAATCCCTTAAAAACTCAGCACTCTTTACTTACTAATAGTGCAGTCTAAATGCCATTTATAGTTAGTCTAGAGCAGAAAATAATATTTAAAACCAATTTTCAGTCTCATTTCATGAAAAAAAAAACAAACCCCATCACTCTATCTTACTTATAATAAACTCATTCGAGTAGATCCAGGCACAATATAAACAAGTGATGGAAAATCCCTAGGATCTTTTGGCTCATACATTCTGAGCAGACATGCTCTGGAAAACACAGACGTTCTCAGGAAACTGCAGTCTGCTGAAAATGCCAGGAGATTTCGGGAGACTGGACTCTTCATTAGGACTTGGCATCTTTCATCAGTTTTGCATAGGGAGTGAATCAACACTTTTTATCTGATTGTCTGTTTGTCCAGCTCTTTTTTTTTTTTTCTTCCCGATCCTGTTTCAAATGGATAAGATCTGAGGATGTAAGAGAAAATACATGCACGAGACCAAGGGAAGCACATGCTGCAAAGTAACCCAAATCATGACCCACAAGAGCTCACTCTTGGTGACTTAAAAGGGAGGTTAGACAGTTTCCATGGAGGTTGGGCGGTATGTGAACATGACAGAAGTGACAGTATGGACTAGTGGAAAGTGCACAGGCTTTGGAGCTAGATGGACCAGTTTGAATTTTGGCTCTCTTATTAGAAGCTGTGTGACCTTAGGCAAACTACTTAACCATTCTGAGCTTCAGGTCCCTTATCAGGAAAATGGAGAAAAACATCTATCTGCAAACATTGCCAGGATGTTTAGCTTAGGGAATATTGCTGAGCACCTGGGACACAATATTCCTCTGTCCCTCCCTGCCTTCTTACCTTTATTTCCCTGATTGACCAAATACTCATTGAGCACCGTACCACATGCTATCAGTGCTCCGTCCGTATTCCCTTGGGTCCCTTTACAATTTTTGTGCACTTGACTCTCACTGTGTTTTTTACCCCCAGAAGCCAGAATCTGTGTCTGCTTGCCAAACAGTTGCCCTCGAGCTGGCAGAATCCACTTTGCCAAAGAACCCAAAAGGCCTGAGAACTTACGTCCCCTTGTGGGCCTCCCTTAACCAGTAATAGACAGGAAGGAATAAATGCTCTGGTCATCATGTCCCTTTAACGGGGATAACTCTGAGGTATGACCTAGACTATCTCCCGAGCTCCCTTGCAGGATTGAGCCAGAGTTACCATCCTTGGGAGTTAATGTCCTATCCCTGTGTGATCTCCTTTCCTTCCTAGTCCCATTTCCCTAGTCCCCTCCTGATTTCCTGGGAACACCTCCCAATAAACCAATTTCACATGAATCCTTATGTCAGGACCTGCTTTGGGGAAACCCAGCCCAAGTCACGCACCTTCCATATACCCCATACTATTCTGGGGGCTAGAAATGCAGCCACGAACAAGACAGACATAGCTTTACTGTCAGGTTTTATTAATGGGGAACACTAGTAAGAAGCCCTGGTAAATAGGTTCCCACAGTAAAGACCGCACTTGGGACGCTCTGTCCAATTCTACACTTTCTCTGTGGGGGAAGGAATACAGGCTTCTGAGTTAGTACTTGTGAAGGTGGGTCCTCACTTATTCATGTAGTAGCTATAAAGCCTTGGGGAGCTGCATTTGTCTTTGGAGCCTCACTTCTTCCACTTATAGTGAATTGACCGACGCCGGGCCTGCCGAGCGCACAGGCGTGCTGCAGAGCGGACGAACGGAGACTACTACACGCCTCCACGGCCCGGAACCCCAAACTCAGGCATTACCCGGAGACATTATGCGAACAGTCCACAAGTCGGGGCTTTGAAAAATGAAAGTACACGGTGTCATTTTACAGAACATGTTACATATTTTATAAGGCACTGCTTTAAAAATTTACTGTTTTTAGCCGTGCTGAATTAGACAAGCGCGATGTGAGAGGGTCGGCACAACGTCATAAGCTTAGTGTGGTTACAATGAGTATCAGGTTGACACATTAAAACAGGCAGGGCTACAGGTGACAGCAAAATGTAAACCGACCTCCTGGCGTTCCGCTCCGTGTGAGGTGTTGACGCAGACCGGGCTCACCGAGCAGGTCCCTTGAGGGAGGAAGCCCCGCCCTGACAGGGGCACCTGCCAAGCCCGCCGGTGCCCGGGTATCAGGAGCTGCCTCACGGAGCTCCATCTTGGGCTGAGTGGCTGCCCATCCTCTTGTTTCCTCTGATCCCGTAGAAAGATTCCCTTTGATGTACCCCATCTTGGTAGTGGACAGGCAGGCTCAACACTTCTGCCGGAATACCTGTGCCTGCATGCTCTTGCTTCCGGGGGAGCCGAAGTCCTGAGGGGCCGGATTCAGATTTTCCAGAGTTAATTGTGTCCATAGATGACTGTGTTGGTAAAAGCCAAAGTGGGTTAAGCTAAAAGGGGACGTTCCCTGGAGGGATACAAGGGTAAACCTAAGATCCTAAGGGCAAGACATGACACCTCACCACAGAGTGGCAACAGGACCTGGAAAGTCAGCATAAGTCAAGGCAGACCCTTCCCATCTGCTCACTTCTCTCTTTGGGACACCATAGTCTTTTATATCTGCTGATCTCTGTTATTGGCTCCATATTTCTCTTACTTTTCAGGCTGCTGATACTTCTCTGGTTTTTTTGTTTGTTTGTGTGTTTGTTTTTTTACGGCAGGTCATAGCTGTCTCTAAATGGTGGCCTTTAGTCAAGTTTACATCAGCTTACAAAATGACTGCCTACACTTAGTTGTCCTGACCTTTCTATGTCCCAGTGACAAATGGTGAAAGACATTTTTTTCCTGCCAGTCTAGACTATGAATTGGTTTTCCTGAGTCAAAGTCCACTTTCGGTCTAGTCGGCTGGGCTCAGTGAGTGGTGAGAACATAGCACTTACACGGCTTCAGTCTTACCTCTTAGGAGGAAGAAGATTGTTAAGGAAGGGGATCTCAGGGTGGGCACACATTCTAAACCACATTTACTACAGTGATTCACATGTCTTTGTGGCGTTTCTTGCTATGCTTCTATCACCCATGTCTACTTAGCTCTCAGGGGAAAAAAAAAAAAAAAAAAAGACCCACCACAAGCCAACCAGCCAAAGACAAGTCTGACAGAACCATCTGGACTCCATGAAACTTGACATTATTCTGGCTTGTCTTAAACTCATCCTTCTTTTGAAACCTACAGTCTTTTGACAGTTTGTTCCTAAGCAAAAAGGACTACATACAGAAAAAGGTACTATTTAGGCTTTTTACTAATATAGAATCTGTTATTATTCTGGTTTATTTTTCAAAGGGACTTAAAAAAATTATCCCATTAGCTCCTTGGAAAGGGTTATTTTCCCATAAATTCTGGTGGAGCAACCATTTCAGTGAAGAGTAAACGAGCCCACATTGCTGTCAAGTATTTCATCAGCACTGATATTGGACTTCATTAAAGCTAAGATGAGACTTTAATTTTTACAGTCCGATTCATGTTTTAAGGCCAAAGTAAAATAAGATAAAAAGGAGAAAAGAGAGAGACAGAGAGAGAGAGAGAGAGAGAGTGAGTCTACTTTTGTGGCTCCAACAGATCTTTCTCATTTGTATTTCCTCACAAAGCTCTCTGGGAGGGGGGCAGCGGGAACACTATTTCTTTCAAGTAACTGGCACTTCCTAGAAACTACGGGAAGTTATTGTTCTCTACCAGAATTCTTCCTCTTCAAAAGATGAATCCAGTCTGAGAAGACAACCAAGTTCTTTTGTCTGCACACAAGGGAAGCTATAGACCTGGAACCCAGCAGATTTGGTCATTGTAAAGAGCGGGGAACTTTTCAGGTGGGCTGAGATGTGACCAGGCTATGGGCAAAAGCACTACATCAGACACCAACACAGCTCAGCGTTGGGGTGGAGAGACTTCCTTACTCTGAGCATATACCAAGGCCTTGAAGTAGTCTCCCATACCTCAGGCAAAGCTCATACACCGTAGAGGTGCTTCTCTGTGGCTTCAAAAGAACTGTTAAACTCTGATTATTGTGCCATAGGCATGAGAATGTATTTTCACAGGGTCAGACCTGTGGAGACCAGAGATGAACGTAAGATTTTGAGAAACGGTGTCAGAACTGAGTTTTTCCTGCTACTGCTTGTGTGGAAGTTGTCACGCTTGTCAGCAAACTGTTTGAGTAGTGGGCTGGATCCATTCCATTTGCCATTCCTAGTCTACTTTCTATTCTTTTTCCAACCTGCTTTGTCCCAGCAGGATAACTTTTATGGATTGCCTCTATGGGTTCCCTTGTTGTTTGGCTTCTACTTGCTTTTGGCCAATGTGAAGCCCCAGTAACAGCTAGGTGTGGGGGGGGGGAGGAGTAAGATCGGGGTGTTTATTCCCCCCAGGTCCCTCCCTGCCCAGTCATTGTGGGTTGGCTTTCTTTGCAGAAGACTACAACCTATTAGGTAGCCAGTGCCCTTGCCTTTTCAGGCTTTAGAGTTGTAATGGATCCCTGCCGTGCTATCCTCAGAGTATTGGATTATCCATTGTTAGATGCCCTTAAATAGTCCTTGTTAAACTCACCCATATTTGAGTTGGCCTTTTTCCTGCCAGGATACTCACTGTTACCAGTAGGGCTAGCCCTCATATTCTCCCCTGGGTTCTTTTCCCTAGATCTATTTCCAACCCTCTCACCTGCTTCATGGTTAGACAGCCCCTTCCCCCAAAATCAAGAACCAATTTTCAGCAATACTGGAAGGATGCTCTGTGAAAAATATCCTCTATTCTCCACTTCTCTTATAATTTCTTTATTAGGAGATGAAATCTTTGATTCTATTTATAGAGATATGGTTTTAATTTAAAAGGATGCCTAGAAGAGGCATCACATTCACTAAAGAATAATGGAGGATTAGAGCTAGGTTCTAGACATTAAGAACACAAAAACTGTCTCTGATCTCAAGAAATTTATAGTGTAGGCCAAAAACTGACATTAAATTCTTTCTTGATAGTTTGTTTTGTTAGAGAAATAGGAAGGCTCTGGGCTTTTGATGACAGAGACAAGCTCAGAGTTAAAGTGTTACTAGCTCCAAAAACAGGTAAGCTACTTATCTCTCTTAATTTGTTTCTCCCTCCTTTCTTCCAGCATCTTTGGATTCTTTTTAGAACTTGAAGGAACCTTGATGATAATTTACTCTACATTCATCCTTAACAGATTAGAAAATGGAGGGCTTTCAGAGGTTGTGGTTTACCCACGTCATACAACTGGACCTCATCCCCTAGATTTTTCAAAAGGCCTTGATGAAATGTCACAGCGCAACAGTTGAGGGATTGAGTTGTGGTTGGGGTTGGAGATGCCTGTGGAGGAAGAATCAAGAATGTCTGATGATTAAGAGGGAACTGGGTTAGAAAGAAAGCACTTCTCTGGGTGAGTCAGTGTAAAGAGAGGCTTTTATGTGAAACTTATGATAAATGATAAGGGAGAAGAAAACCATTCACTCATGTTTACTGTCTTAAACAGTATGTACTATGTCTTTTTGGAATTGGAATATTTAAGTACAAGATTCTAAGAATTTAGTGGGTACAGTTTCCTCAGAGCAGTCTTACTGACATGTAAGTGATGGAATTGGTATTTACAGATCCTTGCCGGGTAGCCCAGCTATGTAAATGTATACAGATTGAATTTTGGTATCTGGCTCCATTGGGCTGTATTGATACAGGTCTCATCAATTAAATATCTTGACACCGGGCTCTCATCTTCAGTTACTCCTTCACTTGTCTATTTAACCTCAATACTGATACTATTGGGGAAGGCTTTGGAGAGACACAAGAGGCTGGCAGCCTTGAGATAGGACTCAGGGTGAAAAACCAAAAGCACACAAAAAGAGCATTCCTAGAGTGATGCAACCCCACAGTGGATGGATAGAAGGCCAGGAGACTGGCCAGATGAGATAATGTCTTAGAATAAGGCCACGGTGATAAGGGAAGAATGAGGTATGACTTCCAGGTGGTGTGTTTATTGCTTTTAATTTTGTATAGAGGGGATATCTGTTCGAGAGGTGACTTTTGGAAGAAGCCCCATACTGTGTATTTTAGTTAGTATTTTGCAGTGTTGAGATCACAACAATCTAGCGAAATGAACTATACCATACATACATGTGTATAGATAAACACACATGTATGTCATTGCTGTAGAGTTTTGCCAGACAGAAGATACATAGTGTATATGTAATTGTTTAGGTTATAGCATGTATAGGGTCGTGATAACTTGCTGTCTTAGCTTCTTCCCATTCTTTGGGAGGCTGCTCCACTGATAACCTAGCATTCTCTGTACCCCAGCACCTCAGGAGATGCACTGAGATGGGGTGCCCGTGGAGGAAGACCTGGAGAAGGATCAGGCACCTGGGCATTGATTTGACTAGGACATTTTTAGAGAGCACCCACCCTGAAACTTATCAAAGGCTTATGATCCTGTGTAATGAATCTTGTACCTACTTGTTGGACTTCTGGGATTTCCGTGATTTATATAGAAAACGAATACTTCCAGGCTGCTACCTACCCCAGCACTTGGCCCACTCCCCCAAGGACCCAGGTTGGGAGACCGCTACACATCCTTCTCCCACTCTGATTTCCCAACCTTGAGAGATTCTGCCCAAAGACCAACAACACACAACCATTTTGTGCATTCATCGCCAAGTACCGTGACATCCTTAGAAATGCATGATTTTCAACTTTTGTGGCTGTTGCCTTAAATGGGCTCTTAATCTCCATGGGCCTTGAATTGTGACAAGACTTCAAAGGAAGTGATCCCCAAAGCAATGGCCTGAGCACTCTGAAGTTTTCAAAGGAGTGCTTAGTTGCAGCCATTAGTTCCCTAGCAGGGAACTGGCAGGCAGCCATCATGCTCAGTCTGGCATTCACAGCAAATGTCGGTCGTCATGGGGGAGACTCGGGAAACACTATTCTTCATAGGGCCTGGGGTTGTTCTGTGTGTTGTAAAGCCTGCTAGAACCTGTGAAATGGATGACGAATGGGTCTGAAATTCTTGTCTTAGAAAAATCTTGAGAAACAGATGTTAATGGAGGCATTTGCTTCTCTGAGTCATTTCATAGTCAGTGCCATAATTTTCTTCTCTGCCATTACCATTTCATGGCTGTTCTAAGTTCCTACTTTTGGTCAAGTGAGTCAACAGTTCCCGGCTACTTGGTGAAAACAAAAATAAGATTTTAGAAGCAGTGCACCTTTCCCTCGATTGACTGGAGGCATTTTTTTTTTTTCCCACTGAGTTGGATGTTCTAATTTTGCTTTGTTCCCATTTGTCACCCCATCTCTGTTGACGCTGCTTTTTAACTTAATCCCTCTGCCCATATAACTTAGTCTCATTGCTAACACTTCTCCCCATACAGCCTCATCTGTTTGAATTGCCTAGTGTCCGTCATTGCTTAGGGAACAGAAGAAATGAAAATGGCTTCTTGTATTTATTTCATTCCCTTTCCCTGCAAGATTATTCTACCAAGGGGGCCTTTTGAGAAGGAGCTTTGGCCTATTCAGAGGCACACGGTATTCACAGACATGTACCAAGTCCGCCCCCGATATTTAATCATTGAAATTATTCTTTGCACTCAACTCTAGCCAGTGATCTGGAGGTTTCTCAGGCCACTTAAAATGAGGCCAGCTCATCCTTGGGATCTGGTCTTTCCAAATGCTCCGAGTTGCTCTTCCTGTTTAGTTCATACAGATTCTTCCACTGAGGTCTCAGCGAGAGCTGAAGTTGCCTTCCCAAGCCTTCTTATGACTCATTGCAACCTTGGGGAAGTCACTCCTGGAATATTCCCAGAGACCGGAGCACTGGAATCTGCCATGTCACACAGCAGCCATCCGCCTGCACCCTAAACTCCAATGTCAACAGACCTGTTATTTTGTTGAAAAGTCGCACTGCAGTGTGTAGCCCGACTGTTGTTCTCGCCCCCCCAGGGAGGAGGAGGCCTGAGGAGGCTTGCGTTATATAGTTTCCACATGGCTGCTGAGCAGCTAGGTGCACTTGAGCAAGTGGCTTTTCTCTCCTCAGTTTCCTCATCTCTACAATGAAGTGCTTGGAACTCAGTACAATTCTATACAGTTTGGAGTCATTCTTCCTCCTAAATTTGGACATGGGATTTATGCTCCTCAGCCATAAAACAGATTCTATCTCTAAACTTTGGTCCTCATTTTATTATTGCCTACTTTTTTTCCTGTTATTTCTTTTGATGTGATCCCTTCCCATTTAATCATTGAAAAACATTTTATTTTTACCTGAGTTATTAATATATTAATTTTTGAATATAATAGCAGCAAATTATTTTTAGTATCGGTGAATAATTTTCAAATTTCCTCCTTCAGTTTCATGATGGCAGTTAATTTTTATTGCAGTGTTAACATACATGTAAAAAAGTGCACAAATAATAAACACAGAGCTCAGTGAATTGTCACCAAGTGAACAACCTGCATCAAGAAACAGGTGAATGAGCTTCTCAAAAGCTCTCTTTATTCCCTATTGAATTCACTCACCTCTCCCCCTATAAGGGCAACCACTATGCAAACTTCTAACACTATATAGTTATATTACTTGTATTTAAACTTTAAATAAATGGACTCCTGTTGTATGTACTCTTTGGGATCTGGCTTCTTTCACTCATTGAGAGTCACACACATTACCTGGGGCACTGTAATTTGCTTATTCGCATTGCTGTTGAGCAGTATAACTTTTCAAATGATGTTCTTAAACTCGCGTAGGAATTCAGCCCTGTGTTTTTATACCGTATAGATGCTGATGATGTGCTTCTATGGGGAAAGAATATATATTCTAGAAATTATAACACTGGAACAGTATAAGATTTTCTAACTTTTTTCCACCTTTGGCCATGGCAACCATTGGAAATGCTGGGGAACTTGGTGCTTAAAAGGGGCTACCAGGCTGTTTTCTGGATAGTTCAGAGGATCCCAAAAATCTTTCATAAAATGAGGAAAAGCAGGCTCCAATAAACCTTACTCTATTTCACTGAGCAAAGTAACTACAACACAGAAGCTCCACTCCATATTCTGTTGTCATTGTTATTTGGAAACTCGAAAGATATGGGAGGACATAATCAACAATGAGAAGGAAGCCAACAAAAGTCTGGCAGGCCAGAGTCCAGTGAGCAAACCGTAACCTCAGGCTCGGTGCATGGACTCAGGGCAATTTTGAGTTCAAATCTGAATTTGTCTATCATTGGCTATGCCTTTGAAAAGATAGGCAGGCTTGGTTGAATCTCTTTTTCCTACTTTTAGGGAAAGCAATTTCATTACAATGAAATGCTTTCTATTTGTCAAGGTTATGTATTCTAGCGAAGGAGAGATTAGATGCCATTTTGACATGGACATTTAACGGTCCTCATTTTGGGAATTATTCATGTGCAAAATCTCAGAGTTCCAAGTAGGAGTACTGTCTCCAAATAATTGTCCTCCATGCCCAGTTTCTCTTATACCTGTTGACAAAGAAGATGCCCTAGAATTTTTTTTAAAGATTTCATTTATTTATTTGACAGAGAGAAAGAGATCACAAGTAGGCAGAGAGGCAGGCAGAGGGAGAAGGGGAAGCAGGCTGCCTGCTGAGCAGAGAGCCCGATGCGGGGCTCGATCCCAGGACCCTGAGATCATGACCTGAGCCGAAGGCAGATGCTTAACCCACTGAGCCACCTAGGAGCCCCAATGCCCTAGAAATTTGTAATGCTTTTTGACCTATCTGCTAAGAGACCGTTGTTACTTGCTTTCTTTAGTATTTTCAGCATTCTCCAAAGTGAGTCAAAACAGCAGATTCACTCCCTTTAGATAAGGGCCTGGGTATTTTCTTCGTGTTTTTTGGTTAGGGATGAAAAGTTTTCCTCTCACGCATTTCCTTCTACCCATCAAGATTTAGAATGGAGGCAGCATATATTTTTCTTATTGTAGTTGACATACAATGTTACATTAGTTTCAGGTGTACAACAGTGATTCAACAAATCTGTACATGATACTGTGCTCACCACAAGTGTGGCCACCATCTGTTACCACACAATGGTCTTATAATATCATTGACTATGTAGCCTGCTTTGTACTTTGCATTCTGTGACTTACTCATTCCATAACTGGAAGACTGTACCCCCCACACTCCCCTTTACCCATTTTGCTCATCCTCCACCCCCTCCCATCTGGCAACTGCAAGTTTTCTGTATTTATGGCTCTGTTTTGTTTTGTTTTTTTAGATTCTACATATAAGCGAAATCGTATGGAATTTGTCTTTTTCTTTCGTGGTTATTTCACTTAGCATAATACCATCTAGGTCCATCTGTGTTGTCACAAACAACAAGATCTCCATCTTTCTTAAGGTTGAGTAATATTCCATTGTACATATATACCACATCTTCTTTAGCCATTCATCTCTCAATGGACACTCGGGTTGCTTCTGTATCTTGGCTATAGAAAATAATCCTGTAGTCACTAGAGGAGTGCATTTATCTTTTTGAATTAGTGTTTTCATTTTCTTTGGATAAATACCTAGTAGTGGAATTACTGGATCATACAGTATTTCTGTTTTTAATATTTTGAGGAACCTCCATACTGTTTTTCACAGTGACTGCACCAGTTTACATTCGCACCAAGAGTGCACAAGGGTTCTCCACATCCTCACCAATGCTTGTTATTTCTTGGCTTTTTGATTCTAGCCACTCTGACAGGTACAAGGTATAGTTCGCTGTGGTTTTGATACGCATTTCCCTGATGACTAGAGATGTTGAGCATCTTTTCGTGTGTCTGTAAGTCTTCTTTGGAAACAGTATTATTTAGGTCCTCTGTCCATTAATTGAATTGGACAATCCAATAATTGAATTATTTATTTTTTGTGCGTGTTGAGTTAAATGAGTTCTTTATATATTTTGGATATTAACCCCTTATCAGATGTATCAGTTGCAAATATCTTCTCCCATTCAGTAAATTGTCTTTTCATTTTGTCAGTAATTTCCTTTGCTGTGCAAAAGCTTTTTATTTTGGTCTAGTCCTAAAAGTTTAATTTTGCTTTTGTTTTACTTGCTTGAGGAGATGCACCTAGAAAAATATTGCTAAAGCTGATGTCAAAGAGATGACTGCCATTGTTTTCTTTTAGGGATTTTATGGTTTCTGGTCTCACATTTAGGTCTTTAATCCATTTTGAGTTAGTTTTTGTGTATGGTATAAAGAAGTGGTCCAGTTTTCTCAACACCATTTGTCGAAGAGACCATCTTTTCCCCCATTGTATATTCTTGCCTCCTTTGTTGTGGATTAATTGACCATATGAGCAGGGCTTTTTTTCTGGGCTCTCTAGTCTATTCTACTGATCTAGGTGTCTGTTTTTGTGCTAGTACTCTACCGTTTGGATTATTATAGTTTTGTAGTATAATTTGAAATCCAGGATTGCAATACCTCCAGGTTTCTTCTTCTTCCTCAAGATGACTTTGGCTATTCAGGGTCTTAGGGTGGTTCCATACAAATCTGGGGGATTATTGTAGGTCTGTGGAAAATGCTGCTAGTATTTTACTAGAGATTGCATTGAATCTGTAGATTGCTTTGGGTAGTATGGTTATTTTAACAATACTGGTTTTTCCAATCCATGAGCATGAAATGTCTTTCCATTTGTGTCATATTCTATTTATTTTATCACTGTTTTATAGTTTTCAGAGTATAGGTTTTTCACCTCCTTGGTTAAGTTTTTTCCTAGGTATTTTATTCTTTTTCTTTTATTGGGATTGTTAATTCCCTTTCTGCTACTTCATTATTAGTGTATAGAGATGCAACAGATTTCTGTATGTTAATTTTGTATCCTGCAACTTTACTGAATTCATTTATTACCTGTAATAGTTTCTTGGTGTAATCTTTAGGGTTTCTATGTATAGTATCATGTCCTCTACAAATAGTGAAAGTTTTACTTATTCCTTACCAAATGGGATGCCTTTTGCTTCTTTTTTTGGGGGAGGTGGTCTAATTGCTGTGGCTAGGACTTCTGGTACTATGTTGAGTAAAATTGGTGACAGAACACATGCTCATCTTATTCCAGATCTTAGGGGAAAAGCTCTCAGTTTTCCACCACTGAGTGTGATGGTAGCTGTGGGTTTTTCATATTCCATCTTTATTATGTTGAAGTAAGTTCCCTCTAAGCCTACTTTGTTGAGAGGTGTATGTGTATATATATATATATATATATATATATATACACACACACACATATATATGCGTATATATGTATATATATATATAATCATGAATGGATGTTGAATTTTGTCAAATGCTTTTTCTGCATTTATTGAGATAACGATTTGTATCATTTATTTTGCTAATGTGTATTGTGTTGATAGATACACAGATATTGAACAATGTTTGTATATTGGAAATCCCACTTGATCACAGTGAATTATCCTTTTAATGTATTGTTGAGTGCTGTTTGGTAAGATCTTGTTGAAGGATTTTTGCATCTATGTTCATCAAGGCTATTGGTCTGTAATTTTCTTTGTAGTGTCTTTATCTGGTTTTGGTATCAGGGTAAGGGTGACCTCATAGAATGTATTTGGAAGCTTCCCTTTTTCTATTTTCTTTTAATAGTTTGAGGAGAATATGTACTAACTCCTCTTTGGATGGTTGATAGAATTCACCTCTGAATCCCTCTGGTTATGGACATTTGTGTATTGAGATTTTTTGGTTATTGATCCAATTTCATTACTAGTAAGGTCTATTCAGATTTTCTTTGTCCTGATTCAGTTTTGGAAGACTGTATGTTTCTAGAATTTATTCATGTCTTCTAAATTGTTTCATTTATTGGCATATAATTTTTCATAGTAGTCTCTTATAATCCTTTGTATTTCTGTGGAATCAAGTATTACTTCTCTTCTTTCATTTCTGATTATATTTATTTGGGTCCTCTTTTTTTCTTGATGAGTCTGGCTAAAATTTTTATCAATTTTATCTTTTTCAAGAACCAGCTCTTAGTTCCATAGATCTTTTCTGTCTCTCTTTCCTTTATTTATGCTCTGATCTTTATTATTTCCTTCCTTCTGCTAACTTTGGGTTTTGTTTGATCTTTTTCTAGTTTCTTTAGGTGTAGGGTTAGATTGTTAGAGATTTTTCTTGTTTCTTGAGGTAGGCCTGAATTGCTATAAATTTCCCTCTTAGAACTGCTTTCACTGCATCCCAAAGATTTTGGACTACTGTATGTGTTTTCATTTTGGTTTGTTTCCATGTATTTTTTTTTTTATTTCCTCTTTGATTTCTTTAATGACCCATTGATTATTTAGTAGCATGTTGTTTAGCTTCTATGTGTGCTTTTTCCAGTTTTTTAGTAATTGACTTCAAGTTTCATATTATTGTGCTTGAAAAAGATAGGATTTTATTATTCTTAAAGTTATTGAGACTTGTTTTGTGGCCTAACATGTGATCTATCCTGGAGAATGTTCCATGTGCCCTTAAATAGAATGCGTATTGCTGTTTTTGGATGGAGTGTTTGACATATATCTGTTAAGTCCATGTGTCTAAGGATGATCTAGCCATTGGTGTCAGTGGGGTGTGAAAGTCTCCTACTATTATTGTATTACTGTCATTTTCTCTCTTTATGTCTGTTAATATTTGCACTCTATGTTCTCCAATGGTGGGCACACAGATATTTAAAGTTGTTATAGTTTCTTATTGGATTGATCACTTTGTCATTATGTAATGCCTTTCTTGGTCTCTTGTTACAGTCTTTTTTTAATTTAATTTTATTTTTTCAGTGTTCCAAGATTGTGTATGCACCACACCCAGTGCTCCATGTAATACGTGCCCTCCTCAATACCCACCACCAGGCTCGCCCAACCCCCCATGCCCTCCCTTCCAAAAACTGTCAGTTTGTTTCTCAGAGTCCACAGTCTTTGTTTTAAAATCTATTTTGTTTGATACAACTATTACTACACCAGCTTTTTTTTTTTCACCTCCATTAGCATGGAATAGATAGATTTTTCCATCCCTACACTTTTAAGTCTGTATGTGCCTTTAGGTCTGATGTGAGTCTCTTGTAGCCAGCATATAAATGGTTTTTTTTTTTTTTTTTTTTTTAAGCCCATTCCATCACCTTATGTCTTTTGATTGGAGCATTTATACCGTTTAAATGTAAAGTCATTATTTGTAAGTATGTTCTTATTGCCATTTTGTTTTCTGGTTATTTTTTGGTAATTCTTTATTCCTTTCTTCTCTTGCTCTCCTTCCTTGTGATTAATGGCTTTCTGTAGTGTTATGCTTGGCTTTCATTCTCTTTTGTGTGTCTATTATAGGTTTTTGGTTTATGGTTGCCATGAGGTTTATAAATAACTTCTTAAGTTTACAGCAGTCTATATTAATTTGATGGTCACTTAAGTTTGAACACATTCTGAAAAAACTTCATTTTTACTCCCCCCTCCATATTTTATGTATATGTTACCTTATTTTACATCTTTTTGTGAGTCCTCTTAACTAATTTTTAAGCTATAAATAGTTTTACTTCTTTGGCCTTTTAACATTCATATGAGCTTTATATGTGATTAGCTTTTGTTTCTCTAGGAAACTGTATCTCTCCTTCAATTCAGAATAAGCTTGGCAAGTAGAGTATTCTTGGCTATAGGTTTTTTCCTTTCAGCCCTTTAAATACATCATGCCATTCTCTGAGCCTGCATATTAAAAAGAAGAAATAGATTTGTGTTCTGTTGAGTAGGGAATTATGACATGTACAACAAATAACTTTGAAGTCAATGTATTAAGTGCAACAAGATGTGTAGATGAAAAAGTTACAGGAATTTAGAATAGCATTTAGGTTGAAAATTAAAGAGTGGCTAGAAATTTGACATGAAAAAGTTCACTCCATACATATGGAGGCACAGTTACAAAGAATGGAAAGGCATATTTATAGAGCTGCAATAAATTCATCTGATTGGAATATGGGGAGTGTCAACAGTGTCCTTGAGCGGATGGACTCCTACAGGGTAGGTAGAACCAATTGTTGTTAAATATTCAGGAATTATTGTGAGCCAGTTTTAAATCTTTGGTAGCTTGAAAGGTGATCATGGTGGGAGTATTAAAACCATGAAAACTGGCAAATAGTACAAATCATGGATTTGTTTCTTAAGCTCGTGAGAGGTGGTTTTCCACATCACTGGTTGTGTTAGAGAAGAAATTAAAGAGACAAAAGGTTGTTGGAAGCAAATTCAGCCCCAAATTCCAGCCCCAGGTGTACAGGGATTATTCAGTAGGTAAGGGTGGTTATGGAAGGTCATTTGGCAAGACATCAAAGTAACTAATGAGGAGACTAGTGATACTTAGATGTGACTCACTGCCTCTTAGTATCTCTGGTATGAAAGAGACTTTAGTAGTCCAAATACTTATCTGATGTTAGAATTGTGATTCTGCTTTTATTTTCCCCGATTTCCCCAAGTTCTCAATTAGTCAAGTGACTGGGTTTTCAAAATACTGTAGTAATGCAATGTGTATATATTTTCTTTGTGTATCGGTATTCTGTGTAGGCTAGATGAAAACAGTCTGAGCACTAATTTCAAACTAATTTTAGGCAGTGAGATAAACCTGTCTTGCCAGTGTTGGTGCCATCTCTCTGAATGCAGAGGATTCTAAATTACAAAACAGACTCATGTCAGATTTAAAGGAGAATGGAATTTGTGATTAAGCTCTTCTGAAAAACTCAATGCAAGAGAACCTCGCCTTCAAAATGGATAATCATATTATTCACATTTAAAAATAATTTGTCATAGGCTTCCCTGGTGTAATTAAAATGGGATTTAAAATACTACTTATAATGTTGACAAAGGTTGTTGAAACAAACATTTTGATGTTTTGAGGTACACCTGCCCTGAAAACTTTCACCCTTTCTCCACTCCATGGTTCCTTACAATTAATCTTTACTAAAATGACTCTCATGTGTAACAATAACCAGATGGCCTATTTTTTATCATGATCAGATCAGGCTTTTTAATATCTACATCATAAAATATGTTTACATATGTTTAGTATATCTTGCCTCCTGAATTAAGTGTGTGAATATGTTTCAGAACAATTTTTAACAGGATTTTAAGAAAAGTGGTGTAGGTTAATTCTTGGCTAATCAATCAGACATCATTATATACTGAAAAGATGATGGAATTTTCAGTTCAAAGATCTGACTTTTTATCAGTTCTTGGTTGTATAGTTTTAGACGAATAACTGAGTCTCTCTAGGCCTTAGTTTTTGTCATTCGTGAAAGTGAGATAAGACGAAGCCTGGCTTGCCTTCCTGAATACCTGTGAGGATCAAATACCACGAACTCTTTAAAATATCCACAAATTCTAGTTACTGTTCCCTAAGAAAGTAAATTACTTTGCAGATTCCATCCAGGAGGAGTCTGGTTAATTGGTGTTTGATTCTACTCATCTGTCTCGGCTTTCTGAAAAAACCTAGCCACTAGCTCTGGAATTATATATAATTTCTTATGCTGTATTCTATTCTGCTCCTATATTTCTTATGGTTGTAGTCAGAGTTAGTTCTTTCATGCACTATCTAAATTTGTATGAATGTGTGAGGCAGAGATGATAATGAAAGCAAGTGAGGGGAAAAAAGCCTTACAGATAAGGAGACAGAGCAGATGACTGTTAAGAAGTATTTTCTCTGGAAGGTAATAAATGTAGTCAATATACCTGTATATATCAGGTACTAGATTAATCACAAATAAGGTGAGAAATACGCTAGGTTTAGCTTGAGAGACCACTATCTTAAAGGCTACATTAAAGTTGATTTGTTAAAGCCACTGATTGAGATTAGCCAAGGTTTGCGAGTTGTTAAACCACCACATTATAAGGCTGATGATAAGAATTAAAATTCTCTTCGGCTTTATTCCAAATATCACCACTGCTTTTTAAGTACATTTTATGGTTATGGACAACAGGCTAAGACAGGGCAGAAAGGGGGAAAAAAAAAAGAAGTATGCAGCCAAACTGAGGTTTGCATTATAACCTAACTAGAATGGGTCAAGAGTTTTATATTTTCTCTATGGAGAAGACAATTAAAATAGAAGTGATCTTTAAAAAACCCAGAATAGTAGCTTTGATCCTAGGAGAGGAAACAGACAATGAGAAAAGTTCAGTTGTCTCAAGTAAGTTGTAGTCCATAGGGAAGGGTGAAAGGTAGAAAGGAAGAAACTCATGAAGAATTACAACACTTTAGACCTAGAATATTTGCATTTTCCAAATGAAGAAACAAAGAAAAGGTAAATGGTTTACCCACAACTGCTGCCATTAGTGGTACTTTTCTAATTGCAGGTGATGACTTTTTTTGGGGGGGTTTCTTTTTGATTCTCATTCATTCATGCTTTCTGTCAATGCAATGCTGATTATTCTTCTTAAAAAAAATAAAAGGCTACTAGAGTTTATTTATTTCACAAGTATTTTTGAAGGCTTTTTTTTATGCCAGGTCCTGTGCTAGCCCTAGGTGATAAAATGGCAAGCCACTGTAATGCAAACAAACATAGTCCCCTGAGGACCAACCATCACAGACAGACCATTTTTCACTAAGAGTTTGAGATTACGAAGTGATCCAATCATTTGCAATGTACCATTCTACCAATTCAAATCATTTCAAGAGAAAAAGCATATTACACTGCTCAGCAATGGAGAAAGTCCATTGTTTTTAATTCCTTACGGAGGTATCCTAAGGGACCAAAGGCAATATTCACTTTTAAATTTTATGAATTTGTGTCCATGAGGTTTGGATGCAAAATAAATTCATTTTCTGTAGGACTTCTCTAAGGACTTGGTTCAAGCTTCTGTTCCAAATAGATTTGTTTAAGAAGAAGTCCAAAACATAATGAAACTGTCCTATTCATGGGATGCCACCTGACTCTCCCATTCATGCCTGGCTGGGCTAAAATTAGAGCAAAACAATACAAACAAACACATTTTCTACTCCTAAGTAGCATATGGATGCCCACTGTCGAGTCTCAGTATCTAAAGCGAAAACATAATTTGCTTATTCAGCTAAGGAGAGCCTTGAGATGCTTTCACAACCTTACTGTAAAAATTTGAAACCTGTTGAAAACGTAAGGGGGAGAGAAAATTCTGCTATAGTGGAAGAAGCAAACAAAATGACAAAGATATTATCTTACAAAATCTCTCAACTTTCACTTGGTTTTCATCTGTAAGACTCCTAATTGAAATATTTTAGAAAGCATTTCCACCCCCAACCAGAATTTGTGACACCATAACCACCAATGGAATATATGTATATGTATATGTATATGTATATGTATGTATATATATATATATATATATATATATATATATATATATATAGTCCCAGATTTCCACTCATGGTTCATGGCCGTAGAGAGTATAAACACATCCCTTGTGGCACACCCAGGAATGTGAGGTGCGAGCCTTTCATAGAGATGCTATTCCAACTTTGGAATAACTCTGCTCTAGGAATGATAGTGACAGTAAAGAA
The DNA here is from genome assembly GCA_028534135.1 of Potos flavus. Classification (NCBI taxonomy): domain Eukaryota; kingdom Metazoa; phylum Chordata; class Mammalia; order Carnivora; family Procyonidae; genus Potos; species Potos flavus. The sequence continues at coordinate 87,654,267 of CM052901.1, read as the reverse complement.
TGCTCAGTGACTAATACTTTAAGATTTTGGCTTAACATGACTTGCCTTTTGAAGCATATTAATAGTCATTTTTCATTAATAAGACAATTTCATATATATTTTGGTCCTAAGCTTTCAAGTTTGTATAGTTGGTGGGATCTCAGGGTGCTGTTCAGGGGTAGTATTTACCGGAAGAATGAAGTAATGTTGAAGAGCGGCTATCCTGCGGGGCAGCCGAAGCACCGTCAGTCTCTGTGAACTATCCTCATCTTGTAACTCGGCCTTCTGTCAAAAGAGTTACAATCGAGGGTCAGAGCAACAGGAAATGTTTTCTATTCCCATAGTGTATAAGAGAAGGAAAGGTATAGATGCCCTTGGTTTCAAAAATAGTTTGCTACCTATTTTCTGATGACATAAATTTAAAGGCAATATAATAATTATAAAAAATGGGTGCAAGAAAGTATTCATAATCCTATCATGGAAAGGCAAATGTTATGAACATTATTTCCTTCCATAGTTTTTCTAAGCATATTTTTAACTAATGGAGATAGTTGCAGAAACTTTGTTTTGTGGTCTGCATTTTTGGGATTGTTATTAACAGAGAAGACATGGAGTTAAAATTTCATAAGTATCTAGAGATTTAGTCATCCTTCTCTTACAAAAGGATAAGTTCCATTTAGTTTTCAGAGCTTTTCCCTTGTTAGCTATTTATTTTAGAGAGGGAAAGGGAGAATAGGAGGGGGGCCGGGGGAAGAGGCAAAGGAAGAGAGAATCCCAAGCAGATTCCCTGCTGAGCGTGTAGCTCAATCTGAGGACTGTGAGATCATGACCTGAGCTGCAACCAAGAGTGGGACACCCTCCTTGTCTGCTATTTCTGAAAAATAATCAGCCTAAAATAATCCTTATGCCAGAGCAGCACATTCTGGGGTACAAATTCTGCTCCCCTTCGAACCTTCCCCAAGTTCTTTCACAGTCCAGAAGGTAAATTGACAGATTGCTCCCTATCTCACTGGACCAGTCTCTCAATCGTGAGAATAGGTCAGTTCATTTAAACAATAGCTCTTTTTAGGAGGCATTGATACAGGTGGGCTTCCAAAGTTAGGCTATATGACCGAAGCAGTCTGGTGGAAGGCGTTTCTCTGGAAACAAAACAAATATAGAGTTTAATGACTACAGCAAGATGATAAACCCAGGCTGAGTCCTGATGGCAGGCAGCCTATTAAGAAAGAAGATAGATTTTTTTTTTTTTAAATTTGTGAGAGAGCACAAGCAGGGGAAGTGGCACAAGGGGATAGAGAAGCAGGCTCCCCCCTGAGCAGGGAGCCAGGTGCGGGGCTCAATCCCAGGACCCTGGGATCATGGCCTGAGCCAAAGGCAGATGCTTAACCGATTGAGTCACCCAGGCGCCCCAAGAAAGATTTCTAGATGTTGGGGGCTGCAGCATCTTTTGAAGTTCGAATGTCTCTGATGAGGTCCTCAAGTGTTCAGGTAAACTTTCTGAGTGGCCCACGTCACAAGAGGCATAAAGATTTTCTAAATAGGAATTGTTGTGGTGATTTCTTGGAGAAGTAGTGATTCCAAGTCAAAAATATGGGAAAAATTTGGAGAGTTGTAGTCAGATATTGGAGGAAACTAGAATTCAGGATCCAGTCTAGTTGACAGGTAAAAAAATCTCAAAGACAATTAACAGAACAAAATTTGATACACAAGTGTATATTACAGTTACTACTGAAACATAATCCATCAGACATAATCAAAGCAAGATTAATTTGTTTGAAAAATAAATCTAGTTTCAATAAATTGGCCTGCTTACTTACATAGGTGCAAGAAGAGTGATGAATCATGGAGGCTCTTTTCATAGGGAACCTCAAATTGGATTTCTAAAAGCCTCTTCAAGTATTTAGACTTCACCTGCAATATCTACAGATCTGGGTAGACTCCGCTCTTCTTGAAGTCCCCCAAAATATCCTGAGTTTCCTGTACTGCTAGGAAGTGACCTTCTTTACTTACTTGGTTAGGCTGCAGGGAACCCTGTAAGTACAGTACCACGTGGCTTTTCCAAGGGGCTTTATTAGCTCCTTAAAATTGGTCATATCTGAGTCTATGCACAGCATTCTCAAATAAGACATTCCAGTCAAAGCTTTGGCACTACAACCAGTGTTTCCAATTTGGTACTGTTCTAAGGAAAACAGATTCTTACTGAACTTACACAAATAATGATTTTGCCACGAAAATAAGAATAGTAACAGTTTCTGAATTCTGGAGGGATCACGTAGGGGAAAAAAGTAATTGTATCATCGTTGTTCACAAAAAGGTATACTTGTTGTGCTAGAAGTCATCGATAGCTGAAAAGATTTTAAGGCTGGAAAAACAAAACATTGTTGATTCTTCAATATTTTAAAGAAAAAGGCATAAAAATTTTTAATCATTGTCATCAGTTCAGTCTCACGTAATTAATTCTTGACTTGTCAGAGTCCTTTCCATTAATCTCTGAAGATGAAGCACTTTTGCAAAAGCATCAGAATAAAATAAAACCATCTATAAATGTCAAAAGACTTTAGAATGGCCGTGGTTAAAGATCTGATGGGAGATCATTATTGAAAAGATGACTTAGTTATTTCTGCAACATACATTTTAAGATGGTAACTAGAATTATTAATGTCTCTCTTTTATAAGGAGAGAGAGCAAATCTTTGGAGAGGTTCCAGCAGTCCTCTGGCAGGTACTTCCAGGTCAAAAAGATTGCAGTTAGCGTTTGATTTGGGGAATTTTGTCCAAAGCATAATACGTTTGGACATGGAGCTAGACAGGATCATTATTTGTTTAAGCAAAGTGACAAAAGGTTTACAGAAGGTTACATAGTTGTGAGCAAAACTTTAGCTCTTCTACTACAAATCAAAGATACAAAATCTTCGGTTTCTGTGCATATTATAAAATGCTTTTCTTTGCCTTTTCAGTAATTCAGAAGTCCAAGAGACTTTCTCCCTTTAGCAGATGAAAGAAGATGAGGTTTTAGTTTTACATAAGTACACTACTGATATTCGAGCTTATTTTATATCCAATCTGCTTATACTTCGTTCTCCTCTTTGTCTTCAGAAATAACCAGCTTTACTTTAATTTTCTTTAACAAAATGCATCTCCATACCTTTTCTTAGCCAAAACCACATCCTAGTTACCTTGTATACACAGCTGTTACTATTTCTAGTTTTAGTTACACATTAGAATTCTTAGAAACCTTAATTTCTAGTGAAAACTAAGAAGTAATTGTGAACTTCTACATTAGCATTCTTTAGATTGGCAAATTTATGCATACATTTCATAACTTCCAGAAACAAGCCTTTATAGTACAATTTTACTAACAAACTCAAATATTTTTAATTTCTCTGCAATAAGTGGCCAATAGTAGGTAAGACTATGTTCAGTAATTAATATTGAATATATTTGGAAATGATCTAGATATTCAAGAATAAACTGCCATCATTTAAGTTAACACAGCAAAACTCTGAGGGTGGAAGTTACCAAAAAGATTTGAGAAGCTTTTACTCGACAGACACCATAATTATTACTGAAAAGTTCACCAAAGAAACTCTTACCTCATTTACATCTCTATACATCATTTGCTTCCAACATTATGTTTAGATTACTCAACAAAATTTCACCAAACATTAGATACCTAGCCATCATCTTAAGGTATTTTTCTCTGATAAATTTTGCAACAAAGACACAAATTTAGGACTGCAAGGCTCACATAAAAGTTGCATGTCTGCATTACATTTAGTGCTGATAACTCTGAAGACATTCCTATTTTAATTAAAACAACAAACAAACTTTTCGGTAAATCTTAGTTATCTCAGATCGTGTTACCTTGAAAAACATTTGGATTAGTTACTATATTCCTGAGAGTTCAGAAATACTTAGTTCATGTAAGTGCCTGTTTTTCCTTAAGCCAATTAAATCGAGTTCTTTCACACATTAATTGAAGCAATTCCATCTAGAGGTAGAAAAATATCACTCATCTACAACATACAGACAGATGCCAGCCGCAACCTTCGAGTTAATGTTCTAAAACTGTAGCCGTGAGTCAGGTAGGATACAGGTTTATGCTGCTATCTGAACATAGTGTTCCTATGACAACTTTTCTAAGTCGAAATGGTGTAAAGTGAAGAAGCTTACCATAAATTTATGTGGAAAAATTTTTGAGTATCTTCAGCCCCCCACTAACGTCTCTCAGGTGTTTCTGAGAATGTAGGCACAGATGCACACAGACCCAGGTCAAAGCTACGATGGCAAGAAAGTGAGTGTAGTTCCTGGGCAAGCAGCTTGGTGGAGCCACTCTTGCTGCTGAGGTCCTCTAACAGCTTGCCACAAAATACGTGCTGAACGCTCTCTTGCTTTTTGCCTTCTGGATTTTCACGTCTACCAAAATATTTCTTATGGTTAGTAAAACCAGATGCTAATGCAGGTCTTTCATAAAGGCAAAGTGACATAACATGAAACTTCACAGAGCAGGGATATCTGTAATGCAAAACTGCCTTGCTTCTAATAGTCGGCTGCGAGTTGTGTTTCTGGCAGTTGTAAGTTTACCTGCTCAGAAGGCTAAAGCTTTTTAGTAATATATATGGAGAAGACAGATTTTTAATTTGCCCAATTTTTAAATACCTCCTTTGCATCTCAAAAAATTGGCCTTTGGGTCCTAGTGAAGATGGGGGAGAAAATCGACATCAAAAAGGGGAAAAATAAGTTTTCTCTTAGGTAAATATACCACTAAGCTTCTCTTATCAGAAGTCCGGGATACTTACTGTTTAAATATTTCCTTTTTCAGTGCAGGTTCCTTAGAGGGAGCTTCAGGGTTCACTGTACTATGCCTTTGTAAAGTCTGTAGAAAGTACTAACCACAGGCCTTCAAATGTTCTCCTTTTCTTCTGAGTGGACAGTCCAACATCAGATCAATTCACCTTATGGGGAAAAGCCTCCACTTTGATTTTCTGAGTTCCTGAGCACCTGTAGGAGGCCCTGGGAGAAACTGTGCTGATCACCTGTTGCCTCTGTAAGGGAGGTGCCCCCCGGGGGCCATCGGGCAGGTCTGTTAACTGCATTCTCCTACGGGCAGGACAAACACCGCTCAGCAGCCAGTCAAGGGCCCTGGGAGCGAGGCTTCTGAAAATGGAGAGGAAAAAGGCTTTGCAATTTCATCTTGTTCCAGCAGTCCCTAAGGCTCAGTGGTAGAGTCTTTGGCATCTTTTCAAGTTGGTGTTTCCATGGGTACCAAAAAGATAATTGCTTGGGATGATGGGTTTCTAAAATATTTTCGAATACAGAAGCTTTGCCAATTCAGGGGATCCACTGTGTGGCCACAGATAAGTAGGATCTTAATAATCTCAAAAGTAACTCCAACCAGTGAGCCCTTTTATGGCTTAACCATGGAGGCAAGAGGAGTGCCCAGAAAGTGCAAAACACAGTCCGCACAAGAACTGAAAAATTCACTCCCAGAGTTGGCCTAAGAAAGCAAAGACTGTCATGGTCCCGGCGGTAGGCATGGTGCAGTGCAAGCGGTAGCTCTGGGCTCCCCCAGGAGTATGAGAAGCCTCCAGCCACAGCCCTGCCAATCTCTGACACAAGGCAGGAGCTACTGGAACGTGACTTCTGCAGCGCTCCTGCGACACTGAAGGTTGAGAGGACAAAAGGCCCCCTATGAACTGGGACCCCTTTTGACAAACTCCACTGTGAACTAGCATGAGCAAAGATAACGCTGCTTCTGGGGTCCGCAGTCCATGGGGCTGTTCACCAAATGCAAGCGGGGACATGCACCCTCTGGCTCGCAGAGACCAGACTGATCCTAAAGTCAAGCTCTGGACACGGAGAACAAGATAAAAGGAAAACCTTATCAAACCCACGGTTCTCCTCCCTATGACAAATGATACAAAAGAGACAAAACAATGACCATCTCCGGGAGGAAGGGGATTAATAAAAATTAAGAGTACTGAGAACACATTTTTGCTAGACTCGTTATACCCAAGAACTAGTACATGCACATATTTTGTCTTGCTAATACAAATTTTGAAAAGAAAGGGACAAGGTGATTTTTACCTTCCTCTCTTGACTGGGCCCTATAGAGAGAGAGATCTGGGAAAACCGGACTATGCTAAGAAATCTTACCTTTTGCCAGCTTCTGCCAGGTTTTCAGGATCCCATCTGTAGGCTTTGGAGTGAGTATCATGGCTCAATTTTCCCTCTCCACTTCTGTGTGCTCTGTTGACACTCCCCTGCAATTAAAAGATTAACAAGAGAAATAGAAGTTTCTTGAATGTATACTTCCTGCATACATGGAAAATACCTAGGAAACCTGAGCAAGGTGTCTACAGTTTTACATAAAATTATAAAAGCACATTTCCTCATTCTGCATGTACATAATTTTAGTGGCTGCATAATCTTTTGTTTACAGGGATACCACAATTTCACAATTTAAGATAACCCTTTTACTAGTGGATATATATTACTATTGGATATATGTGGCGTGTTTTTTTTGTTTTTTTTTTTTTTAGGTAAAGCTGTGTAAAGGTCTTTGGACGACAACTCTTACTAGTGACAGTAAGCTGCCAGGTTGGGGGTACATGAGTATTAAAAAAAGAAATCATACTGCTATCCCTATCACTTGCTTCCTCCAACTGATAATGTTAACCCGCTGAATTGGTATGTGAGACTCTAACACATAAAGCTACAACCAGTAATTTAGAATAAAACTAGAATATTCGACCAGAGACTTGTTGAATTTTCTAATTTTACAGCTTTGTCTCCTACCTTTGAAGGAAACTGGCTCAAAGGTGAAGAACTGCTACCCCTGGTGAATGCCCAGCAAGGTCTCTCTTCACGGCTCTTCTGGACGGACATCCCCTGCTTTCTCATTTTCATGTTTAAAATGTTTATTTTTCTAAGCTGGAATTAAAAAAAAAAAACAAAACAACCAAACCAGTCCTAAAAACTGCCTGCCCAATTTGACCAGTTAGAAATCTGTGGTTGTCAGAGGGGATGTGGGTGGGGGAAATAGGTGAAGGGGATTAAGAGAACACCTATCATGATGAGCACTCAGTGATACCCAGAAGGGCTGAATCGCTTTATTCTACACCTGAAACTAATATAACACTGTATGCTAACTGGAATGAAAGTTTAATAAAGTATATTTTCTACTTGAATTCCTTTGTTTTTTTTACCATTTCTAAACATGGTTATGAATTTTTATGAGCCCGATCAAAAGCTGAGATGCTCAGTAAGGAGCTAAACCCAAATTTCTAAGTATTCATGACTCTGTTAAGCTCAATTTCACCTCTTTTGATTGACCAATTTTACATAAAATGGATGACATTTGTCTTAAGGACTCTGCTCTTCTTTAGATAGTGTCCTTTATTTCCCCCATGGTCAATATCTCTGTTACTGTTTGAAAGCCAGTTGGGAAAGGAACTTTAAGCAGACCTTCCATGTAGTTTTTAATTGAAACCCTTAATATGTTTTTAATCCTATTTTTTATTACTATAAGCAGAGCTTTGGGTTAAAAACCTTGTCATTTCCCACTTAAACACATAACCAAAAAGTTACTCTGAGAATTTCCCAGGAAAAACAGTACCTTTTGCCAATTCACTTAACTTTTTAAGTAGGCAAGAGGCCACCATCAGAATTTATTGGGGTGGACAAAAGATCTGTATATACCTTTCCAAAACAACTGTGGGGGAAAAAATAGGAAATAAAAATAGCATAAGAAAAATAAAATCTGTCAGATTTATTTTTTTCTGCTTATGTCTACAATCTAAAATATGCTTATATTTTAAAATATTTTAGGTAATTTTAAATTTTGTTGTACTAGGTAACTAGAAAAATCATACTGCCATAAAGCACTTAAAAATGTTTGGAAAGGGGACGCAATATCCTTTTAATTGGTATTTGAGCTTATAACAAAATAGGGGAAATCCTCGAGGGGAAAAATCCAAGAGAAAATTGAAAACCAGAGTCTAAGTACTTGAATCGAAGCTGAAGGTGCCCTAGGTAAAGACGGGATGCGATGCTAGTCTTATTAACCCAGCAGATTGGTTTTTAGTGCCTTCTTGGGGATAACAGACAAGGCTGCAGGCTTTTATAGTATGGCAGATGGAAATGAAATACACACATACATCAAGTTAGGACTCTCAAAGGACTACCTCCTCAGTTAGTTAAAGGATTAAGAAAAGGGAGTGAGAAAAGAAGTTTGCTGTCCTGGCCTGAATGGGGAAAAATGTCCCATGATAACGAGTAAATTTTCTCCTCCATAGTAGTTGTTCTATGTTGCATTCCCACCACCAATACCTCAGAGTTTTACATTTTATGTTGCTCCACTGATTAAGCAGCCACTGCACTATAAAATCTTGCTATATTCCTAGCAAAAGACAAGATATGTAGTTAACTACGGAAAAAAGGTACCCCAATTTATGATTAGAATCAATATTCTGGAGGTCTAAATACACAGTTCAGCAGCAACCTTTAAAATGATGCCTTAAAATGGCTTATTAATTTCACAAAATGGAAAACTTCATATTGTTCAGATGGCAATACTCCCAATACTGACCTACAGATTAAATACCTATCAAAATTCCAACTGCCATTTTTCTTTTACAGAAATCAATAAGCTAATCTTGAAATTCACAAGGGAATGTAAGAAACCTAGATAAGCTAAAGAGCAATCGTGAAAGAGAAGAATGTTGGAGGACTCAAAATTCCCAATTTCTAATCTTACCACAAAACCTACAATAAAGACAGTAGATCTGGCATGAGAATAGACATAAATCAATAGAACCCAGAAATAAACTCATACATCTATGGTCAACTCATTTTTGACAAGGGCACCAAGACCATTCAGTGGGGGAAAGGTGGTCTTTCAACAAATGGTGATGGAATAACTGAATATAAGCAAGCAAAACAAAATTAATTAAGGTGGATCCTTAATGCACACCATATACACAAATTTACTGAGAAGACGTAAATGTAAGAGATAAAAGACTTAAGAGACCAAAGACTTAAATGTAAGAGGTAAAACTATAAAAATCTTCAAAGAAAACAAATCTTCATTACCTTGGATCGGGCAATCATTTTTTAGGTATGACTTCAAAACTGAGCCTGGTGGTGGGTACTGGGGAGGGCACGTATTGCATGGAGCACTGGATGTGGTACATGAACAATGAATCTTGGAACACTGAAAAAATGAAATAAAATTAATTAAAAAAAAAAACCAAGCAACCAAAGGAAAAAGACAAATTAGACTTTATTAAAATTAAAAGCTTTTGTGCTTCAAAGGAGACCATCAAGAAAGTGAAAAAACCAATAAAACAAACCAAGGAGATGAAAAATCTGTACACTGAAAACTATAAGACACTGATAAAAGAAACTGAAGACACAAACGGGAAGATATCCTGTGTTCGTGGATCAGAAACTTTAAATATAAAAAGCCCAATATTTTTATTTAAGAGAGAGAGAGAGCACAAGCAGGGGGAGAGGCAGAAGGAGAGGGAGAAGCAGACTCCCCGCTGAGCAGGGAGCCTGACATGGGGCTCGATCCCAGAACCCCGGGAGCATGACCTGAGTTGAAGGCAGACATTTAAGCAACTAAGCCACCCAGGCACCCCGGAAACTTAATATTGTTAAAATGTCAATACTACTTAAAGCCACCTATAGATTCAATGCAACCCCTATCAAAATTTCAATGGCATAATTTACAAAAATAGAAAAATTCCTAGAATTTGTGTCGAACCAGAAAAGAGCCTGAATGGCCAAAGCAATCCCGAGAAGGAACAACAATAACAAAAAAAACTACAGACATCACTTACTGATTTCAATTATACTACAAACCAATAATAATCAATATAGTATGGTACTGGCATTAAGCAAAGACACACAGATCAATGAAACAAAACTGAGAGCCCAGAAATAAGCCCATACTTTATGGTCAATTAATAGTTGGCAAGGGAGCCAAAAATACTCGAGGAAAAAGATAGCTTCTTCAATAAATGGTGTTGGGAAAACTGGATATCCACATGCAAAAGAATGAAAATAGACCCCTATCATAAGCCAGGCAGAAAAATCAACTCAAAATGGAATAGAGACTTACATGTAAGGCCTGAAATCATGAAGCTCCTGAACATAGGAAAAAATCTCCTTGACATGGGTCTTGGCAATGATTTTTTGGATATGATACCTAAAGCACAAACAAACAAAAAAAAACAAAAAATAAACAAATGGGACTATATCAAACTAAAAGGTTTTTGAGCATCAAAAAAAAAAAACAAAACAAAAAACTTGACAACAAAATGAATAATCAACCTATGAAATGGGAGAAAATAATCTACAAACCATCTATCTGATCAGGGCTTAATGTCCAAAATATATAAAGAACTCTCCTATAACTCTATAGCAAAAACCAAATAATCCCACTAAATATGAGCAGATGACCTGAAGAGACATTTTTCCGAAGAAGATATTCAAATGGCCAACAGTACATGAAAAGATGCTCAACATCACTAATCATCAGGGAAATGCAAATCAAAACCACAATGAGCTATCACTTCACATCTGTTAAAATGGCTAAATTATCAAAAAGACCAATAGCAAAATCTGGTGAGGATATGGAGAAAAAGGAACTCTTGAGAACAGTGGGTAGAATTGTAAATTGGTAAGGCCACTATAGAAACAGTATGGAGTTTCCTCGATAAATTAAAAATAGAACTAACATATTACCAAGTAATTCTCCTTCTGGGTGTACATCCAAAGGAAATTAAATCACAAAGTTAAACAGATACTTGCATTCCTCTGTTAACTGCAGTATTATTTACAATAGCCAAGCCATGGAAACACTCTTAAGTGTCTATCAATAGATAAATGGATAAAGAAAATGGATGAAGGGGGAAAGAGTACAAACATCCAGCTAAAAGATGAATGAGTTCTGAGGATATAATGTCCATCGCCATGACTATAATTAACAATACTGTATTGTACACTTGAAAGTTGCTAAGAGAGTGTATCTTAAATATTCTCACCACACATACCAAAGAGTAGCTATGTGCAATGATAGACATGTTAACCTTATTGTGGTAATCATTTCACAAAATGTATGTATCTATCAAATTATCAGATTGTAGCCCTTACACAAGGTTATGTATCAAATATATCTGAGTAAAGCTGGGGGAAAAAAGAAAGTAAAAAGACAAACCATAGAGTGAAAGAAAATATCTGCAAATCATTTATCTGATACAGGTCTAGGATCCAGAATATGCAAAGAACTCTTCTCCAAAGGAAATACGCAGATGGGAAATAGGCACATGAAAAGATGCTCATCATCGTTGGTCGTTAGGGAAATGCAAATCCAAACTACAATGGGAAACTACTTCACACTCATGAGGTTAACTGTATTAATCAAAAAAAAGACCCAGAAAGTAGATGTGTTGGTGAGGATGTGAAGGAATTGGAACCGTTGTGCATTGCTAGTGGGCCCCAGAGCAGAGGAACCAGCCATGCATACCTGGACATCTGACCTACAATACTGTGAAATAATAAATGTGTGATCTTTAAACCAGTAAGTCTGTGGTAATTTGATATGGCAGCCAAAGAAAATGCTGCAACCAACCTAACCAAGGGTAGGTTATAAAGGGCAAAAAGGCAGTGCAATTTCTACTGGCCTACTCTCTCTCTGGATTCATACCTTTGCAACCCTGAGCAACCACGTAAGAAGCACAGCTGACCTGGAACCGCACTGCTGGAGAGTGTGTGCAGAGAAAAGAGATATCCCAGCTAGTCCATTCCTAAACTGGTTAAGTCTTTCGGTTTAGGTTCTGGACATCTCAGAGGTTGCTTCTACTATGGATTTAGCCACAGCTACCATCAGATTGAGAGACCCCTAGTGAGAACCCCCGCTTAGCTTAATCAAGCTCCATAACTACAAGATGATGGTGATTAAGTGATTGATGTTTTTGTGTTTTTTTTTTTTTTTTTTTTTTTTTTGTGATTGATGTTTTTGAAAGTAAGTTTGTGGTGATTCATTATACGGCCATAAAAAAAAAATCCAAACATTTCTTTATCTTTTTGTCCCCTCCTAAAGAGAAATGAAAACTTTGCTTGGATGAAGGAAGGAGGAGACGAATCATAGAGAAGTAGTTAGAAAATCAAAGAGCGATGTACTGATAGAGACCTTCGCTCTTCAGTTGTTGAGTAGGGCTGAGGAAAAAAGAGCAAGCACCTGCGGCTCACTTTTCATCTACAGTAGGAACTGGCAGACTTAAAGGGCAAAATAGTAAATATTTCAGGCTTCTCAGGAAAAGCAGCAAAATCAAGACTATGATGTAGTGCCTTATATAACCATTTAAAATATAACTATTTATTTTTATTGGCTAAATTTATGTACTACACTTTATAGTTTCTTCAAAACAGTATGTGTCTTTGCTTCCCAATACCCCACTACGGGCAGGCTGCTCTTTAATAGAAGGCTGTTTCTAAGTTCTGAAATGTGAGTGTATCTGATTCTGTAGATAAGAATTATATGAACTGTGATTTTAGACATTCTGTGCTGAGCTTCAGTTTCTGTAAACTGATGGGACTGATAATCTGCCTGCTCCTTTAATATGAGTGGTTGAAGTTCAAATAAGCTAAAACAGTATGAAGGTGAATTGCGGCTTCAAAGTGCATGACACCTTCTAATTGTTATTGCTATGCCTATTACAAAGCATTTGGCCATATCTTCCTAGCTTCCTCTTCTTCCCTCTCTCATGTTTCAAAATCTTCACTCTTCTTTGTTCTGCATGGATGTGTTTTGCTATTCATTTAACTGATTAATTATTTTTGATGGCTTCTCATTCACTATGTTCTCTTCTTCTGATCCAATGTCTCCTAGTAGTGATTTTCTGGAAATAACATGGAAAAAATGATGACCTCCAATGGTGGAAACTAGGGATATGTGGCACATGATCATAGAAGTTATTTTGTAGGGGAAGGGCCTTTTGGAGCTCATGTTAGCCTTTTATCCATACAATCGTTAATTTTCAAATAGGAGTACCACCTCTTTGAGAGGAGCTATGCTCGGTGCTGTAGATACAGCAGTAAATGAGACAGAAAAAGGTCCCTCCCACATAGATCTTACATGCTAATGGGGAAAGAAGTCATTTCTTATTGCTGGTGTAACAAGTTACCACACATTCAATGGCTTAAAGCAACAGAAACTTGTTAAGCTATGGAGGTCAAAAGTCAGAATTCTAAAGTGGGTCCACAGGCCTGTGTTCCTACTGGAGGCTCCAGGGAAGAATCTATTAAAGGTTGCCTATATGCTATGGCTTATATACCTTTTTCTTTATCTGCAAAGCCAGAAATATAACATCTTCAAATCTCTTAGAAGCAGAGAGACAATCATCACTTCACCTTGTGTCTGACATTGACTCTCCAGCCTCCCTCTTATAGGGACTCCCTCTTATCGGGTCCACCTAGATAATCCAGGAAAATGTCCCAAACTCAAGATCCTTAACTGAATCTAATCTGCAAAGTTTCTTTTCCTGTCAAGTCACATTTACAAGTTCTGCAGATTATGTTGAATATATCTCTAGGAGGTCATTATTCAGTCTACCAGAGAGGGAGGGAGGGAGGAATGGAGAGGGAGACTAAGAGAGAGAGACGGAAAGTAAACAGTTGTGTAAATATATAAGATGATTTTATTTATTTATTTTTAAAAAGATTTTATTTGAGAGAGAGAGAGCGTGAAATAGAACACAAGCAGGGGGAGAGGGCAGAGGGAGAAGCAGAATCCTCTCTAAGCAGGGAGCCTGATGTGGGACTCGATCCCAGGACCCAAGATCATGACCTGAGCTGAAAGCAGACGTTTAACCAACTGAGCCACCCAGGCGTCCTATAAGATGATTTTGGAGTGTGATTTGTGCTATGAGGCGATAAGGGGGGTAATAGAGCAGCACCACCCAGTGTGGGAGCCACAAGCCACAGTTGACTACTGAGTTTTTAAAATGGGGCCAGTGTGAATGAGGAGTTGAGTTTTAAATTTTATTTCATTTTGAATAGTGCAGTTCAGGTAGCCAAAATGGCTAATGGCTACCATATTGGACGACATAGCTCTAGGCTTTTTAGAGGCCACAGAAGAATGGGTTTCTTTTCTTTTTAACTTAACTAAATTGCATAAAGATCCATGAAAACAGTCAATTCCCACTGACCTTAATAGACGGAATAAGGCTGCTCAGGTGAGGAAATAGGTGTTTTTTCCTGACTGAGAAAAGAGAAACATTCCCTATGACAATCAATCTTCCAGTCATAACCAGAGAAACTCCCTTCTGTTTAGGGGCTAGGGTAGGGCACAGCTTATAATACTTCATTTCCTTCCTTATATATACACATGCTTGCCCTGGCTTCATGGTGAGCTGCGTGTATGTCCTTACTTATTGACTTTGGACTTGGCCATGTGATTTCTTTTGGCCAATGAAATGTTAACAGCTGTGATAGAAGCATGGGCTTCACACGGTTGGGTTACCTTCTTGTGTTCCTGTGACTGCTATGAGAACAGCCTACTCTGGGTAGCCACTGGTCCAAGGAGAATGTGGGGACATGTGGGAACAGGCCTGAATCGAAGCTAGAGACACAGCTTGAGGCTGGAGTCCATCCTACCTTAGCTGAACTACAGCCAATGGACAGGTCTGTTTTAAGACACATTTTGTGTCAATTTGTTACTTAGCATTACTGCAGCACAGGTGACCGATACAAGGAGAAATACAAGGAGGACTTCTCCTTTCTTGAAGGACTTCGCACAGTACTGAGGGAGCCTGAATTCTCCATAATTCTTCCAAGCTCCTTTATTTAACATTGGGGGGTGGGGACCAGACAGGGGATTATTTGCTTTCAAGGCAGTTTCTTTTAGTAGTTTTAAGAAGAGGGAGACCTTCAAAGTCGAAAGATTTGTGTAACCGAAATTGCACAGCTCAGTGAGCAAAGCAGCTAAGTGGAACGCTTCACTTTAACGAGGTCTATTTTTGGCTTCAATGATGCAACTTTGTCCTTCCTGAACTCACCATCTTTCAAGCTTTGTTACCAGGAAAGCAAGGAAAATACCACTAGCTAGCCTTCCTTCTAAAGTAAGTGTGATGAAAAACAAAATTGGCAAAGACTTTGAAAAGCCAACAGTAATTTAAATATATGGGTTTTCTTTCAGTAGCTAGAGTCACTAAAAGTAAACCTGGCAATGCCTCTCAAATGGACATTCTCTTCTTAGTGACTGAGTGGAAGCTTAGCCACCTCTCCCGTTGTTTCTCTGCATGGCCAAAGTTGAGCGAATTTTGCTCCCTGTGATTTTTTGTTGCCTCCTGAGCATTAATGATGCTGGAACAGTATTGTACTCTCCCCCCAGGCGCATCGATTTTCCTGCTTGAATTGATGTAGTCCCACAAAGAGAACACCTCACTGTTATTAGCCTTTTGGATGCTCTATTCACTGGCTTGGCCATTCTACTCAGCTTAATCAAAAGTAGGCTATGTCTACGGAAGAAAATACAACTTTTCAGATGTGGGAAACTTCCTGAGCTTGATGCGCGAGAATAGGCATCTACTCAAAGATTAAGGGAAGCAAAATTTCAAAAATTTAATATAGCAACTGATGAAAATATTAATGGAACAGTGAGCTACAGCATGCGAGATTTTGAACTCTACTTACAGGAAAAGTCATGTGTTCCTATGTGTTTGGATCTGGCAACAGAGGCCAAAGTTGTAATTACTGCTTTTTATTTTCTCTTTTCGGGATGAGGATATTTATTCACTGAGGAAGCCATTAAACTGGGACAATTACCAATATCCCCACAGAGAAGACTGGCTCATTCCTCTGTGCTCTTGCTGCAGTTGCTCAGCTCAGTTATTCCTATTTGTGCTGTATGTCCAGAAACTTCTCCTTCAGGACAAAGGTCAGCCACACTATCATGGTCTTTTGGGTACAGGACTAAGGGAGAAATTCTTTTCCCTGAAGCTTCAGCAGGGCTGAAACCAAGGAGGATGCATACCTGAATTAAATAGGAAGTTGAGTCTAGTACACCCAGAGATCGAATCGGAGAAGATGGTTAGAGCTAACAGGCAAGAAGCAGATCATGGCAGGCATTTGGTGCCAGGGAGGAGAGAAATCCACTTCGAGAAAGCAGGGCATAATCCCAGGTAATTCTTAGAATAAGCACTATCGTCAGGGGCTGGAAGCTGTGTGCCTGTAGGTGTCTATTAGCACGTGGAGTCAGCTATAAAGGACAGAAATGGGACCTGTCCTCCAAGTCTGTCTGTCCCACAAGACTGAGCTCCCTGAGAAAGCTCTTACCTAAAATCCTTCTTATTCCTCTAGTGCTTATCATATAGGAACTACATAAGTTTTGGCAGCATGGAAAAATAATCCCGATTAAGCAGATACATGGTATTTTTGTTAATGTAACTATTCAAGTAAGTCACGTTATACCAAGAGACAAAGGTTCAGGTGAGTAACCTTTCATTTACATAATGAGTTGCAATTTGTGCAGTGGAAGAACAGAAAAGACAGAACTAAAAAGGCAAAAAGTAGTTTTTGAAGGAAAAATGCTGGTCATGGGGGTTTCTGGTAGCAAATGAACTGTATGCTTTCGAAAACGCTACAGTAATTCTCTGGAGTTGGTAAAAAATTGTGGCTCCTACTGCTGTGAAAAGAAGAGGGACTTGAAATGTACGCTTTAGAGTCTTTTTAGAGAAAAGCACTTTGAAAGGAGAAAACACCACAGAAGTGCCAAGTCTTATTATTATCATCACTGCCATGAATACCTCCAAGCCACAGAAAAACATGTTCATAAAAGAAGTCTGTTTTGGAGATGGGCTAATGAGGAAAGTTCATTTGAAATATTCTGTGCACAAGTTGCATGCATTTAGTGCCATCTCCCTGAAACCCCAAATTACTACTGTCACCACTGTGTGCAGAAAAACTTTCAGGTAAATAAAGAGCACAGCAGGAAGAAAATGTTAAATGCTTATACAGTGGTCTAATGATAATCCCAGGGCATTATTTACTTTCATGGTAAATCATAGTGTGAAAATAACAATATACATTCCTGTTACTGACCACTGTCACCAATCGCTGTGGAACACTGGCTCTTTTTATTTTTTCCTACAATTGCAGAAAGCCTAAAATAATTCTTCCACACATGAATGTCAGGTCTATTTGGCCTCTAGCTTTTCTAGAACTGCTCAAGTTCTCATGCTCATATTCATCTGTATATCCCTGATATGTTCATACAGACACACATCTAGAGTAGGAGTTGGCAAAAGACAGCCGGTGGCCCAAATGTAGTCCAAAATGCCCAAACGTCCACTGTCTGTTTTTTCTATGTCTCAGGAGCTAAGATTGGTTTTTACATTTTTAAATGGTTGGGAAAAAAATGTCCGGGAAAAAAAAATGTTCAAAGAAGGATATTTCATGACAAGAGAAAATTATATTAAATTTAAATGTTGATATTTTCATAAATACTTTTATAACTGTGATTACAGTTGCATTTACTAGTATGTGAAGAAAAAGAAACCTGTCTTATTTATTGTGAATAACCGCAGATACTAGCATAATAGTTGGGGACAAAGTTAGAACTAAATGTATACAATTCCACATCTCAAAATTGCTAGGCATATATTCTTAGGCAATGTCTTTACCTTTGTTTGCAAAGTGGAAGATCTTGAATCCAGAGTTATTATGAGGATTATGAGACAAAACATGTACGATCCTTTTGTTTAGCACCCAGCATATAGGAGACACTCAGTAAATGTTATTTAAGCCGATGTCTATCACACACAGAGTGAGAAGAATTTCACCTTCTGGCAATGTAACAAGTTTCTTAATGAGAAAAGCTGGAAAATCTGAACAAAGTACTAAAAACCTCTATTTGAAGGCATAGGGGAGCTATCAAGGTACAAAGATTAGATTAGTGGCATTAAGATCATACAGAGAAGAAAAGCCAGAGAACTGAGCCTGGCATTTGGCACGGCTTTCTATCTCAAGGTGTCTGACAATTCCAAAAGCAGTGGTTGAGAGGCTAATAAGTAGGACAGAGATTTCAATAGACTCAGAGACATCCTGGGAGGAAAATTCAAGTTCAAGACCACCAAGGGGGAGGAGTCCTAACATATGCTTAAGGATTTCTGTGAGAATTCCAAAGACACCTAAATTTAGAAAGCAAACATTAACAGACCAAAAGAAATAGACAGCCATATATTAATACTAGGGAACTTTAAGTCCCTACTTGCATCAATGGATAGATCATCCAGACAGAAAATCAATAAGGAAACACTGCCCTTAAATGACACGTTAGACCAAATGGACTTAACAGATTTATACAGAACATTCCTTTCAGAAACACCAGAATACAGTCTTCTCAAGTACACAGGGAGCATTCTTGAGGACGTATAATATGTTAGGCCACAAAGCAAGTCTTAATAACTTTAAGAGAATTCAAACAGTATCAAGCATCTTCTCTAACTACAATGGTATGAATTAGAAATCAATTATAAGAGGAAAACTGGTATTCACAAATATATGGAGATTGAACATCAAATGGGGAAATGAAGCAATGAAAAGAGAAATAAACGGAACTGGAAAAATAAGAACAAAGGAAACCCCAGGTTAGTAGAAGGAAGGAAATAACAAAGGTTAGAGTAAATTTTATTTATATATATACACACACACACACACACACACACATGTAAACTAAAAAGAAAACAGAAAAGATCAATGAAACCAAGATCTGGTTCTGTGATAAAGTAAAACAAAACTGGCAAACCTTTAGCTACATTCACCAGGAAAAACAGAGGAGTCAAATAATTAAAATCAGAAATGAAAGGAGACATTATACCTGATACAACAGAAACACAAATGATCAGGAGACTACAACGAACAATTCTGTACCAAAAACTTAGTGGCCTAGAAGAAATACATATATTCATAAAAATATATGTTTCCAAGACTGAATCATGAAGGAATGGAAAATCTAAACAAAGCAATTAAAAATAAGGAAATCGAATCTGCAATCAAAAATCTTGCAACAAACTAAAGTTCAGGACCTGATGGCTTCATGGGTGAAGTCTACCAAACATTCAAAGACTTAATACCAATCCACATCATACTCTTAAAGGTAAATAAAAGAGGAGGAAATTCATTTTACAAAGCCAGCATTGCCCTGATACCAAAATCAGAAAGAGACACCATAAGAAAAAAAATTGCAGGCCAACATCCCTGACAAATGTAGGTGTAAAAATCTTCAACAAAATGTCTGCAAGCTAAATTCAACAATACATTGGAAGAATCATATACCATGATCACGAGATTTATTTTAAGGATGCAAGATTGTTCAATATCCACAAATCAGTAAATGCGATACACCACATCAACAAAATGAAGGATAAAAATCATATGATCATCTCAGTAGATGCAGAATAAACATTTGACAAAATTCCAAATCCATTTATGGATTTAATAACTCTCAAAAAAGTGGATATAGAGGGAATGTACCTAAATGTACCTTAGTTGTAATAAATACCATATATGAAAGCTCATGGATAATATCATACTTAACAGGGGAAAGCTGAAAGATTGTCCTTTGAGACCAAGAACAAGGTGAGAATGCCCACTGTCACATCTTTCATTTAAAAAGAGAATTGGAAGTCCTAGCCAGAGTAGTCAAGAAAAAGAAATAAAAGGCATTCAAATTGGAAAGGAAGAGGTAAACTGTCACTGTTTGCAGATGACAAAGTTATAGAGAGAAGGCACTAAAGATGCCACTAAAGGACTGTTAGAACTAATAAGCAAATTCAGTACAAATGGAGGATACAAAATCAATATACACAAGTGTGTTTTGTTTGTATACACTAAACACAAACAGAAAGAGAAATCAAGGAAACAGTTCCACTTATCATTGCGTAAATGAATACAATACCCAGGAAAAAATTTAGCTTAGGAAGTTGAAGACCTGTACACTGAAAACTATAAGACACTGATGGAAGAAACTGAAGAAGGCATGAATAAATGGAAAGATACTCCATGCTCATGGACTGGAAGAATTAATATTGCTAAATGTACATACTACCCAAAGTAAGCTACAGATTCAATGCAATCCTGATCAAAATTCCAATGGCACTTTTCACACAAATAGAACAAACAATCCTAAAATTACTATGGACCATAAAAGACCCCAAATAGGCAAAACAGTCTTGAGAAAAAAGAACAAAGCTGGAGGCATCACACTCCCTGATTTTAATCTATATCACAAAGCTATAGTAATCTAAACAGTGTGGTACTGACACAGAAATCAATGGAACAAAATAGAAAAGCTTAGAAGTAAAACCATATATGGGCATATATGATCAATTAGTTTAGGACAAAGGAACCAAGAACACTCAATGGGCAAAGGACAGACTCTACAATAAATGGTGCTAAGAAAACTGGACAGCCACATAAAGATGAGTGAAACTCAACCACTATCTTACATGACCCACACACACAAAGACACCTGAAAATGGATTAACGACTTGAATGTAAAACGAAACCATACAACTTTTAAAGAAAACTGAAGAAGACACAAAAAGATGGAAAAACATTCCATGCTCATGGATCAGAAGAATACACATTGTTAAAATGTCTATGCTGCCCAGAGCAATCTACACTTTCAACACCAGCCCGATCAAAATACTAACGGCATTTTTCAAAGTGCTGGAACAAACAATCCTAAAATTTGTATGGAACTAGAAAAGACCCTGAATCACCAAGGAAATGTTGAAAAAGAAAAACAAAGCTGGGGGCACCACGTTACCTGATTTCAAGCTATATTATGAAGCTGTGATCACCAAGACAGCATGATACTGGCACAAAAACAGACACATAGATCAATGCAACAGAATAGAGAGCCCACATATGGACCCTCAACTCTATAGTCAACTAAATTTTGACAAAGCAGGAAAAAAAATCCAATGGAAAAAAGACAGTCTCTTCAATAAACGGTGCTGGGAAAATTGGACAGCCACATGCAGAAGAATGAAACTTGACCATTCTCTTACACCACGCACAAAGATAAACTCAAAATGGATGAAAGACCTCAATGTAAGACAAGAATCCATCAAAATTCTAGAAGAGAACATAGGCAGTAACCTCTTCAACATCGGCCACAGCAACTTCTTTCAAGACACGTCTCCAAAGGCAAGGGAAACAAAAGCGAAAATGAACTTTTGGGACTTCATCAAGATAAGAAGCTTCTGTACAGCAAAGGAAACAGTCAACAAAACAGAGGCAACCCACAGAATGGGAGAAGATATTTGCAAATGACACTACAGATAAAGGGCTGGTATCCAAGATCTATAAAGAACTTCTCAAACTCAACATCCAAAAAACAATCAAGTCAAAAAATGGGCAGAAGACATGAACAGATGCTTCTCCAAAGAAGACATACAAATAGCTAACAGACACATGAAAAAATGTTCAACATCATTAGCCATCAGGAAAATTCAAATCAAGACCACATTGAGATTCCACCTTATACCAGTTAGAATGGCAAAAATTGACAAGGCAAGAAACAACAAATGTTGGAGAGGCTGTGGAGGAAAGGGGAACCCTCTTACACTGCTGGTGGGAATGCAAGTTGGTACAGCCACTTTGGAAAACAGCGTGGAGTTTCCTCAGAAAGTTAAAAGTAGAGCTACCCTATCTCAGAAAGTTAAAAGTAGAGCTACCCTATGACCCTGCAATTGCACTACTGGGTATTTACCCCAAAGATACAGGTGTAGTGAAAAGAAGGGCCACATGCACCCCAATGTTCATAGCGGCAATGTCCACAATAGCCAAACTGTGGAGGGAGCCGAGATGCCCTTCTACACACAAATGGATAAAAAGATGTGGTCCATATGTACAATGGAATATTACTCGGCCATCAGAAAGGATGAATACCCACCATTTGTATCGACATGGATGGAACTGGAGGAGATTATGCTACGTGAAGTAAATCAAGCAGAGAAAGACAATTATCATATGGTTTCACTTATGTGTGGAACATAAGGAATAGCATAGAGGACATTAGGAGAAGGAAGGGAAATATGAAGGAGGGGTAACTGGAGGAGAAGACAAACCATGAGAGACTATGGACCCCGGGAAACAAACTGAGGGTTTGGAGGGGAGGATGGGTGAGCCTGGTGATGGGTATTAAAGAGGGCACAGATTGCACGGAGCACTGGGTGTTATATGCAAATAATGAATCATGGAATACTACATCAAAAACTAATGATGTACTGTATGGTGATTAACATAATAAAAAAAATAAAACAGGTGGTAAGCTCCTTGACATTGGTCTTGGTAGTTATTTTTGCTTTTGTTGCTAGTTCAAAAAAAAAAGCTAAACTGTGAGATTATATCACAAGTGAGACTACATCAAATGAAAAAGTTTCTGCACAGCAAAGGAAATCATCTACATAACTAAAGGCAACCTCCTGAATGGGAGAAAATGTTTGCCAATCATTTATCTCATAAGCGGTTACTATCCAAAATACATAAAGAATTCATACAACTTAAGAACAAAACAAAACCCAATTTAAAAAAATGGGTAGAGAATCTGAATAGGCATTTTGCCAAAGGAGAAATATAGATGGCCAACAGGTATGTGAAAAGATGCTCAACATAACTAGTCATTATGGAAATGCAAATCAAAACCACAATGAGTTATCACCTCATACCTATTAGAATGGCTATTCTCAGAAAGACAGGAAATAACAAGTGTGAGGATATGGAGAAAAGGGAACCCTTGTGTACTCTTGGTGGGAATGTAAATTACTGCAGCTGCTATGGAAAAAAATACAGAGGCTGCTCAGAAAATAAAAAAACAGAACTACCATAGAATCCAGCAACTTCAGTTCTGGGTATTTATCTGAAGAAAATGAAAATGCTAACAACATGGATGGACCTTGAAGGCATTATGCTAAGTGAAATAATTTAGAGAAAAAAATACTGTATGATCTCACTTATATGTGGACTCTTAATAACAAACATAGACTAAGCTCATAGATACAGAGAACAGATTGGTGGTTGCCAGAGGTGGGGGTTAGGGGTGGGTGAAATGGGTGAAGGAGAGCAAAAGTCACACAATTCCAGATATAAAACATTGTGATGTAATGTACAGCAGGGTGACTATAGTTAATAATAACATACTACAGATCTTAAAAGTAGTCATCATAAGAAAACAAAATTGGTAACTATAGTGATGGATGTTAGCTGGACTTATCATGTTGACCATTTACCAATATATACGTATACCAAAGCATTATGTTGTATACCCGAAACTAGTAAGATGTTACATGTCGATAATACCTCAAATTAAAAAAGAACTCAAAGGACTGCTCTTTAAGATTAAGTGTTAACAGCACGTTCCAGCTTTCAGAGATACCAAAGCCTAGCTGTGGGTAATATTCCATGACTGAATTAAGTTGCTCTGGGATTTCTAGTGCCCTTAAACAACCCACCTGCCTGCAAGGCAAAAGTAAACACTCTCTGCAGGGAGATCACGTCATCTGGAACCTCAACTTATCTCATCTTTTCTTTTATATAAAATGTTCAATAGTTACTTTAAAAATAACCAGCTATGAACAAATGAAAAATATGTTCAAAAATCAACAGCAAAAGCAGACAATAAAAACCAACCCACACGAGGTCCATATAAGGAAGATATCATTTAGGAATTTCCTATACGGTTAACTTGATATCAAATTAACTTAATTCCACACTTTCATATTAAAGTTGTTTCTTTCAATATCATCATACAGCAGTAATAGTACTGCCATTTTCTTAAGATGTATCACAAACCACTAAAATACAAAAGGAAAATATGGCATATTAGTGCACAGCTGTTGTTCAAAAAGAGCAAGAAATCACAATAGCAATCAGAGCACTTTAACATCTAAAAATGGTTCCAAGATAACTTTAAATATTTCTTCAAATACTCGATGCCTTTGAAAGTGATAAAAGATAAAAGAATTAAAAGAACATGAAATTTGAATATAGACACTCATGGGGACATAAACACACAAAATCCTCAATTTCTATTTGCAAGTAAAATATCCAGTGAAGTTTTAACAATTGTAACATTAAATTTTAAGTTAATTTGGTATCAAGTTTCCCATATGTGTAAATATTTAAATTGGCAATCAAATGACCCAGACTACAGCCTCACAGAGAAGTGGCCAGACTTAGAAAAACAAGTGTACAGAGACAACTCTCTACATGAAAGAAATGCAATGCCCATTTTCACTCTCCTTTCTTTTTAGAGTCTAATTACAGAATTTTTTTTCTGAGTCCTCATGAGTGATTTGTTCTTATGTTACGTAAAGTGGGCAGACAACTTTTAATGAGCCTCTCATTTTCTGTTTCCTATGGATAGCATGATGCGGCACCTAGAAAATTGCCTTTCATTCATGGGAGCTTAAAAGAAGCAGGTTATAAAAAAAAAAAAAAGAAGCAGGTTATAGTAAATAGATAACAGTAACTGAGTACTTAGTATGAACTAGGTACCATGATAGGCACTTTCATGTATCCAAATATTTAATATTTGCAATACACTTAGGTTTTTACCAAACAAGAATTTCAAAATAACACTAGTTAATATTTTAAAGGAATTCAAAGAAAAGACGCAGATTTTTGGTTGAGAAATAGAAACTAAAAAAAAACAAAAACAAAACAATCGAAAGGAAATTATGAAAGTAGAAATAATTAAAATTGAGAGCTCAATGGATTAAGTATAGATTGGATACAAAGGTATATGGAATTAGCTAAATGGAATAGGAATCAGAATAAAAATATCCAGACTTTAATTTTACAGAATCAAAAAGGTAGGAATAAACACAAATTTTGGCACACAATGAAAACCTGTAACTCCTATAATTAGACTCTCAAAAAGAAAGGAGAGTGAAAATGGGCAGAAATTATTAGCGAGGTAATGGCTGACCATTTCTCAAAAGTGGTGAAAGGGGGGTGCCTGGATGGCTCAGTTGGTTGAGCCTCTGCCTTCGGCTTAAGTCATGATATCTGGATCCTGGGATCAAGCCCCATATTGGGCTTCTCTGCTTCGTGGGAGTCTGCTTTTCCCTCTATGCCTCCCCCTGCTTGTGCTCCATCTCTCTCTCTCTCTCTCTCTCAAATCAATAAGTAAAATCTTAAAAAAAAAAGTAGTGAAAGATATTAAGCCACAGACTAAAAGCAGCACTACATATGTCAAGCTGTATATACATAGTAAGAAAACCATATCTAAACAATTCATAGTAAAACATCAGTTAACAAAACAAAGTACAAATCAAAACAAGATACCATTATACACTTCCCAGAATGGCTAAAATCCAAAACATGGACAACACCAAATACCAGAGAGAATATGGAGAAAAAAGAACTCTTATTATTTAAGAAAGCAACATGGTACAGCCACTTTGGAAGACAGTCTGTCAATTTTTACACAGCTAAATGTAGTATTGCCATATGATCTGATAATCATGATCCTTGGTAATTACCCAAATTAGTTGACAATTTATGTCCACAATAACCTGCACAGATACCTTACAGCAGTTTTTTTTTCATAATTGTTAAAACTTGGAAATAACCATTATGCCCTTCAATAGATGATGGGATAAACAAACTCTGGTATACCCCTACAATGGAATAATATTCAACCCTAAAAAGATATGATCTATCAAACCATGAAAACACATGGAGGAGCCTTAATTGGTACTGGTAAGTGAAAGAAGCTAGTCTGTGGAGGCTATGGATTGTCTGATTCCAACTATGTGACATCCTGAGAAAGGCACAAATAGAGAGTTAAAAGATCGATGGTTGCAAGGAGTTTGGGGGGAGGGAATGAGGAATAAATAAGTGGAATATTGGGTAATTTTCAGGCAGGGAAACTATTCTGTATTAAACAATCTAAAAAACTAAACTAAAAAGTCTCAATAGGTGCAGAAAAAGCATTTTATAAATCTAACATATATTGCTGATAAAAAAGAAAACTCACTGCAAAACACAAATAAGAAGGGAACTTCCTCATCTTCATAAAAGGCATTTACAACAACCTACAGTAACATATTTGATGGCAAAAGCACGAATATATTACCCTAAGATCAAGAACAAGAGAAAGATGTGTGCTCTTACCATTTCTATTCAACAGTGTACTGGATGTTATAGCCAGTGCCATTAGGCAAGAAAAAGATAGAAGGTGGGGCACCTGGGTGGCTCAGTTGGTTAAGCATCTGCTTTTGGCTCAGCTCATGATCTCAGGGTCCTGGGATAGCGCTCCACATTGGGCTCTATGCTTCTCCCTCTCTCCCTCTGCCTGACACTCTGCCTACTTGTTCTTTTTCTCTCTGTCCAACAAACAAACAAACAAACAAATAAAGATAGAAGACCCCTAGACAATAAAGGAAGAGATAAAAAATTGTCTGTAGTCACAGAAGATAAAGTCAGTAACGGATAAACTCTGACAGAATTTACAAAAAGGCTCTAAGAACCAAAAGTGAGTTTAGCAGGGTTGCAGGATACAAGATGAATATACGAAATCAAAGATTTCTCTAGGTATCTATAATAAAAAATCAGAAATTGTAACAAAAATACTACCCATTAAAAGAGCATAAAATATGAAATACAAAATAATGTGAAAGATCTGTATATTGAAAACTACAAAAGGCTGTTGAAAGAAATTAAAGAAGGCCTAAAGAAATGGAGACATACACAGTCTTATGGGTCCTAAGACCTAGTATTAAGTGTCAATTCTCTTCAGTTGACTTGTAACTTCAACACAATCTCAACCAAAATACAAGCATGCTCTTTTGTACAAATTTACAAGCTGATTCTAAAATTCCTTTGGAATTCCAAAATATCTGGAATAGCCAGAACAATTTTCAGAAAGAGCAAAGTTGAAGGGCTAAAACTATCTCATTTCAAGAGTTATTGTAAAAATACAGTTAGCCAGACTGTGTGGTATATGCACAATGACAGAAAAATAAATAAGTGGAATAAAAGAGGGTCTGGGAAGAGACCTGCACATATATAAACAAGTATATCCTGACAAAGGTGCAAAGGCAATTCAGTGTAGAAAGTATTTTTTCAACAAAGAGCGTTGGCAAAAGATAAAGAAATTGCACCCAAACCATATACTATATATAAAGATCAACTTGAAGTAAACCACAGACCTACATGTAAAACCTAAAACTATAAAATGTGTAAAAGAACTCATAAAGAATTTAACAGTCACGTCATGAATGAAGATATATAGGTGGCAAATAAGCTTATGAAAAGATGCCTCATATCTTCTCTAATCAGGGAAATGCACATTAAAATGAGATACCACTACACACCTATTAGAATGGCAAAATCCAAAACACTAATAACTTCAAGTGCTGGTGAGGATGTGAAGTTCAGGTTCATTGTTGATGGGAATGCAAAATAGTATAGCCACTTTGGAAGACAGTTTGGCAGTTTCTTAGAAAAGTAAACATACTATTGCCATTGGATCCAGTCCTTGGCTTCCTTGATATGTACCAAAAGGAGCTGAAAACTTATGTCCACACACACATAAAAAAAACTGCACAAAGATGTTTATAACAGCTGTATTGGTAATTGCCAAATCTTGGAAGTAACCAATATGTCCTCTAGTAGGTTAATGGACACATTCAGTAGGTGAATGGACACATCTGGTGAATATCCAGATGATGGGATATTATTCAGTACTAAAAGAAAAAGAACTATCAAGCTATGAAAAGACACAGAAGAAACTTCAGTGCATATTACTAAGTTAAAGAAGCCAATCTGAAAAGACTACATAATGTATGATTCTGACTAGATGACATTCTGGAAAAGGCAAAAATGAGACAGTGAAAAAAAATCCATAGTTATCAGGGGTTGGGCAGGGGTGGTGGTGAATACGTCAGTCATAGAGGATTTTTAGGGAACTGAAAATACTCTATGATACCATAGTGATAGATACGTGTCATTATACATTTATCTGAACCCATTGAATGTACAATGCCAAAAGTGAACCCTAATGCAAACTAAAGACTTTGGGTGATTACGATTTATCAATGTAGGTTCAGCTGTAAACGTGTACCACTCTGGTAGGAAATGTTGATAATGGGAGAAGCTATGTATGTGTGGGGGCAGGGGTTATAACGGTCTCGCCTTATCCATGGGGGATACATTCCAAGACCACCAGTGGATGCCAGAGACCATAGATATTGTGAAACCTTATACATACTATGTTTTATCTTATACATACACCTATGATAAAGTTTAATTTGTAAATTAGGCACAGTAAGAGACTGACAAAAAAAACTAATAAAATGCAATGATTTAAATAATATACAGGCCTACCTCGCTTTATTGTGCTTTACTTTATTGCACTTCACAAATAGTGGTTTTGTTTTGTTTTGTTTTTACAAATTGAAGGTTTGTGGAAGCCCTGCATGGAACAAGTCTATTACTGTCATTTTTTCCCACCAGTATTTGCTCACTTTGTGTCTCTGTGTCACATTTTGGTACTTATCATAGTATTTCAAACTTCATATTTGTTATGGTTCTTTGTGATCGTTGAGCTTTGATATTACTACTATAATTTGGGGGGGGGCAAAAATTGTGCACATATAAGACTGCAAACTTAATTGATAAATGTTGTGTGTTTTTGAGCTGCTCCACCAATGGGCTGTTTCCCCATCTTTTTCCCTCTCTTCAGGTCTTTCTAGTCCCAGAGACACAACAATATTAAAATTAGACCAGTTAATAACCCTACGATGTCCTCTAAATGTTCAAGTAAAAGGAAAAGTTGCATATTTCTCACTTTAAATCCAAAGCTAGAAACAATTAAGCTTAGGGAGGAAGCATGTTGAAAGCTGAGATAGGCCAAAATCTAGGCCTCTTAGGCCAAACAGCCACATTATGAATGCAAAGGAAAACTTCTTGAATGAAATTAAAAGTGTTCTTCCACACAAGGCCAACATCATACTTGATGGTGAAAAACTGAGACACTCCCCGCCCCCCCCCCCCCAAGGTCAGGAGCAAAGCAAGGATGACCAGTTTCAGCAATTTTATTTAACATACTACTGGAAGTCCTAGCCAGAGCAATCACACAACATAAAGAAATAAAAAGGCATCCAAATTGGTAAGGAAGAAGTAAAACTCTCAGTATATGCAGATGACATGGTACTAAGAAAACTCTGAAGACTCCACCAAAAAACTACTAGAACTGATGAATGAATTCAGTAAAAGCACAGGATACAAAAATCATAGAAATATGTTGCATTCCTATACACTAATAATGAAGCAGCAGAAAGTGAAATTAAAAAAATAGTCCCATTTGCAACTGTACCAAAAAAAAATATCTAGGAATAAACTTAACCCAAGAGGTGAAAGACCTGTACTCTAAAAACTATAAAATGCTGATGAAAGAAATTCAAGATGATGCAAAGAAACGGAAAGACATTCCATGCTCATGGATTGGAAAAACAAATATTGTTGATATATCTATACTACCCAAAGCAATCTACACATTTAATGTAATACCTATCAAAATACCAACAGTATTTCTCACATAACTAGAACAAACCTAAAATTGGTTTGGAACCACAAATAGACCATGAATAGCCACAGCAATCTTGAAAAAGAAAATGAAATTGGAGGTATCACAATTCTAGATTTCAAGTTATATTACAAAGCAGTAGTAATTAAAACAGTATGGTAATGGCATGAAAATACACACATAGATCAATGAAAGAGAAAACCCAGAAATAGACACACAACTATGTGGTCAATTAATCTTTGACAAAGCAGGAATGATTATACAACAGGAAAAAGACAGTCTCTTCAACAAATGCTGTTGGGAAAACTGGACAGTCACATGCAAAAGAATGAAACTGGACCACTTTCTTACACCATATACAAAAATAAACTCAAAATGGATGGAAGATCTAAATGTGAGACCTGACACCATAAAAATCCTAGAAGAGAACACAGGCAGTTAACTTCTCTGACATTGGCCATAGGAACTTTTTTCAAAACAGGTCTCCTGAGGCAAAGAAAACAAAAGCAAAAATAAACTATCGGGACTACATCAAAATAAAAAGCCTCTACACAGCAAAGGAAACGATCAACAAAACTGAAAGGCAACCTACTCAATGGGAGGAGATATTTGCAAATAACATATCTGATGAAGGGTTAGTATCCTAACTATTTAAGGAACAGATACAACTCAATACCCCAAAAACAAATAATCCAATTTAAGGGTGGGAGAAGACCTGAATAGACATTTCTCCAATGAACACATACAAATGGCGAACTGACACATTAAAAGATGCTCACCATTAGTCATCATCAGGGAAATGCAAATAAAAACTACAATGAGATGTCACCTCATACCTGTCAGAATGGCTAAAATCAAAAACAAAGAAAACAACTTTTGGTGAGGATGTGGAGAAAAAAAATCCTCTTGCACTTTTGGTGGGAATGCAAATTGGTGCAGCCACTGTGGAAAACATTATGGAAGTTCCTCAAACAATTAAAAACAGAAGTACCCTATGATCCAGGAATCACACTACTGGGTATTTACCCAAAGAATAACCAAAGCACTATTTCAAAGGGGTACATGCACCCCTATGTTTACTGCAGCATTATTTACAATAGCCAAACTATGGAAGCAGCCCGAATATTTATTAACTGATGAAGGGATAACGAAGATGTGGCATGTGTACACACCCACACACACACACACACACACACACACACACACACGGGTATATTATTCAGCCATAAAACTCATGAAATCTTGCCATTTGCAGCAACACGGATAGAGCTAGAGAGTATAATGCTAAGCGAAATAGTCAGAGAAAGACAAATATCATATAATCTCACTCATATGTGGAATTTAAGAAACAAACAAAGGGGCAAAAAAAGAGACAAAGAAACAGTCTCTTAATTATAGAGGACAAGCTGATGGTTCCTGATGGATAGAAGCTCAAACCAGCCGCAACATTCCCTTAAGCCAAAGCCTAATCCAGAGCAAGGCCCTAACTCTTCTTAGCTCTGTTGAAGCTGAGAGAGCTGAGGAAGCTACAGGAAAAAAAGTTTGAAGGCACCAGAAGTTGGTTCATTAGGTTTAAGGAAAGAAGTTGTCTTCATAAGATAAAAGTGTAAAGTGAAGCAGCAAGTGCTAATATAGAAGCTACTTCAGAGTTATCCAGAAGATAGAGCTAAAATAGTTAATGAAGGTGGTTACACTAAATAACGGATTTTTTAATAAAAATGAAACAGACTTATATTGGAAGAAGATGCCATAAAGGACTTTGATAGTCAGGGGAAATCAATGTCTGGCTTTAAAGCTTCTTAGGACAGGCTGACTCTCCTGTTACGGGCTAATGTAACTGGTGACGACTATATTGAAGGCAATGCTCATTGACCATTCCAAATTCCTAGGTACCTTAAGAATTATGCTAACTAGGGGACGCCTGGGTGGCTCAGTTGGTTAAGCAGCTGCCTTCGGCTCAGGTCATGATCCCAGGGTCCTGGGATCGAGTCCCACATCAGGCTCCTTGCTCGGCAGGGAGCCTGCTTCTGCCTCTGCCTGCTTGTGCTCTCTTTCTCTCTGACAAATAAATTAAAAAAATCTTAAAAAAAAATTATGCTAAATCTATTCTGTCTGTCTTCCATAAATGGAACAGCAAAGCCTGGATGACAGCACATCTGTTTACAACATGGCTTACTGAATATTTTAAACCCACTGTTGAGACCTACTGTTCTGAAGAAAAGATTCCTTTCGAAATAAGACTCCTCATTAACAGGACACCTGGTCAACCAAGAATTTTGATAAAGATGTACAACAAGATTAATGTTGTTTTCAAGCCTGCTAACACAACATCCATTCTGCAGCCCATGGATCAAGGAGTTATTTTGACTTTCAAGTCTTATTATTTATTAAATATATTTCATAAGGCTACAGCCACCACGGATAGTGGTTCCTCTGATGGATGGAGGAAAAGTCAATTGAAAAGCTCCTTGAAAACACTCACCATTCTAGATGCCTTTAAGAACATTGGTGATTCATGAGAAGAGGTGAAAATATCAAGATTCACAGGACTTTTGAAGAAGTTGATTCCAACCCTCATGGATGACTTTGAACTGTTGAAGACATCACTACAGGAACTAACTGCAGATATGTGGTGGAAATGGCAAGAGAACTGGAATTAGTGGTGGAGCCTGAACATGAGACTGAATTGCTGCAATCTCATGATAAAACTTGAATGGAAGAGGACTCACTTCTTAAGGATGAGCAAAGAAAGTGGTTTCTTGAGATAGACTCTGGTAAAGATGGCATCAAGACTGTTGAAATGACAACAAAGGATTTACACTGTTACATAAACTTAGTTGATATAACAGTGGCAGGTTTGAGAGGCTGACTCCAATTTTCAAAGAAATTCTTATGTGGTTTAAATGTTATCAAAGAGCATCATAGGCTCCAAAGAAATCATTCATGAAAGGAAGAGCTGATTGGTACAGCGAACTTCACTCTTGTATTATTTTAAGAAATTGCCAGAGCCGCCCCAACCTTTAGTAATCAGCACCCTAATCAGTCAGCAGCCATCAACATCAAGGCAACACCCTCTACCAGCAAAAAGATGGAAACTTGCTGAAATTTCAGATGATTGTTAGCATTTTTTAGGAATAAAGTAGTTTTAAATTAAGGCATGCACATTGTTTTAGACATAATGGTATCACACACTTACCAGAATACAGTGTAGTATAAACATAATTTTATATGTACTGGGAAACCAAAAAATTCATTTGACTCATTTTATTGTGATTTGCTTTATTGCTGTGGTCTGGAACCTAACTTGTAATATCTGTGAGTTATGCCCATACTGTAATAAGAGTTATGTGAACATCATCTTTCTCTCTCACAATATCTTACTGTATTGTACTTGCCCTTATTCTTCTTGTGATGATGTGAGATGATAAAATGCCTATGTGATAAGATGAACTGAGGTGAATGATACGGGCATTGTGATGTAGTGTTAAGTTACTACTGACCTTCTCATCACACTTCAGCAGGAGAATCACCTGCTTCCAAACCACGGTTAACCGTAGGTAAGTGAAACCACAGAGAAGAGGCGGCAGGGGGGGGGGGGTACTTAATGTGGGAAATTTATGTATCTTCTTCTCAATTTTGCTATGAACCTAAAATTGCTGTTAAAAATAGTCTTACTTAAAAGAAACAACAGAACACCTAGAAGAAAAACTTTGTAATCTTGGGTTAGACTAAGATTTCTTATATACTATACCAAAAGCATGATCCATAAAACTACAAATTGAAAAAATGGACTTTACAAAAAAATACTGTCATCTGCATTTTGAGAGACACTGTATACAGAAAATGAAAAAGGCAAGCACTAGATTGGGATAAAATACTCACAAAATGTTCACATAGCAGATATCTAAGAAAGGACTTACATGTAATATATAAAAATCTCTCAGGGCACCTGGGTGGCTCAGTTAGTTAAGTGTCTGACTTTGGCTCAGGTCATGATCACAGGGTCCTGGGATCTAGCCCCATGTCGGGCTCCCTGTTCAGCGGGGAGCCTGCTTCTCCCTCTCCTTCCTGCTTGTGCTCTCTCCTGCTATCTCTGTTGCTATCTGTGTTGTGATCTCTTTCTCTCTCAAGTAAATAAATAAAAATAAACCTCTCAAAACTTAAAAGAAAAAAAAACCCAATTAGAAAATAGGCAAATTCGAATAGACACTACACTAAAGAAAGCATGCCAATGGCAAATCGGCATATGACAATGTGCTCATATTATCACCGGGTAAATGCTAATTAAAACTATAATGAGCTAGCACTACATATCTATTAGTATAACTAAGATTTAACAGACTGGCCATCCCTAGTGTTGACAAGAATGCAATTAAGCCGGAACTCTCATACAGTGCTGGCATGATTCAAAAATGGTATACTCACTTTAGAAAACAGTTTAAAAAAATTGAACATAGGAATGGAATGAGTGGATCATATAGTTCATATGATGATTATCAATTAGACCTCAACTGTGTGATCCACTCATTCCATTCCTAGGTATTTACCCAAGAGAAATGAAGGCATATGTTCAAAGACTTTTGTATGAATGTTTATAGCAGCTTTATTTGCAATTCCTAAAACTAGAAAGAACCCAAATGTCTATCAATAGGTAAGTGAATAAACAGTGGTATATCCATGCAATGGAATACTATTCAGCAATGAAAAGGTATTATTGATATATCTTACAATGTGAATGAATCCCAAGATTATCATGTTGAGCTAAAGAAGCCAAAGTATACACTGTATGAATCCATTTTTGGAAAAATTCTAGGAAATTCAATATATTATACAGGGATAAAAAGCACATCAGTGATAGCTGGGGATAGGGCAGGGAGGGGGTTCAGGGAGAGACAGAAAGGAGGGATTCCAAAGAGGTATAGGGAAGCTCTTGGGTGTGATGGTGTACTGGATTGAATTGTGTCCCTCTAAAAGATATATGCAAGTCCAAACCCTTGGTGCCTGTGAATGTGAACTTATTTGGAAATAGGTTCTTTAGAGATGCAATTAAGAATCTGAGATGAGGTTTTAAACCTGGGTTTAGGGTGGGCTCTGAAACTTAAAATTTATTTCTTAAAAGGTTTAGGGTGGGCTCTAAATCCAATGACTAGTGTTTTTCTTTTCTTTTTTTTTTTTTAAAGGTTTTATTGATTTGACAGAGAGAGAGATCACAAGTAGGCAGAGAGGCAGGCAGAGAGAGAGAGGGGGGGAAGCAGGCTCCCTGCTGAGCAGAGAGCCTGATGTGGGGCTCGATCCCAGGACCCTGGGATCATGACCTGAGCCGAAGGCAGAGGCTTTAACCCACTGAGCCACCCAGGCGCCCCAATCCAATGACTAGTGTCTTTAAAAGTGCAAGGAGAGGATAACTGGATACAGACAGGGAAGGCGGCCATATGCTTCCACAAGACTAGGAGTACCAGGAGACACCACAAGCTGCAAGAGGCAAAGGATTCTCTCCTAGAGACTTTGGAAGGAGTGTGGCCCTCCTGATGCCTTGATTTTAGATTTAAGGCTTCCACAGCTATAAGTGAATAAATTTATGTTGTTTGAAACCACTGAGTTTATGGTAACTTATTATAGCAGCTACAGGTAACTAATACAGATAGATATAATCATTGTTATGGTTGCGGTAATGGTTTTTCGTATATATATATATATATATTCTATATAATATATTCATATATGAATATATATATCATATATATATAAACTTATCATTTTGTACATTCTACGATGTACAAGATGTGTAATTTATTCTGTATCAATTAGACCTCAAAGTTGTTAAAAAAGCCAACAGCAACAGAGAGGATTTAAACAACATGCTTAACAAAGTAGACCTAATTTTTATATATTGAATAGTGTACCCCCAAACTATGGCATAAATAAAAACTTCAGGTACATTTTCAGAGAATGTTTGCCAATGTTCGCCAATACAAGTTCATAATGCTACTCTCACCAAATTTTAAAGGAAGGAAACTGTACAAATCATGTCATCTTACCATAGTAAAATTGAGATAAAAGTTAATAAAAAAAAATTATTGGACAATACTGATATGTCCAGAAATTCAGGAGTGTACTCCTAAATAAGCCAGAGAATGAAGAAGAACTCAAGATGGAAATTAGAAAATAATTTAACTAAATTATAATATTACATATCAGTGTTTGTGGGATGGAGCTAAAGCCAGGCTTAAAAATTTTAAAATGAAATTTATGACCTTAATGGCATATATATCAACGGAAAAATTTAATCAATGATCTAACATCCATTTCAAGCAATCAGAAGAATAACAAAATTAAACATAAAGGAAATAGAAGAAAATAAGAAGAACAAAAATTAATAAAATAGAAAAGGAAAACATAGTAGAGGGAATTAACAAGACCCAAGTTATTTATTTGAAAAAAAAAAAAACCAATAAAATTGATACTTTCCATTGTGAGATCCAATAAGAAAAATAGAAGGCAAAAAAAAGTCCCCAAAAGGTAGGGAGAAAAAAGAGGTGATCACCAAAAACTGTACAAATATCATAAGTGAGCTTATATTAATACATTAGAAAATTAAACAAAATAAACAAATTATTAGAAGTGATAAATATAGCAGGGATTCTGAACACAAGTCAGCATATAAAACTCAACTGTATTTTAATGTGATAATTAAAATGAAAATGGGAATAATATAATTTCCAGTAAAATCAGATGAACCAAATACCTAGGAATAAAGTGAATGGATTGCAAGATCAGTTCACAGAAGACTTTCAAATACTATTGAAAATTTCTCTCAAATAAAGTAACAACTTTAAGATGTAATACCATTTATAGATGGGAAGAAAATACCACAAAGATGCCAATAATCTCAAAATTGACAAAAAATTAAATTCAATCCCAATGAACATCTTGGAATACTTTTATATTGAAACCGACACATAAAAATTCAAAAGCCAAAACAGCCAAGATATTCTTAAAGAATAATAAATTCAGAAGACTTGCTTTATAAAATAGCAAGCATTATTTGTTTATTTTAAAGATTTTATTTATTTGAGAGAAAGAGTGCACGCATGTGGGGGAAAGAGAGGAGGGAGAGAGAAGCCCAAGCCGACTCTGCCCTGAGCGTGGAGCCCCACGCAGGCCCCCACTGCAAGACCCTGAGATCATGACCTGAGCAGAAACCAAGAGTCCGAGGCTTAAGTGACCGAGCCACCAGGTGCCCTTTTTTTTGTTATATTTACTTAGAAACATTCAGAATGTCAACAAAACAGCTGCATCTTTTTTTTTTTTGGCAATTACAGAGTGGTATTGAGTTCACAGAACAACTATTTCGTATAAGCTGCGTCAGAGACAAATGAAGATGGAAAAACTACCATCCTCATGTGTAACTAATTTGTGCTGGGCACCAAGAACCTGCTTTGAATATCCACGCCAAGTTACAACCCCCATACTGTACCAGGCAAGGTTAGTGGCTACTGAAAATACCACCAGGACAGAGCTATCTAAAGACACATTCAGTAGTGAGTTAACTATGCAAAAAAAAAAAAAAAAAAGACACCATACAGTTTAAAAACAAATCTTACACAGCTTTACATTTCAGTATTTTTTCTTTAAAAGGAGTGAGATGCGTACAGATCCGGGGAGGGAGGGGCGGTTTACATGCTTTACAGACGAGAAAAAAAATGCACTAGAACTAACTTATTCATCATCCTCTTCATCTTCCTTCTCCTCCTCCTCATCTTCATCTTCCTTGTCTTCCTTCTCTTGCTTCTTTTGCTTGCTTTTTTCAGCCTTGATGACTCCCTTTTTTGCTGCATCAGGTTTTTCCTTTAGCTCAGTATGCAGCAATATCCTTTTCCTATTTTTCCTTCAGCTTAGCAGCTTCTTTCCATGCAGCTGCTTGTTATCTGTGGCAGTTTTGTTCCACATCTCCCCCAGTTTCTTTGCAACATCACTAATGCATAGGCTGGGATGTTCTCCTTTGATTTTTGGGCGATACTGAGAACAAAACAAGAAAAAGGCCAAAGGAGGCCTCTTAGGT
Organism: Potos flavus; assembly: GCA_028534135.1. NCBI lineage: Eukaryota > Metazoa > Chordata > Mammalia > Carnivora > Procyonidae > Potos > Potos flavus. The sequence continues at coordinate 87,616,616 of CM052901.1, read as the reverse complement.
GCATTGGTATATGTGCTGCTGAAGCGAGCACTGAGTGTGCATTGGGATCCTTGAACTTCTTTTTTGTTTCCTCTTTAGAGGAAATAGAAGTTTTCATTTCTCTTTTGTAATGGGCCTTGTCTGCCTTTGCCATGTCTTCAAATTTTCCTTTGTCTTTAGCAGACGTGGTCTTCCACATCTCTGAGCACTTCTTAGAAAGCTCAGAGAAGTTGACTGAAGCATCTGGTTGTTTCCTCTTGTGCTCCTCTTGGCAAGTTTGCACAACAAATGCATATGATGACCTTCTGCCTCTCAGCTTCTTAGATCTCCTTTGCCCATATTTAATTATTTTTGCCAGCGAGGCTCAGAGTCACCCAGTGCTCATCTGGTTCTCATTTGCCCAGGTGCTGTCTCTGTGGAGCTCAGTGTACTGCAATGGCTGTTGCAAGCATTATTTTAAAGCAACCTTAATTAAGTTTGCTATTAGTGCCAGAATATAGATAACTTGAACAGAAGACAGAATTTAGAACTGACTCATACACATGAATACTTGATATAAAACAAAGTTGGCCATCGAAAACAACGGGGAAAGATTGTCTTTTCAGTAAATGATGCTGTATCAATTATATATTCATATATCCAAATAGCCATATGTCCAAGAAAAACTTTGTCCCTACTTCAGACCAAAACAAAAAATCAATTCTGGGTGCATTGTGGGTCTAAATCTGAAAGGTAAAACAAATTTTCTAGAAGAATATATAGAACATTTTCATGACGTTGGAATAGGCAAAAGTTTTATTAGAAAGATGCAAAAATCACTAACCATAAAGGAAATAATAAATTGAACCACATCAAAGGCAGAGTTCAATTCATAAAAAGAAAACAGTAAGAGAGAAAAAGGCCAGCCACTGAGAAGAAATTTATAACGTGTATTTCTAACAAAAGGCTTGTGTCCAGAATACAAAATTAACACCTGCAGATCAATAAAAAGAAAGTTAAGGATGCAACAATGGTCCAACATCAGCAAATCAATGTGACATACCACAAAAATGAAGGATAAATATCACATGATCATTTCAATAGATACACAAAAAGCATTTACAAAATTCAACGTCTGTTTATGATAAAAACTCTTAACAAAGTGGGTATAGAGAGAACAAACCTCAAAATAATAAAGACCATAAGTGACAATTGCACAGCTAACATCATACTCAATAGTGAAAAGCTGAAAGCCCTTCCCCTAAGATCAGTAACAAGACAAAAATGCCCATATTCATTACTTTTACTCAATACAGTAAGTCCTAGCCAGATCACTTAGGCAAAAAAATAAAATAAAGGACACCCAAATTGGAAAAAATAAAATTGTCACTATTTACAGATGACATGGTATTATATATGAAAACCTCTAAAGCCTCCACCAAAAAACTGTTAGAACTATACAGGCTAGTATCTTTGATGAGCATAGATATAAAAATCCTCAACAAAATATTAGCAAAACAAATCCAACAATATGTTAAGAAAGTCACTTATCATCTACCACAACCAAGTGGGATGTATTCCTGGGATGCAGATGTGGTTCAGAATTAAAAAATCAATGTGATACATCATATTAACAAGAGAAAAGATAGAAACCATATATACGGTCATCTCAAAAAACGCAGAAAAGGCATTTGACAAAGCACAACATCCATTCACAATAAAAACTCTAAAGTATGTTTAGAGGGAACAAACCTTAACATAATAAAGGCCATACATGAAAAAGCCCCAGGTATCATTCTCATTGGTCAAAAACTGAGAGCTTTTTCTCTAAGATCAGGAACAAAACAAGGATGTGCACTCTTACCACTTTTATTCAACATAGCACTAGAAATCCTAGCCACAGCAGTTAGACCCCCAAAAGAAAGAAAAGGCATCCAAATTGGTAAGGAAGAAGTGAAACTTTCATTATTTGCAGATGACATGATACCATATATAGGAAACCCAAACCCAAAACCTAGAACTGATAAATTAATTCAGTAAAGTTGGAGGATCCAAAAATCAATGTATGGAAATACACTGTATTTCTATATATTAATAGTGAAGTAGCAGGAAGAGAAATTAAGAAAGCAATCACATTTATAATTGCACCAAATGAATAAAATATCTAGGAATAAACTTAACCAAGGAGGCAAAAAACCTGTACTCTGAAAACTCAAAAACACTGACAAAAGTAAATGAAGATGACACAAATAGAAAGATACTCCACGTTCATGAACTGGAGGAACTAATATTGCTAAAAAGTCCATACGATCCAAAGCAATCCACAAATTTAATACAATCACTGTCAAAATATCAACGACATTTTTCAGAGAACTAGAACAAATCCTAAAATTTGTGTGGAGCTCCAAAAGACCCCAAATAGCCAAAGCAATCTTGAAAAAGAAGAACAAAGCTGTAGGTATAATAAACCCAGATTTCAAGATATACTATGAAGCTGTAGTAATCAGAACAGTATGGTACTGGCACAAAAACAGACACATTGATCAATAGAACAGAAGAGGAAGCCCAGAAATAAATCTATGCTAATATGATCAATCTATGCCAAATGAGATAAGAATACACAATGGGGAAAAATAGTCTCTTTCTCTTCAACAAATGGTTCTGGGAAAACTGGACGGCTGCATGCAAAAGAATGAAACTGGACCACTTTCTTATACCAGATACAAAGATAAACTCAAAATGGATGAAAAACCTGAATGAGAGACTAAAACCTATAAAACTCCTAAAAGAAAATATAGGCAGTAATTTATTTGACAACAGCCATAGGAATACTTTTCTAGGTATGTTTCCTCAGGCCAGGGAAACAAAAGCAAAATTAAACTATTGGGACTATACCAAAATAAAAAGCTTTTGCACAGCAAAGGAAACCGTAAACCAAATGAAAAGGCAACCTATTGAGTGGGAGAAGATATTTGCTAGTGGAGTTAATATCCAAAATATATAAAGACCTTATACAACTCTACCACCCCAAACCCCCAAATTATCTGATTAAAAAAGGGGGCAGAAGACCTGAATAGGCGTTTTCTCAAAGATATACAGATGGCTAACAGACACATGAAAAGATGCTCAATATCACTAATCAACTAATCATCAGGGAAATGCAAATCAAAACCACACAGAGATATCATCTCACACCTGTCAGAATGGCTGGACTCAAAAAGACAAGAAATAACAAGTGTTGGCAAGGATGTAGAGAAAAAGGAACCCTTGTATACTGCTGGTGTGAATGCAAACTGATGCAGTTACTATTGAAAAGAATATGGAGGTTCCTCAAAAACTTAAAAATAGAATTACCATAAGATTCAATAATTCCATGACTAGGTATCTACCCAAACAAAACAAAACAAAAATCTGAAAAGATATATGTACCCCTTTGTTTGCTGCAGCATTATTTATAATAGCCAAGATATGGATGCAACCCAAGAGTTGATCAATACATGAGTGGATAAAGGGAGGAGGCGCAAAATGGTGGAGGAGTAGGAGATTGAGATATTATCCGGTCCCAGAAGTTCAGCTAGTTAGTTATCAAACCATCCTGAACACCTACAAACTCAACAGGAGATAGAAGAGAAGAACAGCAATTCTAGGAACAGAAAATCGACCACTTTCCGGAAGGTAGGACGTGCGAAGAAGTGAATCCAAAGCGACGGGAAGATAGACTGCGGGGGGAGGGGCCGGCTGCCGGCAAGTCGCAGAGCAGCAGGGCACAAAATTGGAACTTTTAGAAGTCTGCTCTACTGAGGGACGTCACTCCAGAGGCTAAGGGGGTGGTGGTGGTGGTGGTGGTGTGTGTGTGTGTGTGTGTCCCTCGCCGGGACAGTGTGGTCTCAGGACCCACAGGGATACAAAAAGACCAGGGGTGTCTGAGAGTGGCAGAGCTCCCAGGTATCACAGCAGAGAACCCAAAGGCAGACACGGAGCCGAGCAGTAGGCTCTCAGCTTACTTTACCTTAAACCGTGATCCGAGGCACAGTCAGACCGCTGCTCTTCAAGCAGGGACTCCACAAGAGGCAGAGCTGGAGAGACCCCTTCCTTCCTCCTCCAGGAGGAGCGGTGCGGGAGCGCGCTGCAGGAATCTGCTGGGTTTGGAGACTCCAAACAGGGCCGTGCACCAGAGATAAAAACGCTCTGTCACAGGCCAGCTGTGCTTGGAGCGCAGCCGGAGACCAGGGAGACAGGTGTGACTGACTGCTTTTCTCTGAGGGCGCACTGAGGAGTGGGGCCCTGAGCTCTCTGCTCCTATGGGCCAGAGATTAGGAGGCCGCCATTTTCATTCCCCTCCTCCAAAGCCCTACGGAAAGCATTCAGGGAACAAAAGCTCCTAAGAGCGAACCCGAGCAGATGACTTAGCCCGGCCCCTGGCAAGGGCGGTACAGTTCCGCTTTGGGCAAAGACATTTGAGAATCATGGCAACAGGCCCCTCCCAGAAGATCAGCAAGAACATCCAGCCAAGACCAAGTTCACCGATCAATGAGAACTGCGGAACTCCAGAGTTAGGAAAAAAGCAACACATAGAATTCATGGCTTTTTTCCCATGATCCTTTAGTCTTTCAAAGTTAAATTTTTTAAATTTTATTTTTTTCTTATTCTATTTTATTTTTCCTTTCTTATTTTTAACATCTTTTAAATAGTATCCTATCAATACCTTTTTAAAAATCTTTTCTAATTTTCACTGTTACATTCATATTTTATCCCCTCAATGTATTTAACCTTATTTTTTGTATAAGTATAGGTTTTTTTTTCTCTTTAAAATTTTGGGATACAATTTCTTCTAATGGATCAAAATATATCCAAAATCTAGCACACGGCTTTGTTCTAGTCTCCAGCCTGACCACATTCTTTCCTCTTTTTTTTCTTTTTTTAACCAATTTATCAATTCCTTTTTTAGAATCTTTTTTAATGTTCATCTTTACACTCATATTCCATCTCTTCATCATATTTACCCTTATTTTCGTATATTTATAAGTTTTTCTTTTTTTTAAAATTTTGGGAGGTAGTTTCTTCTAACAGACCAAATACACCCAAAATCAACTGTGGGGCTCTGTTCTATTCGCCAGTCTAATATACATTTTTTTTCTTCTTCTTTCCCCCCACCCCTTTCTTTAACCCTTGGTTTCGGGTCTCTTCTGATTTGGTTAGTGTATATTTTTCTGGGGTCATTGCTACCCTTTTAGTATTTTGTTCTCTCATTCATCTATTCTTACCTGGATAAAATGACAAGGTGGAAAACTCACCACAAAAAAAAAAAAAAAAGAACAAGAGGCAGTACTAACGGCTAGGGACCTAATCAATACGGACATTAGAAATGTGTCAGAATTAGAGTTCAAAATGACGATTATCAAAGCTGGGCTCAAAAAAAGCATGGAAGATATTAGATAATCCTTTTCTGGAGAAATAAAATCCCTCTCTGAAGAAATGAAAGAACTAAAATCTAACCAAGTTGAAATCAAAAAAGCTATTAATGAGGTGCAATAAAAAATGGAGGCTCTTACTGCCAGGATAAATGAGGCAGAAGAGAGAATTAGTGATACAGAAGACCAAATAACAGAGAATAAAGAAGCTGAGCAAAAGAGAGACTAACAACTACTGGACCACGAGGGGAGAATTCGAGAGATAAGTGATACCATAAGACGCAACAATATTAGAATAATTGGGATCCCAGAAGAAGAAGAAAGAGAGACAGGGGCAGAAGGTATATTGGAGCAAATTATTGTAGAGAATTTCCCTAATTTGATGAAGGGAACAAGCATCAAAATCCAGGAGGCACAGAGAACCCCCCTCAAAATTAATAAAAATAGGTCCACACCCTGTCATCTAATAGTAAAACTTACAAGTCTTAGTGACGAAGAGAAAATCCTGAAAGCAGCTTGGGACAAGAAGTCTGTAACATAAAAGGCAGAAATATTATATTGGCAGCAGACCTATCCACAGAGACCTGGCAGGCCAGAAAGGACTGGCATGATATATTCAGAGCACTAAATGAGAGAAATATGCAGCCAAGAATACTATATCCAGCTAAGCTGTCATTGAAAATAAAAGGAGAGATAAAAAGCTTCCAGGACAAAAAAAAAAAACTAAAAGAATTTGCAAACACCAAACCAGCGCTACAGGAAATATTGAAAGGGGTCCTCTAAGCAAAGAGAGAACTTAAAAGTAACATAGACCAGAAAGGAACAGAGACAATATACAGTAACAGTCACCTTACAGGCAATACAATGGCACTAAATTCATATCTGTCAATAGTTACCCTGAATGTAAACGGGCTAAATGCCCCAATCCAAAGACAGAGGGT
>CM052901.1:87479682-87609806 GCA_028534135.1 Potos flavus | reverse complement strand
TGCAGCCATCAAGAGAAATGAAATCTTGCCATTTGCAACGACGTGGATGGAACTAGCGGATATTATGCTAAGTGAAATAAGTCAATCAGAGAAAGACAATTATCATATGATCTCTCTGATATGAAGAATTTGAGAGGCAGGCCGGGGGGTCATGGGGGATGGGGGGGGAAATGAAATAAGATGGTATCAGGAGGGAGACAAACCATAAGAGACTCTTAAACTTATGAAACAAACTGAGGGTTGCTGGGGGGTAGGAGGGTAGGGTTAGAGTGGCTGGGTTATGGACATCGGGGAGGGTATGTGCTATGGTGAGTGCTGTGAAATGTGTAAGCCTGATGATTCACAGACATGTACCCCTGGGGCAAATAATACATTATATGTTAATAAAAATGAAAAAAAAAATGTGGGGTTGTGTGTGTGTGTGTGTGTCTGTAATGAAATATTACTCAGCCACAAAAAAGAACGAGCTCTTGCCATTTGCAATATGGATGGACCTGGAGGGTATAATGCTCAGTGAAATAAGTCAGACAAAGACAAATATCATATGATTTCATACATATGTGAAATTTAAGAAACAAATGAACCAATGAAGAAAAAAAAGAGACCCCTTCCCCTCCCCCCCAAAAAACACACAAAAAACTCCAAACTCTTAAATACAAAGAACAAACTTGTAGTTGTCAGAGGTGAGATGGGTAGGGGGATGAATGAAAGAGATATAGGAAATTAAGAGTACAGTTATCATAATGAGTACTCAGTAATGTGCAGAATTGTTGAATCATTATACTGTACATCAGAAATGAACCCTGCACGTTAATTATACTTCCATCGAAAAAAACTGTCGGATGTAATAAATGGATTCACTAAAGTTGCGGGATACAAAATCAATACACAAAAATCTGTTGCATTTCTATACGCTAATAACAAAGTATCAGAGAAATTAAGAAAACAATCCCATTTACAATTGCATTAAATGAATAAAATACCTAGGAATAAATTTAACCAAGGTGGTTAAAGACCTGTATATTGAAAACTACAAGACATTAGTGAAAGTAACTGCAGAAGAAACAAATAAATGGAAAGATATTCCGTGTTCATGGATTAGAAGAGTCAGTATTGTTCTTATTAACCAAGATAATCTACGGATTCAATACAATATGTATCAAAATTTCAATGACAGTTTTCAAAGAAAAAGAACAAATAATCCTAAAATTTGTATGGAAGCACAAAGAACCCCAAATAGTCAAAGAAATCTTGAGAGAGAAGAAAAACGTTGGAGGCATAACACTCCTTGATTACAAACTATATCATAAAGCTGTGGTAGTCAAAACAGTGTGGTATTGGCATAAAATAGACACTAGATTAATGGAAGGTAAGAGAGAGTCCAGAAATAAATCCATGCATAAATCATCAATTTATGACAAAGAAGCTTAGAATATTCAATGGGGGAAAGGACAGTCTCTTCAACAAATGTTGGAAAACTGGACAGCTACATGCAAACGAATGAAACTGGACCACTATCTTATACCTTACACAGAAATTAATTAGAAATGGATGAAAGACTTAAATGTAAGACATGAAACCATAAAATTCCTGAAGAACTACCATATAATCCAGCAATTCTATTTCTGGGTATTTATCCCAAGAAAACCAAAGATACTACCTCAAAAAGACATATGCACCCCCATGTTCATTGCAGCATTATTTACAATAGCCAAGGTATGGAAACACCTAAGTTCATTGATAGATAAATGGATAAAGAAATTGTGAGCTATATACACAGTATTTTTCAGCCATAAAAAAAAGAGTAAAATCTGGGGTGCCTGGGTATCTTAGTCAGTGAGGTGTCTGCTTTTGGCTCAGGTCATGATCTCAGGGTCCTGTGACTGAGCCCCAAATGGGGCTCCCCACTCAGCAGGGAGTCTGCTTTTCCCTCTCCCTTTGTGATCTCTCCCTCTCTCAAATCAATAAATAAAATACTTTAAAAAAAAAGAATAAAATCTTCCAATTGCAACTACATGAAATGGACCTTGAGGGCATTATGCTAAGTGAAGTAAGTCAGAAAGAGAAAGACAAATGCTCTATGATCTCTCTTACATGTGGAATCTAAAAAGAAAACAAAAAAACCTAAAAAAACCAAACAACAACAAAAAAACACAAGCTCACAGATACAGGGAAGAGACTGGTGGTTGCCAGAGGTGGGAAAAGAAGGCAAGAGGGAGGAATGAGTGAACTGTTGGGTTTGGGTTTTTTTTAAATTTAAGTGAATTGTTTAAATAAATTTAAAAAAACCTAGCAGAAAAATAGGCAAGAGTCTCATATAAGCACTTCATAAAATGATATCCATATGGTAAACTAACTTGGAAAAAAGGCAAACTAAGTATCTAAGGACCTACCAGGGTGACTAAAAATGTAAAAGCCCTGAAAATATCTAATGTGGGCCAGAATGTGGAGTAAGGGCAATACTTTTACACTATTGGTGGGAGATTTAATAGGTTCATCAACTTTGGAAAACCTTGTCAGCATTTACCAAAGCTGAGTACATGCTTGTCCCATGACCCAGAAATTCCACCCTTAGGAAACATAGCCAATAGAAATGCATACACATTTATACCAGAAATGTTCAGAAATGTTTATAGCAGTTTTATTTGAAATGATGAAGGTCTAGGAAAAAAACCATCCCCAAATGTGCATCAGCTATAGAATTTGTAAATAAGGTTGTTGTTAAGGTCAAGAACAAGCAAAACTAATCTATGTTCTTGGAATTCAGGATGGAGTTACCATTTGGGGGATAAATGGGTCCTGATTGAGAGGAGGCATCATGGTGGCTTTTAGAGGCTGAGAATTTGCTTTCTTGATCTGAGTGGTAGTTACTTGGGTGTGCTTACTTTGTGACAGTTCACTTAGGAGTTTATTTCTGATTTTGCATATATGCCATACTTCAATAAAAACTTAAAAAAATAACTTAGTTTCATATAAAATGAAGAAGGCAAACTAAATGATCAGGTATATTCTATCATGCTTTTTCCCCGATCAAAGTGATATTCATATTTTTTCCATATTTATGTGTCAGTAAATTGATAATGTCCTAGTGACACAACATCTCAAAATAGGATAAAAAATGCATAGACTTAAAAATGCTATTTTTTAATTGTCGTTAAAAAAAACATATAAGATTTACCCTTTTTACAAATTTTTAAGTGTACAGCAAAGTACTGTTAAATATAGGCACAATGTTATAAAGCACATCTGTAGAATTTATTCACCTTGCATAAATGAAACCGAACACCCAGTGAACAACTTCCCATTTCCCCTTTGCCTAGTTTCTGGTAACTACCTTTCTATTTTCTGCTTCTATGAGTTTGACTAGTGTAGATACCTCATATAAATGGAATCGCATGGTATTTATCCTTCTATTTCACTTCACTTAGCATTTGTCTTTAAGGGTAATCGATATTATTGTATACGACGTGATCTCATTCATTTTTTAAAAAAATATTTTATTTGAGAGAGAAAGAGAACATGAGCAGGGGGAGGGGCAAAGGGAGAGGGAAAAACTGACTCCCTGCTGAGAGCTGAGCCTGATGACACGGGGCCTGATCCCAGGACCCTGAGATCATGACCTGAGCCAAAGTCAGACATTCAACTGACTGAGCCACCCGGGCGCTCTGGGATTTCAATCATTTTTAATGCTGAATAATAGTCCATTGTATGTATATACCACATTTTCTTTATCCATTCATCTGTTGATGGACATTTAGGTTGCTTTCACATCTTGGCTACTGTGAATAATGCTGCAATCAATATGGAAGTTCAAATATTTCTTCAAGATCCTGATTTTGGTTCCTTTTGGATAAATAGCCAGAAGTGGGATTGCTGAATCATATGGTAGTTCTATTTTTAACTTTTTGAGGAACCTCCATATGGTTTTTCCATAGTGGCTACATCATTTTACACTCATACCCACAGTGCACAGGGTTTCCAATTTCTCCACACCTTTTTTCAACACTTACTTTTTTTATAATGGCCATCTTAACTGGTGTGAGGTAATATCTCATTGTGTTTTTATTTGTATTTCCCTAATGATTAGTGATATTGAGCACTTTTTCATATACCTGCTGGCTATTTGTATGTCTTCTTTGCTGAAATGTAAATTCAGTTCTTTCACCCATTTTTAGATAGAGTTATTTGTTTTAGTTTTGCTACTGAGTTGTAGGAGCGCCTTCTAAATTTTAGATATTAACCTCCTATCTGCTATTTGGTTTGCAAGTTATTTTTCCCAATCTGTAGGCTGCTTTCTCACTCTGTTGGTTGTTTCCTTAATATTTGTTTAATGTGTAAAAATGACAACACTAAATTAGTTTAATTTGGATTTAGTTTTCTTGCAGTTAAACAGAACTAATTTTCATCTTATGAGTCATAGCTGCTGAAGAGTTCCTTTCACAAAATGGATGTGTAATTTAGTTTTTCTATTTTCTATGGATGCATTTGACTGCTTTATCTTCTTTAGAAGTTCCAGCTCAGATGTGTTTGGACACTTCAGTGCATTTCTGAGACACAACACAGCCTAATTTTGCAAGGCATTCTATAACTAAGAAATGGGAAAAACCTGATCTACAATTTCCATCCTCATCACAGACTCTTGTTTGTGATTTGGGCCAATCGTGATCATTGCATAAATTTCAGATTTCCTTTTTTAAAAAGGTTTATTTTTTAAGAATTTGAAAGAGAGAGAGAGGGGCAGAGGGGCAAAAGAAGAGAATCCCAAGCAGACTCCCTGCTGAGCGTGGAGCCTGACACAGGGCTCAATCTCAGGACCCTGAGATCATGACCGGAGCTGAAACCAAGAGTTGGATGCTTAACTGCCTGAGCCACCCAGGTGCCCTGAAATCTCCCATTTCTAATGGAGGATTTTATGGTACTTCTTTGACTCTTTCATTTTCCCACTCATTGTGCTCTAGTCCAAGTGAAGCAATTTCTTCACCTGGGATTGGCCTATCTTTTCCTTTTTAATGCTAATGCCTTACATTACTATATTTTCACTTTGGTTATAAGGTTTAATAATAAATATTCAATATTATTCATTCTGGGCTCACTAAAACCAGTCAGATGTTTCTGGACCTACATGGTCACATCCTTGCTTGAATTATTTATGTAGAATTATATTGCTTTTGAGAAAAACAGGAGATGCCATTGGTGAAGCTGTTAAAGTGACTGTAATTAAAGTAATACATGAGGAAAAGATCCAATTTTGTGGATAGTTGTTTATGCTGCATTTTACCTTTCAGAACAATTAAATTGTTATTATACACTTATATGCTCACAGGGAATATTTGCAACATAATTTTAAACTGGGGCAAATTAGTATTTTATATCAGCCCATTAGAAAAACAAGCAAAGAATCTAAACTCCCTTCCACCATCAGGTTAAGGCAAACCCTAGTCTCAGGAGATGGCTATACTGTCACCCTGCTCCAGTGTCAGTCAATTCCCCAACTCCTCCCTGATTTTAGTAAATTGCCTTGCCATAGAAGTATGTGTATTTGGGGGTCTGGGCAGACTTAATACTTCTGCCATTTTTCAATTTAAAGAAAATCCACAATGAAATTACATTCTAAATATCTTTTGAAAAGTTTGGATAATTATTCATTACTCTATTTGAGTAGCTCAGTAGCCTTGAGTTTCCATCTAATTGGTAATGACCTTTAGCCACCTTCCTTCTCTCTCAAATTCCCTAATCACATTTCACAGCAGTACCATCAGACTATGCTGGAAAAGCCACGTGCCAAGATGCCAATGAAATCCATGCAGGCTTGAAACACTTAGAGAAGTGGAGTAGACAAAACAAAAAAGAAAGAAAGAAAGAAAGAAAGACTGTTCAACCTCATCAAGTTTATAAAATTTAATGTCTGGAAATGCATTTCATTAGATGGTCCAAAAATTTTTTCAAATTATTTTCATAAAGAACAGACTTTATATTTCCAGAAAACTCAAGTTTGGCCTGACTTTGCATTGTTTAATATTTTAGATTAGCCACAGAGATCTGTTTTAAATATTTCTTCATCTTTACATGAGCCTGGTATTATTTTTTCAGCGATCAATTAACATAGACATGTAATATAGTCAAGGTCTAAGCCAAACATTATGGAAATGTTGGAAAAGTAACTTGAAGAGAGTGTTGTTCCCCGGAAATAAATGCAACATTTTGAGAGATTCAGTGGGGTTCCACGGCTTTATTGCCGTGAAGCTAAGTCACCAGACCAAATGCAAAAACAGTGCACTCAAGCACCCAAATGATTTATCTGATGCTTAGTTTAATGGAGCTGAAACAACTTCCCTAAACACCTGAGTGTTTCATATTTCATGGATTGTTATGGGATCGTGTAGACACTAACTATAATGCTAAGATCTATTTTTATTCAATAAGAATTGTGCATAGTATTATACATGCCTTGAATTTATATAACGCTATCATGGCATTTTACAAGAGGAGATGATTTTAAATGTGCCATCTGACTTGCAAGTAAAAAGAGCATCTCTAAAATGATACTAGTTACTGAATATACAGCAGTAGACAAGTCGCTTCTGGGAAACAAAAGAATGATTACAAAAAGCTCATTTGAAAGCCTTGTCCTGAAAGGGCTTAGCTGGTAGAGCTTTATGTTTCATATCAGACTTTCCCCTTATCATCTCCTTCCAGTATTGCCCCACACAGGGTACAGGTGTTTAGCCAAGTTTAGAGAAGAATGAGAATGTACTCACCTACACTGACATACAATGCTTCATTTTCTTGGAACTTCTGAATCCATTCTTTTTGTTTTTAAGATTTTATTTATTTATTTGTCAGCGAGAGAGAGAGAGAGCGCGCGCGAGAGCTAGAGAGAATGAGAGGGTGCACAAGCGGGGGAAGGGCAAGTAGAAGAAGCAGGCACCCCACTGAGCAAGGAGCCCAACGTGGGTCTTGATCCCAGGACCCTGGGATCATGACCGAGCCAAAGGCAGATGCTTAACCGACTGAGCCATCCAGGCATCCCCTGAATCCATTCTAAGAGTTGGCCTAAGACTGGCCTAAAGAAAGTGACAGAAAGCAAGAGAGAAAACCCATCATCTTAAAACAAAAAACCAAAATCAATATAGTCTGATCAACATGAAAGCAGACCTAAAACACTTGATCTAAAATGAAAATATGATCCCAAAAGTATACAGATGTGAATGTTTTATCTTACTATCTTCTGCTTTATGACCTCAGTGGCGGCTCTGTTTTTGTTCAATTTTTTCAAATGTGCATATTTAAGTATTTCTTTAACTCTGAGACAAAAGGGGTAAAGGATAGTTATTAAGAATAGTTTTGAAGAGAAAAGCTCTTCAGAGAGCAAAGAACGTTTTTTTAAGGTTTATTTCCTGAACACACGATTGTTTTCTCCCTAAGATCTTTGTGGTTTCAGGGTAAGATCAAACAGTGCTGACAAGTTATAGGTGATTCTAGTAACTATGGGCCTTCCTTTACCACTTAGCTGGACTACAAAAGACAGTTTAAAAATCAGCCTGAGTATGAAATAGTTGTCTCGTATTATTGCCTCTGCACGTTTTGATCAGCTGCCAGCTGGGAAACCTTTGGGGCAAAACCTTATAAGCTTTATCTCTTGGCTCATTAGGGTTATGGGGGGAAGAAAGAAAAAACAAGTCTTCAAGTTTCTGCTAATTAAAATGATTGCCAAGGCTCCTCTCCAAGGACCACTCTTTCAGTTATAAAGTGCATGTGTAAATGAAGCACCCCAGGCCATCAGCAAATTGACAAAAGCAAGTCAAAACCAGTGACGCTTTCTGTTTAATCTGAGCTAGCATACAACAAGCTTAGCTGGAAAAAATGGTGAAGAAATCTATTTACGAGGGTTCTATAGATTTTCTTGTATCAGCAGCTGTTTTGAGAAACATTGGGAAAATAATGGTTTCTTCCCTTTTTAAAAAGGCAGTTACTGGAACTTGGATTTCACTTTTATGATCCAAAACTCCGACCCGCCATTTGAATTTTTCATTTAGAGGCTTAATTCTACTACTTTGGGGAATAATAGTGCCACTGTGGGTGCTGTCAGCGTTCCACTCATGTACTAAGGGCATCTTACTGCAGGTACCTGTGTCTCTCTGCCAGAGGGCAGTCTCTAGCCATGGGAGCTCGCTGAAGCTGTGCATAGGGCAGGCCCACACTGGAAACTCTGGCCTCCAGTAATGGATGAAACAGTCATCCATTCATAAATGATAACAGAATTGGTAGGTGAAATGCCATGAGCTTCCTTGGCTTTTGGGTGGGACAACTCTGAGGTGTCTTCACTGTCTCTCAGAAGTTCCCAGTGGTATTGTGTCCTAGCTGCCCTCAGTGGGAACCTGTTCATTATGCAGCCTGTACTGGCTTCTTTCTTTTGCCTATCGTATTTCCTTACTTTCCTCTCAGTAATTGCTGGAACCACTTCCCAAATAAACTATTTGCACTTAAATCTTTGTCTCAGGTTTTGCTTTCCGGAGAACCCAACCTAAAACAAGTGCTGTTGGTAAGACAGAGGTAGAGATAATCCATTTTGTATGAATCCAGATAAGTCACCTTGGATTTTATTTCTGTCCTTACATTCCCTAATCTTAACCCAAAAAGGAGCCCACACAGAACATAATGCTTAGGCAAAAGTTCAACAATGCACACAATGACCTCATCTCTGAGGCCTCAATATTCATAAATGTTCATAAGAATTGTGAAACTGATCTCAATTTTAAAAGAACTCACTTGCAAGCGTCTCATCTCACTTGGCATATTTTGATACAGTCACGGGGATTTCTGGGAAGTTAATTTAGATATCTATTAGCTGGAAACATGATTAGCTCACTGGACACTCTGTTGAAAATGGAAAATTTGAGGGGCGCCTGGGTGGCTCAGTGGGTTAAGCCTCTGCCTTCAGCTCAGGTCATGATCTCAGGGTCCTGGGATCGAGCCCCGCATCGGGCTCTCTGCTCAGCGGGGAGCCTGCTTTCCCCTCTCTCTCTGCCTGCCTCTCTGCCTGCTTGTGATCGATCTCTCTGTGTCAAGTAAGTCAATAAAATCTTTAAAAAAAAAAAAAGAAAATGAAGAATTTGAGTTTAAAACCAGAATTTTGGTATATTCACCCCCAAATATATATATATATATAAAACACATATTTTTTCTTTTTAATTTAAATTCAATTAGCCAACATATAATACATTATTTTTTGATGTAATGTTCAATGATTCATTAGTTGTGTATACCACCCAATGTTCATTATATCACGTGCCCTCCTTAATGCTCAACACCGAGTTACCTCATCCCTCCTACCCATCTCCCCTTCTGCAACCCTCAGTTTGTTTCCTGGAGTTAAGAGTCTCTCATGGTTTGTTTCTCCCTCTCTGATTTCTTCCCAGTTTTCCCTCCCTGTCCCTATGATCCTCTGCACTATTCCTTCTATTCCACATATGAGTGAAACCATAGGATAATTGTCTTTCTCTGATTGACTTATTTCATTTAGCATAATACCCTCTAGTTCCATCCATGTCAGTGTAAATGGTAGATATTCATTCTTTCTGATGGCTGAGTAATATTCCATTGTATGTATGAACTACATCTTCTTTATCCATTCATTTGTTGAAGGACATCTTGGCTCCTTTCACAGTTTGGCTATAATGGACATTGCTGCTATGAACAATGGGGTGCACATGCCCCCTTCTTTTTACTACATCTGTATCTTTGGGGGTAAATATCCAGTAGTGCAATTACTGGGTTGTAGGGTGGCTCTATTTTCAACTTTTTGAGGAACCACTGTTTTCCAGAGTGGCTGTACCAGCTTGCACTCCCACCAATAGTGTAAGAGGGTTCCCCTTTCTCCATATCCTCGCCAACATTTGCTGTCCCCAGTTTTGTTAATGTTAGCCATTTTAACTGGTGTAAGGTGGTATCACATTGGGTTTTGACTTGTATTTCCCTGATGGCTAGTGATATGGAACATTTTTTCATGTGTCTGTTGGCCATTTGTATGTCTTCTTTGGAGAAGTGTCTGTTCATGTCCTCTGCCCATTTCTTGATTGGATTATTTGTTTTATAGGTGTTGAGTTTGCTAAGTTCTTTATAGATCTTGGATACCAGTCCTTTTTTTTTTTTCCTGTTGAATACAAAGGTGCGACTCCTATCTTATGTCTTTTAGTGGAGATTTACAGTTTTCTTCACGTAAGTCCTCACATTTTTTTTTTTCTCCAGATACTTTTTATTTTTTCAGTGTTACAAGATTCATTGTTTATGTACCACACCCAGTGCTCCATGCAATACGTGCCCTCCTCAATACCCACCACCAGGCTCGCCCATCCCCCCACCCTCTCCCCTCCAAAACTCTCACCAGTCCTTTATCTGATATGCCATTTGCAAATATCTTCTCCCATCCATAGGTTGCTGTTTGCTTTTGTTAACGGTTTCCTTTGCTGCACAGAAGCTTCTTATCTTGATGAAGTCCCAGAAGTTCATTTTTGCTTTTGTTTCCCTTACCTTGAGATGTGTCTTAAAAAAAAAAGTTGCCGTGGTTGAGGTTGAAGAGGTTGCTGCCTGTGTTCTCCTCTAGGATTTTGATGGATTCCTGTCTCACACTTAGGTCTTTCATCCATTTTGAGTTTATCTTTTTATATGGTGTAAGAGAATGGTCCAGTTTCATTCTTCTGCATGTGGCTGTCCAATATTCCCAACACCATTTATTGAAGAGACTGTCTTTTTTCCATTGGATATTCTTTCCTGCTTTGTAAAAAATTAGTTGACCATAGTGTTGAGGGTCCATTTCTGGGGTCTCTATCCTGCTCCATTGATCTATGTGTCTGTTTTTGTGCCATTACCATACTGTCTTGGTGATCATAGCTTTGTAATACAGCTTGAAGTCAGGCATTGTGATGCCCCCAGCTTTGGTTTTCTTTTTTAACATTCCTTTGGCTATTCAGGGTCTTTTCTGGTTCCATACAAATTTTAGGATTATTTGTTCCAGCTCTGTGAAAAATGTTGATGGTATTTTGATACAGATTGCACTGAATGTGTAGATTTGCTCTAGGAAATATAGATATTTTAACAATGTTTATTCCTCTGATCCATGAGCATGGAATGTTTTTTCCATTTCTTTGTGTCTTCCTCAATTTCTGTCATAAGTGTTCTGTAGTTTCTAGAATACAGGTCCTTTATCTCTTTGGTTATGTTTATTCCTAGGTATCTTACGGTTTTGGGTGCACTTGTACATGGGATTGACTCTTTAATTTCTCTTTATTCAGTCACATTGTTAGTGTATAGAAATGCAACTGATTTCTCTACATTGATTTTATATCCTGCCACTTTGCTGAATTCCTATATGAGTTCTAGCAATTTCGGGATGGAGTCTTTTGGGTTTTCCACATACAGCATCATGTCATCTGTGAAGAGTGAGAGTTTGACTTCTTCTTTGCTGATTCAGATGCCTTTTATTTCTTTTTGTTGTCTGATTGCTGATGCTAGGACTTCTAGCATAATGTTGAACAACAGTGGTGAGAGTGGACATCTCTGCCGTGTTCCCATGACCTTAGGGGAAAAGCTCTCAGTTTTTCCCCCATCGAGAATGATATTTACCGTGGGTTTTTCATAAATGACTTTTATTATATTGAGGTATGTTCTCTCTATCCCTATACTTTGAAGAGTTTTAATCAAGAAAGGATGCTGTATTTTGTCAAATGCTTTTTCTGCATCAATTGAGAGGATCGTATGGTTCTTGTCTCCTTTATTAATGTGCTCTATCATGTTGATTGATTTGCAGATGTTGAACCACCCTTGCATCCCAGGAATAAATCCCACCTGGTCATGATGAATAATCCTTTTAATGTACTGTTGGATCCTATTGGCTAGGATTTGGTGAGAATTTTGGCATCTATGTTCATCAGGGATATTGGTCTGTAATTCTCCTTTTAATGGGGTCTTTGGTTTTGGGATCAAGGTAATGCTGACCTCATAGAACAAGTTTGGCAGTTTTCCTTCCATTTTTATTTTTTGAAACAGCTTCATTATAATAGATATTATTTCTTCTTTACATGTTTGGTAGAATTCCTCTGGGAAGCCATCTGCCCCCGGACTCTTGTGTTTTGGGAGGTTTTTGATTACTGGTTCAAATCCTTGCTGGTTATTGGTCTGTTCAGATTTTCTACCTCTTCCTTTTTCAGTCTTGGTAGTATATAAGTTCCCAGGAATGCATCCATTTCTTCCAGATTGCCTAATTTGCTGGCATATAGTTTCTCATAATATGTTCTTACAATTATCTGTATTTCCTTGGTATGGGTCATGACCTCTCCCCTTTCATTCATGATTATATTAATTTGGGTCCTTTCTCATTTCTTTTGGATAAGTCTGGCTAGAGGTTTATCAATCTTATAAGTAATAAAGATTAGAACAGAAATCAATGAAATAGAAATCAGAAGAACATTAGAATAGATCGATGAAACTAGAAGCTGGTTCTTTATATATGCATATTTAAATATTTGGGGGGAATTAGTGCTTTTTTTCTGGTTTCAACCACATGATGGTCATGTCATTTTTCATATTGAGTTTTTATATGTCATTAAACTATGTTTACAGGGCTCTTCCCTCAACTCTTCTTGGTCTTTAAAGTGTACATGCCCTGTTGACAAAATAGTGAAGTTGTGAGCAGAAACATTTAAAGGTGTGAAGTCAAGCTACCTCTCTCATTGTTCAAATTTTGTCCTGATTATCCAACACCACAAGAAAATGTGCCCTTCAGCCCATACCATTCAAGTGTTCAGTTACTTTAATGTGCCTACATATGCAAACCACATAAAGGAAACAATAAATTCAAACAATTCACAGGTTACAAAATATCTGATTATTAACCTACTTATTAAATAGTTGCAGCTGGTCAGAGAAAAGTGTTGAAGAAACCTATGCCATAGACTCAGACCACCAATATTTGAATAAGCTTTGTTCCATATTCTAGTTGCTGATTTTATACTCAGTTTGGCCAAACATCTTAGAAATGCATGATTCTGGTCACCCTTAAGAAAAACCTTGCATTCTTGAAGCTTATTCAGTAGATGTCCCTCAGTACCTTATGGTCCACACTTGTAGCTCTGTTCTTTTGCTTATTTGACATTGTCCAAAAGCCTTTGACTTTCATGCTGTTACATCTGGAGTCTTGACCTCAAGACATAGTGATTGTAGTTACCAAAGGCAAATATGAGAGTGAATCTTGTTTTTTTGTCTGCTTAGCTTTTTCTGTGTGGCCTGGACTACTAGATTTTAAAAGACCAATTAAGAAAAGGGAAACCAGAAAGAAACAAATGATAAAATTTTGCCTTTTTTTTTTTCTTGGAAAGCATGTGACCATTGCTGAATTCCTGGCATCTAGATCAGGTCTTCACTACAGCTAGTAAGTATAAAGAAGGATCTCAGCCTAGGTATAAACCATGTATTTCATATTCTTCATTTATGTTGACTAAGATTGAGTTCAAATTGCATTTTGTGATGTTTTGATGCTTCTGCTAAAGCACATATGCCTCTAGGAGATGAAGGATTACAGGCTGCTACTGCTCCTATCACACTGCTTACCTATTCATTATCTTTTCCTCTACTTCTCCTCAGCTCCTGCTCTTTTCTTTCTGGAAATTCAGGATGCCATGAATTAGATAGAATCATTGCATTAGAAACTGGCAAAAATCCAAATAGAATGAAAGATATTTGAGGGAGAGACATGCAATGAAGTATGTCACCTAGGATGTCAAATGTTTTACTGATGTAATAGAGGAAAGGCTAATGAAATTTGTGGACTAGGAAAAGCAGAGAGAAATCCCAAATCTTTTAGAAGATTGAAACTCAATGAGATCTTGATAAATCAAATAAGTCATCCTAGCTTCAAAGAAGACCATGATAAAGTACTAAATAATAATAATACAAAAAAAGATCCTTACACAGAAGTTGAGGAAGTTGTCTTCCTCTAAGGAAAGAGATTTTAAAGATTAAGATAAAATAGAAACAAAGTGTCAACAAATGACTCTATAGGGCCACTCGATGAAATGTATTAAAGCAAAATTAATATTGTAAACCTGTTATCATTCAAGTTCATCCTGAAAGTAGGAAAACCATTAGGTTTGAAGTCAGAAGAGGGCTCAAGGGGCGCCTGGGTGGCTCAGTGGGTTAAAGCCTCTGCCTTAGGCTCAGGTCATGATCTCGGGGTCCTGGGATCAAGCCCCGCATCGGGCTCTCTGCTCAGCAGGGAGACTGCTTCCCACCCCCCCCACCTGCCTCTCTGACGACTTGTGATCTCTGCCAAATAAATAAATAAAATCTTAAAATAAAAAAAAAAAGAGGGCTCAAATCTTGGTATCTCCATTTGCTAGCTGTGTGACTCTCAATAAATTATCCTCATTTAGCCTCATTTTCTTCAGCTATTAAAACTGAGATAATGCCATTTGTTTTACAATCTTGTTTTACAAAGATTTTGTAATGGTTAAGTGAGATCATGTAAGTCAGTGGTGCTCAGACAGGGGCGATTTTGTGCCTCAGGGGACATCTGACAGTATCTGGAGACAGTTGCAGTTGCCGTGACTCAGTGGTGCTACTGGCCTCCAGCGGGTGGAGGCCAAGCATGCTGCTCAACATGTTATAGTGCCCAACAAAGAACTGCTCAACCCAAAATACCAATGGTGCTCAGGTTGCGAAACTCTGATATAAAATAAATATGAGTACATTGTAGGTACTATTTCAATTGCTGCTACCTAAATAAGAATATAAAGAACTAACTGAATTTGATGGGAAAGGATACAAGAAGAAAACGATAGGATTAAGTTGAGCAAAACATGCTGAAAGTTATAACCTGGTTATAACCATTTCAAGCCCTTGTGAGACAAATGATAAAATGCTTACTCTGAACATTTTATTTTAAACACTAAAACTAAAAGGTAAAAGTTTCAGGAATTAAAAAGTGATGAGACCATTGAACAATTCCTCTTGCTGGGGTGATGAGAAGCCCTTGGAAAAATTTAACCTATACAAACAAATAAGATGGGATTAAACACATTTCAGGGTATTAAAGCTATTAAGATTATTAGACTGTGAAATATGCTGCCAAGGAAGTGCCAGATCCACCACCTCTTGAGACACTTAAAACTCAACTAACAAAACATTACAAAGTATATTTCTGGGAAAAGGGAACTGGCACAGATGGGGATCAATTCAGGATAATTCAAGAGGTCTTTTTATTTCCCTTCTGATGTTCATGTTTCAGTGGCTACTGTTAAAATTGTAAAAGGCAAAGAAAGCGTCACACTGGAAACAAGATTCCTGGGATCAAGCCATAAAATCAGTTACTTGCTCCATTTGGCAAAGAACATGGAAACGGGCAAAAGTTTATCTATCATGAAAACAAATTAAGGCTATTAAATAAGAAGAGATATCACAATCTATCAAACCAGCTTTAGCACCTACAAAGTAGACTGACATTGAGCAAAGAAAGAAAAAAAAAATCTTCAGACATTAACAAAACAACCTGGAAACTCTTAAATAAAAGGTAATGATAAAATTCAATGTAATTTCTAATTGAATGCCTATCCCTTCCTAGTCACAGTGTCTTTACCTCACAAATGGAGTAAGAGTTCACAAAACTTTGAAAATATTTAAGGACATTTAAAGATATACTTTTGAGAATCACCTAGTAAACTATAAAGTAATAGAGCACAGAATATTACTATGTCTCTGTTGCATACACCGTACTTCACTCTTTAATAGAAAGTCATTTGGCAAGCATCATCTCAACTGATGAAATCAAAACGAAATGTATGTAAATTCACGAGGTAGGCAGAACACAGAAGATGCAGCCAAGTCAGGCTAAGTGACTTGTTGAAGTCCACTTGATGTTTTTACAAGGCAGATCTGAATTGACAAAATTAGATTTTGCCTCTCTGATACCTGGATTATGCCCTTTCTGCTGTTTTGCCCCCCTACCCACTGCCTGTGGCCCTGAAATAAGTACTCCTGAAAGGGCAATGCTTAAGGTTTGTATTATACAGATTTCTAAAGGTTTGTTTCTATAGATTTTATGGTTCTAGCTCATGATTGTGTCCTTACATGCAGCAGTGGGGCATTTAATAAATATGCTGAATTAATGAATCAAGTTTGAGTGTTTATCAAAGAGATTCAATAGACCACTGAATTTTCAATGAAATGGATATATATTTTCTTAAGATCTCCACTACTCAAGGGGCGCCTGGGTGGTTCAGTGGGTTAAGCATCTGCCTTTGGCTCAGGTCATGATCTTAGGGTCCTGGGATTCAGCCCCACATTGGGCTCCCTGTTAGTGCGGAGTCCACTTCTCCCTTGCCCTCTCTCCCCCTTTAAGTAAAAATAAAATCTTAAAGATAAAAGATCTCCATTACTCAAGACAATCTTAGTTGCAGGTTAGTTTAAATCTCTTTGAACGAGCAGCTAGGAATTGTCAATCCCTAATGGTCTAAATTAAGAAGTAGAATATGGGCAAGTGTTTTGAAGTAGAAGAAATTTATAATGATTTGTTCTATTTTCATTACCATTAGCTGAAAGCTGAAATACGTTAAAATAAAATAATTCTTTTTAAAAAAGATTTGAGAGAGAGAGAGAGAGAGAGAGAGAGAGAGTGTGTGTGTGTGTGTGTGTGTGTGTGTATGAGTGGGGGGAGGGGCAGAGGGAGAGAATCCCCAAGCAGACTCCCTGCTGAGTGCAGAGCCCAACCAACCCAGGGCCTAATCCCATGGCCCAAGAGATCAAAACTTGAGCTGAAACCAAGAGTCCGACGCTTAACCAACTGCGCCACATAGGTGATCCAGAAGAAAATATTTCTGAACACAATGGAGAGGACAGGGGAACATTAGTGATTTTCCACTACTGGAAAAGTTGACATGTAAAGAGGCACTAGGTTCACTCCATGTGGTCCAAGAGAGCGGAAGTAGAGCCAAATCATAAAAGACAGAGGAAGTTGATATAAATAAGGGCTGTTCCAAAGTGGGAATGGCTTTTTAAGGAAGAAATAATTCTCATTTTTGAAAGCGTTCAAATGGAGAGGATGGACAATCACTCACTGAGAAAGCTGTGCAAAGTTCCAGACACTGAGCAGAAGTGGGGCTTAAACTAAAAAGTTCCATCTCTCAGATTCTAGTACCATGATGGATAAATGGATGTCAATTTGTCCAATTGCTACCCAGCTCTTCACCATGAAAACTTGTAGCGGTCAACAAGAGGTATACTTAAAACTGCAATGGCTGTGTTATCAATGGGGTCACGCTTTATCAAAACAGTACAGTCAACATGTACTCATGTTTAGCCAGATTTTCCTATTTGGCACACTATTTCTAATTGAAAGGAAGATAGATGGGGTACTGCAATCTAAACAGTGCCAGTAATGGCTTCTAATTATTTTGTTGTAAAAACATAGGCATTCTTTCTCTTTTAATGGCTGTGTTTTCCTGCTGTTTGCAATTGAAACAGCTTCTTTCAGAAACTGTGCAAAATATATCCTAGGTAATCATTTGGGTAGCCCCAAATGAGTAATTTATGTGAAATATGCTAAGTAACGTTACTAAAACTTGATGGTACTGCCCAGTCACAGGAAAAGCTAGTGTGGAATCCATTGCAATCTAACCCTCTCTGCAGGATCATGGGTATAATCTTGTTGGTGGAGAGACTGCTGACTTCCCAAACAGGTTTGCAAATCACCAAATGACCAAAGGAGTGGTTAATTCTATCAGCCAAATCAATATGTCCACACAAAGTGGGAGACACTAAAGAGGGTTAGAAGTGATTTTTTTCCCCCCCAAAAATAGTATGTGTAAGTGTCATCAGTGGATTGTTAAAATGCCCAGTCACAGGTTCCACTCCAAGTAGTCTGATTCAGTAACTCTGGGATGAGGCTCAGAAATCTGTATTTTTAACCATCAATAAGGGGGGGGGGGGGGAGTCCTAAACAAGTGGAAGACTATATTTTGAGAAACAATGCTAATCCTTCTGTGTATGACACCTTAGTCTCTTCCCAGATTAAGAATTAAGAACACAGTTGCTTTCCCTGTGTAAGGGGATTTATTTAGAATTATACTCCTTAGAGTATTTACACTCCTTTATTTAGAATTGTACTCCTTTAACCTTTCCTTTGGAGTTGATCATTATTTTTATATCCATTTGCTAAAGGAAAAAACAGACACTGAGATTTAATCTCCATGTTCTCCAGGGCTCCAAAAGAACATGGAATTACCTCTGGCTAACAACTATGTTTCACTTTTGCATTGCTAAGACTGCAGTGAAGCTCTGTCCAATAGACCTTTCTGGGAACATATTCTTTACTATCCATTGTGGTGACCAACAGTCATGTATAATCCTCAAACATCTGAAACATGCTTAGTATAACAGAAGAACTAAATTTCTAATTATAGTTCAATTTAAATTTATACAGGCACGTGTGGCTCATAGCTACTGTTCTGGGGGCACCAAAGCTCCATATAGGACTTCTGGGAGGTGCAGTTTCTGGGAGTAAATTCTTACAACCGCTTCTAAAACAATGGTAAGAGTAGTGAAGACATTAGGAAGATGCTAGAATAAAGGTAGTGCATCTGGAAAAAAATTTTTTTGCCCCAATACTTGCCGTTTTCCCAGTTTTTTGTTGGGCTAAGCTACCATGCTCTCAACAACCTTATATAATAAAACAGATGCCTTTAGTTTCTAACTAAATTTAGTCTGTTTTCCTGTGTTCTCTTTTTTTTTATAGATGCTGACATATTTGCAATGAATTACCTTTAATATACACTTACTGAAAGCACACATCCTCACAGCTGCAAAAATTAAAATAAAATATATCCCATTACAGTTTCAGTGACATCTTCTTAGCAGTAGATCTTGTAAGTTCCATTTCCCAAGTAATACTGCTTTTGATCACTTTCTCAATTCCTCAAATGAAATATTCATCGGTAATGAAATGTCTTAGTAAGGCAGGTTTAAGGGAGAAGAGGAAAAACAGATGCTGAACCATGATCTAAGAATATGGTAAAAAGGAAAAAATAAAACAGAAATGGAAAAAGGTAGTAGGAGTTTTTAATTGACCTATAAAAATGTTACTGATTTTTATCCCATTTTTTCCTTGAAACACTTGAGCCTTTATTCTCTCCTTGTTTCCCATGCCACATAAAACCACACCATAGCACGTTCTTCAAGTCTAAGTGTTAGCAATCCTGACCAGATCTAAGAATCCCCTGGAGCACTCCACATTCCACTCCCGGAAGTTATGATTTAACTGTTTTGGGGAGAGGCCCTGGCACAGCACATTTTAATCTTTCCATATTTTAGGAATCACATGATTTTAGAATAGAAACGGAATTAGAAACCAAAGAATCAACTCCTCTTATTTTGTAGATGAGGTACATAAGGTCCAGAGAAGAGCAGTGACTGGACCAAGCTCACGTAGTTATTTGTGCTTGCGTTAAGGCCAGAGCCAAGGGTCTGAGCCCTTGTATAATTCTCCTTGATCTGCACAGCACACTGCCTCCACTGGTGTGTTTCCAAGCCATTGATTCAACCTACCTTTACTCTGACATGCTTCCTACTACACCTACTCTTCCCAACGCCCCTGTGACTTTCTCTCTGGCATCTATTTCAAATATTCTTACATTATATGATGGAGTCACACTGATTAGCCAATTGAGGAGACTGTTATTACCTTTGGGCGGGTTGTCTATAGAATAGCACAAATGAGGAGGTGTATATATTTGGTCAGAGCAGTGATTCTCAACCCGTTGTCCATTGGAATCATCTGGGGGATTTTTAAAAATACTAATGCCCGGGTTTCATCTACATTAAGTCCGTATTTTTTTAGATTGGCCCTGGGCATTGGCATTTTTAAGAGGTCCTCAGGAGATTCTAATGTGCAGCCAAATTTGAGAACCTCTGGATCTGAGAAATAATATGTCAAGGAAAGCCTCAGATTATTAAATACTGGATGGTCAAGGGACATAAATAGCTATGCTGATTACATCCCCCTTGTCATTTCCTCGAGCTAATTTAATATGAATCTGCCACATTGGCTTTACCAACTTAGGCAGTTGCCATGGTTACCAGAAATGCAAGGCCATGGTTGGGAATACAGAAAATCAATATTTTCTTCACAGCAAAATGTGAGTTATGCTGAACTTACAGAGCCAGTGACTTTTTTTTCGGTAGCTTTGAGAGGGCTGCTTTACATTTGGTTTTTCTTCTAGAGGTATTGTTGAGACTCAGGGGCCAAGCCTAGGAAATTATTTTTAATTCTCTTTTAAAAGGTGTTTTCTTAAGAAAAAATACTTTAGGGAGTGATATCACCAAGATGGTAACATAGGTTGTTCCTGACTTTTTTTTTCCCCCCCACACAAGGGGGAGAAACTACTCATGGACAAGACACCACTGAGAGAATCCTAGAATATGGGGGTGAAGCTAAACCTCCCCCCTGCACCACAGAGACCAAGACTGTGTTAGAAGGGTAAAATACGTGGCTATATGTCGACTGCATTTCTGCCAACCCAAACCACTGCAGCACCATGCAGAGAGGTCTTCCTTGAGCCTCAGTTTCCTCCAAAGGAAAAAGAGAGCCCGAGGGTGATATCCAGCTTTGCTGGCAGCATTATATGTGGGGGTGAGATACAGTGACTCACATGAGTCACTTTGTGGAAGCCCCTACTCTGGTTTTGCCCCATGGGGACTGCAGAGGAATCTGTAAGTCTCAGCTACTGGGAATCTCATCATGATGGAGAAGCAGGAAGGGGCTAACAACAACCAGATCTGGCTGGAGAAGGGGCAAAGATGAGTAAAAGTGGGAGGGGGAAAAATAAAGTAGACACGATAGTTTGAACTCTTACCAAGTGCATATGGTGTGCTAAATCGCTTATAAGCATTATGTCATTCGAACCTAAAACAACCGTAGAGGTAGGTGTTACTTGTCGCTGCTTAGTTGGGAAGACTCATCCTCAGAGAACTCGACTTGCTCAAAGTTACCTAATTAGAAAGAGCTAAAGCAGATATTCGAGTCCTGGTTTGGCTGATAGCTGATACTGTGCTTTACATCACTTCAGGATCCTTCCTTTTGGATTGAGTTGTTTGCTGCTGAGTTGGGGGTCCCAATTAATTATTACTGTGGGACTTATGTGTATTAAATGTGCTTTGCTCAGAATATTCAAGAAGTACATGGTAGATGTCATTAATTGTCCTGGTTCTCCATTGTCTGCTTCGTATAATCATGCCCCTTAAAGCACTGAATTTTATTTCCTCACCCTTTGATTTGGGATTTGGTGGTATGACTTGCTTTGGCCAGTAGAATGAGGGGGAAGTGATGGTGTGCCAGTCCCAATCCTAGGCCTTAAAAGCCCTTTCGTGCCTCTGCCATTGTCATAAAGAAGCTATACCCTGGCTTGTTCAGGAGTCCAAAGAAGAGGATGAGAAACATTCGGAGCCAATTTACAGACCTACAGTGTGAAGCAGAGCTACCCTAGACACTATATCCTTAATCAGTCAAAATCCAGCTGACCTGTTGACTTTCAGACACATAAGATTGCCCAGCTGAGTTCAACAACCACCCTGCCCGATAACATGTATGTGATTTGTGAGTGAACCCAGCTGGGGTCAGTAGAATTGGAGATCAAAACTTTATCAAATATTAATTGTGTATATACCACTGAGACGTTGTGATTGGTTTTTATATCCAATAGCTCATACTATAGGTAAGTCAGAAAAGCCAAAGAGACCTTTAGAGTCCTAAGGTTGGTCTGTGGTTACAGAAGTGTGATTCTGAAATATCCTATGGCCTGAAGGTGCAGAAATCACCAATGGGCTTTCTCTTCTTTGTAAAGTTATCCCATATTGATGAGTCTCTGCTCCCACTGACTACCATTCTGAGCAACCATTCATAACTTTTAGGGACTAGAGAAAGAACAGTGGTAATTCACCAGGGTGGGTAGGTGGGAAAGAAAGGTGAGGTGGAAAAGAGCAATAGAGGAAGAGAGTTTTTATAATAAAAATGCCTGCCCTATCAGAACTGATGATGGGGAAGTGCTATGCATATTTTGTAAGATAAAATCACCCAACATACTTTGGTACTTCTGCTACAAGTTTTGAATTGAGAAAGACTTTCAGAGCAGTTTTAAACTTTTTCGTCCATCGCCCTTCTTTATTACTTGTTCCCACTTTCTGCAGGAAAAACAATTCCATAAGCACCAAGAACCATAGGGAAACCAAATAAACAATTTGTCATAGACCTGTTGCTGACGACAGGTAAGTCACTTATTATTAACTTTGCAGAAAAACACCTAGCTTTTTGAAAATGATTTTTGAATCCCTGTACATTTGTGAAGTTTAGGAATCCAGCTGCTCAAAAAATGAGGGAGTGACTAATTCATATTTAAACTTCAATAAATACACATCTTACCACCTAGTTATTGGAAAATTATACATCAAAAATGTTGTTGATGCAAATATGTACCCCTTCCCACTGTAAGGTGAAAAAACAACCATTTCCAAGCTAAATTAATAATGATGAAACTAAATTGACAGTATTTGTAATTAAAATGCAAGGATTGGAATAATTGAAAGCCACAATCAAATGAAGACAACACTGATGATAAACTCACTGATTACAAATTACCCTTTCTGGAATTTAGTGGCATTCCAACTGCATAAATACTTAGCATCATGTGCAGCAGTCATATTTACTAGTAATATACAAATGAAAACCTAGTAATATGCTAGAAAAATAAAGTTGGGTCTAAATTATTTTGTTGTATGAAAGCAAGGATGCTTTCAAAAGTTCCGGGTTAGTATTAAAGAGAGCCAACATAAATGGGCTCCCAGTGGTCAAACTGTGTAACTGGAACATGAAAATAATTATATTCAGTAGTACTTATAAGCATAAGATATATAATCAACAGAGAAATTAACATTAATAAGTATGATTGTAAGACTTTCTGCTGTAATGCACTGGTCATCTACTTGGAATACATAAACTTCAAGATTCACCAGAAAGGATATCACTTCAATTGCACTGGATGGGGCCAAATCAAGTTCTTCCAACCACTGACCCAAAGACAAAGATTCATACTCACCAGTCCTAAATCTTTATTTCTCCTGTGAGATGCCTGTTACATGCACGAAGACCTCCTTGCTCTTAGTTTCATGTATCAAGTTTCAGCCATAAATTTGTATTTATTGCTACTATTTTCTACTAACCCCAAATTAATCCTTTATAATGCCCACCTTGTAGATAAAAATTAGTAAGATCATAACATAGAATTTTCCTTGCCTTCTGAGAACAACCACAAGAAAACCATGCTTGAACCCACCACCAAAATTACCACACGAAAGACAATATCCTTTAACAAGTCCCTTCTGATACCCTTTTACTGGGATGCCTCACATGGTTTTAGTCTTCTGTCAGTACATCCTCATGATGTACTGTCTTCCTTGTTACAGTGAGCCAATGAGCCCACCTTTGTTCAGCTACAGGTGTTGTCTTAATAGTCTTTGACTGGAAGGTACTGACATCAAAAATAAGATTTGACCTAGATCACCTCAAAAAAATATTAAAAGTTACAGCTTTAAAGCACAGATTACAAGTTAACTATGTTCCACTGAAAGAGAGATGAAATAATAACCACCAAAGTAATTAAACCTAAAAAGATCACCCTGATAGTTACAACTGACTATGTTCATCTTCCCAGATTTGCTAATATAATTATCTTTCAGAGTCTAAGGTAAAATGATTTTTCCATTCCAGATTGTAAGTAAATGTCAAAGAAAGACTAATGTCAAAATGATATAACTTTTTCTACTTAGTATTCATTATCTAAATGACTCTAAATATTGGGTTTGTGCCCTTACTAATCGGAGTTCTAAAAGTGAAAGTTCTTTAATTTAAAAAAATTCATGCATGTATTTCAAATAGTTCAGAAGATATCTGTAGTTTAATACCTACAGATAAAACATAGAGTCAAATTAAAAAAAAAGATGGTACTTCAAAGGAACAACAGGGGCATGTCAAAATGTTCCTTTTGGGGAAAAAAAAATTAAAATGAAAAGAAGCCTCTCTTTAATAAGAGAATCAGCTTTAATTAGAGAAATAAAAACAAAACTAATCTTTGTGACCTAAAATACAGAACTTCTGTTATTCAGATGGATCTGCAAATAATCATGTTAGGAAAGTTGTATTTATAACCTGGTGAACTAAAAAAAAAAAAAGCTTTGAATAGGTAACTATCAGGATAAAGCAAATGTCTCATGTAAGATTAGAATGTACTCTGATATCTGTCCTAACTGACAAACTTCTTTGTTGAGCTTTCCTTCTCTTGTTTCTAAAGAAATTCCCTTGTCAAATTGTTTTACAGTAAGTCTATCTTATCCATCTGACCTCAAGGATGCAGCAGAGTGTGGACTTCACAGTAGGCAAAAAAATTTAAATAGTTTACATTTTAACCACAATTTTAAAAAGAATGAACACAAATCTTCCTCAGACTTTTCTGAAATATTGAGAAAGGAACACCTGTAAACTCATACTCTGAAGCCAATACCATCTTAATACCAAAGCCAGAGAAGAATATTTTAAGAAAACTGTAGGCCATCTATGAAAAACCCACAGCAGATATCATTCTCAATGGGGAAAAACTGAGAGCTTTCCCCCTAAGGTCAGGAACACAACAGGGATGCCACTATCACCACTGCTGTTCAACATACCACTAGAAGTCCTAGCCTCAGCAATCAGACAAGAAAAAGAAATAAAAGACATCCGAATCAGCAAAGAAGAAGTCAAATTCTCACTCTCTGCAGATGACATGATATTCTATGTGGAAAAACCCAAAAGACTCCACCCCAAAATTGCTAGAACTCATACAGGAATTCAACAATGAGTCAGGATATAAAATCAATGCACAGGAATCAGTTGCATTTCTATACACCAACAATGAGAAAGAAGAGAGAAATTAAGGAGTGGATCCCATTTATGATTGCGCCCAAAACCATAAGATACCTAGGAATAAATCTAACCGAAGAGGCAAAGGATCTGTACTCAGAAAACTATAGAATACTCATGAAAGAAATTGAGCAAGAATAAAGAAATGGAAAAACATTCCATACTTATGGATTGGAAGAACAAATATTGTTAAAAAGTCTATGCTACCTAGAGCAATTTACACATTCAACACAAACCCTATCTGAATACCATCAACTTTTTTCACAGAACTGGAACAAATAATCCTAAAATTTGCATGGAACCAGAAAAGACCCTGAATAACCAAAAGAAAGTTGAAAAAGAAAACCAAAGCAGGGGGCATCACAATGCCTGACTTCAAGCTGTATTACAAAGCTGTAATCATCAAGATAGTATGGTACTGGCACAAAAACAGACACATAGATCAATGGAACAGAATAGAGAGCCCAAAAGTGGGCCCTCAACTCTATGGTCAACTAATCTTCGACCAAGCAGACAAGAATATCCAATAGAAAAAAGCCAGTTTCTTCAACAAATGGTGGTGGGAATATTGGACAGCCACATGCAGAAGAATGAAACTGCATCATTTCCTTACATCATACACAAAAATAGACTCAAATGGATTAAAGAACTTAATATGAGAAAGGAATCCATCAAAATCCTTGAGGAGAACGTAGGCAGCAACCACTTCAATCTTGGCTGCAGCAACTTCTTTTAAGACACGGGAAGGGAAGCAAGGGACGGCAAGGGCAAAAATGAACTACTGGGACTTCATCAAGATAAAAAGATTTTGCACAGCAAAGGAAACAGTCAAAAAAACCAAAAGACAACCGACAGAATGGGAGAAGATATTTTCAAATGATTTATCAGATAAAGGGCTGGTATCCAAGATCTATCAAGTATCAAGCTCAACACCCAAAAAACAATCCAATCAAGAAATGGGCAGAAGACGAATAGACATTTCTCCAAAGAAGACCTCCAAATGGCCAACGGATACATGAAAAAGTACTCAACGTCACTCAGCATCAGGGAAATACAAATCAAAACCACAATGAGATACCACCTCACACCAGTCAGAATGGCTAAAATTAACCAGTCAGGAAATGATAGATGTTGGCGAGGATGCCGAGAAAGGGGAACCCTCCTATGCTGTTGGTGGAAATGCAAGCTGGTGTAGCCGCTCTGGAAAACAGTATGGAGGTTCCTCAAAAAGTTGAAAATAGAGTTACCCTATGACCCAGCAATTGCACTATTGGGTATTTAGCCCAAAGATACAAATGTAGTGATCTGAATACTGGGGCACCTGCACCCCAGTGTTTATAGCAGGAATGTCCACAGTAGCCAAACTATGGAAAGAGCCCAAATGTCCATTGACAGAGGAGTGGATAAAGAAGATGTGGTATATATACACAATGGAATATTATGCAGCCATAAAAAATGAAATCTTGCCATTTGCAACAATGTGGATGGAACTAGAGGGTATTATGCTAAGTGAAATAAGTCAGAGAAAGACAATTATCATATGATCTCACTGATATGTGGAATTTAAGAAATAAAACAGAGGATCATAGGGGAAGAGAAGAAGAAATGAAACAAGATGAAACCAGAGAGGGAGACAAATCAGAAGAGACTATCTTAGGAAACAAACTCAGGGTTGCTGGAGGGGAGGGTGGTGAGAGAGATGGGGTGGCTGGGTGATAGACTTAGGGAGGGTATGCGTTGTGGTGAGTGCTGTGAATTGTTTAAGACTGATGAATCACAGACCTGTACCCCTGAAACAAATAATACGTTATATGTTAAAAAATAAATAAAACTGTACGCCAATATCCCTGATGAATATAGATGCAAAACTCCTCAATAAAATATTAGCAAACCAAATTCAAAAACACTTTAAAAGAATTATACACCATGAGCAAGTATGATTTATCCCTGAGATGCAAGGATAGTTCACCATAATGCAAATCAATAAATGTAATATATCACATCAATAAAATGAAAGATAAAAATAACACGATCATCTCAATGAACATAAAAAAGTATTGGACAAATTGCAACATCCTCACATGATAAAAGCCCCGAACAGACTGGATATAGGAGGGACATACTTCAATATAATAAAAGCCATATACAACAAACCCACAGCTAACATCACACTTAATAGAGAAACACTGAAAGCTTCTCCTCTAACACCAGGAAGCCCATTTTCACTACTCCTATTCAATTTAATACTGGAATTCTTAGCTGGAGAAATTAGGCAAGACAAAGAAACAAAAGGCATCCAATTCAGAAAGGAAGAAATAAAATTGTTGCTATTTGCTGATGTGATTTTACATAAAGAAAATCCCAAAGTCAACCAATAACATTTGTAACTAATCAATAATTTTAGTAAAGCTGCAAGATTCAAAATCAATATAAAGAAATCAGTTACTTTTTTTTTTTTGAGAGAGAGAGAGAGAGTGCGCACGAGCAGATGCAGGTGGGGGTAGGGGCAGAGGGAGAGAGAGAGAGAATCTTAAGCACTCCATGCTGGGCATAGAGCCTGACCTGGGGCTTGATCTCACAACCCTGATATCATGACCTAAGACGAAGTCAAGAGTTGGACGCTTAAGTGACTGAGCCACCCAGGCACCTCCAGAAATCAGTTTCATTTCTATGCAGCCACCACAAACTATCTGAAAGAGAAATTGAGAAAACAGTCCCATTTACAATTGCACCAAAAGGCCAAAATAGCTAGGAGTAAATGTAACCAAGGAGGTGAAAGACCTATACACTGAAAACTGTAAGACTTTGATGAAAGAAGCTAAAGAGACAAATATATGAAAAGATATTCCATGATCATGGATTGAAAGAACACTGTTGAAATGTCCATACTACCTAAAGCAATCTATAGATTCAGTGCAATGCTGATCAAAATTCCAAAGGTATTTTTCACAGAAATGGAACAATCCTAAAATTTGCGTTGAACCACAAAAGACCCCAGAAAGCCAAAGCAATCTTGAGAAAGAAGAACAAAGCCAGAGGCATCATGTTCCCAGATTTCAAACTATATCACAAATCTGAAGTAATCAAAACAGTATGGTATTGACATAAAAACAGACACATAGATCAATGGGACAGAATCGAGACCTGAGAAATAAACCTAAGCATAACTGGTCAATTAATATTTGACAAGGAAGTCAAGAATACTCAATGGAGAAAAGACAGTCTCTTCAATAAATGGTGTCAGCAAAATTCGATATTCACATGTCGAAGAATGAAACTAGATCCTTATCTTACACAACTTACAAAAATAAACTTAACATGGATTAAAAACTTAAATCGAAGAGCCGAAACCATAAGTCCAAAAAGAAAACATAGGAAAAAAGACATGGGTCTTGGCAATGTTTCTGTGGATATGACACCTAAAGCACAAGCACCAAAATAAAAAATAAACCAGTAAGACTACATCAAACTAAAAAAGCTTCTGCAGAATGAAAGAAACAATCAACAAGGTGAAAAGCAAACCTGTGGAATGGGAAAGATATTTGAAAACCGTCTATCTGATAAGGGACTAATATCAAAAATATATAGAGAACTCCTACAACTCAATAGCAAAAAAAAAAAAATTGCAATTAAAAATGGGCTAACAATGTGAATAGACATTTTCCAAACACATACAAATGGCCAAAAGGTACACGAAAAGATGCTCAATATTACTTGTCATCAGGGAAATGCAAATCAGAACCACAATGAGATATGGTCATAATCATTTGAAATGAGCATTATCAAAAAGACGTAACAAATGTTAATGAGGATATGGAGAAAGGGAACCCTTGTGCACTCTTGGTGAGAATGTAAATTGGTTATAGTCCTATGAAAAATGGTATGGAGGATCCTCAAAAAACTGAAAAATAGAACTACCATATGATCCAGCAATTCCACTTCTGGGAATATATCCAAAGGAAATGAAAACACTCACTCAAAAAGATATTTGCAGCTCCAAATTCATAGCAGCATTATATACTGTAGCCAAGACATGGAAACAACCTAAGTGTCTGTCTATGGATGAATGGATAAAGAATTTGTGGTTTATTACATAATGGAATATTATCAGCCACAAAAAAAAAATGAGTAAATCCTGCCATTTACAACAATATTTAGACGAACATTGAGGGCTTTATACTAAGTGAAATAAGTCAAAAGACAAATACTGTATGATCTTACTTAAGTGAAATAGAAAATGAAAACCCAAAACCCAACAACCCTCACCTTAAAACCTCATAGATACAGAAAATTGATTGGCAGTTGCCAGAAGCGGGGTGGGAGGTAGGCAAAATGGGGAAAGGGAGTCAAAAGGTACAAACTTCCAGTTATAAAATAAGAAGTCATGAGGACCACAGTTAATATTACCATACTATGTATTTGAAACCTGTTAAGAGCAGATCTTAAAAGTCCTCATCACGAGAAAAAAAGGTTTTTTTTAACTATACATGGTGACAGATCTTAACTAGACTTATTGTGATGATCATTGTACACTATATACAAATAGCAAATCATTCCATTATACGCCCACAACCAGCACAATGTTATATATGCCAATTTTGCCTCAATACAAATATTTGAATTCTTTATTTTTGAAAGCTTTTAAAAATTTAGCCTGTGTAAAGCTGTAATTACCTAAGTATTGTTCTACTTGTCTTTCACAAGTGTTACTATAGAGGACTTTTACTCTTATTTTGTTGTGCATATTTACAATTTTTTTCATCCTGGTTTTAATCAGATATGACTTAAGAATGCTTATTTTCATTTCCAAATATGTGAGTCTTTTCTGTGATTACCTTTTTATCGTCAATTTAAATACAGGTGACTTACGTCAAAGAATTTTTGTTTTATGTAATTTTGGAGGGAAATTTCTTAAGAACCCTTCGGCTTCAAATATTCTGTGTGTTTTGGAAATAATTTGTAGTAAATTTTGAAACTCGATCATAAAGTATACATCTACAGTCCATACAGGATTCTAGATACATATTTTAAATCATGTTTTAAATTTGTATTGAAGTATTTGTGTTTATTCACTTTATTACTTTCGGTTGTTAGTTTCTGATACTTCCATTAAGTAATCTCATATGATTATAGATTTATTTTGCTTCATATTAAGAATTTGTGTCTTTAGTCGGGTGGGGGCAGGAGGCTATTAGCTCAATGCCATGGTACTGAAACTGCACTAGATTATTTATTCTTTCAGGAGATACAGAAATAAGAACCTCATCAATCCCACAGAAACTATGAATTCCATTAAGTAGAAAGAGGGAGCTTAGCATTTGATCCTGGACCCTGATTGTTACAGTTGAAAAGGACCTTACAAATGATTACTTTTCCAGTTTCATGCTAATTGCTCTGGGTTAAATTATTGCCCCTTCAAATGAATAAGGGATTCAAACCTTGGCTGTCTGACTTATTTTGAGCATATTGAGAGGAAGATAGATTTTCCTTAAGAATTCAAAAACTACTATTTTTATTAATTTAAAAGAACTGTAAAGAAACTTTCAAATAAAAATACTTTTTATAACCCAGTAATAGAAACCAGAGAGGGAAAGAGAATAAAATAAGCTTATTTCAGAGGTTTAGTTAAGATAGTTGTGAGAGGGAGAGAGCACAAGAAGCAAGAAAGAGTGTGCCTTATGGTCAAAGTAAAATTCCAACTCATATAAACCAGCCTCCTAGAGCTCTCTCTACTATACTGCAGCAAGAGAATTAATCTTCTGAATGACCCTACTGAAAATCCTAAATGATTTATGATTCAATGGTATTTCCTATGTTCAACTTACTAAGGTGAGGAAATAAAATATTTCGTTTTATTCCCAAAGACACTTCAACAATAATAAAGAGGGATTAGATTTAAATTTTAATTAGTAGGAGAGTTTAACTAAACCCTCCATTCTTGAGGTACTTTGAGATTTTACCTCAGTAAATAAAATTCAGACTGCATTTTTACTGAGTAAGAAATTTCTCCTATAGTTTAAGTCAAAGCTTTGAATAAATGCTATATAGTTTGTTTTTAATTTTTTTCAGACACGTCTAATAAGTAAGCCATGAAAACTGCTTTCACTTCATCTTTTTAACAAGTTATTTTGCCCAAGACAATCCCTGTATTTGGTGTTCTGCTGAAATACAAATATACATATAAACGCACACATAATTTTTATTTCTACATATATCCAATACTCTTGAACCATACCAAGTCAAAATCTAAAAGATTTGGTTGAAGAGTACCTAGCTTCAGCATTTGTATGTCATTCAAAACAGTATTTTGCAAAAGAAGTTTTTGCCTCTGAAGGGAAGAATAAAAGAAATAATGACAGAAGAAACAAAATACTTTGTAGACAGACTTGAAAAATCAAAAAGTATCCTTTATCATTTACCTTCAAAAAGTGTTTTTTAAGTGTTTCCTTTCTAGAGGTACAGATGGTCTTTGCCATTTAGCATCCTCATTCCTGTTAGAAGAAACCAATTAATATCATATCCCTATACTTCTAATCAAGGCTGCCCTATTAGTGCTCTGTTGAATGAACTGTTGCTGATTAACTGAAAATTAGTCAGCGAAGCTAACGATTTTCTCTCCATACCCTGTGGGCCCATAAAATGCTCGTCTGAATTAAGGACAGTTAATTATGCTGTATGATTTGCCAGGAGACTGAACTCACTGAGTCAGTGTGAGAAACCCAGTTTGGGAGGTGGTTGATTTGATGCAGGCTGGCAGATCTCCCTTTCAAGGTTTGCTCTTTTCCTCTTAGCTCATGTCTCTTCCAGGCATTTCCAGAAGATGGTGTCTGGCAGCTCTCTCACTTAGCTTACAAGAAAATCTCCCCAGTGCATCACACGGGAAAGAGCAAAATAGGAGTCTTCTGTCACTGTTAAATGTACTCTCTGGTAAGCCGCACAATTTCTGGGGGTTGACAAAGATTATAATTTTAATAAGCTTTTAAGCTGCTGAAATGCGCTGTCATCAACATAGAGGTGACATAGATGAGCAGATGCCACCCAGGTTATGCTGCGTCTGTGACAGGACGATGAACACATGAGCAGAAGACGGCCTCCTAGATTGCTGGACCTTGAGCTCCCAACAGCAGACAAAGAAGGTCAGGACAAGGTTTTGAGTCAGAGCACTAAGAAGAAACCCCAATTTACTAAGACAGAGCAGTGGATATACAGTGAAATGTCAAAGAGAGAAGATGCAAGCATTCTGACTGAGATAGTGGAATTCACGTTGTCTCCTTCTTGAGACCTCAAACTACAGTTTTATACATGGTAGCGTTTTGTAGCCATGTCATTTTGCTACTTCGGTTAATAATCCCATTTTATAGAATTTAAGATGGAGTTGCCTTTTAACCTAAGGTGTGAGGACTGGTGTTCATAAAATATTTCTCTTTTCTACCTATTCATTGTTTTTCAAAATAAATGCTGCCGAGCACTTTCTCACATGACTCATGTGCATGGTTAAACAAGACGGAATTATAATTCATAAACATCTAAAACCAAGAGTGTTTTGTTAAAGGAACCTTGGTAGTCTTTCATTACTACTTACTGAACCTGCCGTTCCTAGACCCGAATGATCCTAGGGCCCCATGGAAGTTTTCTTCTCCCTTTAGTTTATAGTTTAGTTCAGCATCATGTGCTAAAGAGACTGTCTACTTACAGATGTAGGATGTAACATCAGAACGTGTTTTGAGCTGAGGAATTAATATTAAATGAGAGTTCCCCAGTTAAAAACCACAACAACAACAAAAAAATCATTCCTTTAAAAAAAAAAATCAACCAACAAATGTTCGAGCTTTCTTTTCCCTTTTTAAAAGATTTCTTCAAGTGAGGAACATGGAAGCTGAGAATTGTTTGCAGGTGTGAATAAACCAGAAATTAGGTGAACCAAAGAAATAACTTGAACCTCTTCAACATAATGTCTTTAATGATATGCCGAGCTAATTGAGATTGTGTAATGAACAAGAGGCACTCAGGATTAAAAAAAAGAGCAGAGGAATTTGCTGAAATATTTGCTTCAGACTTTGCCAAAGTAGATTTTGCGAGGCAGGAATGAATGGTTGAATTAACCAGGATTTCAGTCAACCTAGCTTGGTTCAAGCCCTCTCTTCACCACCAATGATCTGTGCACTTTCACTGTATCACAGATCTTCTCTGTGTCAGATGAAAGCATTGGCCAAAACCTGTGGGATCTGGTGTGGCTGAATCTGCTTACCAATAAAGCTGAGTGGCAAAAACCCTTAGGCATCACTACTATCTAATTTACCCTCTTGCCCCCAGTATTCCAAGTTACAATTTTATACCCCATCCTCGTTCCTAGTTAACGAATTTCAGCATAGGTATTAAATGATCAAGTATTGTCTGTACCTCCAAAACTTTTTTTTTTTTTTTTTTTTAGATATTATCTATTTATTTGAGAGACAGAGATAGTAAGAGAGAGGAGTGGGGAGAGGCAGAGGGAGAAGCAGAGTCTCCGCTGAGCAGGGAGCCTGACATGGGGCTCCATTCCAGGACCCTGGGATCATGACAGGAGCCGAAGGCAGATGCTTAATGACTGAGCCACCCAGGCGCCCCATCACAGTTTGAGTTTTTAAAGTCAGAATCTATAGCTGAAAATTCCTTTTTAAAGAAGGTTTTCACATTGTATCATCTTTCAACAGCCTTGGCAAAGACATCAGGATAGGTATTATCTACATTTTACAGATTAAAAAAAAAAAAATCAGGGGATGAGAGATACTATAATTTGTCCAAATTCTGAGGGCTGTTGGTAACTGGAAGAACTCAGCCTTGGAATCCAACCTTGTGCACCTTCCACTCTTCCAACTTGACTGAACTTACCCATTCAGTCTTGACAGAGGATAGCCAGAATTCTCTTTCCTAATCTCTGCCCTGTCTCTAAATGTATTTTACCTTTGACCTGAAGTGGATGGTATATACTTCAATCTCCTTACGGTCTTGCTTGTAATCATTTCACATGCTGCAGACAAAGCTAGTATTAGGATATTTACTTTATTTGATTTTGAGATTGCAAGTCCTCTGAG
Organism: Potos flavus; assembly: GCA_028534135.1. Taxonomy (NCBI): domain Eukaryota; kingdom Metazoa; phylum Chordata; class Mammalia; order Carnivora; family Procyonidae; genus Potos; species Potos flavus. Next base: position 87,575,741 of record CM052901.1, on the reverse strand, counting down.
AAGGAGGGCTATTTTAATGTGTTGTGCTCTACAAAATCGTGTGAAAACAAATCAAAGAATCCTTTTGTTACTGGCCTAGGAAGATGCCAGAGATGATTTAAGGGATGGCTCAGAGATCAGCAAGCTATGGTCCATTGGCCGCATATGCTTGTTGAGAACACAGACACACTCATTCCTTTGTGTATTGTCTATGTCTGCTTGTCTATGATAATGGAAGAGTGGGGCAGTTCTAACAGAGACTGTATGGCCCATGAAGATTAAAATATTTACTACCTGGCCTTTTGAAGAAAAAAACTGGCCAACTCCAGGCCCAAAGTCAATCCCTGAAAAACAACCAGGGAAGAAGCAAAATAGACTGGGTTATCCTCTGCTTCTTTCTAGGAATTTGATACCTCAAGAGCTGCTGTTCTTTCCAGAGAAAGACTACATTTTGGTACTTAAGATAAGGGAGTAGAAGGTAAAGAGAGAGAACTGCAAGAGAATTTGATGAAATTACACAGAGCACTTTAGAAAGTATTTAGGAGAGTTATTCTTCAATCAAGGGAATGAGAGGGAGAATGGCATGAGGTCGAGGTACGACCTGGGGTGAGACATCTAAAAGTGTTTGTCATACGCTGATTGGTATCCATCAGAATACACAGTGAATTTGCTAATGCCAATCAAAACCTACACTTAAGCTTAAAAATCATGTAAATTATTTGAGTTTACTTAGCTTTGCTTTTAGCAAGGAAAAAACTAGCAACTTTACTACATGAGTAAATTCTGAATCTTGGGACACAGATTCAGCTTAGGAAGAAGCTACTCTATGATCAGATGTTAGTACGAACTGTTGTGCATCAGCTATTATAAAAACAAACTTTTAATATCCCATATTTTGAAATTTATGGAGGTGACTTTTCTTTTCTTTGGAGATGATGAATGTGTGCCGACTGGCACTGCTATTTAATTATAGATGGCTAGCTGTGAGGGGCGCGGAAATAATCTCAGCCATGTAAACCTCAAGGCAATCCCCGGTGTGACCAAAAAGGTGTGCGTTTTATTTATATAGCTGCTTTACCTACTCACCCAGATTTCCAGCACACTCAGAAATTCCCAAGTGAAGTGTCTACAATTATTTCGTAAAGGGCTTGAAATAATACTCCCTTCCTTCTCCTTCCTGCTCCCAGGAAATTTTTGTTTAAAGCTGCATTTGGGCAATAGTGCATGGGGAGCATATCATGGTAAAGAGAACAGACTGTAGACTCGGGAACACTTGGAAGGAGAACTGCAAATGGCTCATCGTGTCCGGAATGCACAGTGCACGCCGAGTGTGAACAGTGGCTCGTCTACAGAGGCGGGTAGGAGCCAGAGAATAAGAGGTATGGTGTTGCATGCTAAGGAGTAGGGACGGTTGTCAAGGTGATATGGAACCCTTCAAGGGTTTTAAGATAGGAATGTAACATGATCAAATTTACACTGTTGCAAAATACCATGGCAGTGGGGTAGACAGTGGACTGGAATGGAGAGAAAGAGGGTACACAGAGATCTGAAGGGCTGGGAGTAGGAAGTGAGCTTTTTGAGGAATGATGAGGTTGAAAGCTCAGAAGATGTCTGGGAGGGTAGGGGACTAAACTCTTGAGGAGCTTTTTTTTTCTTTTAAGATTTTATTTATTTACTTGACAGAGAGACATGGCGAAAGAGGGAACACAAGCAAGGGAAGCAGGAGAGGGAGAAGCAGGATTCCTGCTGAGTAGGGAGCCCGAGATGGGGCTCGATCCCAGGACCCTGGGATCATGACCTGAGCCGAAGGCAGACACTTAACGACTGAGCCACCCAGGCACCCCTTGAGGAGCTATTTGCATGGCTTCACTGAGAGAAGTTAATTTTAACAGACACAAGGGTGAGGGAAGGGTTAATATAGGAGCTAAGCTAATTATAATAAGGAAATAGAGGAGGAGAACAATGATTCACACCTATCTGACTTACTACTGTGTGCCCAGAATCTAGGCCTGCTGAGCAGAGTGTTCCTGTGACTTGAGTTAGACAATAGAAGATAAAAAATAAAATAGAAGTTAGACAAAAAAAAAGAAAAATTTGGGTGATAATGACAGCTGACGGCAAGGGAGAGGACACATCTGTAAAGATGATACATATGGTCATGAATACAGTTGCCAAGTACTAGCAAGAAAAACTGAGACAGCACTGTCTCCAAGGGCAGGAGTCTATTTCTGGATAACTTGGCCTATATGGAGCTTTCTTGTGGGAAAAGATAATCTGCCCAGGCTCCCCAGAACTAAGACCCTCAGACTAAGGTTTTAGCACACATTTAGGAGGTGATGACCAGTAGGAGAGGAGAGGTGAGGAAAAAGGCAAAAGCAGCTAACACGGGCTGTGTTAATGCTGTGGGCGTCCGTGAGCTCGGTCCTACTGAAGACCTCTAGGAGACAGTGTAGAGCGCGCCTCAGCCTTGTTCCACCTGAGGGGCGAAGAAGGTGTCTATTCATCAATTCTAGTTTGTCACTGGTTTGGGAGTTAACCAATGACAACTCCCTGGCCCTTCTAACCAGCCCTGTGCTTAAGCTAAGCAGACTTCCACGGGCAGGAGAGTCTCTGAGCGCAGGAACTGTGAATGCCAGAGCGCTATGAGCAGGGTTGTGACAGAGCCCGTCGCATATATACGCACCCCACCGTGAGCAGTAAACCCACTGTCCCTGTGCTCGAAGTTTTAGCAGGTAGAATCTTTCTTAAAATCACACAAGTTACTTATTTCAATGAAGAAGATTTGTGCCTTTTGGAACCTATCCCAGTATATAGATATCCTGGGATTTAAAAGTCTCCAACCTCAAGGCTGTCTCCAGTGTACACGGAGGATTTATAACATTAATAAATGGTGATCCATGGTGATGTAATCTTTTGAGCAAAGGATGAAAGTGCAGACAGAGGTATGAAAACTAAGATGGAACCATTAAAACGGACTCAGATCCAGTTGGAAGATGAACACATCCTCTGCTCCAAAGCATTACCACTTCCCAATATGAAACTACTAAGATCTGTGATTTTTGTATAATGGAAGTATTTAATTGTTGATTTTGAAAAAAGGAAGACAAAGAGACTAACGCATAAAATGCATAAAACACAGTAAGGGAGAATCCTGACTCTGTTACTCTGGAGCTGGGTTTAAGAAGTTAAACAGAAATCGGACTTCAAAGAACAAAGTCATGAAGAGTCATGTTCAAAACCGAAGGAGTGCATTCATTGTTGAATAACCTGGAAGTGGGGAATAGAGCTCAAAGGTCCATTTCTGATAACGCATGTACGACGTTTTCTAGATTTAGCATTTTACTTTCTTGACACCCCCCCACCCCCACCAGTTCCCTTTTCAAAGGCAAAGATACTAGAAATGGGTTACTAAAGAAGTCATCCTCTTTCTCTTCTGGTCTGAGGCACTTCGGGAGCCATGGGCTTTGGTGCAGACATGGTCAAGCCCAAGAACCACACCACACACACAGTCATGAAAACAGCACAGAAACGGCATCAAGGAACCCTGGTCACAGAGACTGGAAGCTCTCAAGCGGGTAGATGTCACATTCCTGAGGAACACACGCTTAGCTAAGAAACACAACAAGGGAGTGAAGAAGACGCAGGCCAACGACGGCATGGCCATGAGTGCACGTGCCAAGGCTATCAATGACCTTGTCAAGCCTCAGGAGGTCAAGCCCAAGATCCCAAAGGGTGGCGGCTGCAAGCCCAGTTGACTTGCTTACATTACTCACCTCAAGCTCAGGAAACGTGCTCATTCCGGCTTTGCCAAGGGTCTCAAGTTCTGCTGACCAAAGGGTAAGGCCAAGGCTTAAACCAAGACCCAGGCTGCAGCTGCGACTCTGGTTCCAGCTCTTGCTGCTGCTCAGGGTCCCAGAGATGCCCCTCCACTGGAGCTGACATGAAGGTGGAAGGACTGGTGTGACCACTAGGCTTCCGTCCATGTGGGGCTGGCGTTCTCCTATGCTATTTGTACAAATAGCCCTGTGGCAGGATCTGTCCACAAAAAAAAAAAAAGAGTCACTCAGACTGGGATTTGGTATCTTGAAGGTCTGGCTCTATTGTTCACTGGCTATGTAGCCTTGGATAAAGTACCTTACCTCAGTTTTCTCATTTGAAAAAAGATCAGAGTACTAGTACCTACCTCAGAGGGAGGTTGTGAGGACTGATAAATGGGCATACGTAAATCACTTAGAGCGGCTGACGCATAGTAAGAACTACATACGTATTTGTGACTATTACTATTAAGCGGATAGAGCTCTCTTCTGGGCAAAGAACAAACTGTCAGAGCTTACGGGATGTGACTGCCATAAGTCACACAAGAAGTGTACCAGAGTATTGTTTTTAATGATTCTTAACAGTCGAAAGAACTGACATAGAAAAAAGATTCTTTGGCATTCCAGAGGCAAAATAAGAATGGCGGTGGAAGTTACAGTTCTGACACCAGGAAGAAGTTTCGGCCATGAGAGCTATAAAACAATGAAATGTTTGGAAGTCATGCGTTCACTGACACAGGAGGGAGAAGAGACCGTGGTGCTTCTCAGTGAGGCTGCAGAAGGAGTCTGTGCGTCAGAGAAAAGGCTGACATAAATGACCTGGCTGGTTTTTCTAATTTTGAAAGTCAATGATTTCACAATTTGTCTCTGAACTCTCTTTGTAATCTTCTACCTCACTATTTCCTCATCCGAGTCCCCTGCCTGGGACATACAAGTCATTTTCTCCACATCAAATGCCATTTGCTCGACAAAATAAGACCGCCCTTTTTTTTTTATTCTCTCCTAGTTTTTATTTAAATTCCAGTTAGTTAACATACTGTGTAATATTAGTTTTAGGAGTAGAATTTAGTGATTCAACACTTCCATACAACACCTGGTGCTCATCATGAGAAGTGCCCTCCTTAAGGCAAACATTTTCAAAGTATAAATCTTATTAAAAGTTGTAGAGCGTATGGTGCATTAAAGCTTAATTTCTATGTATAATACAATGAGGCCTTGTTTTCCTAGCCACGTTATGCTTGATCCTGAAATATTTAAATGCATATAAATGAAAGCTGGAACAAACCCCCACCACACCCCCCCATACATACCCATTGAGAAAGGAATAAGTCTGTGTGAGCTAACTTATGTTCGAAGGAACAAAAACCTTTTGAATTTTTATTTTATATTACAATTTGCCTCTAAAAAGGTTTTACTGCAATGTTAAAATTAAATAAGATAAATGAAAGAGTGTCTTTCTGTCATGTTTCATCAAAAAGCTATGTTAGTGCTTCCTTTCAAGGAAGGGATTCTAGGGGAAAGAAGGTAAGAAAATGGTAGTGTCTAGCTATTAGTTGGTCCAAAAGTTTTACATATTTTTGGTCAGAAGCGTTTATTTAAACCAAAGCTTGTTAGAAAATACACCGTGAACACTTGGAGCTGTTTTAATTGAGGAGGTGGAGGGAGAAGACCCTGCCTGAAAGACTATCAGGGTATCCAGACTGCTCGTGGCAGCTACGCCACTAAAGGGGTCAACACCTTCCTGCCCTGAGAATCAGGACCATTTTCCTGGACCAAAGACAGCAGGAACTTGCTCTCAAAGATATTCAGGGGGGGCAAATGTGAAGTTCTGTATGTTTAGATGAGCTTAATAAGCATTTGAAACAGGCTCTAGATTATAATATCATTGTCTGATAGGACTTGAAAAGCTATACTGGCTTCTCCGTGATGGTTTAAAAAGCCCCCTCCCCCTCAACTATGCCCCGCCATCTTGATTTCCTAGCAGTTTATATAAAATCCTCCATCTTTTAACTTTTTTCAAATTTTTATTACACAGAACCATACATATTCCTGGGATAAAAGTATTAGTGCTAAAATATGCACTTTCCTATCAGAAGTAATAAAATAAACCACAGATCTTTTTTCCTTTTGTCCATAAAATTCTGAGGGAAAAACTTATAGACAACGGAGACTATAATTGAATAATTTTACAGGGCATAAATAAAATTAAACAATGCTTAGGCAGAAATATGGTGTTTTGAGATCATTGTCAGGTTAGCATTTTTCCTGTTATTCCAGAGTGAAAAAGATGAGTTGCTACGGTTTCCTGCTCTGCTCAAATTGGGTTTTGTTTGGCCACATTAATATTTGTACAGTTATTTTTCCATTACTCAGGAAACACCACAAACACTCAGCAATAATTTCACAAGTTTTTTTTTTAAAGAGCATCCATCTCCCCTGACAGGTTTTAGGAATTCATATATGTTCTTGGAAACTTTTTATGATGCATTAATAAATATGTTGGACAAAGCACATGTTTTCAGTATAATTATTTAAATGTTCCTTTTCTACACCCCCCTCATTTGCTTACGTAGATAACTCATTAAAAATAATTTAGACATGTACAGGACTATGCACATGTTAAAATCAAAAACAAATGGAGACCAGCCTGGAAGTTCTCTTAGCAAACAAAACCGGTTTAGAAATACAAAGCTTATTCTACGTATTTTCAAAGACTAACTTGAACTGGGTCATTTCTTACTTATGAACTGTTTCCCAAGGTTGACACGAGGCGACCACTGACCAATTACCTACCATGAGAAAATTCTAATACTATAACCAATCACTGTGAAGAATGAACAGTCTGCTTTCTCACTATCTAAGCTGCTTTATAACGTATACCCCCGCGCCTCATTCCAGGTTCTGGTTTGAGGGCTCCTGGCTGCAAACTATCTTACAGATATGTGCATAATAAACTTTTACTAATTCCTATTTCAATGGTTCAGTGGTTTACTTCTGTGATTTCTGAATTGACGTTTAATGGCATAGGCAGTGGGGTCCAAAGAAGACCACCAGCGACTCTGAGGCTACTGACAAAACAGATGTCGGTCCCCACAGAGCCCACTGAGCTCACGACTTTCTGACCAACCCTGGAGTTTGAGGGTAAGTGTCCCTTGGATCTGAGCTCCGCTCTCTTTGTGTTTCAAGCTCTCCAACTGTATTGTGCATGCTCCTTTTGTTTTTTGTTTGTTGAAGCTTCTTGGTAAGTCACTCTGTTCTGTTAAAAAGGAAGAAAACACATGATTTCCTGTGTTTTGGAGCATCTGTTGGGAATCAGGGCCCCTCGTGGGTAAGATGTCTGAGGGAATCTAAAGGCACAGATGGGTTCCACCTAGACTATAGACCAGAATCTGATGTCCTTTTGGAATTGTAATGGCCACTTTGGGGAAATTTTAACTTAGATAAGTCCACCTTAAGGGACATTCTTGTAAGAGAGGATTCTAAACCTCTCAGACAGTGGAATACACTCTCTGATTAGTATGCAGAGGCTTCTAAAAGACAAAATGACTTCAAAAACACCTCTAAAAAGGAACCTTACAGCATGCAAATAAAAAATCCTTAACAAAAAAGTTTGGCCATCTGAGCAGGTAACCCTAATTTAGTTCACCTGCCAGAAACACAATTTGGATTTAACTGTTCTTTTGAGTTTTCAGACATGGCTAAAATTTTTAAAACAAGATCTGTAAGATCTCTGTTGGTAGTTGTCTGTATGTTTATTGTGTGTACGTCTGTATGTTATAGATATGTGATATTTCTCTACCTTTGGTAGTATTGCCAAAATTGATCTGTAATCTAGAGTTCCATTTAATTGACTTAAAGAAAATTAAGCATTTATAAACAATCAAGTATACTCTCAGAAATGTACAAACTAACCCACATGTTTTTCAAGTCCAAATAATCTGGGATAATCTCTGACAAATAAAAGCCAGTTTAAATTCGTTTGTTTAATAAAAGCAGGCATGTCTTAAAATTTGTCGATAAGAAGGCAGGTGGAGGGATGGGCTAACTGGGTAAGAGGCATTAAGGAGGGCACATGATGTGGTGAGGACTGGGTGTTATACACAACTAATGAATCAATGAACACTACATCAAAAACTAATGGAATTTAAATAAAAAAATTTGTCAACAATAACTTGAGATGATGGCTGTTTGGGGTCTAATCTGAGCATAATTGTTAAAAGCCAGTAATTTAAACAGATGTAAAAAAAAAAAAAGCTTATACTAAGTTAAACACAATAATGGATATTCATTGAACGTGTAAGTCATTTCCAAGTAAGATAAACATTAAATACAAAGCATAGGTTTAGGTTTATTTACTTTTGGCTTTTTTTTTTAAGAGAGATATTTGGGTCTTTTAAAATAACAATGTCTTGAGCCACAGTGAAAAATTTACTATGGGGAAGAATATACTTCTAGAAATTATAAAACATACTTATGAATTGCTTATCTACTACAGGATGGTAATATATGAAAGACAGTTCACACTTGCCCGATTCCTATTTTTTAATGGAAAAGCAAAGATTACTAGTTAAAACTTATAAACAATATGTAAAAATAAAACTATTAGAAATAATGTGGGTGAAAGAAGTCAACTGTATATGAAAGATAGGTAAAGAAAATAGAGTGTGTTATTTGGATAAGAAAAAGTATTAATGACATGAGGGTGTTTTTTGGTAAAAGAAAAAAGAAAGTAATTTTGTCCTACAGTAAAATGACTGTTCCAGACTAAGAAAGGAAGATAGGGCAAAAGCTGAATGGATAGAGAAAGCTGTAGGTTTGTGGAAAAGGAATCTTGAGAAATGACTTTTATGTGGTCAAAGATCGGAATGGATTTATTTAAGTTTAAAAAAAATGAAGAATTTTAATATTTTAATATTAAAGATCTGCTGAGGCAGAATTAGAATTTGGTTCTCTCTTGGTTAAAAGGACAGTTTTTTGTTTGTTTTTTTTTTTTAAGATTACGGATCTGCTCTAATAAGAAATTATACACAAAATTTCTTTACCTCTAATGTAATCTCCCTAGGAAACAAAGATTCTTGTGGCTTATAAAAATATTTCCAGTGCTTCAGGTTGTCTTTATCAAGTCTTTACTTAGAAAAATAACTCCGTCTTCTCTGTTAAAAGAGGCAAGGTTTTTTTTATCATGATGTAACTATGTGCATTTGCCTTTGAGATCTTTCATTACTTTGGTTGAATGGATAACTAAGTCAACTGCCTAATGTTTGTGGTATGTGTATGTGAACTCTCACAGGTAACTATGGCTATTTTAAAGTCTTCTGCCACTCGAAGACAGTTATTGTTTTACCCTTGAGTCTTCTCTGAAAACACTGACAGTGAACTACTGACAAAAGTGCTTCACCCTTTAAAGAGATTCATGGAAAAGATCCTGACAAGTAGTCTAAAGTGCAGGATCCTGCTAACTTTAAGATCTCAACAGTGAACTAGGCAAACATTTCTGAAATTTTAATGGAAAACTGATTCAAAAAGCTGCTAACCCAAGATGAAACAAAAAATAGTTACATAAGACTGAATGAACTGATGATTATAATTTTCATGAGTTCATTTAAAACAAAGTTAGTTCTTTAATGTTTTGTTTTCAAGATTCACAGGATCCCCTTTTCTCCTCTCCTTTAAGCTATCTATAGCTTATGGTAATTTGGTAAATTGTATCTTTGCAATAAAGGGTGAAACATTTATCTTATTCTCCCTACATGATTCCCCCAGAATTCATCAACTCTCTTATCAAGTATTCTTACTTTTCATGACAATTTATGTGTTTGCATAAGTTCGTTAAGATTCTGCTCTCTGTGTAATAGGACATAATTGGAGAAATCCTTGGCTTGGCTTCCTAGCCTCGAGAGGTCCTTGAAAGTCCAATCTAAGATTCCTCCTCTCCTAAGAGAGGTTTGCCTCTCTCCCTTTTCTCATTTGTTTTGTTTCTTAAATTCCACCAATGAGGGAAATCATGTGGTATTTGTCTTTCTCTGACTTATTTCCCTTAGCATTATACTCTCCAGCTCCATCCATGTTGTTGCAAATGCCAAGATTTCATTCTCTTTTATGGTAATTGTTTCTGAGGTTTTCTTTTCGGCCCGTAGAAACTGGAATGGATCCTGAATTCTAGTTTCCTCCAATATGTGGCTAGAACTCTCCAAGCTAACATTTCCAATTTTCCCCCACTCTTGACTTGGAATCGTTAGGCAACTAAAACTGCCCTTTTCCCAAAGCCATGAAAGCTAAAGCTAGACAGCTTGGTATAAGCTTCAGAGAAATCGCCACAGTGGCTCACGTGTGGACAATCTTCATGCCCGTGGCTATGTGGCCACTCAGAAAGATCACTAGAGACATTCAAGCTGCCAATCAGGAAAATATGTCAGATTGCCAGTGCTTGCCCTCACTCCATCTGAAGATGCTTAGAACCCAACATCTCGAAATCTTCTCAGCTGGCTGCTCTCCAAACTCAGAAATGGAATTTATTATAATTGCTACAACTATTAACCTTTGCTTTTCTTTTGTTTTCATAGAACTGCCTCTCATTAAATTACCCGATTGCTCACATCATGTAAAGGCCTAATTGAGGTGGAAGCTCACCTACAGCACCACGTCCCGAAATGAAACACCTCCACGGTCATTCTGTCCTAAGTAACATGAAGATATGGAAGTGCTAGTCCATCACGTTGTGCCTCTATAAATAACCTTTGGACACACATTTGAGTTACTTAACTGGTTAAATCTTGGCTCCTGGGAATCTCTACTCTGGGAAAATTTTTAATATTTGACTACTGTTCTCCTTAGAGTCCTATTAGCCCCTCTAGTGTGTTATATACTCAACGCCTGTCATCAGCCACCCACATGCCCAATGGTAGCCATCAGGATAAGGCAACCGGGTGAAATAAACAAAGCCCCCTAAACAATAAAGATGGAGACTACGCGGCCCTCTGGCATGACATCTTAACTAGATGAAAATGCCAAATGTGTGATTTTTCAGCCTGACTACATCAACAGTGGTAACTGAGAATAATGCTATCCTGGTTGGTGATACTGTCAACCTGCTGAGAGAATAACCAGAAGGGAGGATTTGTTAAAATAAAAAACAAATGGGGAACAGCCTTGAGAATTCTCTGAGCAGACAAAACTAGTTTAGGCATACACAGAAAGCTTAATTTAGCTTATTCTGCAAGATTAACTTGACCTGGGTCATTCCTTCCTTATACCTCTGGAAATCATAAGCAAAACTTGAACTGTTTCCCAAGATTGATATGACCACTGACCAATTCCCCATCATTTAAGAAAATTCTAATATTATAACCAATCACTATGAAGGATAAACAGTCATTGTCTTCTGATTACGTAAGGTGCTTTATAACAGTATACCCATGGAGCGTCATTCCATGTTTTGGAAGTGCTCCAGATGTGCAACCTGTCTTTCTGATGTGTGCACAATAAACTTTTACTAAAGTAAAATAAACTTTTACCATTTCAGTGGTTCATGGGTTTGACTTCTGTTATTTTTGAACTTTAACACACGAATGCAGTATGGTTCCAGGGATGTAAGTTGTATATTAGAACCTCTTCATTACCCAAGGATTATCTTGATGCCTCCATGTCTAACTTATGGGAAGGACAGGGACCTTGTGCAGAGACTTAGACCCTCTCTTTATTCATGGCTTGTACACAACCCACCACAAGGTATTTAGCCTGGGAACCTACACAACAGAACTCCACAGAAAAAATAGAAAAAAAAATTAAAAATAAAAAAAACCCTACTGTCTTATCTAAATGATTAATAAATGTAGTCCTTTCAAAAAAATAAATGGGCCCCTTTCTTAAAATTTTAAAGGACTCTGTTGTATTTATATAACAATAAAATCCTATTCCTATTTCGACTAAGGCAAACATTGCTATTGATTGATTACATGAATTTACCTGAATAATCAAGTCAACTATTACCAATACCAAATTCATTTTAACTTCCATAGAACATCACACATTGAATTATAGAGGACGGGAATCACAATGAAAACATGCTTCACTCTTTCCTTCCCTCCTCGCAGCATATCCTGCTTTAACGCTATTTGTGAGGGAATAAGATGGTATATGAAATTTTTTCTAGTATCAAGTGAGCTTTATAAATATATACAGAATATATATGATAAATGGATGCCGGTTTTTAATGGATGTGTTCTATAAATGTTTTTAAGCATATTTACATTTTTGCAATATATTCTCCTAAATAAAATAATACATATTGTAACGAAATGTTTTGTCAAAACTTCGAACAGTTAGTATACAGATATCAATATAAGTCACTCCAAAATCATGAGACTTAGATTTCATGTTCAGCTTCTCAGAGGAAAAATATTCAAAATAGAAATGGGTAGACCCTATAACTTCTACCCAATGGCTATGTCTATATAGTTGTGAATTAAAACAAAAAACAAAGGCTAGAATGGAAATTGGTTCCTAATCCTTATCTCTACTTGTAACAAACTGGAACATTCAGATGATTTTGACAGGTTTTCCTCTTTTGAAATCAGGAATTCAGAGTACCCAATGACTGAGAATGAAGGTGTGCAGAGGGGAAAAGAGGAAAGAAGAAAGCATTACTGTAAGACAATACATCAATTCATAACTACACCCTGCACCCCATTATCCTAGCACTGTAGCCAATGATCTCCCTTCTCCCTGCCACTGTTGGCATCAGTGCTTAATTTTAACAGATTTACCTCTTTGGGATGGAGTGGTGAGCAAGGAACACATTGAATCACTATGAGGAGTTAGGAGTTTTCCTAGGAAGGGCCCCAGAATCTCCCTTGTAGTGTAACGAATGCTGTGTGAGTTTCTCTCACTTTGCAACACACACCTCAATAACTTAACATGCTACAAGTATCTCAACCTCGTGTAATTTCCCCTTGGTTATTTCAGTTGCCTCTATCTGATCACAAAGATTTGGACAGGGTCCAAATACGGTATTTAAAGTCTTTACTATTCAATGTATATAAATGTATTTTAGCAAAACTACAATTACCTATGAGGCAGAAATGACCATGGAAGGAGAGAGTACTTTTAGTTTTCTATTCCTATCCTTCTGTATTGTTTGATTTTTTTTATAATAAAATATTTTATAAGAAAAAATAAAATCTTAGCTATACATAAATGTCTTCCATTTTAGGCTATTTGAAAGGGAAGCAAAGGCAATTCTGAACAACTCTTCAATTACAGGTTTGGTCAAACCAACAATAAATATAAAGAAATGGCTTCATCTGAGTAAACGATCCTTCCAATGCTTGACCAACTGTGGTGTTCTTTAGATTACATCATTGATTGTCAGATCAAAAGTTATGGTAGGAGAAATCCTAGAACAGCTTTTCTTTTGGGTTTGCATTTACCTACAAATACAAAACCATGGTGTATAGTTCCACACTTTTTATAGCTTTATAACTTTGGCTTTTGTCTCCCTGTTGGATGAGGACCAGGTACATTGGTATAGCTCCATAAAGCCTAATATTGGAAATAATTCAAAACCTCAAAGTCAATGTCACCTTACTCATTTCACCTGCCTAATGATTTCCTCTCTTTTCAAACAACCCAAAAAATATGTATTCGCATTACTGGGAAGAAGAAACTCTCCCTATATTTGCACAATGGGGTAATTTTTCGCCCTTGTAATTAACCAGCATGAGCCAAGTGTTTAAAAGGTTTCTTTTGAAACTGTGCCTTCAATTAACATTCAATATTTCTAAATTAATCATTGCTGACCTTAACATGCAGGATGTCTTAAAGACATGATTCAAATGGGAAAAAAAAAAGATAATTCCATTTAGAGAAATCTACTAACTACTTGTGTTTTGTAAGTCTTTGGTCATTGCTTTTCTCTTGTCACTGTATAAAGAGTCCCAGAATTTAGAACACTGCTTCATCATATCTTTAGATAAAAGTCCTACAAATGACCTTGAACATGATTCCCATGGCTCTCCAAGTTCAAAATTAACAGTGACTCATTAGCATTATACAGTGCAAAATACATACTATTTCATATATCCTATAATTTGAAATTTCCTGCAAGAAACAGGGGCACACTAAATTTCAGAATATTCTTATTACATTTTAAAAAATTGAATTATTGTAATTATTAAAGGAACCCAAATGTGGGTGGTTTATGTTGAAAAATCAAAGTAAGAGGCTCCCAATGGGAAGCATTTTCCAAGGATTTAGTGGAACTAATGTTTTCTTTAAGCAATCATAACTCTGGGGAAACTCAAAGATGGCATCTAGCCAAATCATACGATGATGAAGAAAAGCTTTTCTAACAGATAAAAAAGGGACAATGTCTATGATATGTACAGCTATGGACTTAAAGCATCATCTATGAACTACCAATGTGTGTGGTGCATAACTTTATCATTTTCAAAGACCTATTCGACATCTTCTCATCCCTGGTGCTAAGGGTAATGCTCTTCTAGGAGCAACTTAGCACTCTGGCACCAGACTGATGCACCTTTGAACATCCTTATTCTATGAATTGTGCTCTGTCCTCGACGGAAGAATCCTGATTATGTTCATTTTTTTTTTTTTTGTCTCCCTATGTCAATGTGAATTCTGTGCTCCCTGTATTTGTTTTATGCTAACCTGATCCTAGAATTTAAAATTTTACTACTTGAGCTTGAGAGAACCAGCACTAAAATTCTAAAGTCTTCTAGTCCATCTCCCCTCCCCTTTTTACCCTGACACCAAAAGCAACAAAAGCAAAAATTAGTAAGTGAGACTGTATCAAACTAAAAAGCTTCTGCACAAAAGAAACCATCAACAAAATGAAAAGGCAACCTACTGAACTGGAGAAAATGTTTGCAAATCATGTATCTGATAAGGGACTAATATCCAAAACACACAAAGAACTCATTCAACTCAATAGCAAAGAAATCTGAAGATCTGAATGGACAGTTTCCCAAAGGCATAGAGATGGCCAACAGGTATATGAAAAGATGGTCTATGTCATTAATCATCAGGGAAATGCATATCAAAACTATATCACCTCACACCTGTCAGAATGGCTATTACCATAAAGGCTAGAAATAACAAGTGTCGGTGAAGATATGGAGAAAAGGGAATGCTTGTGAACTGTTTCTGGGAATATAAGTTGGCATAGACACCAGGGAAAACGGTGTGGAGGTGCCTCAAAAAATTAAAAATAGAACTACCATAGGATCCAGCAATTTCAATTCTGTGTATTCATGCAAAGAAAATGAAAACACTAATTCAGAAAGATAGCTGCACCCCCCCCATTCACTGCAGTATTATTTACAATAGCAGATATGGAATCACCTAAGTGTCCATCCAAGTGGATGAATGGATAAAGAAACGAGGGCATACACAGAGAATGGATTACTATTTAGTCATTAAAAAAAAAAAGAATGCAACCTTGCCAATTGTGACAACATGGATGGACCTTGAGGGTGTTACACTAAGTAAAATAAGTCAGACAGAGAAAGACAAACACTGTATGATCTCTCCCATATGTGGAACTTAAAAGAAACAAGCAAAAAACTAAGCTGATAGATACAGAGGACAGATTGACGGTTGCCAGAGGCGGGAGGTAGGAGAAATGGATGAACTGTTTTCGGTTTCGTTTTCAGTTTAAGTAAATTGAATAAAAAGAATAAAAGGGACAAAAAAAAAAAAAAGCACATGCTCAATTAGAAACAGTGCACCAGCACTAAAATTCTCAAGTCCATCTAGTCCAATCTTTTTGTTTTTTTAAACAGGGAAAAAGTGTACCCTGGAAAATGTGTCTTTCCAAGGTCATATAGCTAGTTAGAGATATAGTTAGCATTTCTTACAGTAAAATTTCACATACTGGTGTCCCAGTTCTGCATTTGGACCTTCTCCCTTTGTGAGTGAATTTTAATTGTCATCCAGATGACTCAATCCTGTTACAGTTATTTAAAGGAAAGACCGAAAGCTCTTCGCCATATCCTTCTTCATCCTTCTCACTCACATACGCACTCCTATCAACATGCTGGAGACTTAAAAATCAGGAGATAAACTAAATATGTGACAACATCGCAGCAATATTCATCTGCATAACATCCATGGATCTGTTATTCAGACACTATCAGATGGACGGAAATTTCAGGGAGGACCAGCTGAGAGGGCCAGAGCAGTGGTGAAGAGAGCACACATTTTAATCCAGGGGGACTGCAACTTGGAGCCAGGTGGCAACAATTAGCCAGAGCTCCTAAAGGAGGTGACCACGAACAGCTTAAAATATCCCCGAACTTCTCCACAAAAATACCACTGAAAAAGAATTCGTCAAAAACCCCCACTATTTCTATCATGAACGAATACATTTCCTTGTCTACTATGTCCTGGTTTGGAAAACTTACTGCATTCTCCCCCTTTTCACCGAAGATGAGAAAACTGTAACTTATCTTGCTGACTGAGCAAACTGTGAAACATTTTATAGACAGTTTAGAGATAGGCCGTGAGTCATAGATATAACTCTAACTGCCAAGAATGCATCTGCAGTTCCTAGAGTTCTCGAAACTCCTGTCCTAACCCACCCACCAGATTCCCCTAATATTTCACGTTACTTCTGCGCTGAAAAATCAGTATAGCTGTGGTAAATTAGGGGGTGCTTTTCAGTAATGACTCACCCCCCTTCCTACCTTAGAGAAAAAGTCTATTTCCGTGCCCCACTGGTATTGGACTTGGCCAGGTGACTTACTTTAGGCAACGCTGTGTTGACACAGCCGACTGGGTGCCGCCTCACCGCTGCGCTTTACGACGAACTGCTCGTTTGGCGCTCTCGTCGGGGAGCTTTTAGAGCCCAACTCCAGCTGAATCACATAGAAATCAATTTGTAATATAAACCACTGAAATTCTGTGGTTGTTAGTAGCACCAGCTGACGGATACAATAGTGATTACATATGTTATTCGATTTGTTGCTTGGTAAATCTTTGCTGGTTTTCCATTTGTCTATGTCTTGCCTTCCCAAGCGGACTGGAAGACATTGGTGCAATTTAATACATGTTTCTAACTTCTTTGGCACCCCCAAAAGGCATACCGCTGTAACTGCTCAATATAGTCTAGCCTCAGGAGCCACCGTTTTCCTTGTACTGCACAGTGGAGGAAGTCTTTGCCGTACCACTGGTAGCTCTCAGCGACAAGTGTATTTCAGTAGCAATCTCGGAATATGTTTTTTTTTTTGGATTTTATTTATTTATTTATTTATTTTATTTAATTTTATTTTTTTAGTGTTCCAAGATTCATTGTTCATGAACCACACCCAGTGCTCCATGCAATACGTGCCCTCCTCAATACCCACCACCAGGCTCACCCAACCCCCCACTCCCCTAACCGCCAAAACCCTCAGTTTGTTTCTCTGAGTCCACAGTCTCTCATGGCAATCTCGGAATATGTTTTAAAAGCACAGACGCTAAGCAACTCAACAGGATAATCAGCAGAAATGAGCAAGTGGAGAATCCTTCCTATGGGGGCTTTGCTGGCATTTTAAGACGCTTTCCCGTTCGTGGTAGAGCAACTTTCGCACATAACCGAAAAGGCCATTTTTCTCAAGGCAAAATAGCTGATTTTAGTAGCACAAGGCCGGAAAAACCCTTTACCGAGAGAGCACAATTTTCCCGTTGGGTCTCTCTATGAAGCCGGTATTTAGAACTACCCCAAGGCGAAGAACTGATATATTTACTATTACTGTCCACAGAGGGCACAGATCAAGCTCAGTAGGATGCAAGGTGACCTTTAGTTGTGCTCAGACCAGCCTTTCCCACACATTTACAGTAAGCCACACACTCCTGGAATTTATTCTGTCCTCCCTGAGGTAGGAAGGTCAAGGATCTATGACAAAGCTGAAGGAAACTCAGGGTGTGAGGGGAGGAGGTGGACTGAGGGAGGGCTGCAGAGGGAAGGCGCCGACATACAGGCGAGCTTGGTAGGTCGCGGCAGGTAGGGGACCCAAACACAGAGCACGGAGTCGGTCTAATGCTGTATGAGGTCCCGCCTGAAACAGGGTCCTCCAGCCCGCTCCAGAATCTAAACTGCAGTTTCTATTTACGCTTAATTTTCAACGCCTGAGCAAAAAAAGTCAGGGGGAAACCATCTGCGATTACTCACTCGGACAAATCATCTCCTTCTGGCCAGTTCCACTGTATGTGGAACCCCAACTGTAAGGCAATAATATATGGCAGTGTGTTCCTGTCATTTACGTCACACACACTGAGTGTTAGGAAAAACTATCCAGGTAGTTTATGAAGGTGAGTTTTCTTTACCGAATGAAGAAATGGTTTGAACATTACCGAGTAATGCCAATTCTACTATGGCCTGATAAGCATTTAAAGCATTCAAGATCATTCAAAAAAATGTATTAAGGGAGAAGGTAAAGAAATCTCAGCAACTCCCAAATTGGATCTATCAGTGGCAGCAGATGAGCGCTTAGCCGGTCTATTGAAAAGATTTAATTACATCTCTTTCTTACCTTGAATGTCTGAATCAATTTGACAGACCGCTTAAAGCAACGGTTGTCTAAAGAACAAACTCCTCCTGTGGCTGGTGAAGTGAGTCCCCCTAACAGTAAGACTTATTAATAGCAAATTAATGATTGTCAAATCTAGGGCTCAGTAATGACAAAGCTCTGTTGGAACTTACCATATTCTGTGTGTGCGTGTGTGACATTTTTAGCTTTAAATGTCTGCCTGTTTTGTTCCTTGAAATCCCGACACGTAAAATCGTGGTATGTCATCATGGGAGCACGCCTAGTTAAGATCTCCGCCACCTGCTTAAAGCAGGAAGATTGAAAACGTAAATAACCTGCTTTGTTTTTGGTGCCATTCCGAACTCATCCAACACTAACTAGCAAGATGTTTTTCCTTTGCAAAGGCAGAAACAAACTAGCACAGGTTCTCCAGGGCTGGAAACAAAAATCAGAACAAACCCGAAGAAATTTAGGTGACTGAAAGGTAAAGCTTTATCTTTAAAAAGAAATTAAAACCTCCGGTATTCCACAGTATTTTAGTTCTTGGCTTTTCATAGTCATTTATCATGCTTGCCTCCAGACACATTTAAAAGTAGGACTGTTTCAGGATATTTTGCAGGCCCGGAAAATATTTGCCTGTGAATCGACTGTTGCCAAGTTCGTACGAGGTTGTCTGAGAACATGTGTACCTTTTCTAGAATCCTATTGTTTTTGAAACATGCGACTCTCTTCCTTGTCCTTCCTCCCATGGGCACTTGGAATCAGTTTGTTGAAAAAAGAGGCAGTTTCTTTTCCAGTCGAGTTTGTTCAAGCTCAGGAATGAGGAGAAGTCTGAAGAATGTCTGTGGCTAGGCTGGAAATCAATGGAAAACGTGTTATGGTTTTACAACAAATCAAGTAGCACCGCTTTGCTTTGTGTTCGGGAGTTAATCTACACTCTCTAAAAATGCTCCACAAACCAGTTAAAGCAAATGAAGGAAAAGACTCCGCTGGAACCCCCTGGAGAGAACATAGTGCTATGTCACACAGCTCTCGCAAATGAGTGGGAGAGATCGTCTTAAACCTTAAACCGTGTGTTGAAAACACATGCCAATTGCTCTGATGTTTGCCATTAACAACTTCAGAATTAGCTTACAGATGGTAATCTCCAGAGAGCAGTGACTTTTATGTGGGGAACCAGGGAAGAAAACCTTTTTAATTCCTTTTTCTTTTGCAGCTGAACATAAGTGAACTGGGAGCCTCTGTGCCGTATAGAAAATACAACTACATCATTGAAATGTTTGGTGTTAATAATTCAGAGAAAGTGATAAACAGTCAAGGGTTTGAGAGAGGCTGGAAATAAACTTTGAAAGTATAAAAGCTGAAAGCTCGAGTTTTGAAAATTTCCTTGGCGAGTTAAAAATTCATAGAAATCCGTAGTTTCAAATCAACATTCTGGTGTCCAAATTCTAATGCCTCCATTTTTCTGCCTAATTTCAAGCAACGGTCCTGGAAATAAAACTGGAATACGACCCAAATATTAGAAATTAAGATAGAAAAATAATGTAGTTGCTTATTTTGAAGCTGAGGCAATAAATAATCCCTTAAAATACTAGTCCCCTGTTTTTACATTTACCCCAAAATCCTAACAGTGAGGACTGCTGATTTCTTCCCATTCTCGTAAGTGGTACAGTGTTTTATAGCATGATATGATTCTGCCCAGAAATAATGGAGAAGGCGAAGTTCACAAAAAAGACTAGGATGGCCAGAAAGAAACGCCCTGTCATGTTTCAATAGTGGAAGAGAGGTAAGATAGATAATTCTAACTACAGAGTGATCCCCAAGTCATTTTTACTTGGTTTTGAAGTATACTGCTGGCTGTTAAGTTTTATATTTCCTTTTTAGCGGTACTTCTTTTGGGCCAATGTTAACATGGGGGCTACTCAATTGTGTGCAGGTAGGGAAACTTGAGGGTGTCATTGGAGGGAACCAAACAGCTCAAAAGGCAGGGAAAGGATGGACAGGAATTAAATATCTGCTGTCATTATCCCCAGTGGCAGATAATCCATGCAAAAATATTTAGAAGTCAACTCTTTTATGCTATATGCCCCAGTATAATTCATTAAGTGAGTACCTCTCTCCATCCCCTAACTATGAACGAATGTGGTTTTCTGTGACTTAGAAAACTGGTTCTAGAAAGATCATCATCATCATAACGGTTAGGAAGCAGACACACAGATCAAATGATGGGTCACATCTTATCTCAGAAAAATCCAGTGCTTTAGATAATAGTGCATGAAATTCAGGTACCTTAAGCTTAACGTAAGTCATTTCCTTGGAGAAAGTCCTTCCTTGACTACTGGTGAAAGGCACTAAGCCCATTTCACCTGCCTTCTCAAATAATGGCGTGTCTAGACTTACACTTAAGTTAATTTTATTCCTCTTTAGTTCCTGAACACACAACTCTGTCATCACTCAGAAAGGCTCCATTTTCAAAATCTCTAAAACTGAAATCACCTCTGATTAGAAACTTCTCTTTCTTTACCTCTTTCACTAGTTTTTTACTGTTTGTTTGTTTTGTTTTACTTTAGTTCTCTTCAAACATCTCTTCCCACTTCAACCAGACTGCCTGGCTGTGAGTAGGTCCTTGACGGGAGGTTCTCAGCTCTTTCCCAGGACCAGTGCGATGAAGTACAAACTCAACAGAGCAAGCGAGGCTTTCCACTGATCGGGCCCCATCAACCTCTCTATTCTCATCTCTGGCCTCCCCCTGAGTTCTCTTACTCACAACTAGTTCACACTAAATGCTACTGTTTATCTTCTCAAAGCATGGCTCACTTTTTACATTAACATGCTAAAAAGCCTTGATTCCTTACTGCCTTTCCAGTGGAGACTGACCTCTCAACCTTGGCCCCCGAGGTCCTCCCTATCAGTGCTAGAATTGCACCAACTACAATGGGAAGTTTAGTAAATAGCAGTTTTGAACTTGGGAATCAAAGGCAGGGAGGAGACCACAGTAGGACTCAGGTGACCTCAACAGTGAGAAGGAAAAGGTGGACTGCAGGACTGGGAACCTGCTGGGATGGACAGTGCAAATGTTTTCACACATGTATCTAATGCATACTTTGTGATATAGACATGTTTACACTGAGCAAACCAAAGCTGGGAAAGCTTAAGTAACTCCCCCAGAGTTACAAAGTTTCTAAGTGTGAGAGGCAAATTTCAAAGCCAGGTGTCTTTCAATCCAGAGCCTCGTTTATTTTGAATGCACACAGCTGCCTTCTAGCATTTATTTCCACATTAAATGTTTCTTCCATCATGATCCTATTTATATTTCCCAATCCAGACAAAATTCACAAAGAATTATTTGAAATGCCTCAAAATACGTGGCCATTTATTATTTGGAGAACTATCTACGAAGATGGAAATATCCTATATCTTTGGGGTCCACTATGGGACTCTTGGTTTCAGCTTAGGACATGATCTCAGGGTCACGTGATCGAGCCCCACATCACGCTCCACGCTCGGCCCAGGGTCTGCTGGAGATTCTCTCTCCCTCTCCTTCCATCCCTCCCCCCACTTGCGCACACACTCTCTCTCTCCCCCTCAAAATAAATAAATAAAATCTTTAAAACTTCTTTAAATTTTATTACATTAACTAGCCACATGTGGCTACCGGATCTGTAGCTCCAGCTCTCTGCTATTCAAAAATGATCAATCAGCACTGGCATCGCCTGGGAGCTTCTTAAATATGTTGAATTGCAGGCCCTGCCTCAGACCTGGTAAGTCAGAATGTCTAACGAGCTCTCCATGTGATTTATCTGCACATCAAAGTATGATGAACACTGCTCCAGTGCGTTTATTAGCAATCATTACGGATTTTTAACAAAATCACATGTTGCATCGAGTTTTGTAATACACGCCCCTGCCCTGGAAGGCAGGAAACACCCTATTCAGGGAGCTAAGTAACTATGTGTTGAATTGAACACAGTGTGTCTACTCAAAGAACCTACCCGGTGTTCCTTCTGGCCAGGCCTTCCTGCTTGCTGGGGAAGTGAGGATACTTTTGGTTACCCTTCCTCCAGGGTGGCCAGGCCCTCGGGGCCCTTCAGGTCATTTGCCCATCTGCATGCTTGGTTCTGGGCTCCTCTAGATATCAGACGGCCTCTGAACTAGGAAAAACAGAGTTTTCTCAGCCACCATATGATCCTTGCACTGCAGATCCCGTGGGATCTGTTGCCCAAATACCATCTGTCCTTTCAAGGTTCTGGCTGTCTTCTAGTCTCCATCCAGTCTCAGCACCAGCTGTAGGGTCTCATACGGGACTCTGCCTACATGCTCGCAAAGCAAACTTGGGGGTCTTTGCATGCACCGTTCTGATTATAGCCTGGGACATCTTGGTCCCCTTCGGCCAACATCAGTGCCTCACACTGGTGCCCTTAGAGCCCTTCTGGGTGACTTCCAGGCACCAGCCTGCCATAGCCCTTGGGTTCCATATTCCTTCAGGCCGCTAGCCTTTTGTCTTGCTGGACAATTGAGTGAAATCTCAGGCACCTTCCCTTCATGGCACCGGTACCTCAGGAATCCCCCAGTCACTAACTGCCCTCCCCCTGGGATTGTTTGGGCTACAAGCCTGCCCACATGCTAGGGAAGTGAGGCTCCTTTCATTCACCAGATTATTGCCCTGGTCCATCTGCAGAAGCTGTCCAGGCACCAGTCGGAACATGTGCTATGGTTCTGATTATTCTTCTGGCCACCAGCTTTCCCTTTGCAGTGGAATGGAAAGGATTTGAGATCATCTCCCATATACAGCACTATTGCACCGAGAGCCTATTGGGTCACTACCCCGCTCACCTTTCTGGGATTCTCTGGTCCCCAAGTCTGCCTTAGTGCTCTACAACTGTGGCCCCCTTTGCTCCCCGTAGTCTCCTCAAGGTGGTGCATGGGTGGTACCTTCTGGGCACTCAGGCTAGAGTTAAAACAATCCCTAAGGCCTTTAACTTCCCCCTTGCTGGGGAAATAAAAAAAAAAATTTCGTCCACTTTTCCTCCAGTGCCTAACCACATGGTGGAGTTCTGGAGATACTTTAGGCCGCAAGCCTGCTGGGGTTCTGGGGAAACGTGGTTCCTTCTGTCCACTATAATACCTTGACAACAGTGCCTCACGTAACTTCCGGCATCAGCTCACTTATACAGTTTAAAATGGTTAAAATGGTAAAATTTGGTAACGTGGATTTTATTTTAATAAAACAACAGCTCAGAAATTCTTTGCTTTAAATAGCTTCCTACATGATTTTAGTAGCATAAGATGCTAAGTGAATCAACTTAGAGAAAGACAAATACCAAATGATTCCACTCTTATGTGGAATTTAAGAAACAAAACAAATGAACATGGTGGGGAGAAAGAGAAAAACCAAGAAACAGACTCTTAACTCTAGGGAACACACTGCTGACTACCAGAGGGGGGTGGGTGGGGGGATAGGGGAAACAGGTGAAGGGGATGAAGGAGGGCACTCGTCCTGATGAGCACTGGGTGATGTACGCAAGCACCGAATCACTATACTGTACACCTGAAACTAACGTCACACTGTATGTTTACTGACTAGAAATAAAATAAAAACTTAAAAAAAAACATAGCTTCCTACATGATTTTAATGGAGATGTTCCATAGACTAGTGCCTGAGAATGAGTGAAAACCCAGAGATCCTCCAATAATTCCTTCAAATTTATTTTCTAAGAATAAAAGTTGCTACTTACCAAGGGCAAACAAGTCACTTTTTCAAAGACGTGAGTGAAACATAATGATTTTTCTCAAGATCATCCTGAAATTCCTTTTTAAGAGGATTGGATAGGATTGAATTCCATCCGGTGTCAGCGAGGCCTGCGCAACAGCGGGCAGCGGCGTCCACTGGCGCGCTCCCAGTGACCACCTGGTAAAGCGATATTGGCTGAGCACTCTTTGTAGAACTAAAATCAATCCCACTGTCGTTTCTTGCCTGATGAGAAACTAAATGGAGCACTAATGAAATAGAGCAGAAGAAAAACAGGGTTCACAAATACCTTTGCAAATCCTCTTCTACAACCCGGGGCTTGGCCTGTGAGCAACAACTCTTCCAAAAGTGCTCATTCAGAGAGATTACTTCAAAGTCACAGCAGTAATCAGATAATGAGATCATGCAACTGAAGTTTCCATGGTTTATGTCAACAAAGGAGATGTTATCCCTGTAACTTCAATTGCCAAAGAAACCACATTCGGGTTTATAAAGAAAAATGCCTGAATTATCAGTGTAAAAAAATGGATGCAAGTAATATACTTCATTACAGTAAAGTTACAGCACAGAAAAGAATATTTTTCCTTATTTTATTTCATTTCAAAGGACGAAAAAAATTGTCCTCCAGTTGCTTCACTTGCTGCCATACTGTATCTCACACTCCATTTTGTTCATCTTTAGTACCTACATATCATGGCCCAGTTTTTCTCTTAATTTATTCAGGTTACTTATAAAATGCTTAAAGTGGCCTCAGCTCTGGGGATGTGAAGACAAAGACAAAACAAAAGAAAACAACACAACACAACTAAAAAACACAACTCCTGTTTCCAATAAACTGCCACAGAGTAGTAGAAAGCATGGAAGATGGTGGTAAATTAAGAGGATGGTTTTATTTTTCACTTTTAGAGAAATTTCTCAATAGAGTTGTTTTTTCTGAACCTTGGTTTTGAGATGTTAGTTTAAAAATGCATATTTTAAAGTTTCAACAATTTCTTGCCACTGCTTCCCACAGGTCCACGTGGGCATTGTGGGGATTGCACAGAGGAGTCTGTGGATTTAATGGTTTGGGTTTTTTGGCTGTAGGGGCAGCAAGGGGATGGGCAGAAACCTGTTTTCAAGGACTTTACCTAAATTTCCCATTTTAAATCTGGACCTTGTATTTGCCAGCCACAGTTACGCTAATCACTGAATTTTAAGGAATGTAATCTCTTACACCTATGCATAAGAAAGATACTACCAAAAAATCCCCCACAAAATAGGGGCATCACCCATTTTTTTTCTTCTGGATTTTTCTCCCTCAGACTAGCTGTGGAGTAGCAGGAGGTTCTCTGCTTCTTTACAGAGAATACCTAAAACCAATGATGCACATTACTTACACCTTAAAAAAGATACAAACACAGAGGCTATAACAATGTAATACAAAAATAACCCACTACAGTAAAGCAGGGCTTATCTCAGAAATGCAGAAGTGATAAAACATAAGGACATGCATTAATTTAATTATGTTGATAATACAATGGTTGCAGAAAGGCATTTGCTAAAATCGAACATTGAAAGGTACTTTTTAAAGAAATGGAAGATTTTTCCATTGATATATATACATATATAATTAATAGTCCTTATCATAAACCTGCCATCATTATAGTTAATAACAGATCTCTAGAGGAAGTCCCCGTAAACTCAGGGACAACAATAAGAAACATGTGTTCACTGTTCTGATAAAGTAGCATTTTGGAAATTCTTATTAATGTAGTTTAAGTCATGTAAAAGACATAGGAATAAAAGAGAATAATCTGCAAAATTATTTTGAGATGATTTGATCATACTCCTAGAAATCCAAGGCATTCAGCTAAAAATAACAATCTCTAGTCTTAAGGAAAGCTTAAACAAGGTAACGATATTTGATAAATACCCAGAAGTCAATAATACTCTGTAACTTCCTAATAGGGAAGTAAAAGATAATTTTACAAAGATCTGTTCAATAGAAATATATTGCCTTTAAAAACAATAAAAGGAATAAATTTAAGAAAGAATATGTAGAAAATGAACAGGTAAAACAGCAAGATTTTATCAGGACATTGAAAAGAGGACCTAAATAAGTAAAAAATTGTGACATATTACCAGACGGAAAGACTATTTTCTTATTGTTCTGTCCAAGTTAGGTTTTAGATGACCTGGAATTAAATTCTTAATCTCAAGTGGTATTTTTATAGAATGTGACAATTTTATTCTAGCGTTCAACGTGCAGAAATATGGAGCTTCATAAAGGGATAAAGAGCTCCAGAAATGGTAACTACATGGGTAAATATAGAAGGTCTAAAAATTGAAGTCACAATTTAAATTTTTATGTAAATCTTTTCAAAAGATAGTTAACTGTTTTTCATAGAATTGCCATATAACCCAGCAATTCCATTTCTGGGTATATGCCCCAAAGAACTGAAAGCAGGAACTCGACGGAATTTTGTACACCAATGTTCACAGCAGCATTATTCTTAGTAGTGAAAAGACAGAAACAACCCAAAGATCTATTGTCAGGTGAATGGATAAACAACATATGGTATATACATACAATGGAATATTATTCAGCTTTAAAAAGGAAGAAATTCTGATATGTGCTCCAACCTGGATGAACCTTGCAAATAGTATGTTACATAAATTAAGCCAGACAAAAAAGGACAAATACTGTATGACTGCACTTATATGAAGAATCTAGAATAGTCAAATTCATAAAGACAGAAAGTAGAATAGCAGTCACCAGGGGCCGGGGAGTAGGGGAATGGGAAGTTGTTGTTTAATGGGTACAGGGTTTTGGCTCGGGAGGATAAAAAAAAAATCTGGACATAAGATAGTGATGATTATTTACAACAATGTGAATGTACCTAATGCTGCTGAACTATACACTTAAAAATGGTTAAGATGGCAAATTTGATGTTATGTATATTTTACTACAATAAAAAGATAATTAACTATTTTATAAATAATAAAAATGTATTATGGGGGGCACCTCGGTAGCTCAGATGGTTGAGTGTCTGCCTTTGGCTCAGGTCATGATCTCCAGGTCCTGGGATCGAGCCCCATGTTGGGCTCCCAGCTCGGTGGGGAGTCTGCTTCTCCCTCTCCCTCTCCCTCTCCCCTGCTTGTGCTCTGTCTCTGTCTCTTTCAAATGAATAAATCAAAATCTTTTTAAAAATGTGTTATAGAAACACACACACACACACACACACTGACATGACAGGGAGAAATATACATATACCATGGTAAGGTTTTTAAGCTGTATGTGAGGTTGTGTACAGTTATAGGTAAATGATATACAGTTTAAAGTAGAAAGAGATCTATTAAAGACCTGTACTATAAATCCTAAAGCAATCACTAAAATAAGAAAACAGAATTATAAACTAATAATCTGACAAAGGAGATAAAACAGAATAAAAAATATTTAATCCAAACGAAAGCAGAAAAAGAGAATAAAGAATAGTTTGGACAAATAGAAAACAAATAGCAGGATGACAGACTTCAACTAACCCATATTAATAATTACATTAAATATGAAATGTTCTAATTTTCCCAATTAAAAGTCAGAGATTGTTAGATAAAAATTCAAAAGTTTTAAGAAATATACTGTAAATATAAAGATACAAATAGATTAACGCTAAAAGATTGGAAAAGTATTCCATGTTAATACTACCCAAATGAAACTCGAGTGGCTATATTAAAATAAAAAATTTCAGAGGAAAGAATATTCCCAAGGATAAAGACGATTATTTCATAATGATAACAGGGTCAATTCATCAAGGGAATATCGTTATTCTACACTTTTATACAAAGATAACAAATAAGCACATGAAGATATGCTCAACATCGATAATGATCAGGAAAATGTAAATTAAAACCACAATGAGATACCATTACACATTCCATTACACTAGGAACGGCTTAAAGACTAATCATACCTCGTGTTGGTGAGGATGTGGAAGAACTCTCATACACGGCTGGTAGGAATATGACATGAGAAAAGAGACTTGACAACAGTTTGACAGTTTCTTAAAAAAAAAACACACACCGATGGAATGATCTAGCCATTCTATCTTAGATATTTACCTCAGAGAAATGAAGGCATACATCTATACAAAGACTTATACATGAATGTTCATAACAGCGTAATAGGATTACTTCTAATAGCTAAAAACATGAAATGAACCAAATGTCCATTGACCGAAAGATGGATAAACAACCTGGGGTACATCTATCCAATGGAATGCTAGTCACCAACTAAAATGAATGAACTATTGATACACAATACAACATAGATGAATTCCAAAATACTTATGCTTAGTGAAATAAGCCAAACCAAAAGGATACACTCCGTATGATTCCATTTATACAGAAATCTAAAAAATTCAGGCTAATCTATAGTGGTAAGTAGGTATCTGGGGATGGGAGTAAGGCACTGGGAGGGGCAAGACAGAGCTAGTATGAAAGGGCACAAAAAAGCTTTTGGAGGGGGATGGATATATTCATTATTTATGGTAGTGATAAATTTTAAGTATGTGTCACTTATTGTATGTCAACTATATACCTCAATATAGCTATTAAAATATATAGAACATATTGTATATAAATTTATATATAAACAAAAAGTCATTTTATGTCTCTAAGAAAGGAAAAGCAAAGATAATGCATGAAACTGGGATAATTCTTTATCAAAGGGGACAACAATAAAAGAACATATACACCATACTAAAATGTATGAAAAGTTTTATATAAATAAGCTTCTAATATAAAGGAACAGAATTGAATTGTATTTTCTTTTACCAAAACCTGTGCAGAGGATGCTGACTTTCTAAGCATAGGAGAAAAAGAAATAGTCACAAAGAAAAAGATGGACAGATAATTCTGTATATTCTATAGAAAATAAAATAAAAAGCCATCTGGGAAAAATATTTGCGGCAAAAATGCCTGAGGGTGAACATCTCTAATCTATAAAGGGCCCAAACAAGTAAGTCAATTCTAAGATCAACAAATACCAGGAAAAAGATGTGAATAGACAATTCACAAAAGAGAAAATTCAACAAGTAAATGTTCAATAAAAAAGTGATAACATTTTTCACCCACCTAATTAGTAAAGCCTTGAAAATGAATGCTGCTAAGTATGTGTTAAATCTGATACCCTTCTATATTACTGCTGCTTTGAATACTAGTATAAACTTTATAGGCTATCACGGTTTTAGTTTTTAAGAACTCTAAAACTAGTCAAATCCTTTGGTATAGTAATTTTCCTTCTGGGATTTTTAGCCTCAAGGAAATAATCCAAATTCCGGAAGAGTCTTACCCATTAAGATATTTTTCAAATAACAATGTAAATTAAAAACTCCAAATAGCTAAAACAGGAGACTTGTTAATTAAATCAGGGTAATACTGCTCAATGGACTATTTTATAGGCATTAAACAAAACATAGGCACTATAGAGCAAAATGGAAAAAGCATATAATATAATGCTAGGTTCAAAGGCATGACATTAAATTTTATGCACTCTATGGTTAAAATAACAAATATTTTAATGTACCAAATGCAAAAGGTAAATATAAAACTAATAGCAGTAGATGGGTCAGTGATTAATTTTCCTATTTTTAACTGTAATGTTCTCATTCTATTTTTATATTTAAAAACTGAAAACAATTCACGACAAACTATTTTACAGTAAGTGAGATATAAATGCCAAGAATCTTTGAAAACATTTATGGGCAAGTAATCACATAAACATGAGAGCTTTTGGTGTGTAAGG
The DNA here is from genome assembly GCA_028534135.1 of Potos flavus. NCBI lineage: Eukaryota > Metazoa > Chordata > Mammalia > Carnivora > Procyonidae > Potos > Potos flavus. The sequence goes on along the minus strand of CM052901.1, from coordinate 87,545,888 downwards.
TGAGCATTTTGGGGTTAATTTTCTGGAACTCATTTTCTTTCTGTGTACACTGATCTCTAAACCTCAGATTTTATGATTCTCAGGGCTTCATCGATACTAATTAAGTTAAGCCAGGTTTCCACTGATTTTCTTTGTCTATTTGTAAACTACAAAATGCTAAACCAATTACTTTAGACAAACTAAATCCAACTGATCAATTCAATGAAAAAAGTCAAAGTGCTAATTATGCATTATATTGTTTCAAAGAAAGCTAAGTGGATCCTGTTTTTTAAAGAGACTCTTTCACAGTTTAGTTAAACTGCGAGGCAAAGTACAGGCAGTGATAACGATCTGGCTGTTCCTAAAAGGTTAAAAATGTACTCTAGAGTTCTCAGAGCCATACTTCACTGCAAATCACACTGATTACTAATCCTACTATAATTCTGGATGGCTCAGTTGCAAAGAATTACTCGATTTTTGTTCAGAGTGGCTTTCTTTGATCATCCTTTCCCAAATAGCCAACCCCCTGCTATATACCATACCCCATAATCGTATTTTATTTTTTTCATAGTACTTATTACCATCTGAAATTATTTTATCAATTTGTTCACTCTTTCATTCACCTTTACTCAAAAGTCTCACCTGTCTTATTGGCTGAAATGTCCCCTGAGTCTAATACACTGCATGGTACATAGAAAGTGCTCAATTAATAATTGTTGAATAAATAAGTAAATGTATTTGACACCAGTAATGATAAGAACTAGACATAACAGAGCTGAAACCTATCACCCAGGACAAGATGAAGGTTAGGGAAGATTTAAGACCAGAGTTGGGACCGAAGAGGGAAGCACAATGAAATGAAAGACTCCCAATCCTCATTATGGTGAATGGTTGGTACCGGGTTATTCGACAAGATGGTCTTGTGCATAATGGGAAATCTGTACTACTCTGAGATTAAGGATTAGAATGAGGAGGTAAGGCAATGGGTCATCTTAATTCTTGGGCTAATTTTGGGAATCACCAAAACTTAGACAGAGGTAGGGTTTGGCATCTCCCCTCCAACTTGGTAATAAAACAAAGTCTCAGACCACATCCTGCTACACACACAGACATTTATTAACAAGCAGGCAAGAAGGGCCATATAATGCCAAACTAAAGAAATCCTAGAAGTCTGTCCTTTCTGGTGCTTCCATATGTAACTTGAATAAATTGTTCACCTGAGAAAAATAAAATATTATTATAGTGGTAGGACTGATACACCATCTACTTTAAAGAGGTGATAGGAATATTCCAGAACACCAACTGGGTTCCAGGTTTAGGGTTAAACATGTGCCACAGTTAGTGGCAAATGTAAAGGGCTTGTTGGATTCGTATTCTTTATTAACTCAAAGATGGGTAGCAATTTAGCCAATAAGTAGATCTTGAATACCAGCAAGTGCACCTATGACAGCCTATCTCTAACATCTTGGCCTAATTAGCGAGCTATAAAATTCACCAATGAAAAGCCATTTCTACCATTAATTATGCTAATTAGAAAATCTTCTAGGTTGATGGGAGATAAAGATAGTTAAGACATTTGTAGCAGCCATTCCTAAAATGGCCTTTTTTATGGTTACCTCGTCATTCCTGGGACATGGAATTCTGAAGAAGATTACTGATTGCTCTTAAAGGTAGACTAAAACTGACACATTTGTACCACGTACGCTATGTTAAGGCATTTTACAGAAAAAATTACAGATATCATAAATGGTATCTCTGTTCATAATCAAGAGGGCCTCAGCCAGGGAGCTAGAGGTATAATGAGGAGGTATACTGTAGAAAATATTGAAAGATCTGTGGTCCAGAACTAAGCAGGAATCCAAGGCAGGCAAGAATCTCATGTCAGGGCAGAAAGCTAAGCCAGGTAACTGAACAATCCATAAAGGAAGCACAAATAGGAGTGGGTTCTACCTAGAGAAGGGGAAAAAGGGCAGATGTAAGACATTAAATCGGAAGCAACATGGATAAGCAGGACTTACCTCTTGAGCCACAAAATCTTCACTCTGATCTTGGTACTTGAGAGCATGAGGAGTCCTGAAGTCAAAAATTGTGCAAAATCATGATTTAATTATAAGCCCCACTGCCTTATGGGAGAAATGAAGAGAAATGATAAGGGCCAAAGTTCCTTGAGCTGGTATGTATGTAAATAGGAATATACGCTTATCTGTAGTACAAGTTACCAATCATATTTTGTTGTAATTCTTTTTCTCTGTAATCCTATATATTACGTCTTATGAATTTAAAAACATTCTGAGATGTATCCACAGGCTGCTAAAGGGTTTCATAGCATAAAAAATGTTAAGAACTCCTGGATGTGTGTGTGTGTGTGTGTGTGTGTGGTGGAGGTGGAGTGGGGTTGAAAGACCTTTATGAGGACTCAGAAGTTGAATAAAGCTAAACCTATGGGTAGGGTAGTAGGGGTGGTCATCATCAGAACACCCATCAACACGGTTCAGGGAGAGTTGAAGCACGTTTTGGGGTATGAGGCAGGGGCCAGCCCTGATATTCATATTCAAATGAAATCAAGCAAAATTTAATTATAAGGGGAAAACTTCCACAAAAGGCTAATATCCTTTAGTGACAGTGTATCCAAGAGGGTGGGTTGTGTGTATATAAATCTCACCTAACAAAGCAACTCATCTTTTAGAGTCTGTATCCCCAAACTGTGTCTTAGAAGCCAAACCCATAGACATAGATTTAAATGCAAGTAGTTTACTGAAGCTGTGATCTCAGGAGGGAGACACAGTAGAGGAGTAGGGAAGTGAAACAAACAGTGGAATCTTGACAACAAAATTGTGTTATTGCTACTGTGGCAACTGGAGCTTAATCTCACTGAGGACCTTGGGACGTGGAGAACAACACCTCAGAGACATCCCAACTGAGGGACAAGGGCACTAAGATACTTACCAAGTTCTGTCAGTCACTGGTCAAAGGCTATTCTTGTAGGGAAGCATTTAGTTCCTGGCATTTCTGGCCTCATGTATATATGGGGGAGTAAAGGTGCTGAGGAGTGTAAGTCCCCAGAAAGGGGGTGCCTGGGTGGCTCAGTCATTAAGCATGTGCCTTTGGCTCACGTCATGATCCCAGGGTCCTGAGATGGAGTCCCACGTCATGCTCCCTGCTCAGCAGAGAGTCTGCTTCTCCCTCTACCCCTCTCCCTTCCCGTACTCACTCTCTCAGATAAATAAATAAAATCTTCAAAAAAAGAAAAAAAAAAGACCAGGGATTACCTTCAGCTCAGGTCATGATCCTGGAGTCCCAGGATCAAGTCCCTCATCAGGCTCTCTGCTCAGTGGAGAGTCTGCTTCTCCCTCTGACCCTCCCCACTCTTGTGCTCTCTCTCTCTCAAATAAATGAATAAAGAATCTTTAAAAAAATATAAATTAAAAAACCAGTAAGTCCAGAGAAAGCCCAAATGCAAAGACAGGTAGGTGCCAGCAGTCAGCAGGATAGTAAGGGCTGAGGGGATACTGGTGTGGTGGTTGGGAGGGGGAGGATCTGCCATACTCGATAAGTAACAATTGCAATTAACTTTACTTAATAGGATATCTGAAGTCAGATTAAGAGGGAATTGAGGTTTTGTATGCCTTCTCTCCTTCTTTCAACTATCTTAACCATTACTGTGGCCCTCCTTCATGGCTAAGAGAAAGCAGAGGTAGAGAGCCAAAAATTTCTTCTCCAAAATAATTTTTATAGTTCTCAGATTCTGAGCAGTCTATCCTTGGCTGTACCAGAAGTAAACACTAAGGCCGTACCCAAAGACTGCGGCGCTATTTGTCTTCAATACCAGTGGGGGTACAGTGTGAGAGGAATTAATTGAAGGTTGAACATATAAGGCACTTAGAGAACCACCTCCCACCAGTCCGAGGAGGGACATCTTCTGTTCAGCTTAAAGCTCATACTGTTCTCAGTCCTCTTGGATGACTCAGGAGAATGGATCTTTTCAAAGGCATTAAAGGAGGCTGTAAAAAGAAAAATGGTTTTAAAAGCATGATGAAATTAAAAAGAAACCAAAACAAAACTCCTGGCATCTGTGCCCTAAACCATCATCCAACTCCTATAATAAGTGCAAGCATAGCCTTTCATTTGGGAGTGCTTGTGGTCTTGGCATTCTTCCCTTCCCGAAACGAGAGAGAACCATCTCTCTACCCAAGCCATTGAATAAGAAAGTTTATGTTGCTATTACCAACACTGATTTTGCCCTGACCACAAGATGTGAGAAAGAGCCATTTCTGTGAGAAGCCCCAAAGACTTGTATTTCAGAAGGTAAAAGTTTTCTTCTTTGAATGATAATTTGTCATTATTCCTTAAACTGATCTTTTCTTAACAAATGTATGAAGCCTAGAAAACATTTTAATGCTGTAATTATAGGGGGCTAGTCTGTGCCAAATGGATTATGATAAGCCTCTTGCTGTGTAGCTGGGCCACCAAAGACTTAATCAGATCAGAAGAGAAGGAATTAACCCATGATACTCTAAAAATTGGGTTTTGAAGTTGATTTTTAAACTTAAAACAATTTTTTTTCTTCAAGACTATCCATGAAAGTCTTTTGACCATACTATGGACTCAGAAGTCAGGTTTCTTGGGAATGTGTGTGTCCAAATGTGTCTATCGACCTCTTTCCACTCAAGAATCACTAGAAAGAAGAACACCTTAATCGGAAGTGGCAGAGATGGTTCACAAATACCAATGAAGTGTTTTTTGCTAAGTAATTGAAAATATTTTTATAGTGATCACGGAAACGCTTTCAAATCTAGAGTTCAGAGTTTGCCTGTTATCATTCCCTAACCTAACGCATCTCTGCAGGGAAGTACCTAGTATCTTAACAGCCTCGTTAGTTTGAAATGATAATGAGAAGACTTGCCTTTTTTGAAGAAAAGTCACTGATGATTTATTGGGAATTAGGAAGGCTTCATTTATCTGGGTGGTGATGCTGATATGGGGAAAGGATATAAAGTATATTTCATCTACAATGGCCTCTGATAATGTCCAGCTGATATCTAGCTGTCCTGTGGGGAAACTGAGTATTTCACAGTACTTTTGGGTTTTTAATTTTTGTTGTGTTTTTTTTTTTAAGATTTTATTTATTTATTTATTTATTTATTTATTTATTTATTTATTTATTTGAGAAAGGGGGAGAGAGAGAGAGAGCATGAGCAAGGGGAGAGGCAGAGAGAGAGAGAGAGAAGCGGACTCCCTGCTGAGCAGAGAGCCGGACATGGGGCTCGATCCCAGGACCCTGGGTTCATAACCTGAGCCAAAGATAGCTGCTCAACCAAATGAGCCACCAAAGGTGCCCCTTTGTTGTGGTTTTTATTTGGGTCTGCTTCTGACTACACATACACATGGATTTGACTCAGATGAGAAGATGGCTCAACCTGTCCTTGGAAAAGACACTTGGTAACAGAGTAAGTTTACTCATTTGTAAAATTATGGCTTCTGTGAGGTCCTTTCCTTAATTAGAGCCAGTGTTCTGTCTATATTACATACCTTTGCACCTATCTCCTTGTGGATAAGCTAGTAAGAGGGAAGGGAAGCTCTGTGAAAGAGGAAGAAAAAGGAAACTAGAAATGAGGAACATTTTGCTTCTTTCTTCTGGGAAGAGTTTTCTCAACTTAATTCTTTTTTTTTTTTTAAAGATTTTATTTATTTATTTGACAGAGAGGAGAGAGATCACAAGTAGGCAGAGAGGCAGGCAGAGAGAGAGGGGGAAGCAGGCTCCCCGCTGAGCAGAGAGCCCGATGCGGGGCTCAATCCCAGGACCCTGAGATCATGACCTGAGCCGAAGGCAGAAGCTTTAACCCACTGGGCCACCCAGGCGCCCTCAACTTAATTCTAATTTCCAGTAAAAAAGAGGAAGCTAGTCTACTCCACTGTTTCTTTTATACCTAAGAAGGCTGTATGAACATTGTTTCTCAGACTCACAAAGGAAAATGAAGAGAAAAACGTCTCTATTCGTATCTCATTTCCCTCAACAACTGAAACATTTCCTCTAGGATTCCAGAACAGTGTATGAATGGGAGGTTGAGAGAAAAATGTATTTGGAGCGGGATACCGGCAACCTAGCTACAGGGACTAGACCTGCAGGGACATGCATCTCCTTTCCCATATTTCTTCAAAAAGAAGAGTGCCAGACATTGAAGACAAATTACCAGTGTACTGCATCAGTGTGGTAATGATTCGGCTGGTTGGGGCCAACACGTTCTTCTTCTAATAGACTAGAAACATACTTTTAGTTTTAGGACTACTAGTTAAATGGTTTTCTTTTTTTAAACTCTATTTCAGAAGATTCTATGCAAAGGCCCTTAAATAAGTTGCACACAAACACAGATGCCCCTTTAACATGGATTTCTTACTTACAGGTAAAATTTTACTGAGTATAAGCCTATAGATTGTTTTTGAAAATGTTACATAAATGCAATTGGGCACAGTTGAGAGTTGCTCACTACTTCAACAATGGAGAGATTATTAGTCAAATTTTATCATATTCTCAGAACCCCCAGAGAAATGTAATTTTAAATATTGGGTCCTTAATGAAGACCAAGTTATTCAATATTAAAACTCAACACAGTGGAAAACAGCACCCTGTTAAGGTTTTAGAACTGTCAGCCTTGATTCTTTTTATTTTGAATTGTTTTCTTTTAGTATGTTGGCTATGTAATATGCAAACAACCTCAACATTAATATTTACTCCTCTATGTAGCCAGATGCTAGCAGAGTAGAATCTCTGTAGAACTGAATACTCTCTGAATTAAGAAAACCATTCATAATGAGTCTAGCTACAGTGCAGATAAAATGTAACCCCGTCTTACATGGCCTTAGCATTTACAGGAAAATTCATTAAATTAGCTCCACAAAGAAAGACAAAAGGGCACATTTCTCTATACTGATGGAAATCATAGATTTTTTTTTTTAAATTGAGGCTTTAAGAGCCAGGGATGGATGGTATCCCACTTTCTAAATGTCTATACATTGGAGACAAGATTGATAGTCTTATTAGTCTGTCCTTTGTGTACTTAAAACATCCCAAGTCTCTGGTGCTAAAAGATTTATACATCATTTTATATTTATAACTCATTTCTATTCATTACTCCTCAGGTAGCTGCAAGAAGGTTGTTCTGGTACTGGCCCCAGGTTTTAGAGAGGACAACAACTACTGAGAGATTACATGATGGAATGAAAGCTTGCAAGTGGCAGCAGTAGAATTATAGCGAACTGAGTTTTTATTGTCTCTTAGAGTATGTGATCAGAAGTCAAGAGAAGCTTTGGAAATTCAGAAGATTTTGCTCAGATAAAATAAATTCCCCCCAAACCTAAGGTAGTTAGCACCTTACTTACCACTGCTAGATCCTTACAAATTTCCTTGGGACTATGTGTTGTGGCTAGTAAATTAGGGGAGTAAGTAAAGATCAAGTAGATTGAGAGAGATGGTTGTTATTTATCAGCCCCAAATCTTCTCTCCATGTCATAATTCTTGCACACCATACATTTAAAGATGGAAAGAAGATGCCAACATAATAATGTAATGTTAAGAGTTATCCATCAGGAAGCAAAATGTAACTGCAATTTTCACCCTTTTTCAAGTAAGAGGAAAAAAAGTGGGTACTACATTATACTGAGTATCCTAAAATTAACTATGCTGGAAATTTCAAAGAATAGGAAAGTTAACCATCACCATTTCTTTGTGTAAGAATGGCTTTGCTCCCATGTATGTGCTTTTGGGAGCAACACGCCATGAAATTGTCTTGGCACTGTTTCTAAAAATATTTTTTCTGAGTATACTGTTCTGTGAAGTTTAAAAAAAACAACAATTGCAATAAAATGCACATAACAGAAAATTGACTACCTGAACCATTTTTAAGTGTACAGTTCAGTAATGTCAACTAAATTCACACTGTTGTGCAACCAATCTTCAGACCTCTTCATCTTGTAAAACTGGAACTCTATATCCATTAAACATTTCCCTAGTCCTCTCTGCCCCCAGCTTCTGACAATTACCATTCTATTTTCTGTATCTATTAATTTGACTGTCCATATTCATGTTGTAATGTGTCAGAATTTCCTTTCTTTTTAAGGCTGAATAATAATCTATTGTATGTTTATAGCACATTTTGTTTACCTATTCATCCGTAGACTAACAGTTGGGTTGCTTCTACCTTTTTAATGTTATGAATAATACTGCTATGAACAAGGGTATACAAATATCTTTTTGAGAATCTGTTTTCAATTATTTTGGGTAAATAATCAGAAGTGGAATTGCTGGATCATATGGTAATTCTATTTTTAATTTTCTAAGAAAGTACCATACTGTTTCCCATGGTGGCTGTACCATTTTACATTCCTACTGAGAGTGCACAAGTGTTCCAATTTCTCCATATCTTCATCCATATTTGTTATTTACTGTTTTTGTTTTTTTATAGTAGCTATCCTAAAAACTATGGTTTTGATTTGCATTTCCCTAATCATTAGTGATGCTCAGCATCTTTTCATGTGCTTGTTGTTTTTATATATCTTCTTTGAAGAAATGCATATTCTAGTCCTTTAACTGCTTTAAAATCAGATAATTTCGTTGTTGTTGTTGAGTGGAATTCTCTGAAGTTTTGTGGCAAAAGGATCCCATGGTCAAAGAGTTTGGGGAGCCCTGATTGTTTTATCACCTACTTGAAGATTTGTAGTGTACCTATATCATGTTAAAGGCTGTGAGAATTACTACAGTAAAGGAAGATGCTAATTTGTATAACAGTATTTTCCATACATAAATACTGTAGAACCATTTTACACTGAACATTTAGTGTCATCTTCAGCCAATTGGTAGCCAGTGAATTCAACTTATGAAAAGCTCTTCTATGGTTTAAAAAACCAACCATTAATAAAGAAACATATCCATGTGAGAAGGAATGCTTTTGTAGTAGGCTTCATCATGCTGTGTCTCCCACCTAGACAAGCTTTTCTCTTACATCACTCTGCAAATATTTATTGAGTGCTAACTCAGTGCTGGGGATTTAAAAAAAAAAACCTAAGTTGTAGCTACTTACTTCAACAATCTCTAGGGGGAGAAAAATAATTATAATAGAATTAGGTAAAGATGCTGTGATAATGCAAGACATATTATCTTAGGTTATTTGGTCGCAAGTAACAGAAAGCAAATCAAACTAGCTTTAGCAAAAAGAAAGGAAAGCATAATAAGGATAGAGAAGGGTATCCTGAAACTTAAGGACAGGAATGCAGCCAGCTTAAGAAAGACCTAGAAAGCAGCCAGGACTCTGTCCTTTCTTTTCTCTAAGGGTCTATAGAAATCTTCTATGCACAATATTCTTTTTATATAACTACAACAAAACTTTTTACTTCACATGTTATAGTTGTATACAATTACTGAGAATTTTTTTTCCATTCCAATTCTAAATTCCAAGGAAAGAGAGTGACTAACTCAGCATATGTCAAGTATCTACACATGGTTCAGTCAACTGTGGCCAGTGGGATGGAGTCACATATCAAAATATGGCTGCTATGTACCCAACAAACTCTCCAACTTCATCTCTTTTCACTTCTTCCATACATCCCACGTTCTATAATACCAATAATGATTGTCTACTGAGGAAACCCAAAATAATTAACATAAACATTTGCTATTGATAAAGTAATTCTGGATAAACTTTCAAAGCCACATCTACATATCAGCAGTAACTAATTACAACATATAACGGAGAAGTACAAGCCAAAAAGTACAGGAAGTACAAGCCAACAAGACAATTCAAATAAAGATTATTCTTAAGAAGAATGCGCAAGACTAAAAATTTTAAAATTTAAATGACAAGTCATTGATCTTGCCCAAAATACCTGAATTGGGCTTTCTAGAAGCTGAATTCTAAAACTCAATTACTGCCATTCTATATGCCTTTCCCTTTATACCAACTTGGATAAAAAGTGAAAGTAGTCATTGAAGTGAACCACCCAGCCTCAATGAAACAGATAACAGGGATCTGCTGATTTACGCTATCATCTGCCTTTATATATGTTAGCAACTTGAACTAATTGTTGAGGTAATGAATAAGAAAGAGAGGATTTAAGCTATTTCAGGAAAGACAGATTAGCTCCCAGAAGCCAGAGAACAATAAATCAAGGTTGAATCCAGGTCTGAGAAGTTGGCAGAGAGCAAATTTAGTGCATACATAAAATATTTTAGTTAAATACTACTCACCTGAGATTCTATCTTTTCCTAATTTGCAATATGAGAGGATATTTGTAGATTCAGAAAGGGATATTTTGGGGAATAATGTTTTACATATTTCACAGGGAAGTATTTTCTCATTTTATGGGTTTGAGAAAATTTATTCTATCAATGATTTCACAAAAATATTATATTTTTACTGTAGGCATTAGATAGTTTTAACTTAGGTAACAAAAATCCTAAATTGGTTATCCTGTTCTTTAAACATGTTCTATTACTTTTGTTGCTAAAATTTATGCTTTTCACTCACATAACTTTTCCTCTTCAAATAGTTGAAATTCATGAGGTTAGATAGTGCTGTTTTTCTCTTCTATCCTATGAAGCTTTAACTCTTTAACCCTGTGAAGGCCTCATATTTTTTCAAGAAGCTGATATCTTGAGGGATACAGTTACTTGAATCCTCAGTGCTTAAGGTTTTATTACATTTCTTACTGCAAGCATTGGAAAATTATCATTTTTAAATTGTCATTAAGTGGAAATACCTCATTGTTTGCCTTGTATTACTTAGACTCAATTATTATTTGGGAAAGTAGAGAGTAAAAGTAATTTCGGTAGAAAACTAAGTGACTTATTTTCTCCCTTTTATTTGAACTTCGGTATATATAGTAACTCCTATGATTAAAGTTCTAACAGTAGTACATATGTTATTAAAACTCTCCTACCTGATAATTTAAAAAGAGAAGCATATCAGTGACATCACCAAATTTCTTTTTTTAAAAAGATTTTTTATTTTGTTTTTTATTTGAGAAAGAGAGAGAGGGAGCTAGTGTGCGCACCCTTTTGAGCCACGGGAGGGGCAACGGGGGAAGGAGAGGGACAAGCCCCCTTCCAGGGGCTTGATCTCACCACTGAGAGACGATGACCTGAGCCCAAGTCAAGAGTCAGCCTGCTTAACCAAATGAAACACCCGGGTGGCCCATCACCACATTTCTTGAAGACATTTTATTTTATTTTAAAGATTTTATTTATTTATTTGACAGAGAGAGAGAGATCACAAGTAGGCAGAGAGGCAGGCAGAGAGAGAGGGGGAAGCAGGCTCCCTGCTGAGCAGAGAGCCCGATGTGGGGCTCGATCCCAGGACCCTGAGATCATGACCTGAGCCAAAGGCAGAGGCTTTAACCCACTGAGCCACCCAGGCGCCTCTTGAAGACATTTTAATATGCAAATAGATTCATTTATTTACTGATCCATTTAACAAATTCAACTATTAACCGATTTCCAGCTTTGAGGATTTTCCCTCCAAGCTTTAAATCAGGGGTCAGCAGACTTATGCCTGCAGGCCAAAACCAGATAATTTCTTGTTTTTGTAAATAAGGTTTTAATGGAATGCCACCAAACTCATTCATTTATGTATTGGCTCTAGATGCTTTGACACTACAACAAAGGAGTTGATTAATTGCAACAGAGACCATATGACCTGCAAGGCTGAAAATATTTATTATATAGCAAATATTTTTTGCTAGATGTTTTGCTTTTTACAAAAAATGTTTTGCTTTTTACAGAAAAACACTGCAGGGAATTCCAGTTTTAGCCCCAAAATGTAAAGATCTTAGAAGTTGTCAGTCCTGTCCTTATAACTCATGTCCTTTCAGTGGAGCAAATTGAAAGTCCACAACTTTTCAAGGACTCATCAGAGAATTAAGGTTACAGGACAAAGGGCCATCCCCTAATCTGTATAGACAGGTGAATGCAGAGAGTCAATGTCAAAATTTGCTTACCTGGAATAGATTCCACTAGGGCCATTAACTAGCAGGAACACTTAAATGGTAATCATCACTAATTGCTGGAGCCTAAGTATAGACTAGCATGAGAGTAAGAAAATCCTGGGGATTTAGGGAGCCCCCACACTTTCATGGAATTTACTTCCAGAAACATCGCCAGTGTGAAACGCTGAAAAAGCTGCCCTTGAGGTTCTGGCAGAGAGATGAGAAAAGTAACCACTGTGAAATATGCCTGGAGTGTTTTATATAACAAAGGCCTTATCCCACATTGGGGAGGAACATTCTCTCATTCTAGCTACCTCTAGCCTTCCTGTCTCACTGAAGGAGGGTGAGCTAAAAAATACTTGTGAGGGTCACTATCTAGGGACATAGATGCAGTAAAAGACTAATATTTAATCATAAAGTAATAGCATGCTTCCCCTCCTCCTCGCCCCTTATCACCAAACAAGAATCCAGTACAGTAACAGTGAATGAACCTGAATGGGCTGTAAGACACAGACTCTCTCTGAGAAGGAGTACTCAGGGAAGCCTCAAATCTGCAAGAGAGACAGAGACAAGAACACAAAAAGAATTTGAATCCTCTGGCTCCTACATGTGCAGCACGCATTAAACACAGTCCAATTCCTAACCCAATAAACATAAAAAAAAACCCCACACTAACGACTTATTTCCCTGCTTCTATTCCTCAATAAATCCTGTCCAGCTTTCAACAAAAAATTAACAGACATTCTAAAAGGCAAGAAAAAAAAAATGTTCTGAAGAGACTAGGCAATATCAGAAACACAGAGAGAACAGATGTCAGAATTATCAGATAGGGAAATTAAAATATGATTAATATCTTAAGGTTTCTTTTTTAAATTATGTTATGTTCATTGCCATACAGTACATCATTAGTTTTTGATGTAGTGTTCCACGATTCATTGTTTGCATATAACACCTAGTGCTCCAGGCAATACATGCCCTCCTTAATACCCATCACCAGGCTCACCCATTCTCCCAACCCCCCTCCCCTCTAAAATCCTCAGTTTGATTCCTGGAGTCTATAGTCTCTCATGGCTCATCTCCCCCTCTGATTCCCCCCCACTGCTTCATTTTTCCCTTCCTTCTCCTAATGTTCTCTATGCTATTCCTTATGTTCCACAAATAAATGAAACCATATAATTGTCTTTCTCTGTTTGACTTAATTCACTTAGCATAATCTCCTCCAGTTCCATCCATGTTGATGCAAATGTTGGGTATTCATCCTTTCTGATGGCTGAATAATATTCCATTGTATATATGGACCACATCTTCTTTTTGGCTATTATGGACATTGCTGCATGGGCATGCATGGACATTGGGGTGCATATGGCCCTTCTTTTCACTACATCTGTATCTTTGGGGTAAATACCCGGTAGTGCAATTGCTGGGTCATAGGGTAGCCCTATTTTTCACTTTCTGAGGAACCTCCACACTGTTTTCCAAAGTGGCTATACCAATTTGCATTCTCACCAATAGTGTAAAAGTGTTCCCCTTTCTCCACAGCCTCTTCAACATTTGTTGTTTCTTGCCTTGTCAATTTTTGTCATTCTAACTGGTGTAAGGTGGTATCTCAATGCGTTTTTTTTTTTTCTCAATGTGGTTTTGATATGAATTTCCCTGATGGCTAATGATGTTTCTAATGAAAAAAGTAGACAAAATGCAGGAACCTGGGTAATGTAAGCAGAGACATGGAAACTCTAAGAAAAAGCAAAAGAAAATACTAGAAATTTTTAAAAAGTACTAATGAAATGAAAAATGTCTTTGACAGGATTGAGTAATCAGTGAACTTAAATATAGGTTAAAGAAATGAAATTCAGAGAAAAAAGAATTAAAAAACATAATATCAAGCACCGTAGGATAATTTCAAAATACGTAACATATGTGTAATTAGAAAATGAAAAGGAGAAGAAAAATTGGAGAAGAAAGAGAGAATGGAGAAGAAATATGTGAAGATAAAAGACCAAAAATTTTCCAATATTTACAGAAACCAAACCACAGATCCAGGAAGCTCAGAGAACATCAAGAAGGATAAACACCAAGAATACTCTATTTTTATGATATTTAAACTGCAGAAAACCAAAGGCAAAGAAAATTTTGAAAGAAACCAGAAGGCAAAAGCATCTTATCTATAAAGGAAAATGGAAAAGAATTATAATGTACTTCTTGTCAGAAACCATGTAAATGAAAAAAGTGTTGAAAGAAAAAAAAAACCCAACTGAATTCTACTGAATTCTACATCCAGCAAATTATCCTTCAAAAGTGATAGAGAAAGACTTTCTCATATAAACGATAATTGAGAAAATTAATCACCAGAATCACCAATAGACTTGCCTTGCAAGAAATATTAGAAGTAGTTCTTCAGGGAAAAGGATGATGATATAGTTCAGAAATTTGGATAAACATAAAGGAAGGAAGAGCATCAAAGAAGGACTCAATGAAGGCAAAATAAAATATTTTACCTAATTAATTCTTTATCGAACAATAATATAACCATGCAAAGTACTACTGGTAACAATGGGTAGTAATGAAGAATAAGTAAACTGAATAACAGCAGTGTCAGAGGGAATGTGAGGAAAAAATTGGGAGCATTCATTTTTAATATCCCTGCACTAAAACTGGAACACTATAATGTTGCCTGAAGGTAAATTCGTATTTGTTGAATATATATATTGCAAACTCGGGAAAAATGCTAAAAATTTATCCAAGTAAGTAAAATTGATATGTTAAGCATGCAGATAAAATAGAATCATATAGAATGATCAATTAAAACCAGAAAAGGCAGAAAAAAGAATAAAAAAGAAACAAAAAGAAATAAACCAATAGGAAACAGTTATAAACATGGTAGATATTAACCCAACTATATAAAACATCACTTTAAATGTGAATGGTATAAACATACCAATTAAAAGACAGAAATTGTCAGAGTGGATTAGAAAAAAGACTCAACTATATATTGTCTTTGAGAAACACTCTTTAAATATAAAGATTTAGATTGGTTCAAAGAGATGATGAAAGATACACTATGCTAACACTAATAGAAACAGAGTAGCTATATTGATTTTAGTTAAAGCAGACTTCAGAATAAGAAAATCATCAAGGATAAAGAAGGATACTATCTAATAATAAAGGCGTAAATTCTCTAAGAAGACATAACAATACTAAACACTTATGCACCCAACATGAGAGGGTCGAATATAGGAGGCAAAACTGGCAGAACTGAAAGAAGAAAAAGAGAAATTCATTATTATAGTTGGAGACTTCAACACCTGCCTCCATGAGTAACTGATAAGCCAAGCCACCAGAAAATGGGTAAGGACAAGTTGTGATCAACTTGATCCAATTGCCATTCATGAAATACTTCTTTCAACAACAGAAAACACATTCTTTTTAAGCTCACGCAGAACACTCAGCAAGAGAGAACACATTTTGGGCCATAAAACACACTTGAACAGTGTAAAAGAATTGATATAATACTCTGAGTTGTCTTACTCAGAACACAATGGAATTGAATTAGAAATTAATAACAAAAAGATACCTAGAAAATACCCAAATATTAGGAAATTAAACAATACACTTCTCAATACGACAAAGGTCAAAGAAGACTCAAGAGAAATTAAAAACTATTTTGAACTAAATTAAAATGAAAAGACAACTTATCAAAATTTCTGGGATGCAGCAAAAGCAACAATTGAGGGATATTTATAGCACTAAAAACACATGTTAGTAAATAAGAAAGATCTAAAATCAGTAATCTAAGTAAGCATCTAGTTTAGAAAACTTGAGAAAAAAGGGCAATTTAAGCCTAAAATAATAAGAAATTAAAAAAATTAGAGCAGAAATAAAAGAAATTGAAAACAGGTAAACAATAGAAATCAATGATACCAAAAGCTAGTTCTTTGAAAGTATGAAAAATATTGATAAACCTTTCCACACTGACAAGAAAAGAAAGTGAAAATGCAATAAATTACCAATCGTAGACATGAAAGGGGGAAATTCACTACTAATACCAGTGGACATTAACAGGATAATAAAGGAATACTATAAACAACTCTATGCCCCCAAATTTGATAACTTACATGAAACCACCCAATCCTTTGAAATATATAAACTTCGAAAATTCACACAAAGAGAAATAGATGATTTGAACAGGTACATATCTTCTAAAGAAATTGAATCAATAATTACTCTTGTTCCCTCCTCCTCCCACCCCAAAAAACCTCAACAGGCTCAGATGGTTTCACTTGTAAATTCTACCAAATATTTAAGGAAGGAATGATATCAATCCTCCACAATCTCTTCCAGAAAATAGATGTAGTGGAAATACTTCCCAATTCATTTTGAGGTCAGCATTACTTTAATACCAAAACCAGATAACAACATTATAAGAAAAGAAAAACTATGGACTTTCTCTCATGGAAGATGGAAGTAGATAGAAGAATCCTCAAATAAATTTGCACAATGTTTAAAAGGAATTTAACACCATGACCAAGTGAAATGTATTCTATGTGAAGGTAGTTCAATATTAAGAAAAAAAAATAATACACCACATTGACAGGCTAAATAAGGAAAATCATATTATTGTGAGTATCCCTCCCTTTCTATAAGTTTTCGTCATGACACTGTTTTTATAAAAGATCTACATTAGTACATGCTACTGCTAACCAAAACAAATCTGAAGATGATATTAGTTAGGTTTTATGAAAAAAGTTGTTACTGTACTAATGTGAATCTTCTGTAAAAGTGAAGTGGCATAATGCAAACTTTTGGAAAGTGGGGGATACTCTTTGTTTTATAACATTTGAGCTTATGAAAGGTTTCATAGGAATGCTTTACTTTCAGATAGTGGGGAAACCTGTACATCAATTGATACAGAAAAAAATTAGATAAAATCCTTGACCCATTCATGATAAAATCTCTTAGCAAACTAGAAATAGAAGGGAATGTCCTAAACTTGATAAAGAGTAACTAGAAAATACCTACAGCTAATATCATACTTAATGGTGATATACTGGATACTCTTCCCCTAAGATTGGGAACAAAGCAAGGAAGTCCTCTCTGACCTCTCCTATTTACATCATACTGGCTGTGCTATCAGTGCAAAAAGACAAGAAAACAAATAAATATTATACATATTTGGAAGGAAGAAACAAAACTGCCTTCATTGGTAGATGACATAGTTGTGTAGAAAGTTCCAAAGAATAATAATAATAATAATAATAATAATAATAATAATAAAACCTGCTGGATCTAGGGTTGCCTGAGTGGCTCAGTCAGTTAAGCATCTAACTCTTGATCTCAGCTTATGCTTGATCTTAGGGTTGTGAGTTCAAGCCCTGTGTTGGGCTCCACGCTGGGTGTGGAGCCTACTTAACAACAATGACAACAACAACAACAACAACAACAACTAACCCCTCCTGATCTAAAAATGAGTATATATCACGGTTGCAGGATGTGTGTTTAATACACAAAAGTCAACTGCTTTCTTGTGTGTGAATAGTGAAAAATTAAAATTTTAAATTTAATAAAACACTATTTTCAGTAGCACTAGGAAGAAAATGAAATAATCAGGCATAAGTCTGAAAAGAATTGCATAAGTTATACATGCAGAAAACTATGAAATTCTAATGAAAGAAATATGACCTAAATAAATGTAGAGGTATTCCATGTTCATCAATTAGAAGACTGTTTATCATTAAGTTGTCAGTTCTTCTCGAATCGATCAACAGATTTTTTTTTTGCCACCAAGTGAAAAGTAAATATTTGGAAAATACATGTTTCTAGGTACACACACATTTAAAACAAGCCACATCAAATTCCCAGAAAGTCCTTTTGTAGATACTGACAGTTTGATTCTAAAGTTTATATAAACAAAAGACCTAGAGTAGCTAATGCAATATTAAAGAATGAGAACAACTTGGAGGACTCACACTACTCAATTTCAAGACTTACTATAAAGCCACTCAACACAGCATGGTATTGGCCAAATAATAAACACATAGATGAATAGAAAAGAATAGAAAATCTAGAAATACACCCATACAAATATAATTGACTGATCATTGACAAAGGATTAACAGTAACTCAATGAAGAAAGGATAGTTTTTTTTTTAAATAAATGCTGCTGGAATAGTTTGGTATCCATATGCAAAATAGTAATAACAAGAATGATGACAATAATAAAGAAACTAGCCACAGACCTACGAACTTCCACAAAAATTAAATCCAAGTGGATCACAGACTTGGATATGAAACACAAAACTATAAAATTATAGAAGGAAACAGAGGAGAAAATCTAGGTGATCTTGGGTTTGGTGGTAAGTTTTAAGATACAATATCAAAAGCATAATCTATAATAGAGAAAAGTTGTTAAGTTGGACTAACTGAAATTCTACTGAAAATCTGAAGAGACACCTTAACAAGGAAGATACACAGTTGGTAAATAAGGACATGAAAAGATGTTCATTATCATTTGTCATTAAGGAATTGCAAATTAAGACAAAAATGTAATACAAGTATACCTGTATTAGAATGGCTAGATGAATAAGTTCTGGGGAACCTAATGAATAGGAGGCTTAAATTCGTAAATAATACTGTACTGTACACTTAGAATATAAAAGAGTAGATGTTAAATGTTCTCGCCACATCAAAAAATAAAAAAGGTGACTATATGAATTAATAGATTTGTTAAATAGCCTTATTGCCGTGATTATTTCACAATATAAATGTATATCAAAGTATCATGTGTACACCTTAAACTTACATATTACATGTCAAATACATCTCAATAAAACTGGAGAAAATAGCTAGAATCAGAAAAGACCTGACCATACCAGTAGCTGTTAGAATGTGGAATAATAGGAACTCTCAATCACTGCTGAGTAATGCTATCACCACCTTCGAAGACAGTGTCTTGCAAAGCTAAACATGGTCTTGTAATATGCCTACACAAAAATGAGCATGTGAAGGTTTATAGCAGCTTCATTCACAGTTGCTAAAAAACCAGAAACAACCAGGATGTTCTTCAATAGGTGAATGAATAAACAAGCCTTGATCTATCCATATAATAGAATACTACCCAAAGCTAAAAAGATATGAGCTGTTCATCCATGAAAAGACAGGATGAATTCAAATGCATATTGGTAACTGAAAAGGGCCAATCTTATTCCAGTACTGTACAATTCCCAATTACCTGACTTCCTAACAAAGGCAAAACTATAGAGATATTAAATTGTCCTGTGGTTTCCAGGATGGAATAGATGAAGCACAGGGGATTTTTTTTTTTTTTTAGAAAAGTAAACTATTTCATATGGTATCATAGTAATAGATACTTGACACATGAATTCACCAAAATCCATGGACATTTATAGCATAGAGTGAACCTTACTGTATCCAAGTTAAAAGCAAACTCATTAGGAGGTCAAGGAATCCCAGGATAGAATGCATAATGTGACAAAATAAACTAACTGCATTACAAACACGTGAAACAACTTTATAGAAGGGGGAGGGGGTTAGTTGGTGACCTAAGTAACTTTGGAAATGAGCAGAATTTATAAGACCAAAGGTGAAAGAAACTATAGATACCCATTGCACTCTAGTTGATAAAGTTTTTTTTCCTTTGGAGCTATGGGTTAAGTATTCTGATACCACTATACATGTGCACTCGGACTGAACAACTAAATAAATAGCTGGGAGATGTTGGGAGACAGATTTCTCACTGTTGGATTGGGAGTTAACAGATAAGCCATGGAAGGAGGTTAGAATAATTTCTGTGGTATTTGATTAGAGCTGGGGATATCAGTATGAACTCATGTTCAGGTTAAGATAGACACAGATGCTTACATATAGAAATAACTATAGCTATGTGTTTACATGCAGATTGTGACCCACACATATATTCCCTTATCTGTCAGTTAGGAGAGCAGAGAAGCAGTGACACCTCAGTAGCAACTTAGCATCCAGCTCCTGGTTTCTAATACCATTGTCCAATAAAAGGAACCAAGGCTCCTTAGAGAAATGGTTGGTTCTAGAACTGGGGCAGGTAAAAGAGAAGTTGAGCCTGGAACAACTTATTAGTGCCAGAAAATAAGCAAGGGCTCAAGGAAAAAAAAAAAAAAAAAGCAACCCACTTTTGGAATTCGGATTCGGATATGTCAAAGGGACACTGGAGCCAACTGAAAGAGCCAAAGCTGAAACAATGTGAGCAAATAACTAAGTAAATACTGGATTATAACCCAAAATATAATATAAATATCTGTAAGTCCACAGTGATTGTAAACACACACACACGTACACATACACATTAAATGAATGACTGAATAAATAACTACACAGAAGAGACAAATTTCTTATGCAGAAGAATTCCAAATAATTTATGCAGCTATTCCAGTATCAATACTCCCCACTTCTTTTTTTTTTTTTTAAATATTTTATTTATTTATTTGACAGAGAGAGAGAGAGATCACAAGTAGGCGGGGGCGGGGGGGGGGGGGAAGCAGGCTCCCTGCTGAGCAGAGAGCCCGATGCGAGGCTCGATCCCAGGACCCTGAGATCATGACCTGAACCGAAGGCAGAGGCTTAACCCACTGAGCCACCCAGGCGCCCCAATACTCCCCACTTCTTAAGCATGGATTATGCAGGGTGACTTTCTTCCAAACACCACGGTAGAGAGACAAACACTACCTCAATCAAGTCATCAAGATCAATATCCACAGTGATAAGTCATAGTGTTAACATACTGTACCCATATTATGTGATGAAAACAGCATTTGATCTCAGTGATCTTCCTTCCAAAAACTTGTAACCCCAATCTAATCATAAAAAATCTGATAAATCCCAACTGGGGAACATTATCATGAAATCTGATTATTAATTTTCAAGGTCATCAAAAACAAGAGAATCTGAGGAGCTGTCACAATAGAGAAGCCCAAGGAGTTATGATGACCAAATGTAAGTGTCGTAGGTATCCTGGATGGGATCCTGGAGCACAGAAGGGACATTAAATACAAACCAAAGAAATCTGAATAAATTACAGACTTTAACTAATAGGAACATACCAGTACTGGTTAATTAATTGTAATAAATGTACATATAATATTATTAACAACAGGGGAAACTGAGTGTGGGGAATATTGGAAATCTCTGTATTCTCTCTGTAATTTTTCTGTAAATTTAAAATTGTTCTAAAATAAAAAGTCATTTTTTTTTTTAAAAAAAAGAAAAGCTTTGCTGACCCTACTTTAAATGAAAGAAAAATGGAAATGGTTGCTTCGTGGGAGGGTAAAAAGTGAATTTGTTAAAGGAAGGTAACGAGATGGTTTTGGATTATCCCCAACTAGTTAAGAGTCAGTTTAGGTCCTAATTCCTCTTTGTACAAAATTAACTATCTTTTGGAGTGGGAAGACAGCATATTGTATGGCATCGAAAATTGGAAAGAAATGTACAAAATATTGCGATATTCAACCCAAAACAGCTACTTGCAAATATTTGATAGGGATTCATTACATATATCCTTTACTTTAAAAATTGCAATTTAAATTCACAACTTTTATTATATTAAGGAAGTATTTGTTTACAGAAATGAGTTATCAAGAAATGGAATTAAATGCAAAGGAGCCCTTCTGATAAAAGGCGAAA
Source organism: Potos flavus (assembly GCA_028534135.1). Classification (NCBI taxonomy): domain Eukaryota; kingdom Metazoa; phylum Chordata; class Mammalia; order Carnivora; family Procyonidae; genus Potos; species Potos flavus. The sequence goes on along the minus strand of CM052901.1, from coordinate 87,524,267 downwards.
CTTGGAAAAAAATGCACTGCTTTTTTGAAGCAACCCCACAGAGTTAATTCCTTCATGGTGCTGAAGGCTTTTGCTTTGAAATTCATTTTATTGACCTAAAGCTTAAACTGCAGGGTGACTCAAGGATAATTGACAGGAGGGAGAGAACATCATGCTACTATTGTCCACGTATGCCCTCAGTCATTCCCTTGTTGAAAGATGCATTATGTAAATGGATTCTCCACTGAATTCTGGTAGCATTTTTTTTTGTTCCTGGTAAAGTGTAACTCATGTTGATCAAGGAGGAGGGATAAAATTCACCCTTTCGAAGGGTTCAGTGATTATGTCCCCACACTGCAATTTCTGCCTGAAGTTCAAGCCCACATAAAAGGTTGCAAAACCTAAAGGTACTTTCACTGTGTACCTGACTTAGGTGTATCCTGTGGGTTTAGAAAAAAATAAGGCATATTTAGAAGCAGGAAATAGATATAATTAGACTCTGAAACATGTTTCTTTAGTGAAGTTTTTTTCCAAAGTTACCTTGTAGCTGCAAAAACAATCTCCACCACGCCAGCCAAAAAAATGATCAATTACCCATTCAGAAGTGTCTATGTCAACTAAAGCCTAAAAATCACAGATAGAGGTACGTGAAGAGTTGAGAGTGGCAACAGCATGTTAGGCTATTCACTAATCAGGATCCAGATTACTCTTCAATTAAATACTGTGTAAATTAGAGGGAAAGCAGTGGTCTCATATCTTTGATGGAGTGGGTGTCAAGTATTTCTCAATGAAACCGATTATTCCTACTCATTGTTCTCATAAAACACACAAGAATGCATCACTGCTAGAAGAAATAAAAAGTAGTGGGCTTTTATGAAAAATATATACAAACGTTGGATAAATTAGAAATAGCTATGGTTTACTTTCAAGCTGATAGTTAGCCATGCTTTAATGTCAGCCTTTATTAATGGGAGCCCCGGAAAATTTGTATCTGTTTTAAGGCCATAAAGAGAACCTAATTAATACAAAGGGATACATAAAAAACTAATTTGAAAAAATGCACTATTCTTTGGGTTTTGGAAATAAAAGATTAGTTTTTAGTTCTCTATTGGTGGTATGTTTTACTAGCATTAAGAGGAAAAAAAAGAATCTTGCTTTACAGTTTTAAAATCTCTCATATGTGCTCTTTCAGTATCAAAGTATTCCAAAAGAAAGTAACTTGAGTGAAATAAAGTTGATGGCCCTGATCTTAACTGATATTTAACCTGTGTTATGTTAAATACCACATTAAATAAGAAAACTTCAACCAAGTGAATTTTAAAGATCTAATTGGCTTTATTAAATGATTCATAAATCGGGGCGCCTAGGTGGCTCAGTGGGTTAAGCCTCTGCCTTCGGCTCAGGTCATGATCTCAGAGTCCTGGGATCAAGCACCGCATCAGGCTCTCTGCTCAGCAGGGAACCTGTTTCCCCCTCTCCCTCTGCCTGCCTCTCTGCCTACTTGTGATCTCTCTCTGTCAAATAAATAAATAAAATCTTTAAAAAAAAATAAATGATTCATGAATCAGACAGCATCCCATCTAGCAAATAGGGGGCACTCCAAGGAGTTGCACAAAATGGAAATGGAAGGTTTTTATAGAAAATGGGCCAAGAAACTCAGTGAGGGGAAAAAGACTGTCCAGGCAAGGCTGCTTTTCCTTGGGGGAAAGGCAAGGGGTCTTATCATGCAGGCTACCACATCTTCCTTTGGGGGATGGAGAGAGCCTGCATGGCACATTCCTAAGCCTGATGGAAAAATTCCCGACTGACTGGTTAAGATTACATTTCTAGAGAGGTGTTAAAGGTGTTGAAGGAGCAATTACGTTAGTACTAAGCCCCAAGTTTGGGGACTTGGGCTAAGTGACGCCATTTTGGGTCTGTGGGGTTTGTTGTTGTTGTTGTTGTTATTGTTACTGTTACTTTAACACATAGAACCCAGAGCTATCAAGCAAAACTGTTTTCTTTGAAACCTGAGCATGCCTCACATAAAACAGCTATCTACTAAGTGAATCAGAATTGTATCATTCTAGGACATCAACATTTTGGGGAGGGACCTGAAGATTAAAATACTGAACAAAACTTTTGATAGTTCCATTTATATTTGAGCCGTCATTTGAAATGCTTTCTTACAGCAAAAGAGTGATTAAACCTCTTTATCTTCACTTAAAAAGGGGAAACGGCTTTGACTACAGGTAGGTACATGTTCAGTGTCAACACTGAGTCATCCAAAGAGGGTAGGTTTTATTAACCAGAGGTAATCGATATAGGCATTAGTGTCACATAGCTGTGAAGTTAAGCCACTGCGCCTTTTCTGGGCATGATTTTTTCCCTCATTTCTCAGTTCATTAGTATGCAGCTGGAAAATACCAGCAAAGAGCATGCCAAGGCAGACAAAGGACTCAAGGGAGATTTAAACCCCATGACTATACATATTCCCATAAAGTTTAAAGAACACAACCACTCACAGCAGGGCAAACCCCCACAGTTTCCTTTCAGTGAAACAATCCACATTATCCCTGTGGCTAGAATGATGAGAAAATGAATTTGAAAATCTCTGCAGAATGGTGCTGATATCTTTGGTCAGAAAGTACTAGCAGGAATCCCTTTTATCTTCCTGGATCTACAGCTGCTTCCTGACAGAAAATGGCCTAGTGAGGTTGTGACCGAAACATTGGACCAGAGAGGCCAGAGTTGTAGGCTTATTTATATCCACATTTCTTAATCACAACTGTTTCTCTGCAGTGGAAGGAGAGTAGGAGTTGGTGACCACTATCAGAATATTTAAATTCAGAGAACCAGTTTTGCTTCATCTGGATATTTTGAGGAAAAGGTGCTAGCTTTAAAAAAAAGATTTATTTTATTTTATTTCATTTTATTTTATTTTATTTTAGAGAGAAAGAGAGAGAGGAGGGAGAGAATCTCAAAGAGACTCCCTGACGTGGGGCTCGATCTCATGACCCCGAGATCATGACTTCAGCTGAAACCAAGAGTCAGACACTCAATCGACTGAGCCACCCAGACACCCTCTATCTTACTTTTTTAACTTCTTACCACTAGTAATAAACAATTACCATGGATTGAGTATTTCTATGTGCCAGGCTATGTGTTATAGGCTTTAGGTACGTTATTCGTCTAACCATGACAAAACTCTAAAAGGAAGGGATTCTGATGGGCATCTTACAGATGAAGAAACAGAAGCTCAGAGAGATAAACATTCATTGTCACATGTTTTCTTATTTTATTATGTTATGTTGGTCACCATACAGTACATCATTAGTTTTTGATGTAGTGTTCCATGATTCATTGTTTGCATATAACACCCAGTGCTCCATGCAATCCGTGCCCTCCTTAATATGTTTAATAGTCAAAAGTGGCAGAGTCTTGCTAAATCCCAGGTGTGTGTGTCTATGTCTGCATCAAACAGTCTTCATTCTATGGATTTCCCTAGTTACCTAGCTCCTTAGCATTTTCCCAAGTATGTGCACATCTGTGCAAAGTGGAAAATGCATTTGTTCTAACTTGGTCACGTAAAAACATTCAGGCCTGGACCACCAAGTTACTACAGCTTGATGGTAGTATGACTGATATTCAGAAATACTGACTGAAATGAACGGCAGTAACCTCTGGCAAAGTCATTCCAATGACTTTTGTGACACTGTGGTCTCATTTTTGAAGATCATTGTGCATTAACCTTTTACTCACTGATTTCATCCAGAATGTAGTTTATCTCACTGCCCCTAAACAATGAGCACAACCCTGACTTGTCTTCTCTTATTTCACTTCCTTGGAATGACTTTAGATTTATTTCCCTGGATTACAAAGAGAAAGGGAGAAAGCGTTTTCACTGGAGGTCAACTCTATTACATTTAGAACTAAATGGGTGACACCAGCATGAATCAATAAGGGCTGGGGACCCTTTTGGAGCAATAAGCAAATAATTTCCAACTTAATAGGGAAAAAAACTTGGCTTCAGTCATCCAAATACAGGACTATGTTATTTTAATCAAATTCACCACATATTCTGACGGCAGCGTTATAGGAGTAGCAATCAATGGAAAACTTGGGAAAGCTACAAAACTAGCACGGGGATATTATAAGTTAACGTGGAGAAATTCATTCTACAAATATACTTGATCACTTCCTGTGTGGCAGGCACTGTTTTACATTCTGAGTTTACACTAGAAAACAAAACAGAATAATCCTGATCCTCACAGAGTTTACAACCTGATGAGCGAAGGCATGTATATACACACGCACACATATACAGTATTTTACTGTATATATTACATATATCTAATATCTAATATATATTAGATAATACTAAGTGCCTTGAAATGAGTCGGTCAGAGAAGAGAAAGCAGGAATATTGAGGGTAGACATAATTCTAGATAGAGTACTCCAGTGGTTTTAAAACACATCTGCAAACACTTTGACACATTGGCCATGGAAAGAAGAATCTGTATGTTTCATCCCCTTGAATTTGAACTGGTCTCTGTGACTTGCTTATAACCAATAGAAGGAAATGAAAGTGAAGTTGCATGATTTTTGAGGTGAAGACAAAAAGCAGTGCAGCTTACAATGGAGTCACTAGAGTTTCCCCAAACGCACCCTAAGAGGTAGTAAAGCTTACTCCACTTTTGAGAATCACTGGCCAAAAACATCTTTTAGTTTGAGTACAGTGTAGGTGATTTCTTCTTGATTTGAGTAAGGACCATTGGTTTTCACCCACTTAGAGCAATAATATAATGACTATATGTTCCTATCTACACATTTTTATGTAGATGACAAACCTGGGAGTGGAGGATAAGGAGCATTTAAGTAGAAATGGCTATGGTTAGTTCTTGAGAGAAAGTCACGCTCCATTATACTTATTATTTATACATTGTGAAATATTCAGAGCCTTCTCCACTTGCTCAGTGGTCTTCTCCACTCTCATGAGGTTTGGCTCATTCTCCAGATACAGATGTACACCTGGAAAGATACCAAGTCCTAACGGCACTTTCTTCCTTCCACATACAGCCAGGAAAATAGAAGTTGCTCTATGTATTTCAAGTACAAAAGGTTTTAACACATGAAAAGAGAAACTTACATAAACTTTGTAAGATCTGGGGGAGCAAAGTTCAGGGAAGTGGCCAGAAAACATCTCAGTATGAAGCATCCAAGCAGGAGGTTCTCAAGAACTACCTTGCGAAGCCCTGCAATTCAAAGAATCTCTGGAAGATACCAGATTAAGCACCTTAATCTGCAGCAGTGAGGTGAGTGTTTCTCAAGGGCTTGCCCCCGAGAAGCTCTGTGAACTTTGTGTTTGTTCACACATATCCCCAGATCTCCTCAGTCTCCCTCTTTCTCAGACTCAATCTTGGAACCAAACAGAGAGAGCATTCTCAAAAATGGAGTTCCCATTTTCTCCTCGGCAATACATTAGAAGCTGGAAGGAGGTGGTGATGAAGACAAGTGGACAGCAGACAATCCAGCCCACTGGCTTTATACAGCCTTTGTGGTGATTAAATGAAATGATGCATATAAAATGATGGAAGAGCATTTAACTGGAATAAATGTTACCTATTATTAGTATTAGTATAGTATCATTGGCAACTGTATGCCTGAGGAGGAAGATTGATATGATCCTGTTATGCTCTGATATCTTTACTCAGAACTGAAAATTTTGGCCAAAACCCCAGATTCTATCTCTCTTAGAACCGTACTGTTCCCTTTAGCCCAGATTGAGGTTCCTTTTCAGAAGAGAATTTTGAGGTACATAGATAGACAAATTAAATGTAACTCTCACAGTAAATTAAAATATCATCACCCAAATCTCTACCCTGATACAGGTTTGGACTTTGCTTACTAATTCAAAGATAGAGAAATCTCTAAAGAGTTTACAAAAGAAAATTATAATATCGCTTGACTGACAGAAAATATTTTCTAGCATCTCTTTCAAACTAGCAAATATGTATTTAATATACAGCATTTAAACTTTTTAAAGCTATTTTAGCTATTTAAGCTGGGGCAATAACATTAAAGAAACAAACAAATGTTACTTTTTGGCTGTAAAGGAGACGATACCATAATGAATTAATAGGTCATTTATCTGCAACTGGACACTTTTTATGCTTGAAATATATTTTATATCTCCATTAACATGAGGTAAGCGTTAACTGTGGATTTAAATTGGAGCTTTCAGAATGCCTCAGTGCACACTTCATACATAATTTAAAGGTATTCATGTAATCAAGCTTTGTACCAGAATTGTTCTCTCTGAGTGCTAACAAGGGCATGATCTGATATTTGTTTTGAAGAATATAACCAGAATGGTCAATACGGTTTTGCTACTTTTGCTCTTTTGAATCACTTTGCTGCTTTTTTTTTAAAGTATTCAAAGCAACCATCAAATAAAATAAATGACAATGTGGGAGTTACAGGAAACCCTTCTCCTTCAATAATTGAAAGCATAGTGATGTTTTTCTTAAGGCACTCTCTTACAGAAATGTTCCCTGTATTTAATGGATGGAAAACATCTCCAGATTTCGTCAGTCTTCTGGGATTAAAAAAAACTTCAACATTCCTACCACTCCAACTGTATCAAGTCAGTCTTAAAGATTATTCTGTAGGCTAGCCAAAGAGTTATTTTGATGTTACTTTTCTATATTGAAAAATATCTGTATTTAATATACTATGAAAATAAACGGTGATGCAAAATGTTGCATAAAAAACTCTTTTAAAAGTACTAGAATTTAGGGGCGCCTGGGTGGCTCAGTGGGTTAAAGCCTCTGCATTCGGCTCAGGTCATGATCTCAGGGTCCTGGGATCGAGCCCTGCATCGGGCTCTCTGCTCAGCGGGGAGTCTGCTTCCCCCCCCTCTCTGCCTGCCTCTCTGCCTACTTGTGATCTCTCTCTGTCAAATAAATAAATAAAATCTTTAAAAAAAAATACTAGAATTTGACATTCTTCATTCAAGTACAGAAACACTGCCGAATGGGAATTATATTCTAAAGTTGCTTATATTTAGTTCAACTGCTTTCACAAATAATACCTCTTTCAATTTGGTGGTTACTTCTAGAGCTAAAGGAAGGGAATGTCTGTGAAAAGGGAGAGACATGCAGGAAGTATACTTGTCTGGTAATACTCATTTTATTAGGCTGGATCATGGGTGCATGGGTGTTTTTGATTATTATATTTTTACTATAGGTATATGCATATAATTTTCTATATTTGAAATATTTTTATGATAAAGTTTCTGGGCTATAGTTTATAGACATCTTTCAACTTAGTAATGTCAAACTGTTTTCTAAAGCAATAACAAAAATCTATACTTCCATTACCAGTGTATAAATGTTCCAGTTGTTTCACATTTTCACCCAAACTTGGCATAATCAAACTCTACTTTTTTTTGCCAGTTTGGAGAATGGAAAATTATATCTCCAGATGTCCTGGTAAAATGGCAGATTGAATATATGCCTTTATATCTACTTTGCCCCAAGTCAACTTGAACAGCAGTAAAAGATTTTTAAAGACATAAACCCACAGACAAAAAGAGAATAAAAGACGAGACAAGAGAAACAAAATTTTGCAAGTGTGAAACTAGAAAGATGAGTAGAATCTTTCTCAGCAGACACAGGAAAGCTGAGTTCTAGGCTGCTTGTGGGAAAAGCCAAGAAGCAACAGATTTATACCGAGTAATCAGTAATGCTGGTAATTCTGGAACTAGAAGTGTAGTTGAGACTGAAAAGAGAAGGACATGTTGAAATATAAAACACTCATGGTCCCTAGATAACCTCCCCAGGCATTAGAGCTGATCAAGTACTCCTTTGGCATTCTGGGAGAAAATTAAAGGGATTATTATCTAGGATTTGAAGAAAAAGAAAACATAAAACCTGGAAAACACTAGGCATCACTGAGAGCAAACATATAAAACAACCACAACAACACAGCTGGATTAAGTGAATGTCTGTACACTGAAAAGGAGCCCCACAGGTCATTTCCTCAAAATCTGGCATCAAGGGATATATCCTCAATGCAACAGATTGAAGGATTATTTTCTGAGGTCATGCAGCAGGAAAAGAAGAAAGGACATAAAATCATGGTATCAAGGGGTTTCCCACCCAAGTGGCCCAACTTGGACTTGCATACTTTGATGTCCACAGTCAATAACTGTCACCGTATCCCACTATAACATTTAATTAGTTCAGATGACTAAGAAGCACAAACAAGGGTTATAAGATTTTGGAGGAAAGTCTCTATCATGGAGAAACAAAAATGAATAACGAAGAAAATGACTCATAGAAAATGAAAAATATGCAAGCAGAAGAAAAATTAAATAGGCACCATATTTTGTATATATGAAATAAAAAAGATGCTATTTTTTAAAAATAAAAAAACATTCAGAAAATAAAAAATACCTTTTAGAAATTAAAAATATAACAGACATAAAAAAACAGCTGAGCTCAAAGTACAGGTAAAGAAAATCTATCATAAAGTTGAGCAAAAAGACAAAGAATTGGAAAAGAGAAGAAAAATAGAGAGGAGAAAATTAGGTAAGTAGAACCAACACTGCAATGATTGGAATTTCAGAAAAAAAATCAATAAAATAGAAGGAAGAAAATACTCAAAAAGGATCAAGACATTTCTTCAGAATAGAAGAAAATGACTTTTGACTTCTCAGATTGAAAGGACCAACTGAGTCCTCAGCAGAGTGGGTGAATACTGATCTGCACAATCATAAAATTTAACAATAGTAACATAGGGAAGATCTCATGACCTCTGAGACAGAGAAGAAATGGGAATCAGAATGGCATTTGGCCTTTTACACGTAAGATTGGAAAGTTGAAGATAGGCAAACAATGACTTAAATTTGTTTTACTTCAATTTCTTATCTAAGATGATTGCAGATTTACATGCAGTTGTGAGAAATAATACAAAGAAATCCTTTCTATCATTTCCCTGGTTTGCCCAAATGATAACATCATGTAACACTGTAGTGCAGTATCATAACCAGGATATCGATATAGATATGATTTACCAATCTTATTCAAATGAACACTTGTATTCACTAGTGTGAATGTTCATATGTGTGCTTGTATGTACTTCTATTCAAATTTATCACGTGTGGGTTTGTGTATTCACTACCAGAGTCACGATACAGAACATTTTCATCACAAGGATCTGTCATGTTGCCCTTTTATAATCACATTCACCTCCCCCCACCCTCCTCTCAGTCCGTGACCCCTGACAATCACTAATCTATTCTTCATTTATCATTTCAAAAGTGTTATATAAATGGAATCTTACAGCATGTAAAATTTTGGGATTGACTTTTTTCATTCAGCATAATTCTCTGAAGATCCATTTAAGTTGTTGTACATAAAAACAGCCTGTTTTTAAGAAAAATTCTGAGTAGTATTTCATGGTATTAATGTACCAGTTTGTTTAACTATTCATTTGTTGAAGGACATCTGGGCTGTATACAGTTTTAGACGTTAATAATAAAGCTGCTATGAATATTTGTGTATATGGGTTTTTGTTTGAGCACAGTTTTCATTTCTTTGAAGTAAATGCCAAAGGAGACAATTGCTGGGTCATATAGTAATTACATGTTTAGTTTTATAAAAAAACTGCCAAACTGTTTTCCAGAGTGGCTGTGCCATTTTATTTTCCCACTAGCCATGTAGGAGATGTCCAGTTTCTCCAAATCCTCAACAGCATTTGGTGTTGGCATTTTAAAAACTTCAGCCATTCTTTTAAGTGTATAGTTATATCTCACTGTGGTTTTAGTTTGCACTTTCCTAATGCCTAATGAAGTTAAACATCTTTCCATGTGCTGATTTGCCATCCGTATATCCTTGGTAATGAAATCTCTGTTCATAGTTTCTACCCATATTGTAAGTGGATTGTTTTTCAATATTGAGCTTTGAGAATTCTTTACATGTTCTGTATACTAGTACTTTATCAGAATACAGGTTTTTTTTTTTAAAGATTTATTTATTTATTTTAGAGAGAGAGAGAGAGAGAGAGAGCAAGAGAGATTGGGGGGGGTGCGGAGGGAGAGTGAGAGAGACAGTCTTAAGCAGACTCCACAGCGAGTGTGGAGCCCAATACATGGCTCAGTCTCACAACACTGAGATTATGACCTGAGCTGAAACCAAGAGTTGGACACTCAACCAACCGTACCACCTAGGTGCCCCTTTATTATAATATAGTTTAAAAATATTTTCTTCAGTCTGTAGCTTTTCATTTTCTTAACATGGTCTTCTGTTAAGCAATACTTTTAAGCTTGATGAAGTCCTATCAATTTTTCCTTCTATAGCTCATGCTTTTTGTGTCAAGACTGAGAACTCTGGGTTTAGCTTTAGACTCTGGAAATTTCTCCTATCAAAAATTTTTACAGTTTTAGGTTATACAGTTAAGCCTGTGATCCATTTTGAGTTAATATTTGTATAAGATATAAGGCTTAAGATGATTTTTTTTTTGCATATGGATGTCCGAATGTTCCAGCATCATTTGTTGAAAAGGCTATTCTTCTCCCATTGAAGTGTTTTTTTGCCCTTTGTCAAAAATATATTAGGGATATTTCTAAGTTCTCTTTATTATTCTGTTGCTCTATGTTTCTATCCTTCTGCCAATACAACATGGTTTTGCTTACCACACTGGTATATGGTAAGCCTTAATAGCAGGTAGAATGATTCTTTCCACTGTGTTCTCCTTTTTCAAGACTGCTTTATCTAATCTACTTCTTCTGTCTCTTTATATCAATTTTAGAATAAGTTTGTCCATGTCTACCAAAAACTGTGCTGGGATTAGAATAGGAATTGCTTTAAATCTAAAGATCAATTTAGGGAGAGTTGACATCTCTATTATATTGAGTTTACCAATCCACGGATAATGATATGACTGACTTAAAATTTTTGAGGGAGGGGCACCTGGGTGGCTCAGTGGGTTAAAGCCTCTGCCTTCAGCTCAGGTCATGATCTTAGGGTCCTGGGATTGAGCCCCACACCTGGCTCTTTGCTCAGCAGGGAGCCTGCTTCCCACCCCACCCCCCCCGCCTGCTACTCTGCCTACTTGTGATCTCTCTCTCTCTGTCAAATAAATAAATAAAATCTTAAAAAAATTTTTTTTGAGAGAAAAGATTTACAATCAAGATCCTATGTCTAGTTTTGTATTAGAATAAAAAGACATAAAAATAACATAAAACATAAAAAAAAACATAAAAAAACTTTTGGTTTCTGGTTCTTCATGGAAGGAACTTGGAAGTTACTACTCTGTCCTAACAACAAGTAATAAGGTAAACAAACTAAAAGGTCAACACTTCTTCTCAAACCTGTAAGAGAAGTTAGGTCACAGGGCAAACTGCTGATCCTCAAACTGGAGAGTCTGACAAGCAAACACAGAGAATCACTACTTGCTAGAGTAGAAACCTATAAGCTGAAGCCGCTTTGGGAATACTGCTTGGATAAGAAAACCAGAAATATAACTGATGAATTGCTAAAGTTCAGAGTGAACAAGTCTAAGAGGTTAAAATCTCTAGGGGGACCCAGTCATAGGGGGCCTCCCACACTTTGATGAGTTTTACCTCCAGGAGCTCAATCAGAAAATATCAGAAAAATACCCTCATGCTTCTGCCAGGGGATGAGCAAAACAAACTATTTTGAAATAAGCCATTTTGAAAGATACCAAATGAACCAGTTTGAAATAGACCTCGATTTTTGACAAGGTCTGTCCTCAGGACAAACTATTTAACCAGAGGCTAATTGCTGGGGTTTTACCACAACCTAAATGACTTGAGGGAAGGGAAATAACCAACTCCAGCCCACTCTAGCATTCTACATGGGAGAAGAGAAACACCCAACTAGACCCACCCTACCCATCCTGTTCCACCTAAGTGGGAAAAAAAAACCTGAGAAGCACTTGTGAAGTTCACAGTCCATAGGCACAGGCTCACTAAGAGACTAAGACTATAGAACACTTCCACTCCTCCACACCTTACCACGACATTACTAAAGGCCTACTTATAGCATTTCATTCTACCAAGTACATCATGTTTGGTAATTAAGAAAAAAATTTTAAGACATTCGGAAATGAAAAAAAACCCCACAGTTTGAAGAGACAGAATAAGCATCAAAACCAGGCATGACAGGGATGTTGGAACTATCAGACTGGGAATTTAAAACAACTATGATTAATATGCTAAGAGCGCCAGTAGATAACATAGATAACAAGCAAGAACAGATGGGCAATGTAAGCAGACAGATGAGAATAAAAAGAAAGAATTTTTTTAAATGTTAGAAATCAAAAACACTATAAGAGAAATAAAGAATGCCTTTGATGGGCTCATTACTAGACTGGTAAGATTCTGAGCTTGAGAATATATCAACAAAAACCTCCAAAACTGAAAAGCAAACAGAAAAAGAAGACTGAAAAAAATAGAGTATCTAAGAACGTAAGAACTACAAAAAGTGTAACATATGCCCAATGGGAATGCCAGAAGTAGAAGAAAAAGAGAAAGGAACAGAAGAAATATTTGATATAATATGTAATATTAATATCTTATATAATACATATTTGATATCAAATATTTTATATAATACATATGGAAACAATAATGACTGATAATTTCCCCAAGTTAATGTCAGACACCAAACCACAGATCAAAGAAGCTCAGAGCGCACCAAGCAGGATAAATGACAAAAAATAAAAATAAAAAAACTGCACCTAGGCATATCATACCCACACTACAGAAAACCAAAAGAAAGAAAAAACTCTTGAAAAAAGCCCTATGAAAACAATTCTACCTAGATAGGACCACGAATAAGAATTATTTCCAACTTCTCAAAAACCATGCAATCGAAACGAGAGCGGAACAAAGTATTTATAGTGTTGATAGAAAAAGCCTGCCAACCTAAAATTCTGTACTTGTGAAATTATCCTTCAAATGTGAAGGAGAAATTAAGACCTTCTCAACCAAACAAGAACTGAGGGAATTCCTTGCCAGCAAACCCGCCTTGCAAAAAAGGCTAAAAGAAGTTTCTTAGAGAGAAGGAAAATAATACAGGCCAAAAATTCAGATACATGTAAATAAAAGGGGAGCACTGTAAAAGGAATAGGTGGAAGGGAAATAACAACTTTTATTTTACTTATTCTTAACTGAGCTAACAGATAACTGTACTCAAAATAATAATAGGTACAATGTATTCAATCATGTATGTTTATGTATGTATGTGTATATATATATGTGTGTGTGTGTGTGTTTATGTAGTGATATATATAAATAAAATGAATGACAGCATTGATACAAGGGCTTGGTGAGAAGGATTAGGATTCTTGCAAGGTACTAAAACTACCTGTGAAATGGTATAGTGTCATTTGAAAGTGAACTTAGATAAGTTGGAAATTTATATTGCAAACTCTAGGGCAATCACTAGAAAGAATTCAAATAAAAATTTAAAAAGAAGTATAACTGATATGCTAAGAAAGGAGAGAAAATGGAATCATACAAATACCCAACTAAAACCAGAGAGTCAGAAAAAGAAAGACAAAAAAAGGAACAAAGAACAAGGGCAATAAATGGAAAATAGCAACAAATAAGGTAGATTTTATCCAGTTATATTAATAATCATTTTGAATTCAATGTTCTAAATGCCTCAATCCACAGATCAATGGAACAGAACAGAGAGCCCAGTAATAAACCCATGTATATATGGTCAATTAATTTACAACAAAGGAGCCAAGAATATACAATGTGAAAACAATAGTCACTTCAATAAATAGTGCTGGGAATAATGGACAGCCACATGCAAAAGAGTGAAACTGGACCCCTAACTTACACCATACACAAAAATCAACTCAGAATGGATAATACTTGAATTTAAGACCTGAAACCATAAAACTCTTAGAATAAAATATAAGGGGTAAACTCTCTGACATTGGTCTTGGCAATAATTTTTTGCACTTGACACCAAAAGTAAAGGTAACAAGAGCAAAAATAAACAAGTGAGACTACGTCAAACTAAAAAGCTTCTGCATAGAAAAGGAAACAATCAATAAAATAAAAAGGCAACCTACAGAATGGAAGAAAATATTTGCAGTTCATGTATCTGATATGAAGGTAATATCCTAAATAAAGAACTCATACAACTCAGTAGCAAAAACCAAACGACAACAATATCAAAACCCAAAACAAATCAATTTAAAAAATGGGCAAAGAAACTGAATAGGTATTTTTCCAAAGATGACATATAGATGGCCAATAGGTACATGAAAAGGTGTTCAATATGACTAATCATCAGAGAAATTCAAGTCAAAACCAGAGTATGATATCACCTCACACTTATTAGAATGGCTATCATCAAAAATATAAAAGGTAAGTGTTGGCAAGGGTGTGGAGAAAAGAGAACTCTTATGCAGTGTAGGTGGAAATGTAAACTGTACAGCTACTTGGAAAACAATACAAAGGTTTCTTAAAAAATTAAAAATTGAACTACACTATGATCCAGCAATCCTATTTCTGGGTATATAAACAAAGGAAATAGAAAGATGATCTCAGAGATATTTGCACTTCCATGTTCACTACAGCAATATTCCTAATAGTCAAAATATGGAAACAATCTAAGTGTCCATCAACAGATGAGTGGATAAAAATATGTGACACACAAATGACATATCTGGTGAAGGGTTAGGATTCAAATATATAAAGAACTTCCACAACTTGACACCCAAAAAACAAATAATCCAATGAAAAATGGGCAGAAAACATGAACAAACATTTCTCCAAAGAAGACATCCAGATGGTCAATAGACACATGAAAAGATGCTCATCATCACTTATCATCAGGGAAATGCAAATCAAAACCACAATGAAGTACGACTTCACACCTGTCAGAATGGTGAAAATAAAAAACACAGCGAGAAACAAAAGTTGGTGAGGATGTGGAGAAAAAGGAACCTTCGTGCACTGTTGGTGGGAATGCAAACTGGTGCAGCCACTGTGGAAAACAGTATGGAGGTTCCTCAGAAAGCTAAAAAGAGAACAACACTATAATCCAGTAATTGCACTACTGGGAATTTATCCAAAGAATACAAAAATACTCATTTGAAAAGATATATGCACCCCTATGTTTACTGCAGCATTACTTAGAATAGTCAATTATGGAAGTAGCTCAAATGTCCACTGACAGATGAATGGATAAAGAAGGTATGGAATATTACTCAGCCATAAAAAAAGAATAAAATCTTGCCATTTGCAACAACATGGCTGGATCCAGAGAGCATACGCTAAGTGAAATAAGTCAGTCAGAGAAAGACAAATACCATATGATTTCACCCATATGTAGAATTTAAGATACAAAACAAACAAAGAAGAAAAGAGACAACCCCAAAAAACAGACTCTTAACTATAGAGAACAAACTTATGGTTACCAGAGGAGAGGTGAGTGTGGTGTGAGTGAAATAGGTGGTGGGGATTAAGGAGTGCACTTGTAATGTAAACTGAGTAATGTAAAATACTGCTAAATCACTATATTGTATACCTGAAATTAATACAACACTGTATGTTAACTGTAATTAAATTGTTAAAAAGTGATATATATACAATGGAATATTATTCAGTTGTGAGAAAGAAGGAAATTCTGCCTAAATTGGCCTAGAAGGCACTACACTAGGTATACTAAATCAATAGCGAAAGACGAATGCTTCAAGGTTTCACTTATATGTGGAATGTAAAAAAAAAAAAAAAAAAAAGTCGAAGAAACAGAAAATAAAAAAGTGATTGCCTGGGCTAGGAGGTAGGGAAAATAGGGAGAGGTTGGTAAAAGGGTACAGAAGTTCAGCTAAGATGAATAAGGTCTGAGGACCTAATGTAAAACACGGTAACTATAGTTGATAACACTGTAATGTATAATTGAAATTTGTTAAGAGAGCCGAACTTAGGGGCGCCTGGGTGGCTCAGTGGGTTAAGCCTCTGCCTTCGGCTCGGGTCCTGATCTCAGGGTCCTGGGATCGAGCCCCGCGTCGGGCTCTCTGCTTGGCGGGGAGCCTGCTTCCCCTTCTATCTCTGCCTGCCTCTCTGCCTACTTGTGATCTCTCTCTCTCTGTCAAATAAATAAATAAAATCTCTAAAAAAAAAAAAAAAAAAAAAAAAAAAAAAAAGAGAGCCGAACTTAAATATTCTGACAGAGAGAGAGGGAGAAATATGTGAAGTGGTGGATATATTAATTAACTAGATGGAAAGAATAATTTCACAATGTATATGTATACCAAGTCACCATAATGTATACTTACATATCTCAGACTCATTTTTTCTTTTTTTTTACTCAGAACAGGTATGGCTCGCTTTAATAAAACTGAATATTCAAAAATTCAAGAAATATATATGTTTCTTTTTTTTTTTTTTGCTTCAGGGGCATATATTTCTTCTTCTTCTTTTTTTTTCCCCAAATACTTTTATTTTTTCAATGTTACAAGATTCATTGTTTATGTACCACACCCAGTGCCCCATGCAATACGTACCCTCCTCAATTCCCACCACCAGGCTCACCCAACCCCCACCCCCACCCCTACAAAACCCTCAGTCTGTTGCTCAGAGTCCACAGTGAAGGGAGGGGTGAATTGGAGGAAATCAGAGGGGTGATGAACCATGAGAGACTGTCCACAGTCTCTCACAGTCAGACTCATATTTCAATTATGCTTCAATAAAGCTGAAATTAAAAATAAAGTCTCTAGGGGGCGCCTGGGTGGCTCAGTCGTTGGGCATCTGCCCTCTGCTCAGTCATGATCCCAGGGTCCTGGGATTGAGCCCTACACTGCATCAGGCTCCCTGCTGGGCGGGAAGCCTGCTTCTCCCTCTCCTGCTCCTCCTACTTGTATTTCCTCTCTCCTTGGCTCTCTGTCAAATAAATAAAATAAAATAAAATAAAATAAAATAAAATAAAAGATAAAATAAAATAAAATCTTAAAAAATAAAGTCCCTATACTGACTTAAAAAAAGAAATAAAAATGGTAGATATTACTCTAATTACATTAATAATCACTTTGAATGTCAAAAGTCTAAATGCTTTGAACTAAAGACAGATTTTCACAATGAATCAAAAGAGACCCACCTATATGTTGTCTATAAGAAACCCACTTTAAATATAAAGACATATATAAATTAAAAGTAAACAGATGAATAAAAACACCATGCCAACACTAATTTTAAAAAAGCTGGAGTAACTACATTAATTTCAGACAGAGCAGACTTCAAATCAAGGACAGATTACATAATGATAAAGACTTCATTTTTCCAAGAAGAGTTCATTTTTCCAAGAAGACATAACAATCCTTAATTTGTATGCATCTAAGAAAAGAACATCAGACTATGTGAGACAAAAACTGAGAGAACTGCAAGGAGAAAGAGATGAATCCACTATTAGAGAGTTCAACACCCCTCTATCAGAAATGGACAGAATCAGCAAGCAGAAAATCAGTAAGGACATAGTTAAACTCAACAGCACCATCAAGGGACTGGATCTAATTGACACCTATAGCTGACTACATCCAACAATGACAGATGACAGAATACACACAATGTACGCTCTCAGTTCACTGAAGAATCAGTCTAGAAATCAGTAACAGAAAGCTAACCAGAAAATCCCTAAATACTTGTAGATTAAAGAACACACATCTAAATAATGTAAGGGTCAAAGAAAAAATCTGAAGGGAAATTTAAAAATATTTTGAACTAAATGAAAACAAAAACACAACTTATCAATATTTGTGAGATGTAGTGAAAGCAGTACTTAGAAGAAAATTTCAGCATTGAATGCAAATATTAGAAAAGAAGATCTAAAATCAAACATCTTGGGAGACTAGAAAAGGATGAGCAAATTAAATTCAAAGTAAGAAGAAAAAAATAAGAATTAGAGCAGAAATCAATGAAAGTGAAAACAGAAAATCAATAGAAAAAAATGAAAAGTTGGTTCCTTGAAAAGATTAATAGAATCGATAAGCCTTTAGCCAGGCTAATTAAGAAAAAGAGAGAAAACAAATTACTGATAGAAGAAATAAAACAGAACATCACTAAAGATCCCATGGACAGTAAAAGAATAATAAAGGAATACTGTGAACAACTCTATGCCCACAAATTTATTTACCTAGAGGAAATGAAAGACAATTCCTTGAAAAATACAATCTGCCAAAATTCGCACATGAAGAAATAGACAACCTAAATAGACCTGTATCTATCAAAGAAATTGCATCAATAATTAATAACATTCTCAAACAGAAAGCAGCAGGTCCAGATGAGTTCACTGGTGAATTCTACCAAATTAAGGAAGAAATTATATCAATTCTCTTTCAGAAGGTACAATAAGCAGGGCACCTGGGGGGCTCAGTCAGTTAAGTGCCTGCCTTCGACTCAGGTCATGGTACCAGAGTCCTGGCATCGATCCCCGCATTCGCATCAGGCTCCCTGCTCAGCGGGGAGCCTGCTTCTCCCTCTCTCTCTGCCTGCTGCTTCCACTACTTGTGCTCTCTCTCTCTCTAATAAATAAATAAAATATATATATATATATTTTTTAAAAAGAAGGTAGGGGCGCCTGGGTGGCTCAGTGGGTTAAGCCTCTGCCTTGGGCTCAGGTCATGATCTCAGGGTCCTGGAATTGAGACCTGCATCGGGCTCTCTACTCACAGGAAGCCTGCTTCCCCCTCTCTCTCTGCCTGCCTCTCTGCCTACTTGTGATCTCTTTCTCTCTGTCAAATAAATAAATAAAATCTTTAAAAAAAAATAAAAAAAGAAAGTATAATAAGCAGAAGGACTACTTCTAAGTCATTCTATGAGGCCAGTATTACCCTAATACCCCAAATAGAAAAAGACATTATAAGAAAACTAAAGACAAATATGTCTCATGAACATAAATGAAAAAGTCTTCAACAAAATATTACCAGATTGAATCCAACAATGTATAAAAAGAATTGTACACCATGACCAAATGGGATTTATCCCAGGTATGTATAGCTGGTTCAACATTTGAAAATTAATGAACGTAATCCATCACATGAAAAGACTAGAAGAAAAATCACACAATCATATCAAAAAATGCAGAAAAATCATTTGAAACTATCCAACATTCATTCATGATAAAAGTTCTCAGTAAACTAGTAATAGAGGGGAACTTTTTCAACTTGATAAAGCATATCTACAAAAACCCCACAGTTATTATAATTATTGGTGAGAAATTAGAAGCTTTCTCTAAGGAAGAAGGCAGTGATGTTCCTTCTCATTACTCTTTTAAATAACAATGGAAATACTAGCTAAGTATTTCTTGTCTTGCAAAGAGAAAAGGAAATAAAATGTACACTTATTTAGGGAGGAAAAACTAAAGCTGTCTTTGTTCATAGATGACATAATTTTAGAAAACCTGAAGGGATCAATTAAAAAGAAACCTCTAGAACCAATAAGTGATTATATCAAGGTTGCAGAATATATGGTTAATATACTAAGGTCAATCCCTTTTCTATATATCAACAATGAATAAGTAGAATTTGAAATTTAAAAACACTATCATTAATATTAGCCCTCAAGAAATGGAATACTTAGATTTAAATGTAAGAAAATATGTCAAAGATCCTGATAAGAAAAAATACAGCACATCCATGAAAGAAATCAAAGAAAAACTAGAGAGATAGTCCACGTTTATTAATAGGAAGACTCAATATTGTCAAGATGCCAGTTTTTAACAATTTCATCCATACATTCAATGCAATCCCTATAAAAATCCCAGCAAGTTATTTTGTGTAGTTTATGACAAACTAATTCTAAACTTCATATGGAGAGGTAAAAACTCAGAATAACTAACATATTATTGAAGACAAACAAAGGTGCAGGACTGACAATACTCAACTCCAAGGCTGGGATTGGTGAAAAAAGAGATCAGTGGAACAGAATAAAGAGCTCAGAAACAGGGGCGCCTGGGTGGCTCAGTGGGTTAAAGCCTCTGCCTTCGGCTCAGGTCATGATCTCAGGGTCCTGGGATCCAGCCCCGCATCGGGCTCTCTGCTCAGCAGGGAGCCTCTTTCCCTCTCTCTCTGCCTGCCTCTCTGCCTACTTGTGGTCTCTCTCCTCTCTGTCAAAAAAAAAAAAAAAAAAAGAGCTCAGAAACAGATCCAGATTATATGAGTAAAGGCAATACAACGGAGCAAAGTTAGTCCTTTCAACGAATGGTGCTGAAACAACTAGATCCTCTGCATGGGAAAAAAAGCATCTAGACATATCTTACACCCAAAAATTAAGTCCAATGGATACAGACCTCAATAAAATTGTAAAACTATAAAACTTCTAGAAGATAACAGAAGAAAAGCTAGATGACCCTAGGTTTGGTGATGGTTTTAGATAAAACACCAAAGCCATAATCCATGAAAGAAAGAACTGATAAACTGGATTTCACTAAAATTTAATTTTTCAGCTCTGCAGAAGACATTGGCAAGAGAATAGAAAGACGAGCCACAGACTGGGAGAAAATATTTGCAGAAAACATATGTGATTAAAGAACCATTATCCAAAATATACAGAGAATTCTTTTTTTTTTTTTTAAAGATTTTATGTATTTATTTGACAGAGAGATCACAAGTAGGCAGAGAAAGAGGGAAGCAGGCTCCCTGCTGAGCAGAGAGCCCGATGCGGGGCTGGATCCCAGGACCCTGAGATCATGACCTGAGCCGAAGGCAGAGGCTTTTTTTTTTTTTTTTTTTAGGCAGAGGCTTTAACCCACTGAGCCACCCAGGTGCCCCTATACAGAGAATTCTTAAAACTCAACAATAAAAGGCAAACAACACAATTACAAAATGGGCAAAAGAGCTTAATAAACACCTCACCAAAAGAAGATATACAGATGGCAAATGAGCATGTCACCAGGAAAATGATTTTTATTTTTTTATGCCAGACATCTGTGAATATTACCACCCAGGACAACACTAATATAATTGCTTGGCCTAAGGATTTTCATACAATCTATAGAATATAAACTAGGGCCCTAAAAACATGTTAGGGGAAATTCTCTACCAGCGTCCCCTACCCCCACCCCCGTGCACCATAGAGATCCAAGGTTTAGAGATAAGAAATTTCCTTGCTGTCTTCTTATTTGACACATATTTTATTCTTTTTATTGAGGGTTTAACCCTAGGACCCTAAATATATTCAACAACATCCAGGCTGCTTCCAAACATTTCATGGGTCCTCAGCTTTGCCTCCTGCTCCCCATATGCCTGAAATTCTAAGGCAAGCACTGGTTTGAGAGCTTGCTTACATCTCTAGAGTTACTGTATTTTGACCGTCAAGGATTTCCCTTACTTTCATTCAGACTCATTCACAAACTTTCTGTAAATAAATAAGCAAACAAATAAACAAATAAATAACTTATTCATTTTTGGTGTTATTTTATTGCTAGAAAAATTCTTTCTGGGTATTTAGTGTTGCCCCTAGCCTATATTTCAGAGAAAGAATTTCAAAGAGATCATGTGATCTGGATCAGTGCCTTAAGACAGACTACATAACATCAGCCCCTTCTTTTTTTTTTTTTTTGAAGATATTTTTAAATGTATTCATCTGAGAGAGATATAGAGACAGAGTCAGAGAGAGCACAAGCACGGGGAGTGGCAGAGGGAGAGGGAGAAGCAGGCTCCCCTGGCTGAGCTGGGAGCGCTACATGGGGCTCGATCTCAGGACCTGGAGATCATGACCAGAGCCAAAAGCAGACGCTTAACCATCTGAGCCACCCAGGCACCCCTATCTCCTTCTTTTTAAGCTTCCAGTTTCTGGGAAAGTAATTTCAGAAATCCAGTGAAAATTCCCAAAGTCAGTTTTTCCAGAGGCACGAATAAAACCAATCTGCTCTCGAGAGACTTCTGTACCAACACCTAGCCTGAGCGAGTGTGGAAGCTTCTGTGAGTGAAAAAGGGTTGGCGCATATTAACTACCAGTTATAAAAGCAGTCTTAGAAATAATGTTGAACTAAAAAACTTTGAAAATGGATTCCACAGCATATTTCTGAATGAAAAAAGCCAATTACATACATAATAAGACAGAAGGCTTTATTCCTAAATGCCTATTGAGAATATCAGAATACTCTCTCCAGATCTGGGTGAGAAAGCCTGCTTCTTCATATCCTTGCAAACATAGGAGTTGTATATTCTTACCAGATGAAACTAATGGGCCTTTGATGTCAAATGACAATCTATGGAATTTAAAGCTCTGAAAAGTGACTCTAGGATTGTATAAAGTTCTCCTTTATCTGAATATACCAAGTGTTTACGTAACCATTTCCCTATAGCTGAATAGTTCGACATTTTTTTTTACTGTATCCTTTCATAAATAATGATGCAATAAATTTGTACAAAAAAAAGTTCTCCTTTAGTCACTAAATAATTTCATAAATACTTGGCCTTAGGTAGTGAGGAGATATCTTACTTTGGTATTTGTACCCTTATGGATGATTTGTTTTATTTTTGTTGAGATAATATTTAACTCCCGTAAATACATGAAACAAAATAAGAGGGTGACAGAGAAGCTGTTTAAAAACATTAGTTCTCTGTACGTCAACTAAATTTCAATAAAAGAAGCTTGAGTTCCAGAGTTTATCAACTTGAGTTTGAACCTCAGATTTGTTAATACTAGCTATATGAACAGGGGAAAATAACCTGACTCAGAGATCTGAAATGTTCATAAATTTCTTATACCATCGAGTTTAAAAGAAAATGTAATTTAGGATTAAGTCCTAAATTTTCTTGAATCTAATACATTAACAGATTATTCTACTTGATATTTTTCTTCATATATAAGAAATTAAGTTAGCAGGAGGTAGAACAATTTTTTACCTTTGTACCTAAAGATTATCAAAAAACAAGATAGACATATCTATACTGTTTCAAATGCCTTATAAATAAATTTGAAAATTAATATTATGTAAGAATTGTTTTCTTTGTCAAATCCCCTCAACTTTGTCTGCTTAGATATTTCCCTCAAGGATTCATTCCTGAGGTATTTGTATACCTTCTAAAAGTGATTCATATCCCAAGTGGTATGATTTCCAACACCATATGCTTAGGCAAAAATGCTATACAAATCTAAATAATAGGACTCCCTTTCCAGTGAGACTCTTCCACTAGCTCAACAACCAGCATTTTCTAAGTTTGCAAACTTTTGTAACTAAACACTGGTTGTGTAACAGCTCTATTATTTGCCCAATAATAACTCTCGTATACCCCTCCTTCTTAGGAGCTATGCCAAAGTTTGATCACAGCTGTGAGCAATTTGAGTCAAAAAAGAAGATTATGAAGTGGTGGAATCAAGTCATGGAGCATTGAGTGCCTGCCAGAGAATCGATAAAGGACTTAGATTAATACCTGGGAATCATAGCTTTATCTAATACTTACAAAATCTAAGGCATAAAATATGTAAAATATGACACGCTTCATGACTACAATGATCCCTCCCAGCCAAAAAAGGGTACTGAGACCTGTTTAAATAGGCTACACTCAGCATGGCTGGCTTTTAATGTAGCAGGTGTGATAGGCCTTTGCAAGATAATTCCAGTGAAAATTGTATTTGGACCTTATTTCAGGATTCAGACTAATTAACTCTTTATTTTTTAATAAGACATACTTAAAAATCTTACTGAAGCTACTCTTACGCAATATCAGGAATGAGGTGAACATCATTAAAAATTCACAAACTTGTAGAATCATTTGGCAGGTGAAACCTTGTTTTACAACTGGGAGATGAGTCTAAACCTCATTTGTTCCCCAGTAGTGGTCCCATGAATCATTGCCAAGTCAAGAATGTTCTCAGCACTTCTCAATTCCCCATTTGAATTACATTCTTTATATACTGGATAAATTTTACAGTAATCCAGATGTCAGTTATAACCTAGAGAAGTCTGTTTACCTGTCAAATTCATGTCTTGTAGAAAGCTCAATGCCATTTTCTAAACTTCAGTATATTATCAGTGAGGTTATACTCTTACGGCCAACCTCTGGCTTTACTGCCCTGTTTCTTTTGAATTAGTGCATTGTACTTAAGTGTTTTACTATTCAGCGTATTTTCCATAGCATTACTTACCCACTTATTCATTTACCAAATATTTATTGAGGGTCTATTATTTGTTACACCACATTAAATGTCAGATACTAGACTGGTTTTAGGGGAACAAATATGCTGGTGTGGGAAGGAGACATTTGTTAAATAATCACAGAAATAAACAGAACTTATAAATGGTAAGTGCTATGATGAAGAAGGGTATGTTTCCAAAAGCACATAATAAGTAGATTTGACCTAGTACAAGGTTAGAGACAGCTTCCCTGAAAAGAAAATGGCCATTTAACTGGAGGAGTTAACTGAGCCAGAGAGGGTAAGAAAGTTTCAGCTTTCATTTAAATGGTTATGCTTTAAGGCCTAATGTAAAGGATTCAGTTCCATAAGAAAGCTTGGAGTAGGAAAATGATAAAAAATAACAGAAAATATATAGTTCATGAGGTAGAAGGATTCACCCTGTAACAGGAAGAAAGGCAGCCCTCTCTTGTCACAGAAGAAAGAAGGATACCCCAAAGTTACAGTTCTTTGATCAGTATATTAGGTATGTGTATGCTGGGGGGAGATAAAGGAGTTACCATCTGATGCAAATAGAGTTCCATATGGAAAGGCCCTCTGGTGGGAAGAAAATCATAAAGGAAGTAGTTATAGCTGAAGTACACAAATCAGGAGGGAATGTAATATGAAATCATACTGGGAAAAGTGGCCATGTCATATAAAAAATTGAGGTCATGTTATGGATTGTGGCCATTTTCCAAATGGCAATGAAAAACCACTGATAAGTGTTCTAATCAGGTTTGCATTTCAAAATACCACCATAGTTACTCTCATTTGGAGTATTAGTGAATGGAGAAGCCAAGAATTAAAGTTAGCTATTGCTGTAGTCCACATGAGGGTTGGAGATAGCTTAGGTTAAGGTGCTGGCTGTAGATATGGAAAAGCATGAGGGATAAGCATATGGAGGATAAAGCATATGGAAAAGCAAAAGCAAAGGGAAATTTGACATATATTTAGGAGGTGAAACTGAAAGCTTTGTGATTAACTGGATATGAGGGTTGATTTTTTTTTAAGATTTATTTATTTCAGAGAGAGAGAGAGAGAGAGAGAGAGCGCATGCACGCAAGGGGGAGGGGCAGAGGAGGAGGGAGAGCCAGACTCAAGCAGACTCTGTGCTCAGCGCAGAGCTCAATGCTGGGCTGGATCCCATCACCCTGAGATCAGACCTGAGCCAAAACCAAGAGTCAGAAACTTAACCTACTGAGCCACCCAGGTGCCCTGAGGGTTGACATTTAAATAAGTGTCATGTATTACTCCTAAGCTTCTTCCTTAACTAAGTATTGAGTGATGATACCATTCACTCTTCACTATAAGAGGACCAAGAAGGGAGATCAGAAATTTGATTTTTGACATAGATTTGACGCATTTAAAAAGAAATGTCAAAGAGGCATTTGGAACTATCATTTAGAATTCCAAGGAGAGTTTTGTTCTGTAGAAATAAAATTTTCAGTCGCCAGATGATAAGTGCCAATTAAAAGCCTGAATGAGAATAAGATCACTTAGTGAGAGAACACAGAATAAGAATAAAAGAGAACTTCAGTTTTAATTTTGAGGAACTGCAACATTAGGTGTCCAGGGACCAGAAGAGTATAAGGCTGCAAGTAAGACAGCCAGTGAGACATTAGAGCGGGGGCGTAAAGACAACACAACAACAACAAAATATAAAACAAAAAATAAAACAAAAACAAAACAAAAACAAACAAAAAAAGGGAGGGTAATGACTTTCAAGTGAAGGGATGAAACTTTTCAAAAAGAGAATGGTTAACAATGTCAAGTGCTGTGGAGATCTTGATTAGTTAAGAATTTAAATATTCCCTTGGATTTAGTGAGATGACAGTGATGGGAAGAGTCTGGATTAGAGTGGGTTGAGAAGTGAAAGGGGAACCAAAAAGAGGAAAATTTTGCCAATTACTTTTTCAAGGAGCTAAGTAGTGAAGAAAAGAAAGAGAGGGCAGTTGATGGTAGAGATGTAGGGGCAATGAGCAATAGAAGGGTTTTTTTTGTTTTGTTTTTTTTTAATGCTAAGGACGTAAGTGCTGATGTGAAGGATTCAGTTTCAGAGAGAATTTGGAATATAAGAGTGAAAGGGATAACAAATATTGTACTGAGGCAGAAGGATGCAGCTTACATAGGAGGAGAGGCAGCTTCTCTTTTCAAAGAAAGGAAGAAGGATATTCCCAACTTAAAGGTTCCTTGATTAGTACATTAGATGAGGGGGAAGATAAAGGAGTTACCATATTTCCTCTTTCCATCTAAAATACCAGGTTACCGCTTGATTAGTAAGGGATGGAGGAGTAAGCTTGACGTTTTGAGTAGAGCGGAGAAGATGTGAAATAGCTGTTGCAAAGAGTCTGTGGGCATTGATGAGCTCCCCTTTGAAGTTGGAGTTTTTTACTCATAACTGGACTAACCTGCCCTGTTAACAGGACTCTCTCTGGTGGTGTTTAAATACAGGAAAAGAGAAGACAGATGGCTGAGCTATAGAAGGTTGGGTTTTAATTAAATGCCACACACACACACACACACACACACACACACACACACAAAGAACTGGCCCACACAAAAAACTTAGCTTCCTTTCTTAATTCCTCTTACTACCACACACACATCCTCAAAAGCCCATTTATAAAAGGTCTTTGATTTGGGCATTGGTTTACTTAATTTTTGAGGATAATAGGAGGTTTGCATTGCAGCAATGTAGCCCATTAACAATTGACTAGACATCTTTTTCTTAAAACTCCTTCTGCCACCCCATTCTGTTGCGTGGCTCTCTTCCCTCTTTCCCTTTCTCTACCTCTCCGTTTTCTCTAGTTTCTGTTTATTTCCAATGCAGAGTCACTGAGCCACTCTTTTTGTTTTATTGCTTCCTGCTAAACTCCACTTTCAGAATGGCACCTTCTCCCAGGAATAACTTATTAACATGTTTTCCTAAACAAAGACAGTTCCCTCCCTAAAGTAAGTTCACGGGCCAGTAGTGAAGGAGCTAATTTTTTTTCATCCATGACAACAATATTATTTAACTCCATCTCTGTAATAATTTGCTCTAAAGATGTCTTCGTTGTTTTTGATGTCCAAAGAAACATGTTCGTTCTATCTTCTATCATCAATCATCAAATGTATGACCATGGGAGAGTCATCTCATGGCTCTAGATTAGGGATAGACAAATCGCAGTCTGAGGGACAAATTAGAACACAGCCACACTCTTTGCTTATTTATTATCTACGGCTGTTTCTGTGCTACAATAGTATAGTTGCGTAGTTATGACAGAGACTGTTCAGCTTGCAAAATAAAAAATATTTACTACCTGGCCATTGAACAAAAAATGTTTGCCAACCTGTTTTAGATCCAAGTTTATCCTTCTGTGCGATGAAGGAATCTGAGAATATGCTCTCTCATTATCTTTTCAGTTTTAATATTTGAAGGTGCTAAAGCTATAACTATTAGCTATAAAAGTCACCTCGTCTGAGAGGATTTATTTGACTACTCTTGAAAAGTAGCAATTCTGGCCCCTATCATTCTCTATACTTCTACACTGCTTTATTTTTATTAATAGAATATACTACTCTGGCATGATATATGATATATTTATCTTTCTATTTCCCTTTATTGGAAGGTACATTTCATGAAGGAAAAACCATTTTGTTCATCACTGTACGTTAGTGCCCAGAATAATCTGGCACATAATAGATGCTCAATTAATGTGTTAAATAAATGAATAGATGAAAAGATGAAATACTCTCTTTGGAATTTCTTTCCAGTCCCATATATAGAGACAGGAGACATTTAGAAATAGATGAAGGTGAGTCCTTATTACTGAAGCTTTCATAAGATGCTCATGGTTCCTAGGGGATTTGTTATGGACTGAAGGTTTTTCTCTCTCCAAAATTCATATGCTGAAGCCCAATTTCCCAACGTGTCCGAATTTGGACATAACAAACTATTTTTAGCTTCGCACAGAAACTCTGACCCCCGCAAATATAAGAGAACACATGTGGGCTTAACAGAAAACCTCCTTTCTTTCTCTAACTACTTTTACAGTTCCCCAGATGAGAACTCGATCATCTGGCTGCAACAAATATTTTCATTGCCTTTCCTCAAATTGATTTCTTCAAGAACACACCATAGAAGGAATACAATGTTATCTGATTTTGATAAGAAGCCTTGGCTTTTTTCTTTTAAGTTCAAGATTTTGTTTGTTACTAGCTACATGGATCAGTGATTCTTTATTGGGCTACATTAATACGTATGTGAAGGCCCCTTAACCTCATACCCCTCATATATTAACATTATTTGCAAATCTTGGCTTGCCCATGAATTTTATTCCTATCAGTTTTCTGAAGCAGCGAGTAGCAAGTAAAATAGCGCTGTGATCATTATTTTAAAGAAAAATATGAAAATGGAGGATTGCATACTGACACAAGTGTTAAGACAATTTGGATCCAGCTCCTGATTTAACTAACTAGTTATACTATCTTGATCATGTCACTTAATCTTTTCTAAACTAAGATTCTTTATCTGAAGAATTAAGGGAGTTAATTTAAACCTCACTTATTTCTACCATACCATCTGAGGTGAGAGATGTTCCCTAAACTCTTCTCTGACTTCAAGTATTAGCCCATGATGCCAAATACTTGGCCAGTAGTCATATTAGCATACAATATGTAGAAATTAAATTAGATCCCTCAATGTCATTTCAAGCCAATTTTCTGGAAGCTCAGTTGATTGGAATGAATTTAATTGCTCAATTGTTGGAGTTTCTTATTCAAGTGAAACCAAATTTAACAATTCTGTGCAATTCACTCATCAATAATTATTAGCAAAATCATTTGAAATATATTCAGTCTTCAATTAAAAAAGAAAATGCCCTGTTAAGTAACAAAGTCCAAGAATGAGAATGATTCATTCAAACTGTTGAAGCTTGATTAATTGTTTTTCAGAGGCATCCTCATTAGAAATCTAATGATTAGAAATTCCAATGACATCCATTTAATTTTTCAAATCTCTATTTAATTTACCACATTGTTTTTCAAACGATGACATTAGTCTTTCTTTTTTAACTTGAGAAATCTGGTCAAAAGCTTATGCAACTGATTTTTAAGTTAAAGAAGAACCAATTCCAAAACTTTTCTCCAAATGTCTTTTCAGTATTTATTTTTTATCTTTCATAGAACAACTGTTATTTGTAGTAAGTCACTTGTAATTCATGGTAAATTTTTCCTTATTAACCAATTAAAGGATTTTTATACTGAAAGCATACTTTATCATGATAAAGCACTGCAGAAAGTTTTCTCTCACAAATGCCTACTTTCATGAATTTACCTTCTATAGTCACATAATGGTGCATGAGAAAGGACTCATAAAACCCAATTAATTTAGTTTATGTGTCACTCGGTTGTCTAACCTAATTGCCATCCCAATCCTTGATCTTTCTTTTTCTCACTATAGATGATAAAAATAGCAAAGAATCAATTTCAACCTTCATGAAGCTAGACGTGACCATATGACCCATGTTCAAGCAATGAGATGTAAGGGGTTGTATACAAATGGGCTTCTAGGAAAATTTTGCTTTTATGATAAAAGGGCCATGCATGGCAGTAGGAGACATTTCCCTTCTTCCTGTATTGATAATGAATTTCACAATGGAGCTGTAGAAATTCCACTGCCATCTTGATGTCAAGCTATGAAGACCAAAGGCCAACACACCGAAGATGGTGAAACACAAAAAGAGAAAGAATCTGAGTCCTTAATGATACTGAGGGACAGCTGCACCAACAATATCTACCATTGTCACCTGTGAACATCTTCTTATGTGAAATTTTCATTTCTTTCAGCCAAAAACATCATTTGACAAAATAGTTGGTATGATTTGTTTTGATTTGCAAACTTAAAAAAATTTATGCACTCTCTTCCATTTGCTAAACTTATTTGTTTTTTCTATTGTAATGTTTTAGTTAAAAAATATCTTTGTAAAACCATTGGAACAAAAGGTCCTTAAGAGATTACTTAGAACTTTGTGCCTTCACAGAGAAGCTAAATATTCCCTCAGACATGATGATTTCACTCAAGGTTTGAAAGGAAAAATGTTCTGCATTCTATCATTAACCCCTTCTAATGGCTTTTGGGAACATTAAGAATGTGGGAGGGGAGGTAGAGAATAGCCCAGCAAAACCTCAATTGACTTCTGACAGTTGCTGTAAATCCTAAGAGAATGGTATAAAGTCAGGCAGTGTGAATTTAATAGCATCTCTGGGCATCCTGGGAATCTCCCACAGTGTCTCAATATGGCAAGCAGTTATTTGTTGCTAGTGCCCTTTACGCCTGCACTTATTTTAACTGTGGACATTACCTTTATTTTTTTTTTTTTTCCTCTCAAGTTGTTTTTCTCACCCTTCATGAGACCTGTCCTATATTGGGAAATTAGGTCAATAAAATTCAACAAGTGAGATATGAAAAAATCACAATGAATAAAAGTGGGAGAGAAAGGAAAAGGGCAACATTCAAGGTCACATCAACCATGTTTAACATTCAATTTCACACATAACCTAGTCAGGCATGCATATATAGAGTGTGATGAATTGTATTGAAAAGCAGACTCTTCTGGTTCCAAATATGTGGGTGAAAAAACCTATAGAGGAACATTATACCATCCTGATTTAATTTCCCTAAGATCTTCTATAGTTTTTTCCTTCATAATCAATAGGGCAATGTGATAATAAAATCTGGGACTACAAAGAAAAGGGTAACTTGGGTTGGGAACAAGGTGATAACTCTCAGAAAAGAGGGTTCAGAGTTCCCAAGACAACCATCTACCCACAGTCACATTTTGTAAATGTGGAAAGGAAATGTACATGAGTTCACAGCATTTCATTGATGTGGCAGGTTTAAAAAGAGCATGAATTATGTTTCTTTGATATCTTTCTTTCCTAAATCTGTTATTTTATTACTTAAGCCCTATTGAAAAATATTTTCAGTATTTTCCCCCAGAGTCAGCAATAGTGATTTTGTCTTGTATTCATCTTTACTTCACCAAAACCTGCCACACTGAAGAAAATAAATATATTAACATAATCTGAACATGTTATGCAAAGGTAAGTTGGCTATGAATGGAAAGACACAACAGATATCCAGATAGGAATGGATATGGCACAAGATTCTCCCTTTTCCAAGGAGGTCATCAGGTGTCTTGCTCTTTGAGTAGCAGAATAAAGAAAATAAAATGGCAGTCAGAGAATTCACTGAAGGCAACACAAAATATGAGCCATACAGTAGATGCTACAAGCAGTTTTTGAATAGTTGAAAGAAGGAATAAAGTGCTATTAATAGTCGAATGAAGGATTAATGAAGTGATATTAAATTAATGAAGTGATATTAAAACTATAACAATAGCCTTAAGGTTTTGGGGAATTAAGGAAATCCTATTTTAAAGAGCTTGTTTTGCTGTTAGAACTGTAGCAGAAACCATAAACACTATGAGTTGTGCTCCAAGATTAAAATACAGACACAGACATTTATTAAAACATGCATTTATTTAGCTAATAAGATATGGTTGTGTTCACCTGGGCAGCAGTGTGAAAGGAGGGATGTTCTACATGAGTTTCAGAAGAAGACACATTCTGCTGTTAGACGAAATACTCTATAGATGTCAATTAGATCTAGTTGACTGACAATGTTGTTGAGTTCAATTATATTCTTATAGATCTTCTGTCTCCTAGATCTGTTCATTTCTAGTAGATGGAGGTTCAAGTCTCCAGCTCTAATAGGGCATCCATCTATTTCTCCTTGCAGTTCTATCAATTTTGGCTTTAGGTATATGAATGCTCTTTTGTTAGGTGCACGCAGATTAAGGATTTTTATGTATTATTGGAGAATTAACCTTTTTACCATTATATAATGCCCCTCTTTATCCCTGATAACTTTCCTTGCATTCAAGTTTGCTGTCTGAAATTAATATAGTAATTTCAGCTTTCTTTCAATTAGTGTTAATGTGGTATATCTTTCTCCATTCCTTTACTTTTAATCTATATATGTCTTTACATTTAAAGTGGGTTTCTTATCGACTACATATAGTTGAGTCTTGCTTGTGAAGATCCACTCTGAAAATCTCAATTGGTGAATTTAGACCACTGATGTTTAAATGTGATTAGTGATATGGTTAGATTAATAGCTACCATATTTTTTAACAGTTTTTTCCTGCTTTTTGTATTTAATTGAGCATTTTATATGATTCCTTTTTCCTCTCCTGTCTTGACATATTAACTATACTTTTTCTGTTTTTCACTTAGTGGTTGTTTTTGAGTTTACAGTATACATTTACAACTGCTCTAAATCCATTTTCAAATAACATTGTATCACTTCATGGTGCAAGTACCTTATGGTAACAAAGTAGACCTAATTCCTCCCTCCCACATCTTGTCTTACTGCAGTCATTCATCTTAATTATTCATAAAGTATAATTGATGAATATATGTTGCTATTATAATTTTGAATAGATTATTATGTTAGGCCAATTAAGAATAAGAAAGATAAAAGCTTTTCTTTTACCTTCAGTGATCCCTTCTCTGGTGTTCTTCCTTTATTTATATAGATCTAAATTTCTGAGCTATATCATTCATCTTTTCTCTGAAGAACTTTTTAAAACATTTCTTCCAAGGCAGGTCCACTGGCAACAATTCTCTCAATTGTTATTTGTCTGAAAAAGTCTTTATTTCCCCTTCACTTTTGAAGGATAATTTCACAGGACATGAATTCTAGGTAGGTGGTATTTGTTGTTGTTATTTGAATCAACACGATAAATATTTCACTCCATCCTCTTCTGGCTTCCATGGTTTCTGAGAAGTCCAGTGTGATTCTTTGTTCCTTTATAGTAAAGTGTTTTTCCCATCTGGTTTCTTTCAGTATTTTTTTCTTTATCTGTGTTTTTCTGCAGTTTGAATATGGGATGCTTAGGTGTAGTTTTGTTGCTGGTTTCTTTTTCTTTTCTTTTTTGGGAGCATTCATTCTCTCAGCTTCCTTGACCTGTGGTTTGACATCTGACATTAATTTGGAAAAATTTCCAGTCATAATTGTTTCAAATATTCTCCTGTTCCTTTCTATCTTCATCTTCTCCTTCTCCTTTTTCTGTTATTCTCATTTGTGTGTTACACCTTTGGTGACTGTCCAACGGTTCTTTGGATATTACGTTCCATATTTTTCAACTTTTCTTCTCTTTATTTTTCAGTTTGGGAAGTTTCTATTCACATATCCAAAGCTCACAATTCCTTCCTAAGCTGTGCTTATTCTACTAGTGAATCCCATCAAAGGCATTCTTCATTTCTGTTATGTTGTCACTGACCTCTATCATATGCTAGGGGCTCTAATGGAAGTATTAGACAACACATAAGAACAGACAGGTAATGTGTGAAGAGATGGAAAGTTTTAGAATAAAAAAGTAATGCTACAAAAGGCTGGTATGATACTATACCGATTTTAATTCTCTATAAATTAATATAAACTCAATAGAGTATCAGTTCATATATTTTTGCCAGTAAGATAAAAATCATTCTAAATTTCAGTTTAATAATTTGGACTCTGGCATACGATTATTTGGCCTAGAAGATAGAAATTGGATAAATATCCCAAAATCTTAGAAGAAAAAAGTAAAGTATAATGATTTCTCTCTCATATTACAGATAACCATATGCTTTTCTCTGTATTTCCTCACTTGGTAGAAGACAGATTCTGGACTCAGCAGAAAGCCAAGGAGTAGAATTTGAAGTCTACGTGCCCTTTGAGGCTACAAGCTTGGAGCACATATAAAGTATTCGACCATCAATAAATTTTTAATGTTGCAGTCCATAGTAATGGTCATGCCACATACTGGTGCCAAAAGTCTACAATACTCAATTTCCACATAATAATCTTAAACAATTAGTTCCACTTAGTGTTCACTGCACACACTGATGACAATTCTTTGCTTTCCTCAACTTACATTTCATGATATACCCTCTGGCTCTGAAAAATATTGCCTTTATTTATTTATCTCTGTGTTCATCATGTAAGACTTAGATCTGTTATTTTTTAAATTATTGCAGTGAATGGGAGGCTTTAACATGGTGACACTAAAATGCATTTGTTTTTCACACAATTTACAATTTAAAATTGTACTTGCTTAAGCTATAGGTTAGAGCTGATTGAGCTATGGTGTATCTCTAGGTTTCCATGGATCTATCTTTTCTTAATGTGAGCATTTTATAAATAAAGAAACGTTGGACCTAGTAAATATCACTTTGAAGCATGTGGGGTGAATGCAAGTACTCATATAGATGTTCCACTTTATTCTAATTAAAGTGCCCCTTAACATATATAAGGATGTATTTCAGAATAAAGAATGGACAGAAAAAGAAAATATGACACAAAGGAAAAAAACAAAATGATCAATTCAGTAAATCCAACAGTCTAGTAATAAGCATTTCAGACACCCATAATTAATATTATAGAGTGGAAGAAATAAATGAAGAAATAGGAGAAAATTTCCCCTAATCTCAATATATATTCTCAATTAAAAGTGTCCTCTGATTGTAGGTAGGAATGATGCAAATATCTTACGAATGACTTGTTCTTGGGATATGTTTGAACAATGAAAAATAAGAGTGCAAATGTTTTCAAAGACAGAATGAAGAGTCATACAGTGTGTGTGTGTGAGAGGGACAGAAAGATAGTTGACATTCACAGGAATCAGGTAAGGATCAGATTACACAAAAGCATTACTGCAAGCGAGAACATCATGCAACTAGGCCTTCAACATGGAGAGGTAAAATAAACTTAAAATTTTATAGCTAGACAAATTATGTATCAAACAGCAAACTAGGAAACTGGTAAGAACTCAGAAATTTTGACAACCACGCACCTGACAAAAAAAAAACCATTTTCTTTTGAAAATGTTATTCTATGAAAAGTTATTTAACCAGGAATAAGGAAGGCTAGAAGCCTTGACCAATTCACACACTATGAACACATAAAATGTTGACTAAAATAAGCAAAACCCCCCAAAACCTTGTACGCATTCATAAGCTGGAAAGACAATAAGTATTCCATAGCTTTTAAGAATTAAGTGAAAGGTAGAACTTGAAGAGGCAAATAGGGTACTGTTTTCCCTAAGACCATATGACCAGTACTCACAGCTTCTTGGTGAGCAGAGCAGAGGATGCAAAATGGAGAACCTGCCTTCTAAGAATTAACAATATTAAGTTATCCTTTACACAGCCTAAATCCATACTAGTTGGTCCAAAATCTCAAGCTCATATTCACTTTAAAGTGATGTTCTGTAGGGGGAGTCCCTGGCAGAGGCAAACACAATTTGTTTCTGGAAGACTGAAACTTAGATACATACCTCAGAATTCTAAGAAATATTAACTCAGAATAAAAAATAAACACAAAAAACTCCACAAAGAAACAAGAAATCACAGGCAATAGCTAGAAGAAACAACAAATAGTATAATCAGAATGATAATTCTGATATTGATAATAATTCAGATATTGAAATTTTTAGACCTGCATGATGAACTAAGTATATTTGATATGTTTCAAGTCATCCAACAGGAGACTGAAAGTATGAGTTAGGATATAAGAACTATTTAAAATAACAAAGAGCCTTAGAAAAAGGGCCAAATAGAATTTCTGAACGTGAAAAAAAAATGAAAATAAAAATACAATTTTAACTTAAAAAAAAATAACTAAAAAAATTTTAATGTTCAGTAGTCACATTTAAATGCAGAATTAGGCAACAAAAAGCTGAATCAGGGGTCACCTGAGTGGCTCAGTCAGTTAACTCTTGGTTTCAGCTCAGGTCTTGATCACAGGGTTATAAGATCAAGCCCCACATTGGGCTCCACACTCAGCGAAGAGTCTGCTGGAGATTCTCTCTCTCTCCCTCTACCCCAACCCCGCAGTCTCTCTTCCCTCTCTCTGTAATAAATAAATAAATCTTTTAAAAAGGATGAATCAGAAGAAATGACTGAGGGAGAAGAAACAAAGAAAATAGAATGGAAAATATGTAAAAAGGCATGGAGTACAGATAGATGACAGGACCTTCTGTATCTCTACTTGGAGTTCTAGGAGAAGAGGAGAGAGAGGTTTGTGCGAGGGAAGATTTGAAGAGACACTTAATAATTTCCCAGAAACTAAAGACAACAGTTCCTAGATTTCAGAAGTCCAGTGAATCCAACGGGATGGAACCTCACTGTGATCACTTATTATGGGGCAGGAAGGGCTCCAATTTCAATTTAACCAAGGTCTGCAAGGTTGTCATAATACTAGAATACTGATTTATACAATTAATAATTTCTATTAATTTATATAATTATAGAATATAACTATAATTCATATATTAATTTATGTAATATATAGTTAGAAGATGAAATATCACGTAGTCATCTAGTAGATATGGTAAAAGCTAATAAAAATAAATTCCATGTCACTATAATAACCCCTGGCAAAAAAGAACAGAGTATTTTCTTCATCTAACAAACATCATGTACCAGAAACTTACAACAAATAGAGGAGGGAAGAGAAGGTGGGGGATAGGGTGCGAAGTGACAAATTGCTTGTATGTTACGAGGGGGAGGGAGTGAGGGGAAGACTGAGTTTCTCTAAAGAGAATAAACCTTGACACAGGGACTATTACAATGAAGTGATAAAACCCCGAAGGGATAAAAGCAACACTTTTGAGAGCAGTTTCTTCAGAAGTGGGGCTAAGAATGGAAAGAGGAAAAAAAGATACATTTCACTGCATTCTTTTGCCCCATTGAATATTACCCCCTCAACGTACATGCATGTCTTTTGTAATATAAATTTAACAAAACATAAGCATATTAAAGAAAAAGAAGTTCAAGGCCTATTTTTGTGTTGATATGGACATATACTCTGGATAATTAAGTGGGAAAAGGAAGCTGTAGATGAATATATACATATAATATGCTCAAATATGTTCTGACAGCATGTACAAAAAATTGAAAATAGTCTGGGAAGAAAGAATGAAGGTTAGAGTGACATACACTTTATACTTCATTGCCTTTTGTCATTTGTGTACCTTTCCCATTGAGGTATTATTAATTTCACAGTAACAAAGTACCGCAATAAACATTATCTGTAACTCCTCCTCCCCCACACCTGAAATTGTCATTCCAGTTTTTTATTCACTTAAAAAATATTATGCCCCTATCATCCTCAGAATTCTTTCTATAAAATTGGGGATTACAGATGCTAGGCATTTTGTAATAGGCAGGACAGTCTACACAACAAGCAAGTCACTCACTCAAAATGCCCCCAGCACCTCCACTGAGAAAAACTAGTTTCAGCTTAAGGATGGACTTTGTTGGTTTCTCTGTGCACACTCTTTCTCGTGCCTGATGTCTTCCTCTTTTTTGGATTTTTTTTTAAGTTCTTCTAGATTGTATCTCTCAGTCATATTGTTTTCTGGAATAGATTACATCTAGTATATTTTCCAGATCATTTCCATGTTTAAGAATCTCATTTCCCCCCCATGATTAAACAATCTAGAATTCAAGGTTCAGAATCATTTGCCCTCATACTTTTGAAGACATTTCATCATTGCCAACTAGTATCCCCTATTGGAAAAAAACAAAAGTCTAATTCTTCTTTATTATGTAACCACTTTTTTCTCTTTTTCTAGGATGTTATCTTTTGGGTTCAGAAAAATACCTAGCATGTGTCTAAATGTAGTTCTTATTTTATTTATTTATTTGTGCTATTTAGAGTCTGTATCCTTGAACTTTCTTCTTGCTATTAGAAAGAAAAAATAAAGTCATAGAAGCAGGAAAATGTCCTGGTCTTTCCAAAGCTAGAATATTAGGGAAAGAACTGATCCGGAAAGTAAGTAGGTAAGATTAAAAGCAGTTATTTTGGGGGCACCCGGCTTGCCCAGACAGTGGAGTGTGTGACTCTTAATCTCGGGGTCATGAGTTCAAGCCCCACACTGGATGTAGAGATTATAAAGAAATAAACTTTAAAAAAAAAATAAAAGGAGGGCGCCTGGGTGTCTCGGTTGAGCGACTGCCTTCAGCTCAGGTCATGATCCTGGAGTCCTGGGATTGAGTCCCACATCAGGCTCCCTGCTCAGTTGGGGGTCTGCTTCTCCCTCTGACCTTTCCCTCTCATGCTCGCTCGCTCTCATTCTCTCTCTCTCAAATAAATAAATAAAATCTTTAAATAAATAAATAAATAAATAAAATTTAAAAAAAATAAAAGGAGTTATATTTTAACTTTATTTTTGGGCCAGTGATACTTAGTCTCTCATGGGTAAGAATTTCTCTCCTCTCAGAATGAGAGTTTCCAAAAGCAATGGACTATTTTTTGCAATTTATTTAATTGCCTAGAGATATAATTGAGAAAATTATCTGACAGAACCAGCAGTGCCTTGGTTTCATATAGGAATGGGTAAATCTGCAAATTAGTCTACTTACACAAAAGCATTAATGGGCATTTAAAGACTTCTGTAATAAGACTTTTAATTCAGTCCAGCTATCTTTACCAAAGCAATTTGGAGATAATTTCAGAAATTTTATTCAAATAAAGGAAGGTTCAACTGGTTATCATTTATGTGATAAATCCCATCACCAGAATGCCATCCATTTCTACTTGCTTCTTAATAAACACCTATCACTTTATTAATATTCATCCATTCATTTGCCACATTCTGGGAAGGATGAAATAAATCCTTACCTCCCCACTTTATAAAGAATGGGGCTGAAGTTCAAAAGAAAATAAATGATACACTCATTTGCATTAATTTATTTACTCACTCAGTCAACATCTCTTGAACTCTTATGAAAGCCAGGCACTACCATAGCTACTGATGATACAAAGATGACCAAGGATTTTTCAGTGTACTGTGTAAGATGGGCATATAAAGAAATTAGTATAATACAATGTCTGTAGACTATTTCCAAATTAAACAGAAGTTTCCCTAATATCAAAATCTTTGGTATCCCAGTCTATGAGTCTCTCTTTTTGTTCAAGAGAGCCGTGCTTTCTTTTTGTCATCAGGCTCTTCCTTCATCCCAACCATCTTCTTCAGTGATACTTCTAAAGCTCAAGTCTAATAATGCTCTCAACTGATAGAAACACTCATATTACCTTCTCAACCCAAGGAAAAGGGCACGTGAGATCACACAAAAGCCCCAATCTCACTTCTACTCTACCATATTCCTTTAATATCTTTTTTAATATCTCCACCTCATTTAACACTTAAACCATACTAAAAATCTACAAATTCCCTCCCACTCCCCACATTTATATTTCTCTGGCTTTGTACACACTTGTATTTGCCTACACGGTACCTTTTGTATGTCCTCCAAAGGCTTTTTAACTGTTACCTCCATTTAATAAAGCCTGATGTAATGTCTAAGGAAAAATTTACCACTACCTCTTTTTCCTCTGATTGTACCTTGTTTTGCCCATATCATAGGCCTTACCATTTATTCATTGAGTACATATGTGCATACATGTCCCTATTAACTCATGAATTCCTTGAAATAATGGATAAAACCTTCTCTATCTTTTTATAAATACTACCTATAAACACGCTAAGGTACAGTAGATGATTTAAAAAATTGTCAAACAAGTGTATTCTCAGCAAGACTATTGTGAGTGGAGAACACGGTAGATTGGCTTTCTTTTTTCCTCAGTCTAAGGCAGTGGTTTTCAAAGTGTGGTCTCTGGACCTATAGTACAAACATCACCTAGGAATGTGTTAGAAAAGCAAAGTCTTAAGGCCTATTTTACCCTCCCCACATCCAAGACCTATTAAATCAGAAAATCTGGAGGTGAGCTCAACATTTTGTGTTTTTACAAGTCCTCTAGGTGATTCTTATAGAGGCCCACGTTTGAAAACTACGGTTCCAAAGAAATTGTCCTCCTGGGGGCACTCTGTCTGTTGGCTATTTTATTGCTCCTCAAATGAAATAGTTGGAGTAGATGAAGATAACTAAGTCCTTAACTTTCTAGAAGATTAATTGTGGATAAGTTCCAAGAATAAACCCATAGAAGAGAAGGCAAATTCTCACAGGCCAGAATGCCACAGGACAATAGCATGAAACATGACATAAAAAAACAAATAATTTGCTAAGTAATAAAGGATAGAAAGTGAGCACAGTATACCAAGGAGCCACAACAATATGACCAGAAAATGAAAATAAGTCACCAGGAGAGAGAAACTACAGAATAGAAGAGATTGTGTGTAGGAGAAGGAGAAAGGGAGCTGGCAACAAAGTCCAAATATTTGGAAAACCAGTAACTGGAGACTAGATTATTGTAAAAGGATAAAGAAGAAGTGGTGTATATATATACAATGGAATATTACTCAGCCATCAAAAAGAATGAAATCCCACCACGTACAAAGATGTGGATGGAGGTAGAGAGCACTA
Source organism: Potos flavus (assembly GCA_028534135.1). Taxonomy (NCBI): domain Eukaryota; kingdom Metazoa; phylum Chordata; class Mammalia; order Carnivora; family Procyonidae; genus Potos; species Potos flavus. Next base: position 87,483,718 of record CM052901.1, on the reverse strand, counting down.
AGCTAAGGGAAAGAAGTCACAGAAAAACAAATACCATATGATTTTACTCATATGTGGAATTTAAGAAACAAAACAGATGGACATATGGGAAGGGAAAAAAAGGGAGGGGGGGAAATAAACCATAAGAGACTCTTAACAATAGAGAACAAACTGAGGGTTGATGGTGGGAGGTGGGTAGGGGATGGGCTAGATGGGGGATGGGGATTAAAGAAGGCACTTGTTAGGCTGAGCACTGGGTAGTGTATGGAAGTGATGGATCACTGAATTCTACATCTGAAACCAATTTTACCAGATATGTTAACTAACTAGAATTTAAATAAAAACTCGATTGTGATAATCATTTCGCAATACATACATATATACAATCATTATATTGTACACATTAACCTGACAGAATGTTATATGTCAATTATATCAATAAAGCTGGGGGAAAAAAAAAACTTGAAATAAAAAAAGGGATATTCAAGTCTTTGCCACATCCAGAAGAATCCTGCAGAAGATAAAAGAGAGGGAAATGGCAACACATAGAGATGAAAGATGAAAGATGCAAGAGAGACCCAAGTACTCCTGGCTGGAGATAATTCACTAACTCCTTATGTGAAGAAGGACTGGGAGTTAACAGTAGACTTGTATCTACCATAATATCTACAACATTCTAATCATGTGGCATAGCCAAGTTGTCCAGAGAGTGGGCTGGCTTTGGCATTCAACACAATGAGATTCTAACCCTGGCTTCCCCAATTATCAGCCGTGTGGTCTGAGCATCAGTACACTTATCTAAAAAAAAAAGGAATTAAAAAAAGTCCATCACAACAGAGAAGTTTTAAAAAATGATAAAATGGCAATAAAGCATCTTGTAATCTAGTTGACACAATAAGCTATTTAATACACGATAATGATTATTATATTTAGTTTAAGAATTTGGTCATAAGGGGCGCCTGGGTGGCTCAGTGGGTTAAAGCGTCTGCCTTTGGCTCAGGTCATGATCTCATGGTCCTGGGATCGAGCCCCACATCGGGCTCTCTGCTCAGCTGGGAGCCTGCTTCCCCCTCTCTCTCTGCCTGCCTCTCTGCCTACTTGTGATCTCTCTCTCTCTCTGTCAAATAAATAAATAAAATCTTAAAAAAAAGAATTTGGTCATAAGTTCTGCATATAATTGCCATAATACCTGCATAAATTTCCCATAATATGATAAAGTGATTCTTATATAAACCCTCTTATGTCGTAAATGCCAATTAGTAACCTTAGTCTAGTGTGGTGGTGGTGGTGTGTGTATATGTGTGTAAGGCAAAATCTCCAATTCCATGATGCACCTTCAGTTCTCTCCTACTTAATTTTGGGGTTTATATTTATCCCTACTCAAATAGTGGAAGAGGTTACTTGCTTGCTATAGTGAAACAATTGATTACATATCATCAGAGCAAAATAAATTCTGTGGTATGATGCTATTAATTTGGCCAAAAAATATTTCATATATCATACTGTGGTCTACTCAAAAACAACGTAGAATTTTTACTAATAAAATAAGGGGCCCCACATCACGTCTTCCATCTTTTATTAAGAGGCTTCAAGGAATAAAGTGAAATGGATTTCCTTTACTTTGCCACCTGCTCACATTGATTTGATTAAGCCCAGAGAGATCCTAGCAAAAATCTAATTTGTAGGACTTTAATCATGGTGTGGTGTAAGGTGCCAGTTCATGAGCTGTGAGATCTTAAGTAAGTTACTTCATCTCTCTGAACCTCAATATTCTTCATGTGTAAAATGAGGATGAGGTCATACACCTACTCTCCTTCACATGGTTATTTTGAGATGCAAAGGCATGGGAAGGCACTGCTTAAATGTGTAAACATTAGCTGCTCTCTATTCCTAGTTGCTCTATTAAGAAGTATTTCTTTATATTTTGCTGAAGATTTCACCTAACCCTGCCTGAATGAATGCTGTTTTAACTTGCTAGGACATATCTGTAGATGTGCTATGTTTTTGATCAGTAATAAATTCATACAGAGAATAAACACCATAACCATCACACTGCTTTGCTATATAATCAGACATTTTAGTTCTGCCCTGTTAGAGAAAGAAAAATTCCTTATGCTCTCAAATTTTCTACTGATGAGTGAGCTGCACTCCCCCCAGCCCAAACTTTATAGTCTTCAAAAATGGGAGACACCAAGTATATGGTGTTTATTACAAGAGGCATTAATAACAGCCTAGTGAATAAAGGCTGTCTGTTATATGTCAAGTGGTTCTAGAGTACTGTGCCTCACAGTTCAGAAAATAAAGCTAACCTAAAAAGCAGGTGGTGAATCCTAATTCAAGGAAAGATGTTTGTTGTAACAGGTTGTTCTTAGAGCTAAGGAAAGTCTTTATCATCTGTCTGAGCATAAGGTGTTCCGGTATTTGGGAAATGGGTAAATAAAGAGCTACTAAGTAAGTTGTAGAGGGATGGCCAATTACAGAAATAGATTATAGGATATGAATTAGCATTAAAATTATATAGAGGTAGCATTGGGTAGAGGAAGATTGGTTTAAAATATGATAGAGATAGGTCCCATTTCTAGTTCTCTGCCTTACTGTGTAGGTTAGAGCAAGTCACTGAAAGAGTGAACCTGTATTTTCTTATCTATTAAGTGAGGAACATAATCTCACATAGGAACATAATTGTTGCAGCGATATAATGAGAAGTTACATGTGAACGTATTTATCCTGGTACCTAACATAGAGAAGGTACTAAAAAAATCTGTTTCCATGACTTTTCTTGGATTTTTTAAAAAATTCTTTTCCTTTTCTTGCTTTCCTTTTCTTCATCTTTTATCTTCCCTAGGAACCAAATGATCCCTTTTGGGTGGGTTTAGGAAATTATACAGTGATTTCAAGCTAGTTTAGTGGGTTTTTATAATCACTGAAGAAGTTGTAAAAATGGCTGTTTCATAGACATTTCTGGATAATAAAATGCTTGTGTTACCCAGATTTATATACGCATAAAAATAAAAACTGGTGAGTGACCAGAAAGAGAAGAACAAAAGACTACTCAGAAAAATGGTTGATTCTATGGCTTGGGGAGGGAAAGTAGAAGGTAGATCTAGAATATTTTGTGATGTCAGAAATTAAAGAGATCCTCAGAGAATGACCAAAACATGTTCAAAGAACAAAGGAACAAGCTTAAATGGGATAGCAAAATCTGGGACAAATGGAACAGCAAAGTAAATTATATTAGTAACAAATGATAACTAATAAAATATAAATTCATTATTCCTTACAAATATAAATAAGTAAGTCATGGGATGAAAAGTATAGCATAGGGAATATAGTCAACATTATTGTAATAACTTTGTATGGTGACAGATGGTAACTACACTTATGGTGGTGAACATTTCATAATGTTTATAATTGTCAAATACTATGCTGTACACCTAGAACTATTACATGTCAACCATACTTCAATTAAAAAAGAGTAAGGGGTACCTGGGTGTCTCAACTGATTAAGCCTCTGACTCTTGATTTCAGCTCAGGTCATGATCTCAAGGTCCTGGTATCGAGTCCTATGTTCAGCTCCATGCTCAGTGGGGAGGCTATTTGACGATTGTCTCTCTCCCTCTCCCTCTGCTCCTCCCCCCACTCATGTTGTCTCTAAAATAAATAAATAAATCTTTAAAAAGTAAATAAAAACAAAAAATAAAAAGAGATACAAAAACGAGTAGGAAAGAAGAGAAAGCTCTTCATTAAAGAATACCAACTAATATTGTCTTACTCTGTTGGTGGGAATGCAAGTTGGTGCAGCCACTTTGGAAAACAGTGTGGAGATTCCTGAAGAAATTAAAAATAGAGCTACCCTATGACCCTGCCATTGCACTACTGGGTATTTACCCCAAAGATACAGATGTAGTGAAAAGGGCCATACGCACCCCCAATGTTCATAGCAGCAATGGCCACAATCGCCAAACTGTGGAAAGAGCCAAGATGCCCTTCAACAGACGAATGGATAAAGAAGATATGGTCCATATATACAATGGAATATTATACCTCCATCAGAAAG
>CM052901.1:87336272-87479182 GCA_028534135.1 Potos flavus | reverse complement strand
CAAACTGAAGGTTTTGGAGGGGAGGGGGATGGGGGGTTGGGTGAGCCTGGTGGTGGGTACTGAGGAGGGCACGTATTGCATGGAGCACTGGGTGTGGTGCATGAACAATGAATCTTGGAACACTGAAAAAATAAAATTAAATTTAAAAACAAAAGAATGCCAACTAATGAATGTAGACTAAGTGATGAGATTAGAATAACCATTTTGTTACATAATGATAATAATTCAGGCAAGAATCTTCACACTAAAACTAGTGGGTGAATATTTGTTGATGAATAGGATATTTCTATCTTTCCAACAAACAGTAATTATAAAGGGAAAATATTAATTTTATAATGAAAAAAACTGGAGTACACCACCTTCACCAAGAAATTAAAGTTACCATCATCACCAGTAATAAAACAACCTGACATCATGGCCTCTTACGGTTTGTCTCCCTCTCTGGCTTCCTCTGGCTTCCTCTTGTTTCATTTTTTTCCCTCCCTGCCCCCAAGACCCCCCGCCCTGCCTCTCAAATTCCCCATATCAGAGATACCATATGATAATTGTCTTTCTCTGATTGACTTATTTCGCTTAGCATAATACCCTCCAGTTCCATCCACGTTGTTGCAAATGGCAAGATTTCGGTTTTTGATGGCTGCATAGTATTCCATCGTGTGTGTTTGTGTGTGTGTGTGTGTGTGTGTGTGTGTGTGTGTGTGTATGTGTGTATAACATCCTCTTTATCCATTCATCTGTTGATGGACATCTAGGTTCTTTCTATAGTTTGGCTATTGTGGAGATAAAAGCATAATTTTAATAAGTTCTGTTGATTAGATGGTAGTATTGTATCAATGTTAATTTCCTGATTTTGGTGGCTGTAATATCATTATACAGGAGGGTGTCCTTGTCATTTTAAAAATAAACCCTGAAGTATCTAGAGAGTGCCTTAGTTCCAGCTACTATGCTAAAAATACCATGAACTGGGTGACGATAACAACATTTATTTCTCATAGTTTGGGAGGCTGGGAAGTCCAAGATCAAGGCACCAGCCAGTTTGGTGTCTGGTTAAGAGCTGGCTTCTTGGTTCACAGACAGCCATCTTCTTGCTGTGTCCTCACATGGCAGAAGGGGTCATGGAACTCTCTGGGGTCTCTTTCATAAAGGCACTAATTCCATTCCTGGGGGCTCTACTCTCATGATCTAATCAACCACAAAGGTCCCCCACCTCCTAATGCCATCACCATTAGGAAGTTATTATTTAACATATGAATTTTGGGCAAACACCAACATTCAGTCTATAGCAGAGATAACAGGGCATCATGCCTAAAGCTTATTATCAATTGATGCAGAGGAAAAATTATAAAACCATCTATGTATCTATCAAGAGAGTTCAAAAATGGTAAAGCAAATATAAAATACTAACGATTAGGGAGCCTAGATAAGCACATGTGGGAACTCTCTTTTTGATCCTTCCAATGTTTCTTTAAGAGTAAAATTATTTCAAAATAAAAGGTCAAAAAAATAAGAAAAAGCAACATCTTAACAATGGACAGATTTTGACCCAAGCTTTGCCTTCACTGATTGATTAGCTAGCTGTGTGACAGTGAAAATCTTACTTAAATTCTTCAAGCTCAAGTTTTCTCATATGTAAATGGAGGAAATGATAATATCAATCTCCGGGGTCATTAAAAGGATTAAGTAAAATGAATCATATTAGGTTCTTAGCACTGTGTCCAAAATGTATTAAGCACTCAATAAATTACAGCTGTTGTTCTTATACTACAGACCTAAAACAAATTTAGTACATTGTTTCTGTTTTAGGCCTTTATTTAGAATTCCTCCATGTGCTCATAGGGCCTTATATCTAACTTCATTTTACTGCCAGTTAATACTTTGTTATCAATATGTGTTTGTATGTCTGCCTTTCTCAGTATAGAGGCAGCTCCTTGGGGGTGATAAAGCTATTTTGTGGCACTAGTGCCTTGCATAAAGCTAGGTGCATACGCTCTGAGTAGCCTTACAAAAGATAACACTTGCACACAGGTGCTCTATGACTATGGTGGACTAAATGATAGTAAAGAGTACTGGGAAAGCACAGAATGAAGTCCTATAAACCAAAACCTTTAAGATGATGTTGCTTTATTTGCACCAAGCAACTGTTTCTTAAGTTCTATAAGGCTATATACATCATCTGTAATTGTGAATGAATTTGAGACTCTGATATCATTAAGATAACCAACCAAAGACTATTTATGTCGGTTTGCAAAAGAGGCAAGAAAGGAAGCAAATGGATGGATGCGTTGTAAATACTGTCCTTTGAAATCTGGCAGCCTAGACTGCTCGAGCCATCATGATCAGTTATAATTCAAGACAAATGAGAACAAACAGTGTTTACCTACTGGTTCAAGAGAAATTCCAATTCCTTGGGTTCTTCTTACCCCAAAATACACAAACTTGTGCCAGATTAGAGGGTAGTTTTGCAAAGCAGTCAGATGGGCCTATCAAAAAGTCATTTATTCAGAATTCTGCTTTGTTTCAGTCAAGGAATCTATTTCCACACTAATATTACTAGAGTTCTTTAATTTGCCTTTCTTTTTTCTTTAATGATTATGTTTTGCTTTTCTCCCAGATCCATTAAAGTATCACACAATGATAAAATTGAAAAGAGTTTTTTTCCCCCAAAAGATTTCTGTTCAGGGATGATTTTTCTTCTTAGATTATTTGAAAGAGTCTCAATATTTGCTCAGGAGTTAAGTTGCCCTTCAAATATCCTTTTTCATTTTGAGACATATTCCCTGAAAACATTCCCCATGATAATTATTCTGTGGTCGTTGGAAGAAATTTGTCATTCAATTTGAAGGCAGACTAAAAATGGTCAAATGTTTGTGCATCTAAATATGGTAAATATTCCTACAAATAAATATTAGCTTCATTTTTATTTGACATATTTACATAGCTGTGTGAAATTGTTTTGTCTTTCTTTTCAAAATATACAAAGGGCTATTAAAGGAGCTATTTGTCAGGATAACATTTAATGCCAGATACCAAAGATCTTTGGGTGTGTTTTTGTTTGTGTGTGTTTCATATTGCTTCTTATACCTTGAAAAACACACTGTATACACTTGTATAAGAACATGACTAGAAAACAAGGTATGGTTATATCTTATCTTGATAAAAAATGAAGTCAGAAGAGAAAAATATGATTTAAGAATATGAAAGAAGAAGTTAAAATTCTTTAACATAAATAGAAACTGGCAGAAAAGAATGTCTGAAATAATGCATAAATCTTTTAGGCACAAGAAATCTTGAGGTACTAGTTTGATTGGATATTAGACACATGTAGAAAAAGCCCATCACTAGCTCAGGATTCGCAATTCACTAGAGTAGTATTTCAACTCCAAAGATTAAAATAATCAATATGCTGACTATATCCTTGTAGGGAGTCTTAAATGTACTTAGGATTCTCACAAAAGATAAGAAAATAAAATTAAAACAAGTGTATCTCACTCAAGGCCTTTTTAGCTATCATATGTATCTGCTACCTTTTAAATAAGTATTTTGAATAAAAGCAGAAAAGAGAAAATCCTAAATAATTTCCCTATAGGGTATGGGTAACTACCACCAAGTGTGGGGGAAAAAAATCAGTCAACGGACTTTTGCCATTAAGAAATAGAAAATTTAGGAATTAAGGTGCCTGAACAACACAGTTTCATTCACTATACAGTTGTCTTTCCAAGAACACAGTATGAACCCAAAAGGTATCACACTCCCTAAAGTGTTTTATATCTAGATGTAAGATGAAAGCACAGATCCTCCATCAGTGAGTGGACTTGAGGGTTTTGAGAGGAGTTGCAGCTATCTCTCTATCCCTGGAGTATTTAGGTTTTCTTCTTTCATGCTCTGTTGTTGCCATCTTGAAATTCTTTATTTCCCAACTTTATTGAGATCATTTGACATGAAACATTGTGCAAGATTAAGCTATACAACATGATTTGGAAGGCAGCTATGCTCACCTCTATATTACTAATACTGCACTACAACATGATGTTTTGATTATATATATATATCATATATATACACACATATATAGTGAAAGATTATATGTATATATAGTGAAAGATTACATATATATATACACATATATATATAGTGAAAGATTACCACAAGAAGGTTAGTTAACACCACCATTACTTCATATAATTACCATATTTCTATGTGGTAAGAACATTATAGATCCATTACCATAGCAACTTTCAACTATATAATACAGTATTGCTAACTATAGTCATCATGCTGTACATTAGAGTCCCTAAAAGTTATTCACCTTATAGCTGAAAGTTTATACACTTTGACCAACATCTTATTTTCCCTACCACCCAGCCATTGGCAACCACCATTATACTCTTTTTCTATGAGTTTGGTTTTTTTAGATTACACAGTTAAGTGAGATTATAGATCATTTATCTTTCTCTGATTTCTTCTACCTAGCATGATGTCTTCAAGGTCATCCTTGTCACGGATAGCAGGATTTCCCTCTTTATTAAGGCTGAACAATATTTAATTATATATATAATAAAATATTATACATGGAAATGTATAATGTATATTTATATATGTATGAAATATACATAAATGTATAATGTATATTATATATTATACACACACATACACCCCCATCTTACTTTTTAAAATTGAAGTAGTTGACACACAATGTTACATTAGTTTCAGGTGTACAACTTAGTGATTGGACAAGTCTAGACATTATGCTATACTCAGCACAAATGTAGTTACCATGTGTCACCATACACTGCAATTACAATACTATTGAATAGATTCCCTATGCTGTACTTTTTATCACATGACTGAAAGTCCATATCCCCCATTCCTCTTCACCCATTTTTGTCATCTTCCTACCCACTTCCTTTCTAGAAACGATCAGTTTGTTCTCTGTATTTATGGGTTGGATTCTGCTTTTTGTTTTGTTTTGTTTTGTTTTGTTTTTAGATTCCACACATAAATCATATGGATTTTTTCTTTCTCTATCTGGCTTATTTCACTTAACATAATACTTTCTAGGTCCATTGATACTGTCACAAATGGCAAGATCTTCTTGCTTTTTTATGGCTAAATAATATTCCAGTGTGTGTGTGTGTGTGTGTGTGTGTGTGTGTGTGTGTGTGTGTATGTGTGTGTGTGTATCACATCTTCTTCGTCCATTCATCCATCCAAGGACACTTGGAATGCCTCCATATCTTGGCTATTACAAACAATGTTGCAACCAAACATAGGAGTACATTTGTCTTTTCAAATTAGTGCTTTCATTATCTTTGGGCAAATAGCCAATACTGCAATTATTGGGACACATGGCATTTCTATTTTTAATTTTTTGAGGAACCTTTATACAGTTTTCCACAGTGGTTGCACCAATTTACATTCCTACCAACAGGACATGAGGGTTTCTTTCTTTTTTTCTTTTTTTTTTTCCACATCCTCACCAACACTTGTTATTTCTTGAATTTTTCATTCTAGCCATTCCTACAGGTGTAGGGTGGTAGCTCATTGAGGTTTTGATTTGTATTCCTCTGATAATGAATGGTGTTGAGCATCTTTTCATGTGTCTGTTGGCTATATGTATGTCTTTTTTTAGAAAAATGTCTATTCAGGCCCTTTGTCCATTTTTAATTGGATTTTGTTTTGGTGTTGAGTTGTATAAAGAAAAATTAAGAAACAGTTCTATTTGCAATTGCACCAGGAAGAATGAAATACCTAGGAATAAACTTAACCAAGGAGGTGAAAGACTTATGCTCTGAAAACTATAAAACACTGGTAAAAGAAATTTAAAATGACACAACAAATGGAAATATAATTCATACTTATGGATTCAAAGAATTAATACTGTCAAAATGCTCATACTACCCGAAGCAATCTAAAGTTAACACAATCCCTAACAAAATACCAAGAGCATTTTTCAGACAACTAGGACAAATAGTACCAAAATTTGTATGGAATAACACAAGACCCTAAATAGCTGAAGTAATCTTGAGAAAGAAGAGCAAAGGTGGAGGTATCACCATCCCAGATTTCAAGATCTTTACTAAGCTATAATAATCAAAACAGTATGGTACTGGCATAAAAATAGATATATAGATCAATGGAAGAGAATACAGAGCCCAGCAACATATCCTTGCTTATATAGTGAACTGGTCTACAACAAAAAAGGCAAAAATACACAATGAGGAAAAGACTGTCTTCAATAAATGGTACTGCGAAAGCTTGACAGCTACATACAAGAGAATGAAACTGGATCACTTTCTTACATCATACCGCAGAAATAAACTCAAAATGGATTAAAGACCTAACTGTGAGACATTAAACCATAAAACTCCTATTAGAAAACATAAGCAGTAACTTCTTTGATATCAGCTGTAGCAACATTTTTCTAGATATGTCTCCTCAGGCACAGGAAATAAAAGCAAAAATTAACTTGAGATTATATCCAAATAAAAAGCTTTTTCACAGTGAGGGCAGCCATCAGCAGAACAAAAAGGTAACCTACTGAATGGGGGAAGGTATTGGCAAAAGGTATACCCAATATCTAAAATATATAAAGAACTTAAACTACCCCTGGAGTATGTGATCATCATGCATTTGTTTACATTCTAGTAGGCGAACCCAAACAGCATTCTTCTGCAAACTAATTGGTACCTATATTATATGGTCTTCAGAGAACAGTCAAAATTTCTTTCTAGTTGGATATAGGCCTTAATATATTTGAAAGTTGAACGATGACTCGAGGAAGTAATGAGTAACTCTACATAATGAACATCCTGTGATCCTTGAAAGCCCAAGATCATCCCAAGACTACTGTTATTTTTGAAAAATTTAAGGGAACTCAAGCAAGATCTATATAAAGGGCCAACTTGTAAAGATAAAAATATATAAACGCAAAGAGCTTCTGAGAAGCATGACATCGGCCTTAGTTAAGTGGTCTTTCCTTTATTTTGCACAGTAGATAATTTTCCTGGGCCATGATTCTTTAAAAAGTCTTTTTTTTTTTTTTTTTTTTTTTTAAGATTTTATTTATTTATTTGACAGAGAGAGAGATCACAAGTAGGCAGGGAGGCAGGCAGAGAGAGAGCGGGAAGCAGGCTCCCTGCTGAGCAGAGAGCCCGATGTGGGGCTCGATCCCAGGACCCTGAGATCATGACCTGAGCCGAAGGCAGAGGCTTTAACCCACTGAGCCACCCAGGCGCCCCTGGGCCATGATTCTTACCAGACTTCTTATTCCGGTTTTCTCTCAAATGTGAATTTCTTAGTTCAGAATTTACCTTGAATGTCCTCCACACAAACACATACAGGATTAGAACAGAGAAACGCAAAGGCACTTTAAGGCACAGAATATAGTTTCTTGGTCAGAAAAAGATTGTTTCAAAGGAAAGAAGAAATACAAAGAAAATAGGGTGTCAATCAAAGAAGTCATTCATTCATTCATTTTGTCTTCAATTATTATGGAGATTGTCTTTGAGCCTCAGGGTATGCTAGGCAAGTACTGGAAATACAAGGAGAAAAAGGAGAGTTTGAGAAGTCAGTGCTAATCAAGCTTTTCCAAATGCTGAACAACAGACAGAGTGCCCAGGGAAGCAAATACTACACTCTTGCCCATATGGCAGCCGTAACTCTAATATGGACCACTGAGACAGATGTAGGAAATCCTTGAATCACTTCTCTCCTTGTTCTGATTTCTTACTCAAAAAGAAGCCTTATAGGGCTCCTGGGTGGCTCAGTTGGTTAAGCGACTGCCTTCAGCTCAGGTCATGATCCCGGAGTCCTGGGATCGAGTACCACATCGGGCTCCCAGCTCCACGGGGAGTCTGCTTCTCCCTCTGACTTTCTCCCCTCTCATGCGCTCTCTCACTGTCTCTCTCTCAAATAAATAAAATCTTAAAAAAAAAAAAAAGAAGTCTTATAACAATTTGCTTCCCCATGTACTACGAAAATAAGGAGAAAATATATTTGCTCTATGACCACACTCAAGTATCTACTGGGAGAAGACTGGGTGGTTATATTTCACATTGCAATATCATAGATCGGTATTTCAGTTTATAGACTTCAGCCTGAATGTAATATCACTGTGAACAAGTGTCACCAAATTTTCTACTCGAAGGCCTTTATATAATATAGTTTCTGTACCTTCAAGGCTAAAGACTACGACCTAGAGGTGGAGCTCTTTTAATAACATCTCAATTCATGCCTTCCATTTACATTTCTGCTCACAATGCTAGTTCTTTTCTAGTTTTCTTGACCATCTTTATCCTTGTTTCTTGTTGGTGCAATATAACAGAAGAACATGGGTTTTCCACCGTTTTTTTTTTTTTTTTTTTTTCCTGTCTGGTATTCTAACTAACCATGCTTATTTCTGCCTCACAGTCTTAGCATATATTACTTTTCCTGGAATGTTCTAGATGGCTTCTCATTATTCAGGTCTCAGCCCAAGCACCACGTACTAGCAAGGCCTTCTCAGGCCATGCAATCTAAGGTAGTTGCATCTCCATCATCACTCTTCATTGCATTAGCCTTGGGCATTTTTTATGTACTTAGTTTGTCTCCTCCCACTAAGATATAAGCTCTCTGGAGGTAGGGGCCTTGTTTGTTTTGACCACTATTCACTCCCCAAGCTCTAGAGCAACATAGGAGCTTCATAAATATTGGTTTCTATGAACAAATGAATGAATGAATGAACATGACACAGATTTAGACCAGGATTCTACCTAACAACCTGAAGCAAGCTACTTGAGGAAGCAACTTAACTTTCCTGAGCTTGATGCCCCATCTGTTAAATAGGGATGGTATTTCTTTTCAGAGAGGATTAACTGAGATGATATGTGTGAAAATGTTTTCAACAAGATAATTGTCAACAAATACTGTTTTCCTTCCTATTCCTTTTTTATGCATATTTTGAAACGCAAAGAAAGTTATTTTTAAATTCATCTAATTAGTAACTAACAAAATTATTTGCACTTTTCTTCTGCACACTTAAAATGTCTGGGCTGCAGTCTCACACATCTTGCTTTATAATGTCTTTTTGATTCAAATCCAATATTCTCATTTCAACAGAAATGAGCCTAGAACATTGACTTTCTTTTTATCAATGTTTTCTTTTTTACTTCTTCATCCTGAGAAATATACAATAGCACAACATTCTTTCCTCATTTTTGATTGTAGTAATAAAAATAGCTACAATTTACTAAGTACTTCTATGTGCTTGGCAATGTGCTAAGCATTTTACACATATTTTACTTAATTCTATCTCTGGTAAATATTATGACTCTCATCATATTTGACTGAGTACTAAGATAATCATTGTAAATGATAAAACTGAAATTCAAAGGGACCTGCCAATGGTCACACAATTACTGAGTAGAAGAGAAGATATTTGAAGCCAACTCTCTGAGTCCAGAGTCTTTGCTCTTAACTCCTGTACTATACTGCCTTCTCTACTGGGCCTTTGAGATCCAAAGATCAGTAAGATACTGGCTTTATCATTGAGAGGTTTACCATCAGATGTAGAAATGCACGTAAACAATTAGCACACGTGATGAGTATGAGAATAGAGTGTATACGATTGCTGTCACAAAGAATGAATAACTTTGTACATGGAAGTTTTGGCAAAGCTTTACAAATTAGTAGAAACTTTCGTATAGAAAATGGATAAGGGGAAGGTAGATTTCCAAGTCACTTGGAACCATGTGTGCAAAGCACTGAGGCATGGGAGAGCACAGTGTGCTCAGAAAGACCGAGTTTCCATGAAGTTGAAACCTAGAATGAATTTGCGGAGGGGGTGGGAAGGGAATGTGGCAAAATGTAGGAAAAGACTGATGAAATCGAGAATAAAGTTTCGAGGTAAACTGTTAAAGAGTTTGGGCATTAGCCAATTTTATTTCAGAGAGAAACATCATCAGATCTGCATTTCAGAAAGATCATTTTAATTTTGATCTCTCTCATACTTATTTGAATAGTAAGAGCAGAGCTTCATTTGTAATGTCAACACTACTCAAAATGCAAATCCAGCCCCTTTCCAATAGTGTGCTTCATCATTGTTTTCAGACCTTACTGACTCAAAGCAGCCAATTTTCTTTTTTACTTCCTCTAGAACCCTTCAACAATAAACGATTATTCGTTAGGAAAGAGAAGCACATGTCCCTAAGATAAAAAAAAACAGGAGTGTTTCTTTGAACAACTGTTCTATTTAAATCTGTGATTATACTTGTATGTATGTATTTGGGATTTTCCCTGCTTTATCCTCCCTTAGCTATCTGTAGATAAATGCTGAGGTTTGGGATTTCTTTAGCAACTTCTGAAGACTTTCTCTTCATTTAAAAAGAACTACTAGTCTCTCCTCCATCCTCCCAGATTTATCCCAAATAATTACTTTTTAAATTGTTCTTAACCTGGTGCTTACAATAGGCTGGTAAGAGCTTAGCCTAAACCCCTCTGTTTTTTGGCATGACATGTATATAGACCTGGCAGGCACTCCGTGTCCTTGATTAGATGGTTGCTAATCAGGAAAGGAGGACATTCCAACTGTGCTCTCTGGTGACACTAAGATTTGTGCTCAGGAAGAAGCTTATGTTTTTTGCCTCCCTCTGTCCCTTCAGTGATCACATCCAAGTTATTTTCCAATTCCTGTTGCTGTCTGCTACCTATACTAAATGAATACTAATAGTGTTTATAAAAACCTTTGTACCCATCTAAGCTGTTAGCCTATTAAAGTTATTTTCTTTGGAAACATTTCCTTTTTTCAGGCTTATGTTTTCTTCTCATCATTCTATCCTTGTCTCTTTTGAAAATGCACCATCTTTTTTAGCATGTTCAAAGGCAACGAAGTATTTTTTTGGTCAGTTTTGGTCATTATAGGTATGGATGGATCCCCTGGCATCGAGGTCATCAAGGATCCTGAGAAACATCTTAAAAATGAATAGCCTGGGAACTAAAACGAAGCAACACAATAGCCACTGGCTTAACTGCCCCGAGAGAAGACCAGACACGTTTTCCCTTGAGAATACTGCTGGTAAGTCCCCAAGACATATAAGATGATTAACCTAAATGATTATCAAGGTAAAGTTTTATATTACAAGTTACCACATGATCTGAAATCAGCTACCCAGTACTCACGAACTTGAACTGAGAATATTTCTTATGCACACATTCCTACAAAAGTTAACTTCTTACTGAAGGATGCATCCTTGGGAATTATTGTCTCTGATGTAGAAGGGGAACTTGTTGCTAGGTACAATGTCATCACTGGGACGCAAGCCAAGTACATGCTAGAAAGCCTCAACTGTTGATCGATGGCAAGTACATCAGCTTGTTTGAAATACCATGGGGTTCTTCAGGCATTTCATTTCCTAATTGTGAACAATTATTTGCATTTAATTGAGATCTCATCTTGCTGCCTGAATGTCAGATGGCAACACCACCAGAGCCAGAGGAAGTAATTACATAATCTCCAATATCTTTTCATCAATTACTTTATTTGGATGAATTTAAATGGTAACATAAGGAAGTGCTTGATAGCGTTAGCTACAGACAGGCAAAGAGGAGGGAGGTGATCATAAAATGAGTCATCTACACTTACCAGCTCAGCCATATTATGGTGAGCTCATGCTTATTAAAGCAACACTGCAATTTTGAACTTGCTTTTCAGTAAAGATTAATGGAAATTCTGGTAGGGCTTGGGGATGTATTAAACATTTTTTTCTGATAATTTACCAATGTTCTTATTCAGTTTATCTAATTATAATCTGAAACTCATAAGTTAGGGATAATAATAATACTGTTGAAAGTTTTTATAAGTATAAAATGACATTATATATGAAAAATTACTTCAGTTACTGGCCAATGGCTATAATTTCTCAATGCATGAAAGTCATTGTTTTTTGTTTTTGTTACTATTAATGTCAATTTATTTCTAGAAAAATACAAGGCAGCAACTTTTTGAAATATCTCAGTAACAAAATTTTGTTACTAGAAATGAGTTAGGAAATGGGACTTATTTCTTCTCATTCTTTCAAATGCTAAGAGGAAGAACAGAGGCCCGAATGACTAATCTTGGATTTGATAAGGTATTACACATTTCAGGGAACTGTGGTTCTCAAACTTTTGGTGTCTATAGCCTGATTTGTTGAAACAAAAGACCACACAGACATATAGTCAACCTACCCCCAGAGACCAGCCCCAAATAAACCAACGTAAGAACGTGGAGATTAGAAAGAGCCCATGTGGTAAGATAGGAAGAAAACTAGTATCCTGTGTGCCAATTATGTGCTTGGAGCTGAGCCAGATGGCTGGGGCATCTGGCCCATAAATCCATGGGCAGTTTTTAGAATTCATCTCAATTCCTGCTATTAAGTTGCATTATTCCCTTTTCTCAGTCAGCTACACTACTAACTCTTGTACTTGTGCATTAAGGTGGGTAAGGAGGATAGGGGAATGGTGATGGGAATAAGGACAGAATAATAAACAATGGCAATACCAGACCATCAGAGAAGATGCTCTCTGATGCTTGCTGCCTCTCCTTCCACCCATGCCTGTGGGTGGCCTTCCTACAGTTTATCCTGAGATGATGGAAATAAACTGCATTGCTTATCAGCACCATGTGAGTAGCAGTGCAGTAGCTATCCAGACCTTCCAAGTTGTACTTGTGAATTTCCAGTCACAAAATAATTCAGATTAAAGGGACTTCTTTTATCTCTTCTGTCCCTTCTCCCTCTGCTGACAGGGAACATCATCCTGATACCATAGGCGGATTATCTCATCTGCTTTTCAAAAAGAAAAACTTCATAGCTTACTGAGGATTATGAGGCAACCATATTAATTCCATCCTTCTTAAGTGGTGTATCTGTATTTATATGGGATGTAACCAGGGGTGGATTTCACCATGTACACCTATTTGCTTACAGTGGGCAAGAAATGAGAGGGACCACAAAATGTCTGTGTTTACGTAAGTACATATAAGAGGCAGTGACTTCCAAATGTATCCCAAGGATAAGTACAGATTGAATGTTTTAGGATTATCTATTGTTTTAAATTATTAATCATTATTTTTTCCCTGTAGTAATAGAAACATTCACAGATCAACTATTTTTCCTTAAGCACTCTTTAATGTACAATGTTCTGAAGCCATTACTCATGGTATCTCTTCATGGGAATTATCAACAGTTGAACAGCCTTTAAAAAAATTTTTTTATGTCTTCCTCCCATTCTAGATGTATTTTTCCCCTGCCCCTATTTCTGATTCATCTTGTCTCTTTTTTATAACATCTCATCTTTCCTTTTTTTTTTTCATCTTTCCTTTTTAATACTTCTTCTTTTCACTGTATTATATTATCCTGAAGGCTCTTTTTTCACCCATACAGATTAGAGTACCCTGTCCTCCTCTAATTCAAGAAAAGTAGTTTTTGTAAACAAAAATTACCACACTCAGAAGGCATCAGGAAAGTTGTTTCTTCTAAACTAAAAAAAAAAACCCAAAACCAAAACCAAAACCAAACAAACAAAAAAACAAACAAACAAAAAACACTTACCATGTTTAGAAGTACAACTAGGAGTTTCTGAATCTCAGGAGGCTTATCTGAACCTCTCCATCTTTTGAGATTCATCAACGTCTAATAAATATATCATTTGAAAATTCTATTAAATGACAGTCACACATTAAGCTCTATATGCAATTTGGAATACCTAAACAGCCATAGTACCTTGACATTCATTTTCAGGCATTTCAAATTCTTACCTGTAAAATGGTAGTGGACTTTCAAATTCAATATAGGCATAAACAACTCAACTCATATCTTTGGGTTGCCAGCAGCTGATTCCAAGGGCTGTTTAATGCACATCACAGAGCCTGTTCTCAGACTTTTCTCCCTTTAAAGTTTGCTTTCCTGGCAGTGACAATAATGAGGCATCCACAGGCAAGTAGGCACAGTGAAAGTATTTCCTATCTCACACTCCTTCGATAACCTAATCTCTGTGGCGGAGTAAGACTAAAGAAAATGTGGAAAATGTGGCACGGAAACACTAGAATATTTCCAACCATTGCCTCCAGTTAGAATTACTTTCTTCTAAACTAACTTGTTCCTGGAAGCTTAAAAGTTGAGTTAAGCACCATTGCTGATAACATGAAATTTGGAGTTAGAAGAACCTGAGTTCAAGTAATGACTGTGAAATTCACTTGCTCTAGAATCTTGATTAAATTTCTTCTCTACCTGGACTTTAAGTTCCTCGTAGGTAGATTAAATAGTACCTCTTTCATAGGGTTGTTATGAGTAACACAGCAAACATTGTTTACACGTTATTTGGCACATTGCCAGGCAAGCGGAAAGGGGTCAGTCAATGGTATTGGCTATTCTTTTTATAGAGTTTTATCTCATACTCCTTTCCAACCTCACGAAAATATGTTGGAAATGTTCCTCTGTGAAAATATGATTTGTGTTCCTCTGAAAATATGATTAAAAAGAAAGAAAAAAACTTCAAAGGAACGTCCTTTAGGTCCTGACATTGCATTCTATAACATTTATTGATGATAGTAAAGATCAGAATAGGTGACATTATGCTCTTGCGACAAACAGCTCTAAAACCTAACCAACTTGTAGGAAAAGGTTTCTTTCTCAGTTATTTCACATTCTAGTATCAGTTGGACAATAGACTCTCTTTGACAGGTCTCCTCCTAGTATAACTTTGGCATCTAGGGCACTTTCCTCTTATGTTTTAACTGTCTTGGAGGATTTTTATAGCAGATATGTATGGTGAGGCCTTGGAGAAGGATACATCATATCTGCCCTTTTTCTAATTGCCAGAATCAGTCACATGGCACCCAGATAACATAGAACCCAAGATAAAGGACCACGGGTAAGCATGTAGGTAGCCTATACCACTTTGATGATCATAGCAAGGAGAGAATAATGATATGTTAAGAAATTTTGTTATTGTTAGGTTAAGATGATGCAAATACCAGGCTGCCTTCTCATCTAGACACAATATGAACCTGTCTCAAAGATCTAGGTACTTTGACTGAGTCCTATAGAACTGAGAAATGAACACATTTGTGAATTTTTCTTTACCTATGTATGGGTCGTAAATGCTTTTAAATCGGTTTCTGTGAACTCAGAACAAGGGACTGAGGGCTTTGGAAGGGAGGGGGTGGGGGGATGGGCGAGCCTGGTGGTGGGTATTGAGGAGGGCACGTATTGCATGGAGCACTGGGTGTGGTATATAAACAATGAATCTTGTAACACTGAAAAAATAAAATAAAAGTATTTGGGAAAAAAAAGTAAAAAAAAAAATCGGTTTCAGATTATCTTGCTTTTGCCTTTTTTTTTTTTTTTTTTTTTGTTCCCTATACTCTGGAAACTTCTGAGGCAAGTGAGTATGTTGCATTTGTCATCTAACAATTTAATTAATCAGAATAGGAGTTGTGTAAAAGGAGGAGAGTACTATAGCTACACATATCAACATGGATGCATCTCAAAAACATACAGTGGAAGTCGAGTTGAAGGACCAAGTGGCAAAAAATACATAGTGTGTGCTTTCATGTTCAAATCCTGGGAAAATAAGGAACATATTTTTTTCAGGGAAAATATGTGAGGAGGGGTGACGTGAGTATCATAGTGGCATGAATTCTTCCTTTTTTCTCTTCTCTTTGATTGATTTATAACTAATCAGATATTCATAACAGGAAAAAACCATCTCTGCAAAGCATATACTATACTGTTGTATAGTATAGTATACTATACTATACTATGTATACATAGTATACATACTGTGTATATACTATGCTACAGTATAGTATATGTTGTACTAGAGATGTTGTACATATAGTATATGGTGTACTAGAGAAATCTATCCATCTATACACCCAAAGGTAGGTGGACCAGACCATGGAGGAGGTCTGAGTGAGTGAAGTGGTAGTAAAGCCATTAGTGGCAGAGGAGGTAATTGCAGAGAAGGTACTGGCCAGTCCAGCAATGAGCTAGCACAACTTTTCTGGCAGAGGACATGGGGGGTGAAGGCCCAGCCACATGTGCTGCAGCTGGAGAGACCAGTTGCTCTCTCTGAAGAGAGACCACACTGACTGGGGGAAAAGGAAAGGGAAGTAGGCAAAGTGAACTGAAGGAAAGCATCTTTTGCTGTCTGCCCTAAGAGGCAAAAGGACCACCCATAGGCCTCTGGGACCCCACCCCGAACTTGAGGATGCCCGTACAAGGCTAAGGGACACACCCAAAGCCCCAAATGCTAAGTACACACCTACCCCTGCTTTGCAGCCCCCTATTGCCTTTTTTTTTTTTAAATGCTTGCACTCTTTACCTTAACAGCAAGTCAGCTCCAGTAAGAGAAACTAAAAACTGGTGCTATAACGTCACCTTCTGGAAAACAAAAAGAAGATTCCTAACTACCAACCTGTTGAACACTTAGAATCTTTCTTAAATAAGAAAGGTGTTTGACAGTTCAAATGTGGTGGCAGAGACACTGCTCATCAGACATCATGAAAAATCATAGTAATATGGTATCACAAAAAGAAAATAACAATTTTCCAGCAACTGGATATGGAATATTGAGACCTAACTGATAAAGAATTTAAAATAGCTGGTATGAAGAAATTTGATGAACTACAAGAAAACTCAGAGAGGCAATATAATGATCCCAGGAATAAAATTAAGGAAAAGAAGGAGTACTTTACTAAAGAGATTAAAATTCTACAAAAAGGTCAAACAGACATTCTGGAACTGAAAAACTTAATTAAATGAGATGAAGAATACATTAAAATGCATTGGAAATAGAGCAGATCATATGGAAGAGAGAATTAGAAAGCTCAAGGAGAGAAATGCAGAAATGATTCAAGTGGATGGGGAGAGAGAACTAAGATTGTTTAAAAGTGAAGGAAACCTATGAGAACTATCTGACTCCATTAGAAATCCATCATGAGAATAATTGATATCTCAGAAGAAGAGAGGGAGAAGGGAACAGAAAGCATATTTAAAGAATTAATAGCTCTGAATTTCACAAACCTGTAGAAAGAACTGGATATACAAGCCCATGAAGCAAAAGAATACCTTAGTATCTCTACATGAAAAGATCTTCTCCAAGACATTACCACTGTCAAAAGTCAATAATAAAGAATTTTAATGGCACCCATGGAAAAAAAGACAGCAACCTGCACAGGTATTCCCATTAGGCTATCAGCAGATTTCTCAGCAGAAACTCTACAGGCCAGGAGACAGTAGAATGACAAACTCAAATTATTGAACAATAACAACTGCCAGCCCAGAATACTCCATCTGGCAAAGTTATGCTTCAGATACGAAGAAGAAATAAAGCCTCTCTCAGGCAAACAAAAGCTGGAATCACTACCACTATACTTGCTCCATAAGAAATGTTGAAAGGGCTCTTCCAGTTGAAACAAAAACAGAAAATTATATAAAACTCTGATTAAGTTTATAGTCAGAATTAGAATACTCTCTTTTTAAAAACAGCATATTCAACACTTAACTACGGCCTAAAGTTTAAAGGAACAGGGCATTAAAAATAAGCATAGCTACTACAACATTGTAACAAAATCACAGCATAAAGGAGGTAGATTGTGATATCAAAAATGTGAAAGGGGAAGAGTAAAAGGATTAAACCTTCACAGGCAAATAAAGATAAATTACTATTGGCAAAAAAGACTAGTGTATCTATGAGTTGTTTTACATAAACTTCATGGCAACTACAAAGCAAATATCTACAGCAGAAACAAAAAACATTAAACAAAAGGGGAAACTGATCAAATGACCATGGAAAACCACCACTTCAAGGGTAGAAGGAAAGAAAAGTGACAGACAAAATAACCAGAAGGCAAAAGATAAAATGACAGTAGTAAATTCTTACATAACAGTGATCACCCTAAATGTAAATGGAATGAACTCATCAATCAAAAGGCAAAGAGTAGTTGGATGGATAAAAAGCAAGACCTAACTACAGGCTTGCCTACAGGAGACTCATTTCAGCTTTGTAAACATGCATAAGATCAAAGCAAAAAGGTGACAGGTGATATTCAAAACAAATGGAAATGCAAAGAAGGCGAGTGCAACCATACTTCTATCAGACAAAATAGACTTCAAGCCAAAAAGAGTAATAAAAGACAAAAAAGGTCATTCTATATTTAGAGGTCAATACATCAAAATGCTTGAAAAATTATGAATATATATGCTACCAACACCTGACCACTGAAATATAAGCAACTAATAATAGATCTTAAAGAGGAAATAGATGACATTACAGTATTTGTAGATGACTTCAATACCCCTTATCAGCAATGACTAGATCGTCCAGACAGAAAATCCAACAAGGAAACGTTGGAACTGACCCACAATTTAGGACAAATGGACTTAAAAGACATATACAAAACATTCTACCCAATGGTAGCAGAATACACATTCTTCTCAAGTGTACATGGAGCATTCTCTAGGATAGATCATGTGATAGGCCACAAAACAAATCTTAGCAAATTTAAGAAAAGTGAAATCATACCAACTATCTTCTCTGACCACAATGGCATAAAACTAGAAATCAACAATAGGAAGAAAGGGAGAAGGATCTACACATAGGTGGAAACTAAGCAACACACTTCAAAACCACCGCTAGGTCAAAGAAGAAATCAAAAAGGAAATAAAAACTTATCTCAAAACAAATGAAAATGAAAACACAACATACCAAATATTATGGGATGCAGCAAAAGCAATTCTGAAAGGAAAGTTTATACAAACGTAGTGATTTAAAGGGGGACATGAACCCCAATGTTTAAGGCAGCAATGTCTACAATAGCCAAAATATGAAAAGAGCTGAGATGTCCATCGACAGATGAATGGATAAAGAAGATGTGGTGTGTGTGTGTGTATAATGGAATACTACTCAGCCATCAAAACAATGAAATCTTGCCATTGGCAAAGACATGGATGGAACTAGAGGGTATTATACTAAGCAAAATAAGTCAGTCAGAGAAAGACAAACATAATATGATCTCACTCATATGTGGAATTTAAGAAACAAAACAGATGAACATAGGGGAAGGGAAGGAAAAATAAAATAAGATAAAAACAGAGAGGGAGGCAAACAATAAGAGACTCTTAACTCCAGGAAACAAACCGAGGATTGCTGGAGGGGAGAGGGGTAGGGGGATGGAGTAACTGGGTGATGGGCATTAAGGAGGGCACTTGATGTAATGAGCCCTGGGAGTCACATGCAACTGATGAATCACTAAATTCTACCCCTGAAATTAATAATATACTATATATTAACTAAGTTGAACTTAAATAAAAAATTTTTTTAAAAGAAACAAGGCAAGGATGTCTACTCTCACCACTTCTATTCAATATAGTACTGGAAGACCTAGCTAGAGCAATTAGGCAAGACAAAAAAATAAAAGACATCCAAATTAGAAAGGAAGAAGTAAAACTGCTGTTACATGATGATGATATGATCCTATATACAGAAAATCCCCCCAAATCAGTTAAGAAACTGTTGGAGATGAAACATGAGAGACTGTAGACTCTGAGAAACAAACTGAGGGTTTTGGGTGGGGGGGATTGGGTGAGCCTGGTGATGGGTATTGAGGAGGGCACGTATTGCATGGAGCACTGGGTGTGGTGCATAAACAATGAATCTTGGAACACTGAAAAAATAAAATTAAATTAAAAAAAAAGAAACTGTTGGAATTAATCAACAATTTTAGAAAAGTGGCAAGATACAAAATCAATATATAAAAATCAATTGCATTCCTTTACACTGATTAAGTATCTAAAAAATAAAATCATCACATTCACAATAGCATCAAACACAATAAAATACTTAGAAATAAATTTAACCAAGGAAATAAAAGATCTGCACAATGAAAACTATACAACTCTGCCAAAAAAAAAAAATCAAAGGTGATGCAAATGAATGGAAAGACACCCCCAGGTTCATGGATCAGAAGAATTAATATTGTTAAAATGGTCATACTACCCAAATCCATCTACAGATTTAACACAATCTCCATCAAAATACAAAAGGCATTCTTCACAGAAATAGAAGAAACAATCCTCACATTTGTGTGGAAACACCAAAGATCCCAGAAAGCCAAAGGAATCCTGAGAAAAAAGAACAAAGCCAAAGGTATCATGCTGTCAATATCAAATTATACCACAAAGCCATATTAATAACAATATAGTAATGGCACAAAAATAGACATGTTAACCAAATGGAACAGGACAGAGATCCCTTAATTAAACTCCAGCGTATACAGTCAACTAATATTTGGCAAGGTAGCCAAGAATACCTAATGGAGAAAGAATAGTCTCTTCAACAAGTGGTGCTGGGAAAACTGGAGAAACACATGGGGAACAAGGAAATTGGAGCCCTACCTCACCCCACTCACAAAAATTAACTCAAAATGGATAAAAGACTTAAACATAAGACCTAATGCCATAAAGCTTCTAGAAGAAACCATAGGGATGAAGCTCATCCACTGACAATGGTCTTGGCAGCAATTTTGGGGGTATTATGTGCCATAAGCACAAAAACAAAAGAAAAAATCCACAAACAAGAGTAAATCAAACTCAGAAGTTTCTGCACAAGAACTGTGCAATCTAAAGAATGGGAGAGAATTTTTGCACATCATAGACTGCATGAGAGTAATATTCAAAATATATAAACACCACAACTCAGTAACAACAACAAAATAGTCCAACTTACAAATGAGAAGAACTAAATAGGTATTTCTCCAAAGAGGACATCAAAATGGCCAAAAGACCCGTGAAAGGATGTTCAACACCACTAATCATCAGGAAAATGCAAATCAAACCACAATGAGCTATCACCTCATGCCTGTGAGAATGGTTACCATCAAGGAAGCAAGAGACAACAGGTACTGGTAAGAATGTGGTGAAAAGGGAACCCTTATACACTGTTGGTGGGAATCTAAATCGGTCCAACCACCATGGAGGACAGTTTGGAGGTTCCTCAAAAAATTAAAAATAGATCTAGCATACGATCCACTTTTGGGTATATAACCAAAAGAAAACCAAAAGGTTTTCGACAATATATATGCTGTCCTATGTTTAATGCAGTATTATTTACAATACTCAAGACATAGAAACAACCCAAATGTCTACCAGCAGATGAATGGATAAAGAAGATGTGGCACATGTGTACAGTGGAATATTATTTGGCCATGATAAAGGAAGATACCTTCCCATTTGTGACACAGATGGACCTTGAGCATATTAGGCTAAGCAAGACAAGTCAGACAAAGACAAGTACTGTATGACACCACTCATACGTGGAATTTAAAAAAGGTAAACCTATAAAAAACAGAGAGCAAAATGGTGGTTGCCAGGGGATGGGAGTGGGGGAATAAGAGTGACAGTGCCTAAAGCTACAGACTTATAATGAGCAGTAAATAAGCCATAGAGATCTAATGGACAATAAAAGAAACAGAGACAATAATATTGTACTAGAATTATGTGATAAATATCACTAGATGAGCAATCATATGACAATATACAAGTGTAGCAAAGTAACACACTGTGCACCTTTATACAATGTTACATGTCAATTTTTTTAGTAAAAAAGTGAAAAAAATAGAAAATTCAAATTTTGGCATAGTGGTTACCTTTGGGAAAGAGGGAAAGGAGGCAATTCAGAAAGAGAAACTGCGGGGGTGAGGGACTTCAAATGTTTTTCTTACGTTCAAGTTTTGCAGAAATATTCATTTTGTTATCAGTTGTTAAGCTAAAAAGATATGTTTGGTATACTTTTCTCTATACACATATAACAAAAACACATAGGAGATAAAATTTGAGCTGAAAAAAGGCAATAAATTTATCTGTTGGTACTTTTTTTTTTTTTTACCAAGGTATGTTATTTTACAGGTTTATATTTAGATAGGTGAGGGTACTCAGATGTATTTTTTTTGTAGTCTCAAGATTAGACTTGAATTTTAGACAGTTAATTCTCTATCTATGGTCTAGTTTCACTTTCAAAAGAAGGCGGGTGGACCCATAGCACTCCAACTTTGCTATGTCTGACCTAAACTCCACGGGCTCCATTTGTCTTTTGTTAGGTAACGAATCACCCCAAAACTCAGCAGCTTAAAAAGAGCAATATTGTGTTCTGTCTCATGATTTCTGTGGATCAGGATTCCCAAGAGTTTGTGGCCAGATAGCTGTGGCTCAGGATCTCTCATGCAGATGCAACCCCATGATGACTAGAGCTGGACCATCTGGGGGCTCGCTGGGCACCTCCCCCTCCACGCAGAAGCATCTCAGGACTTCTCCCCACGCATTAGCTTGGGGTTCCTCACAGCACGGGAGCTTTGGGGCAGTCAGACAGCTCCCACAGTGACTAAGGGCTCCAGGGTGGGTTTTCCACTGAAGGAGACTGCAGGAGAACTTCTCATGGCTTCAGCTGGGAAGTGAGGGAGTGTCACTGTGTTG
This sequence comes from Potos flavus, assembly GCA_028534135.1. Lineage (NCBI taxonomy): Eukaryota > Metazoa > Chordata > Mammalia > Carnivora > Procyonidae > Potos > Potos flavus. The sequence goes on along the minus strand of CM052901.1, from coordinate 87,456,695 downwards.
TATTCTATTGGTTACAAGTGTGTCACAGGCCCTCCCAGATCCCAAGGAAGAGAAATTCAATTAGACTATACCTCTTCATGAGAGACTGGCATGTGGATGGGAAATACCTGCTGTAACCCCTTTGGAAAATATAATCTGCCACACGTGGATAATTGGGATGGTGACCGTATAATTTATTATACAAAATGGGACCATTCTTGAGACTAAAAGGGGGTGTGATTAATAATCACACAGAAATAACAGGTGCAAAGCTGGATTGTACTGAGCATAACATGGCATATGGTCACCATGGTAACTAAACTTAAGAATTAGATTGGGTATTTCCTACCTGAAGATATTAAGAATATATCACCTTTGAGATTTGCCTCATCAGAATTCACAGGCTTTATCTCACAGAGACAAAATGCATAGACACATTTTTAAAAGAGTAATAAGAATGGAAAAACACTTTGTAATTGCTCTCTCTCATTTTATCATGGCTAGGTCACCCTTCCCTCCCACAGGCAGTCAAATATTTAAAATTGCCAGTTGAGAATATTATCAGTGACACACACAACAGAAATTTCAATGCCTTTGAACAATAAGCACTTTAAGCTCTATGCAGATATTCTTCTTGTTTTTAAAAATCCTTGTTGTGACTGATGGAGTTGCTGGGGCTTCAACCCAGTGTTTCGCATAGTGTGTTCCATGGAACACTATGATAGCTAGGTTAGTTGACAAAAAATATTTTCCATGGCAAAAGCAGTTTAAAATCCCTGAAAAGTAGTTTCATCCTCTTGGGTTTCATAATTCCTAGTATGAAAAAGATTCTAAGAAGTCCCACAATAAAAAAAACTTGTTAAACTCTGTTCTTTGGTCTAATTGAGCACTTCTAGAATTCATTTGGCCATGGAAAGAGTTTTTCTTCTTCTGAACATCACCAATTAACGCTTGTAGGATTAGTATTCCGTGAAATGCACTTTGGGGAACATTGCTTTAACTTAAGCCAGAACATGAGTCTTTTCAACATTTATCAAGAAAGTTGGAATGATCAAATACAATTAAATCAACCATTTTAAATAGAGAAGAACTGCGAAGGAAGTATTTCAACTGTTTTACTAACAGATTGATTAAGTGTTTTAAAAAGTTTGTTGCTTCTAAGTATAAGGGCTTAGATTAATAAATTTGCTCTGGGCTAATTTTTAATGAACATGTTCATCAAATAAAACTTAACATCTTAAAAAAAAGACACGTACTAGCACCAAATACTAAGGAGTACACAAATTAATATTATTCACATTCTATGTTGCCATATGGGAAATGGAGGGCAGGTTTAACGACAACTGCAGACTCTTCCCTTTTTTACACATTTTAAGAGGTACTAAATACAGACAGCCTTCGAATACTACTGTAAGATGTCTAATTTGGGCAGGGCACTCGTAGGTTAAAGAAAACCTTAGTATATGGAAGAACAGTAAAGGAGTAGTTTTTAACACATATTATGGAATTCCAGAAATTTAATGAGAGGGTATTTTGAAATTTTACATACCTCGAAGACAGATTTTTTTAAAGAAAGAAATTGAGTAGACTATTCTTCTATATCTCTAAGTACTCTCATGTGAAAACCATGACACAAAGTCCAAATTCACTTTAACCAGTCTATTTCTTTAGCTACAAAAGGATGCTAACAATACGAGTTAATACTAAGAAACTGTATAGAGCACTCCGAAAAAGACAACAAATCAGGACACAGAAAGTGAATTGTATGTTCTAATTGAAACACGATATAATTATCTCACCTAGTATAGATATACTCTATAGAAGTACAGTCACCACATATAGAGAAAAAATTGTCATGAGAAATTTGCAGAGATGGTAAGATAAACCAGGTAATGGCACATTAACAACTCTGAAGGGGAAATTAAATAACCAAACAAAAAATATACCATATCATAGAAGATGTTTCTTTTTTTCTGTACCGAATATTTGAAATTATCTAGAAATAACTGAACCCTGGTTAGACTTCACAAAAAATTAATATTGGCTAAATGTATTCAAAACTTACCTCTTTAAGAAACATTCTTGAACTTCTGAGAGGCAGATTAGCATAATGTTTAAAAGTGCTGTCTCCGGAATTGGATTGCCTGGATGTTACTCATTCATTCAATGAATATTTGTTGTAGGCTTAAACATGTCAAGTGCTGTCACACCTACTGTAGATACAGTAGTGAATAAAAGAGAACAGAAAAATCCCTGCCCACGTGGAGCTTACACTCCAGGAATGAAGACAGATGAAAAACACCTAAGAAAGTAAAATGTGCAGGGCGTTGATAAACAATGTGTGCTAGGGAGAAAAACAAAGCAACAGTAAGGAATAGGAAAGATCACTGGGTTGGGAGCACTATAATCTGAGACAGATGATCCAGGAAGGTCTCATCAAGAAAGGTTAAGTCTGAGTAAGGATCCGAAGGTACTTTCATATCATCATTACATACCTTCTCCTCCATCCAACTCACTCTCCTTCTCTGGACCCTAAGTACTCCATGCTCATTCTCTACTCTAAGACTTGGCTCATACTCTATTTACTGTTGAGAATTCATTCCTACTTCTTTTCCTCTCCTCCTAACTCCAAGTTAAAATCAAATTCTACCTCCTTCACAAAACTTTCTTCTTCCTCCCTTGCTAGAAATTAGTAACCTCTCCATTCTTCAATAATATCCAAGTTTCTCCCTTTCACAGTACCCATTTGTAGTATGTATTTGCTGCCTTTACAGAAAGGTGCTAGGATAGAGAGGGACTTGTAGTGTTAATCATCACACCAGACTATGAATATAGACCCTACCTACTTGGCCTGGGTTGCCTTGTCTTGGTCAAGTTATTTCATTTCTTCTCCTGTAAGATGAGAAATAACTCCGTGTCTGTAATTGTCCTGAGAACTACACGGGATGACCTGTGCGCCTTGACTGTGATGAGTGATGAATAAAACAAATACTTGTTTCCTTTTCCTCTATATATCTCATTTCTAATTAGACTGTAAGATTCTGAAGGTGAGGGGATTATGTGTGGGTTATATTCATATGTATCTATTTTAGGAGCTAGTACAATGGCTTTCAAGCTATTGTGATGATAATTTATAATAAGAAAAATGCATTTATATCATGTCTTAGTCCACTCATCCATCTCATTATATAACAAATATGCATCTACATCTACTTATAAATGGATATATAAACACATATTCATATATATATATATATGAATACACATACATGTATTAACTGGACAAAGTTTGGTAAAATAATAACCTTACTGGATGAGATGTATTTTGCTGTATTTTCTTTCAGTCCATTCTATTCTTTTTTATTTTGTGTCATTATAAATACAGTTGCTATCTACAGACTTGATTTTCATGACCCACTAATGGGTCTGACTGTGAGTCTGAAAGAGTAAAAAACAGTAGACTAGCCCATAGTCTGTAACACATGTGCTAAATGAGTACTTGCGATGTGGAAATTTGTTTCCGAGTCCCTTGCCCTGGTCTCCCCGGCAATCTCCCTGACAAAAAGCATCAGACAAATGAGATATGTGTTTCCCACTAGATGGTCTGGACTCTGGGTCATTCTGTATTCGGGACGCACCCTCTTCTATAATCTGACTCTGACATCCCACTTACAATTTCAGCGGGTGTCACTACATGCTGGCCTTCTGCTGGCAGTGACACTGAGCCTGGGCAGCCAGCTACGTAAAGCCCGTGGGCTTCTGGGCCAGTACTGTGCAGTGTGTCCTCTGTACATGCATTTGGCTTTTTTGCCTTCCCGGGACCATCGCTGACTGATTCCCTGCTTCTCCCCTGGTCTCTCTTAGAGCTTCTGACGAGCATGGAATAAACTTGCTCTTTTCATTTTTAACCCCAGTCAAATCGAAAATCAATACTCCTTCACAAAATACAAAGGAAGCACAAGAAAAAAGTGCTTCCACATGGGGCATGCATACTCTTCTCCACATCATCTCAGGCACATGAGACCCCTTCCCAATTCAAATGACTCAACTCCAAGGAAAATCTGAGTTTTTCTCCAGAGTTCATCCAAAATCGATCAACCTCTCCAAATGAAACCACCTCCTAAAGCTTCCGCCTGAGGCTTTGCACAGCACAAAGTGAGAAAGAAAGCATTTCAGGCACTCCCACTAATCTCTCCCACACGTTTTCAAGAGTTCTGCTCTTATAAAATTACAGCCCCTGGCAAGAGGACCCTGCACTGTACTGAAAAATGATTGGACTAACTGAAATTAGAGCAATATGTGCCTGGAAATTAACTGCTTCTTGCTGTGCAGTAGAAATACTTAGAAAATTACTGCCCACCTGGCCTATACCCGGTGAGCTATATCAGCTGCCGAAAGAAACATGGGCCTCAAACTATAAATAGGATCTTGGTGTACAAAATCTTTCTCTGAAAGAGGTTCATTTTGACATCAGAAATAGTGTTACAAAATGCAGGATCTTCGAAGCAGGGATTCAGACACAGCCCCGGCTTGTATAAACCAAATTAAACAGACTCCATCATTTACATGTTTCTTTCTGTTTATCACATATGAGTAAAATGAGATTAAAAAGAAAGATGGCTTTTTCTCAACATCCACAAGAGTTACAAGAATTTAATCAAACCTGGGTTGACTGGGTAGAATTATTAGAAAAAGAGAAAAACAAGCTTCCACATAATTGTGCCTTTGAGTGGTGCTTATTTTCCTACTTTCATTTCTGGATCTACTTCTTGTTTGGCACATAGTAGGAAGTCTATCAATACTGGCTGCCTCGAAAGGGCAAATCACTGCTAATTTAAGCCTCTATCAAAAAACCCAGGAATTAGCCTTTTATTGACACTAAGTGAGGGTCTTCTATGTGTTAGTTCTTTCTTGGGTGGGGGGGGCTGTACACACAAAGATGAAAAGACCTATATTCTCTATAACCCAAGAAACTCTCAGTCAGCAAGAAGGGTGAATAGAAACAATTACAGTGAGGTATGAGAACTGTTCTTGTAGAGCTATAAAGATAAGTCCGTAGCAAAATATAGACAAAACGATAGCAGAACCAGGGAGTACTTGATAGGGGGAGGGGCATTTAGGATGAGTCTTGCCAAAGACGCCACATCCCCCTGCCCCCATGCAGAAGTGCAGTCTTTAACAATATGGTCTATTTTGTCAAGGACACTTGATTTCAATCCCAACCCTGCAGACTCTGATCTTCTGTCTTCTCATTGTATAATAAAGATAGAAATGTTCACCACATAGTGTCGTTGCAAGGATTTAACGAAATGATTCCTGCGTGGTGATGTCGTTGCTATCCTGTCCGTATCCCCTCATCTGTACCCCTTCAGGGTTGGGTGGCTTAACTTCTAACCTGGGCTTTTTTGCTGGAAGGCTTTGCTTCCTCTGGCCATCAGGGTTGACTGCCAGCCCACCTGTAGGCCAGATGTGCTGGGGAATTGACATCTGATGGGAATGTCCCTGGCCAGTGACTGATGGAGTTGTGCCAAAAATGTCCTAGCTCCCTTGACCTCTAGGTGGGATAAATCTGAGGCACATGCATTATATAATTTCCGAGAGTTTCTCTGCAGGATGAAGCTCCAGTCACCCACGATAGTAGCTAGCTTTAGGCTGCACCTTCTACCGGCTACCCTCCTTTTCTTATACCATGTCCCTACTTCCCTACCACCACTTCTGGAACCTTTCAAATAAACAGCTAGCACCTGAATCCCTGCTTCAGGCTCCATGGGATCATAGCGCCTGGCACACTGAGAAAGAGAAAGTGAAGAGTGAGTGCTAGGTGCTGAAAGAGCCCCAACCTGTTTCCTTCTGGTCAGGTGGCTCATACAGCGCTTCGGCTGCCTCCACGTTAAAGCCAGAGGAGAAGTCGGGTACAGCACAATGGACATACGCCTTCAGTTTTCTGTACCTTGCCAAATTGCTATGGGTCCGTTATAAGCATAGGCATAAGGCTGCTCATGAATAATGCAAACTACTAGCTCTCTCGTTTGTCTTTTCTCATTTCTCATCATGAAGACTCTTGTGGATTATGTGCTCAAACACAAAATCTCATTACCATTTTTTTTTTTTGTTTCCTAGCTAATATTCAAGAATACAGAAACTAACTGGATTTTATCATTTACTTCTGTTACCATATCCATGGGTGTATATAATAAATGGAATCAATGAATAATATGATCCTAGAACTGAAAAGAACTTGGAGAATATATAGTCCTAACCTATTATTTATCACTAGGAAAACTTTGATTAAGAAAAGTCAGTGACATGCCCATGACAACACGGCCAGTAAATTTATTCTGTGACTCTTTGTCTAGGTCTCAGGCAAACAATGAAGTCAGCTAGGTTGTAATGCTCTTCCACAATCTCTTCTGCCTCCATTACTGTCCCCACTGGTCTTCTACCTTTTTTCCCATTTAAGATGATCAATCTGTGGATGCTTCCCTTTCCTCTATCAGGTCTGTTTTTAGAAAAGGACCTAAAATCATTCAGAGTAAAAATGACTGGAAACAGCTTCCATTGTGACATATACCAAGGATATTTTTGTTACAGCAGGTATCAAACTATTAAGCTCAAGGGATGAACTGTTTCAGACATCCACAAGTAGGCGGGGGAGGTAAGAGAGGTAAATGAGATTCTTCTTTGCATGCCTGAAATCTCTCCATTTATTATGTTCTTCTCTGAGTATGTTGCCCAATATTAGGCATAATATGCTTAAGCAGTAATGCTATGAGATACTGTGCATAAGAAAACATTTAATATAATGACCCGGGAAGTGCCCAAGGAATTTATAATGGGGCATCCATTTCCAGCTCACTTCCCAAGGGGGAAGTAACCTTTCCCACAAAATAGATTTTCAATAATCTTATTGCCACAGTCCAGACAATGGGAATCCTGAAGAGACAATCCACCAAAGAGTAACAAGAAAAAAAGGAATGTGGCAGAAAAATGCAGAGATCCCAAACACAAAGGCTAACATTTCTGAATGATCACTTAACATCTTTAGACTTCAGTTTTCTCATTTGGGCGCTGGGGCTACACACCCTTGCCCTCTCTACCTCACAAGCCTATTGCAAAGATGACATTAATTAAAGGATGAGAAAGCAAAGTATACATAGTGTCTGTGTATGAGTAGTCATATAGGACATATTTGTCCTGTTTTCTGAAAGAGTTTTTTCAGGGATTTTCAAAGTATATCTAGAATTATGAATTGTTCCCTTTAAGGCTTTATTTTGCTATCTAACAACAGAGAAACTCAAAACTGGAACTATATGCTGGGAAATAATGTAATATGTGACTTCCCATTACTATCATCTTCAAGTATTTCCATTATCTAGGTGGAAACTCTCCCCTATAGTTTGGAAAGGTGTTAAAAAAAAAAAAACCCACAAAGTGATCACTATTGGCAGTTATAAATTTTAGAGACCTCTTTTCAAGCCCGGATGGAAAGCTGGGGGAAAAAACTAAAAATCAAAGAATGTTTTTTAAGAGAGAGAGAGTATACGCATGCAAGGGTGATGGGGGGAGAGGGGGAGTGGGACTCTTAAGCAGGCTCCATGTCCAGTGTGGAGCCTGAGGTGGGGCTCGGTATCACAACCCTGAGATCATGACCTGAGCCAAAACCAAGAGTGACAGACTGAGCCACCCAGGCACCCCAAAATCATAGAATTTTATAGCTGAAAGGACGCTTTGCTAGATTCTGCAATTTATTACATGAGATACTGAATGGTTGGCTGACCTCGTGAAAAGCCAACGATTATGTGTTATTTTGGGTTCCTTCAGAAGCAAAGGTGAGTCAAGGGGAAATGAGACATAAAAGGGTGGAAAGCCTATATAGGGTATATTATTAAGGCAGCTGACCCTGTGGGAGACTGGAACTTAATTTGGTGGGGAAATTCTGGAGGGCAGTATAGGCCATATATCTCAGAGTTACCCTGCTTAGGGAGCTGGAGTTTTATATCCTCATTGTTTGAGGGCTGCCCCCAGGAGGCAATAATACCTCAGCACTTCCAGGCTACTGTACGGCAGTGAGGTGAGCTACAGCAGCATGAGAATGGTCTCACAGGGGTGCAGATGCTGGTAGATGCTGGGTACTGGGTGGTAAGGGCAAGCAGACATGGGTAGGTCCCCAATGAGTATCTGCTATATGCTGTGGAGTGGTTCAGCTAGAACTTGAATCCAAGTCTTTAGATGCCTTGTCCACGCACATTCCTCTCCGGCTATGTTGGCTTCTACTATACCTCATCCCTGTTGCCTACTAGCCATGTTAGGCTCTGTACTAAATATTGGAAGAAATACATGAACAATTTCATAAAATAGTGTATACTGAAAATATAAGGTGATGGTCATTACACTGGAAAAGCTTGGTGTTTTAAAGCATTTATTTTCAAAAGTGACTTTCAGTCAGTCACACTGGAAATTTAGAATTGAATTGTAATCAATAATTCTGTGGTTACTCTATTGACTAAAGAGAGGGTATTTTCCTTTCCTTAAAAGAAAGCTATGTTGAAGCGCCTGGGTGGCTCAGTCGGTTGAGCATCCAACTCTTGATTCTGGCTCAGGTCATGATCTCAGGGTCATGAGATATAGCCCCGCCTCGGGCTCCATGTTGGGCGTGGAGTCTCCTTAAGATTCTCTCTCTCAGGGCACCTGGGTGGCTCAATCCGTTAAGCGTCTGACTCTTGATTTCTGCTCAGGTTGTGATCTCAGGGTCATGAGATCGAACTCTGTATCAGGCTGCAAGCTCAGTGCAGAGTCTGCTTGTCCCTCTCCCTTCACACCACCTTAGCTTGCACTGTCTCTCACTCTCTCTTAAAATAAATGAATAAAATCTTTTAAAAAATAAATGCTATGCTTGTAATAAGAACAGGCTTAGGAATTTGGTAAAGCTTTAGCTGTATTTGAGGTACATGCACAATTTTTAAAAAAACACACATTTCTGCCAATGTCAACATGTTTACTGCTGGGATTGGCAAGCCCCGCATCAACAATCCCAACTCCACCATTGTTTATAAGGGGAATTTATCATCTATATTCTGTAAAGACATAGCATGGACCTTTGGATTTATACTACTTAATATATCACATAGCTTCAAGTTCCAAGTCACTTTTCTATAGGGAATGTAGATGATATGGCAATCCAAAGCTCAGTATGATTAAAAATCACGCAAATGGGTCATATAGCAACTTAATAGTGGGATTAAAAGAATAAAAATAATAAAATAAGAGGATCTCATTTTACCTACCATATTTAATAATATTAACCCCTCCTTAACAAATAATGTGAGTGATTTTTGGTATTTTCAGTCACTAGCAGCCTCAGCATCCAGGAAGAAGAAAGGTATCTTGATGGGTTATGAATGTCCTCCTAAGATGACTATATAAATCAGAGCAGACATCTCACTCAAAGTAAGATATAACTACAGTGATACAAGGGCATCTTCCCTTCCAAGCCATAGAAAGAGGGTGAAGACTGCTCAATGAGTTAGAGAAGCCCGGCTCACTAGTCGCTCAGTGGTGGCCCAAGCATGTCCAGGCTTTACCACCTTTTGGTGAGTCCAAGAAGCCACGCAGAAACAATTTGTGAGAATTAACTCCTTCCCTCCTTCCCCTCCTCTAACTTCCTGAGGAAGTTTGGATGGATGGTTATTCTCTGAGCAAAGCAGGGATTAATACTTCCTCCCTCCTCATAGAGTGTAGGACGCGGAGGGTGATTTGGGCAAGAAAATAATGTATATCCCTTTGAAGTGCTAAATGATAATGATAAATCCTTAGTGCAAAGGATAATTCCATTAGTTTTAATATAAAGCTAATCCAATCTCATGAAGACATAGAGAATTTTACCCCTTCAGAACATCCCTTCTTAATGTTGCTATAAATTTAATTACCACCTACTTTTTAAAAACATTTTTATTTATTCATTTGAGAGAGAATACAAGAGAACACAAAAGCAGAGGGAGAGGGAGAAGCAGATTCCCTGCTGAGCAGGGAGCCCAATGCGGGGCTTGATCCCAGGACCCAAGGATCATGACCTGAGCCCAAGACAGATGCTTAACTTACTGAGCCACCCAGGTGCCCCATAATTACCACCTACTTAAAAAAAGTAACTTCTCTATCGATTATAACAGAACTCCATTTTCCTAAGCTTGAACTTTTATTTTCAATTGTTCATTTTCTTTAAAATGATATTGTGGAGTCTCTCTGAAAGAAAAGAGAGTTCAAAAAAAGAAGTCCTGTCACACAAATCCAGGTAACTTTCTCTTTAGCTTTTGACGGCACCAGTAGTCACGAGTGCACATTCCATAAAAGAAAAGAGAAAGCACCAAACTTAAACTCTGCTGCCCTGGGGAATGTTTTCTGCTTAACAAGATGCTTTGGAATTGGCAAAGAGTAAAATAAGGCATTTTCAGTTCTGAGGCTGTTTTAACTGTGGCTAAGGGAGGATGTGAAACGGCACAATTCTATGGATAATTCAGGCCAACTGGATAATTTTAGCCTAATTAGCTGCTAACTTTTGGGCATTATTGAGCTAAAAAATTGAATCTGTTGCCAGCGTCTCCTCAAACCTAGTGTATCTATCATTTTTCCTCCCCAGTTGAGACTTACCGAAATCAGTCCTTTAAAATCCCTGCACAGAGGAAAAAAACGGACTATTCCTTCCTGTTTATTCTACTACCAAGGACCATTATTTCCACTATTGAAAAGTTTATGAGGCAGTTTTTCATTTGCCCTCCTTTCCCTTGGTTACCACCACTATCTCTCCTCCTACTCTGCATCTTTATACTGTATTAAAGTCCTACTTACCTGTATCTTTCAATTCCTACCCTTATTCTATAGCATCCCAAGACCAAATTTCTTAAGGCATTCTTCTAATTAAAGTTGTCTCTTTACTCAAGAACCTATTTCCTACCACATCAAAACCAAATTTCTTTGCTTAGTTTGAAAAGTTATTCAAAACCTTGTCTCTCTCTGACCAAACTCGATCTCTTCTACACAGTAACATAATAACTTTTCACTTAAGGTTTCCCATTTACATGTCAACCAAAAAACTAAATTGTGAGGTTTTAAAGGTAGCCAACATACAGAAATGAGTTAGAAAAGTAAGCTGGAGAAAGATCATATAAGGTTCTTTTGAACAATATTTTTTTTTAAAGATTTATTTTATTTATTTATTTGACAGAGAGAGAGATCACAAGTAGGCAGAGAGGCAGGCAGAGAGAGAGGGGGAAGCAGGCTCCCTGCTGAGCAGAGAGCCGGATGCGGGGCTCGATCCCAGGACCCTGAGATCATGACCTGAGCCGAAGGCAGAGGCTTTAACCCACTGAGCCACCCAGGGGCCCCTCTTTTGAACAATATTAAGGTATTCCCTTTTTTATCCTAAAATGAATGAGAAACTACACAAGAATTTTAAGTAAGAGAGAGATATGATCACATATTCTTATAAAAATATCTGACTACATTTTAGAGGACAGAATTGAAAGGTAAGACAGATTATCTCTTGACAACTCGGTATTACCACAACACCTTCTAAATTCTCTTCACCATCACTACATTTCTCAGATACCTCTTCTACTTACTGTTTCACATTACAGTACATTAATGAGAGACAGTAGTACAAAATTTTTGAAGGCAGAAAAGAATGCAGTTGCAGTAAGACCAAAGGGAAAATGTGACATTCACAACAGCTTCCTGGTGAGCTACCAACGTATCAGCTTCGGGCTGAGTCTTTAAGTGTCAGCTTCCCTGATCTTCATTGTCAGCTTCCTTCTTCTTTGCTCTCCCAGTTCCTCCAATAGTTATGGAGCACCATTTCCTACATTAAACCTTTTATACCTGGCATAAAGACAGTGACTTCCATTTCCCTAATCTCACCTTGACTGATAAAGACATGTCAAAAAACCAGGATGAGAGATAGGGAAGGAGGTTGCAGCTGTGATGGAGGTGAGACAAGGTGCTAGTCTGAATTAGTTTAATGGCGATGGGAGTAGTGGTGGTGGCAGTGAGAGATGTTTGGGAAGTGGCACAGACTGGGCTTGTTGGTTGAATGGACGGAAGGGTGGGGAAGAAATCGAAGATGATTGCTAATCACTGCCTCAGCCATTAGATAGATGGAGTATTATTCACTGTAAGAGGCAAAAAAGGAGAAGCAAGTTTGGAAGAGAGTTGATGATAATTTAATTAGACCCATGTAGATCATCCAAGTACAGATGTCTGGTAGGCAAAGGGCCACACAAGTCTGAAGGTAACAAAAAGAGCTGGAGCAATGGGCTTAGGAGATATCAGCATGAAATGATAAAGCTGTGTTTATGGGTAAATTTGTCCATGGGGAATAAGAAGACAGAAGACGATGCCCAGGTATAGCCGCCAAATGATGAGTAATCAGAAATGTAATACAGAGTGATCTATACAGGAAACTGAGAAATAGCACCCAAAGAAGTAATTTCCCAGAAGCCCCACAAAAAATGGAATCAGAACCTTTAACCATGTGGAAAAGACACATCTTCCATTGTAAAAGTATGGGAAGAGGAAAGAAACAGAGGGAATATAGGGTTGATGGGCAGAAGAGGAGGTAATTTCTGTCTGATGCCTATGTTTTCTGTGAAATAAGGGGCTAGATCAGCTGCAGAGGGTGAGGGGGGCAAATGACAAGGTTATAGATCCGAGGAGAATAGAGTTTTGAAAAAAAAAAAAAAAAAAAAAAAGCCTTTGTAGAGAATGAAACAGACTTTCCTGGGAAGAAAGAGAGGACAGAGATTGCTGGCCCAGCTGTGCCAGTAACCTGCTGGGAGACCTTGCAATTTTTTCAATTCCCTTCTAAATCTCCTTGTCTTTATATCCAGGTAGACGAGGGAGCTAGGCTATAAGACCTCCCAGGTCCTTTGAAGTCCCACGGCAACATTCTTAATTTCCTTTCTGTCTATCCAGATGATAGCCATCCCTCAGGCCTAGTGAAAGTTCTATATGCTCTGAGAAGAATTCCCCAAAGCCTCAGGTTTAGGGACCATTTGTAGCTCATTTTCTGCCACATTGTGGTCTGCACGTAATTGTACACATTGGAAATATGATTTCAATTTTCAATCAGACAGTTAAGCATCTGATTCTAGTGCTGAAAGGCTTATAACAAAAAATAGCTATCCCTTTTCCATTTAATTATTCTCTTCCTTAGATGCAACTGTATTCAGCTCTTAGCCGTTCCTTTTGGTATTTACCTTAATATTTCTAAATCACACATGGCCCTGTAATTCTCTAACCTCAATACCTATCTGTCCCCTTTACTCATCCTTCTACAGTGCGGCGGCTTCCTTGCTGTTCGTCAAAAACATGAGGCACTGTGCTCATCAAAAGTACCAGGCAGGCTGTTTGATGACCATACCAGGATGCTCCCAGCAAAGAACCTTTGCACTAAGCATTCCCTGTGCCTGGAATGAATGCTCTTGCCCACACCGTATGCAACACTCACTGTCTTACTTCCTTGAGGGCTTCACTCAACATTCACCATCTCGATGAAGACTTTCTTTCCTGGCTAAAATTGCAGCCAGCCCCTACTGAGGCAATGCTTTACGTTTTTATTTCCTGTACTGTCTTTATCATTACCTAATACCTTTTATATTTTATTTATTTCTCTTGATAAATCTCTCTCCTACACCCACGTGCAAGTGTCACGAGGGCAGGAATTTGTGTCTGTGTCATTCACTGGAAGCCCCTGGGCCTGTAATGGTGCCAGATACATTATAGGTATCTCTATGCAATTAATCATGACTGTTGAAATTTATCACTGAGTTTTTTACATAGTAGATGAAACTTCAACTCTTTCACAGCTTTCTGCTTTCTCCCGTTCTCCCACTATTATATACATATAAAAGCTGCTGTTTACATAATTATGACTACATAAATATTGGTCACTGCTAAATCAATGGAGGGGCCACTGGGGTTCAGGCTCTGAGAATGAAGGTAGACGAGACAGGGGCAAAGGGATTTATGGTAGTTGACTGGTCTTCCAAAAGCCTCCCTCTCAAAAAAAAAAAAAAAAAAAATCTCCCAACTAGCTGTCTCTGACAGGTGAATTTCTTGCACTGACCACTTGCTTCTTGGTGTTATGCATCACCTTTCCTCTGATCTTCTTTGGAAGGATCAATGCACATGGGAAAGGTGACTCATTTGTCCCACAGTTCCTCGGTGTAAATTATCCTCCCAGTAGATACAAAGCGCTGGTGGCAGAGTGGGAGTGTAGCCACTAAAATGGAGAAAATGGGTGCAGCATCGAGAAGAGGGAAGATAAGAACATTAATATTTCGATTTTGTCCTGATGTTGGGGAGGTAGCAACCCAAGGATGGGCACAAGTCACTAAACAGGATTCAGTATACATGTCACAGAACTACACAACAACAAGCTCTCAGAGGTGGGAGTTTCTAACAGCACGGTGACCAACCACCTCTTTCTAGATACGGTGAAACTCAGACCTGAGGTAGCTCAACACCATACAGTGGGTTAACGGCAGATTTGGTTCCAGAATCTAGTTTTTCCTTCTCCTACTCTGCTTCTGAATATTCAGTACTGTCTTATATGCCCTTTCTTTAATGAATGCTATTAATTCTTTGTGAGCAAATCCATCCCTCCTTACTAATCCCAGTAAAGCACACCGTTGAAGAGGGACCATGCTTTTTTCTAGTTTTTATTCCAAAGAGATTAAATAGAGCATGTCAACTCTCAAATATTGCTCTTACCAAACTCTAAGCACAAAAACTACTCTCTCCCTGCTACCAACTGCAAATATTTAGCTACTTGCAAAGTTACATATTCGGTTTTTATCCAGCCAAGAGATGAATAGTTGCCAACAAATAATAGTCTTTTCAGCATACAACTCCTCAGCTTGCATCATCTGACAGTGATTTCTGCCTCTCATTCTTGGTTTTCAGCCCTGGAATTGCTCTCAGCCATTTCTTTAATGCCATGTAAATGTGTATATGATTGTCATCATTATTAATCTTTTGGGTGGAATGGCATTAAGCTTTTAGGGGATGAAGAGGAGGTCTCTTAATTTGCTTTTATCTTGCTTCTTGGATTGTGCTTATTAAAATAATACATGCTTATCAAGTTGCAACTTCTTTTTATAAATCAGTAATGATTTGTTTACCATTATGCATTTCTAATGCAACATAATCCTTTCCCTGAACACTCTTTCACAGCTCCTCATGGTTTCTGATGGATCTTCTAATCTCTAAACTTCCTGAATTTGCTTTTGACCTTTCTTAAATTCTAGTCTTTTCCTCACAATATACTGTTCGATCATGCACTGTTTGGCACGGTAGTGCGGTCCTGGTTTTATATCCCAGACCCCATATCTGACCTCCTGTGGGGCAGAACGAGGGATGAGGCGGCAGAGGGAGGGGCTGCACAGGAAATAATCAGGGCCCAGGTATCAAATAAGCCCATGAGGGTACAGCCAAGAGTGGTCAAACTGTAAGATTAGAGGAGCCTGGGGTCCAAGTGAAGAAGGACTAGGCTCTAGTTTAGAAGGCTGTCTGTCAACCTGCGGGCTTACATCAGTGGATGCGGAGAGAACAGCAGTACGGTGCACCTCTCGGACAGACCCCAGTCTCATGGAGAAAAGGGATGAATCAACAAAGGACTCTCGAATCCTGCTAGGAAAACTAGCAGGAACCAAAGCAAAGCCTTACACTGTAAACGACAAAACCAGCGATTATTAATTAAAGAACAGTGCAAAGCCAAGATTCTTGAACTTTGATTCAAAGTCAGAGTTGGACACAAGGTCGAAAAATATGGAGCTTCCAAACTCATGATCTGGGATCCTTAATTTGTCCCTGACTTGAGAACATTTTGCTTTCTGCCTTCAAGTGCCCATGCTTGGCTGAGTCTGTAGGTCAGGGTTAGAAGGCTCCAGCTGTGAGACCTGGATGACTGCCGAAAAGAGAACAGGACTGGCTGGGATTATGAGTTATAAAAGGATTCTCAGCCAGATGCTCTTTAACCTCCCTCAGTGCATTCTTTAACTTTTGCGGAGGTAATTCATCTGGATTCAATGGTTTATTGGCCCCTAATGGTTCCTCAGGGTTAACTATCTTCCCCAAAGTAAATAAAATGCCTGTAATATCTTTTGCAGAAAAGAAAATGATTCTAAAGTCTCAGGTGTGACCTTCGGTTTTTTCCCCCCTTTGGCAATTCTATAGCAAAACCTCCCAATGGCACAGCCTCTCTGTATTAGAAACTGGATGTTACAATCTCTCAGTAGCCATGAGATCTTTGATTTGGAGACTCCTAAAAGGATATTTAGATTCTCAAATATTGCCATATGTCAACTATGCACCACTTTTGCATAAGTAACATTTTCTAGAAAGCGTTACTTTACTATTCACTATTTTACTATTTAATTTCTACCTCTCTTGGCTTGATACTTAGTGAAATGCCTACATTGTTAAAGGTAGAATAACTCAGAGATTAAGGAGGCTTCATCAGAGATTTTGGCTTTTTGTGGTCCAAGATACACTTTCAGAAGCTGGTCCTTTCTTATCTAAAAATGCACATATGGATATCAGATTTATAGACATTTTCAGAAGCTTCAAAGTATCCCTGATAATTATCCATGGACACCACATTAAGGAACTCTGCCTGGGCCGAACATGTCAAATGAAAACGGTAAACCTGGGATCCACAAAGGTTAAATGATTTGAAAACCTTGAACTCCACAGCTGGTGAGCTGCTCCCCGCCCCGCACCTCCCACCACCCCGTCGGGCTCCCATGTTCCACTGGGCATAGCCTCTCTTAATCCTACCACATGACACTGGCCCCTTCCCTCACTGGACTGTGAGTAGCTCGAGGCCCAAGTTCACAACTCGATTATTTTTATAACTCTAGCACACACAAGGCCTTGCACACAGAAGGCTTGATAACTGTTTGATAAACAAGTCCATGTTCAATAATTCATGACAGAGAACTCAGAGTGCTAGGCTCTCTGACCGCTGGGGGTTATTACTTTCCTGTGTTGTCACCAACACTAGACAGGTCCTGGGGTTCCCACTGGCTCCCCGACTTTCTCAGAAACTTTGTGCCAGTTATTTAACATTCTGACTTTGAGTCTCTTCATCTTATAAATAGGGACAGCATTTACTTGCCCTGTTGCTGTGAATACAAAATGAATGCGGCATGTGAAGCCCTGTACACGTACTAATTATCTTTTTTATGATCTAGCAATTAAACATTTGGGATGCAATTTATGTATGAGACTTTGTGTGGTCTGAGAACTCATAGCCTTAAGGCCCTATGGAAATAAACAGCACCGAGATCAGAGGAAAAAAGGGAAAGAATATGTATCTTGTGGATGACTCCTGCAGGTTTCTGAGACAAGCGTCAAAACCAGGCTAAGATTAGAACTGGGTCCCAGAGGCTCCATTTCGTACTCCTCAGCCTTTCTGTTAGCTCGAGTCCTCCTTGAGCTTTTCGTCACGACTGGCTCTGCATTTGTCCTGCTGCTTGGAACTCTCACCTCACTGATGTAAGCAGAAGAAAAACAATAAAAACAGTTGGCATTTACGTAGCACCCAGAAGTTTCCTATCTACAGAACTACTTTTGAAAAGGCATCCTCTAACAAGCTGTGAGGGTGTGAAGCAGCAGGAATAGCTATTAGGTTAGGTATGTGGGTGAAGGTAGCTCCCCTCACCCCTTCTCATCATCTTAACTGATCCAAATGATAGCTTTTGTTCCCTCTGCACCATTCATCACAACCTGGGGCTGGGAATGCTGAAACAGGGGGACAGCCAATCAGATGCTTCTGCCTGTGGACTTCAGCATCTGTGACTCATCAGCAACCAATTAGATGCCTTCAGTCAAGGAAAACTCTTCTCACCAGGGTAGAAACAAGCTCTGCACGCTGCTGACCTTCATATCAGAGACTCGTGTTTCTGATCACGATGGTGAAAGGCCAGCAGGGGAAGCCCCACCCTGCCACACAGAAAGAGTGCCTTTGCTTTGCTTTTGTGCAAGGCAGTGATGGTATTTGGTGCTGTTTGTGCTTCGCTCTCTTTGCCTCAGAGGCAGTTCTGAGCGTCTCTGAAAACCTAAATGCTCTTTGCAGGGTAGATTTGTTGGTTGTCTTTTTCTCTGGGGAGTCCAGACCTATGCCACAGTGTTTAAAGCTGGGACTCACTGTGCCTTTCAAGAGAAGTTTTTCTGCTCATCCCGTTAGAGACTGCATATCCCCCATCTACTCTGTGCCCTGGGTTGAATGAGGTAACTGAGATTTTTGTATAAAGCACTGGTATCTTAGCCACTATCCTAGCATCTGTGGATTTTAGCTGAACTCCAGTATTTGTCTACTTTTCTCTCTTCTCTCTCTTTCTCTCTCCCACTCTTGTACTGGTGTGTGTGAATGAGGGAGGGAGGGAGACAATCCAACCCTAAACCTTCTGCATTTTTTTATGTCAGAGAATAAAAACCAGACCTTTTACTGCAGAATTTAATTCCTTCCGGAGTTTTCCTTTTGCCTATTTTTTGACCTAGAGCTTCTTTTTCAGTGGCCCTGTATTTTGCAGTCCCTGAATAATTCAGAATATTCGAAGACAAGCCTGGATCACAGAATCCTAAAAGTTTTGCTGATGTCATGAAACCTGCCTCATTCTGAACTTTTATGATTCAAAGGAATCCACTTCCAGAACGAACTCTTATAACTTACAGGAAAATGCCTTTACTTGCCATCTCTTACAATGTTTCCCACTGCGGCCCTTCTCATCACCATCATAATAGGGCCTGTCACTGTAGGAGAAAGAGGACAGGGGCTGTATTTTAGCTCATGTATATTTTTTATCTATCATCGAAAGCTCAAGTAAGCTCTCACACAATGCATGTTTATTAACTGACTGGGATAATGTAAAATTAATTAACTTTTCCCCATAAATCAACTTTATTAGCCAGGGTTCTCTAGAGAAACAGAATCAATAGGGGTGTGTGTGTGTGTGTGTGTGTGTGTGTGTGTGTGTGTGTGTGTAGAGCAACTGGTTCATTAACTGTGGAGGTTTGGAAGTTTGGAAAGTCCAAAATCTGATGGCAGAGGCTGGCAGGCTGCAGACCCAGGAGGACCTAATGCTGCAGTCTAAGTCTGCAGGCTGCTGCAGAATTTCTCTTGTTTAGAAGAGGTCAGTCTTTTGTTCTATTTGGGCCTTCAACTGATTGGATGAGGCTCACCCACACTGAGGAAAATAATTTGTTTTACTTAAAGTATAACAATTCAAACGTGATTAGATTTATGCCCTTCTGACAGAGAACCCAGATATGGACACTCAACTCTATGGTCAAATAATCTTCGACAAAGCAGGAAAAAATATCCAATGGAAAAAAGAGAGTCTCTTTAATCAATGGTACCGGGAAAATTGGACAGCTATGTATAGAACAATGAAACTCAGCAATTCTCTTACACCATACACAAAGATAAACTCAAAATGGATGAAAGACCTCAATGTGACACAGGAATCCATCAAAATCCTAGAGGAGAACATAGGCAGTAACCTCTTTGACATTAGCCACAGCAACTTCTTTCAAGACACGTGTCCAAAGGCAAAGGAAACAAAAGCAAAAATGAACTTTTGGGACTTCATCAAGATAAAAAGCTTCCGCACAGCAAAGGAAACAGTCAACAAAACAAAGAGGCAACCCACGGAATGGGAGAAGATATTTGCAAATGACACCACAGACAAAGGGCTGATATCCAAGATCTATAAAGAACTCCTCAAACTCAACACCCAAAAAACAGATAATCATGTCAAAAAATGAGCAGAAGACATGAACAGACACTTCTCCAAAGAAGACATACAAATGGCTAGCAGACACATGAGAAAATGTTCATCATTAGCCATCAGGGAAATTCAAATCAAAACCACATTGAGATATCACCTTACACCAGTTAGAACGGCCAAAATTAACAGGACAGGAAACAAGTGTTAGAGAGGATGTGGAGGAAGGGGAACCCTCTTACCCTGTTGGTGGGAATGCAAGTTGGTGCAGCCACTTTGGAAAACAGTGTGGAGATTCCTCAAAAAATTAAAAATAGAGCTACCCTATGACCCTGCTATTGCACTACTGGGTATTTACCCCAAAGATACAGATGTAGTGAAAAGAAGGATCATATTTACCCCAATGTTCATAGCAGCAATGTCCACAGTCACCAAATTATGGAATGAGCCAAGATGCCCCTCAACAGATGAATGGATAAAGAAGATATGGTCCATATATACAATGGAATATTATGCCTCCATCAGAAAGGATGAATACTCAACTTTTGTATCAGCATGGACGGAACTGGAGGAGATTGTGCTGAGTGAAATAAGTCAAGCAGAGAGAGTCAATTATCATGTGGTTTCACTTACTTGTGGAGCATAAAGAATAACATGGAGGACATTAGGAGAAGGAAAGGAAGAGTGAGTTGGGGGAAATCGGAGGGGGAGACGAAGCATGAGAGACTGTGGACTCTGGGAAACAACTGAGGGTTTTGGAGGGGAGGGGGGTGGCGGGTTGGGTGAGCCCGGTGGTGGGTATTAAGGAGGGCACGTATTGCATGGAGCACTGGATGTGGTGCATAAACAATGAATCTTGGAACACTGAAAAAATAAAATTTAAAGAAAGATTTATGTCCTTCTGAATTGAAAATAGGGAAAAAATGAGAATAAAGGAGTGGTCTTTACTGATGACTGATTTGGGAGTGTGGTATCTTAGATGTTTTCACTATACACTTGTGACTCCTGCCTTAGAATTAGAGTGATCAAGAGTCCCTTTATTACAAGCCAGACCTGTGCCACTGTCAATAGGCTAAGCAGCCTTACCAGGATTCATCCCTGCTTTAAGCGTATTCCTTCCCAAGATACTTCTTTTCAGCTGTGTACACCCACCTTTGCCAGTCTCCACAGCTCTTGATAAATTTACTGGGTGATGAACACTGTACCGGAGTCTTCCTCACTACATGAGATATACCAAGAAATCTTTCTGGAAAGGAGGAGGGCAGTAAAGTAGAGAATGGTTGCATCAATGCCAGGATCACTATGCTGGGCTACACTCATATCACGCTGACATGGGACTTAGTTTTCTTTATTTTGTATACAGATCCTTCCGACTCCAGTCCTTCCAGTCTCCTCAGGCTTGGGTAGCAGGAACAAATTTCACAGTTACAAACATTAAGTGTGCAAATTGTGGCATCTCATGTGCAAATTGTGGCATCTCATATAATTTACTAAAATTAAAGTTTTTTTTTTTTTTTTTTTTTTTTTTTTTAATCCAAAACCTCTACTATAGCTA
The DNA here is from genome assembly GCA_028534135.1 of Potos flavus. Classification (NCBI taxonomy): domain Eukaryota; kingdom Metazoa; phylum Chordata; class Mammalia; order Carnivora; family Procyonidae; genus Potos; species Potos flavus. The sequence continues at coordinate 87,435,380 of CM052901.1, read as the reverse complement.
GTGGCAACAACTTAATATTAGACATTCAGAGTAAATGAGTCATCTCAATATTTTTAAGCCAATTTAGAGTCCCTTCTGTCCTCTCTCCCTGAAATGGCAGCTAAGTTGTGGAAATGGAGTGGGGCGATGTTGACATGGCTTTTACAAATGAAGTGGGGTGGACATTTTGTCTGTGGCCATCTCCTGTCATCCATGGTTTTTGGCTGGTGTGTAAATCATTTGGTCTGATTTTGAGCAGTGGCTTTAAACCCTGCTTTATTCACAGAGATATCTGTTGTTCTCCTGGGTTCTGATTCTTAATCTGAGTTTTCCACACCTGTCCGGTCTAATGGCTGGCTGGCATGCATGTGCGGCGCGCACTCTCTCTCTCCCCGTTATATCCATGCCTCTGGGAGGGAGGACTTAGGAAGCATTTACATGCATTTTCATGCTTGCTACTCCAGAAAAGCAGGGAGCAGGGCCACCCCCTCAGGCCCTTTCCTTCTAAGTCTGGCCTGGGATCAGTTCTAGTCTCTAGCTGACAGACATTCTGACAGAGGTTCTTTCCCACGAGGACTACCACCTCTTCACCTCCACGATCTCCATTCAAAGATATCATACTTGTCCTCCTCCAGTCAAACTTATTTGGGATTTCTGTAATCAACCTCCCCACTGTGACAAGGAATTTACGGTGGTGAGGGCACTGTACCTCTACTTAGGTTGCAAAGGTAGGTTCCAGAGAAAATGTAAGTTGGAAAAAGGGTTACAGGATTTTTTTAAAATTTTATTTATTTATTTGACAGAGAGAGAGAGATCACAAGTAGGCAGAGAGGCAGGCAGAGAGAGAGGGGTAAGCAGGCTCCCCGCCAAGCAGAGAGCCCGACACGGGGCTCGATCCCAGGACGCTGAGATCATGACCTGAGCTGAAGGCAGAGGCTTTAACCCACTGAGTCACCCAGGTGCCCCTGGTTACAGGATTTTTATGCAAACTCATGGTTGCACAATGCAATTTTTTTTCTTTCCTGATGGTTTCGCCATAGGGCAAGAGAAATAAATGGGAGTCAAAGGAGGTGATCCAAAAGCTACTGGGAGCAATAAGGAAATATAATATCTTCTCTGTGATAACTGTAAACAGGCAGTTAAAGACAGGGAAAGAGAAAACAGGAAAGGCTAAGAATTTTAAAGCCCCAAACTGTAAGAACTAAAAACATTGCTGCCTCTACCTGTATAGCAAATGGGATTCTGGCTTTTAAACTAGTCTAGGCTAAATGACAAATACAACTTTTACTTTAACTTGGAAAAAGAATAGAAACTAAATTAAGCAGCAATGAAAAAGGTTAAAAGTTAATCTGAAGGGGCACCGGGGGGTGTGGGGCTCAGTGAGTTAAGTGTCCAGCTCTTGAATGTGGCTCAGGTCATAGTCTCAGGGTTGTGAGACTGAGCTGGGTCTTACGATTCTCTCTCTCCTTTTCCCTCTGCCCTTCCCACCTCCCTCGCTAAAAAACAAACAAACAAACAAACAAAAAAGAAAAAAGTTAATCAGAAAAATTGCTCCGAGGGGCACTTGGGTAGCTCAGTCAGTTAAGTGTCTGCCTTCAGCTCAGGTCATGATCCCAGAGTCCTGGGATGGAGCCCCTCTCCCTCTCCCTCTGCCTGCCACTCCTCTTGCTTGTGCTCTCTCTCTCTGTCAAGTAAATAAATAAAATCTTTAAAAAAAAAGAGAAAAATTGCTCTCAGAAGTTCACATTTCTTTAATGATGTTCTATAGTTTGTGGTGATAGTTAAGCACCTTATTTTATATGTTGATGGAATTACATTTTTCGATAGAAAAAATGATCCATGTGTGAATCTAGCATACCAATTTTTAAAAGTTTACCTATTTATATTAGGGGATGGAAAACTATTACCAAAAGGACAAATGTGGCCCACCACCTGCTCTTGTAAATAAAGTGTTATTGGAACACAGTCACGTCAATTTGTTTACTTACTGCCTCTGGCTGCAATGGCAGAGCTGAGTAGTTGCAGTAAACTATATGGCCCACAAAGTCTCAAATATTTACCGTCTGGCCCTTTACAGAAATATTGTGTTGGCTCCTGCTTTACATCATGAGGCCACAATCCAGGCATCATCATCCACCTGGTGGCAAATTACATGACTTACTGGCATAGTGTTTATGAGAATTAAAAAAGTTCTGCAGCACTGGCCTAATAAAATCACACTTGACATTGACAGGAAATACAATTTGTTAGAGAGGAAACTATCTTTCCTCTCTCTTCTCCTTACTGCAAATGAAATATGCTAATTAATAAGAGAATATCTTAGTTTCCTTTTCCTAAGCTGACTATACTGACAAAATAAAATAAATAAATCTTTAAAAATTATCAAAGGGAGACACAAAAAATAGATAAATCTGCATTTCTCGTAGTGAGAACTTGCTCTGAGCACCAATCCTACTTTTGATTATTACCATTTTCTTTGAACTTTCCCATTGCTGACATTAGCACTGGCCTGGTATGAATAGTTTATGTCTAAAATATTAATCTTTTCCTTCCTGGCAAATAATATATTATGCTATTATTTGATATTGTGCGTATCATACCTAAACCAGTGGTTCTCAACCCTGACTGCACATTAAAATCATTCGCAGAGTTTTCTCAATGTGCCAAAGCCCCAGCACCACCCACAGTAATAAAATGAAAATTGATCAGTGAGGAGACCTAGGCATCCATAAAATACTCCCCAGCTGATTCTAATGTATGGCCAGAGATGAGAACCAGAGACCTAAACATAACTAATGTGTGATCATGAAGAACATTTCATGAGTGAGACTATAATCTTCAGCATTTCCCAGAAAAAGCACAACAACATCAAATCTGGGAACTCACAGCATCATTCTCTAATGCTCCCAATGGCAAACTATGTGGGTATTCAGACACACTAATACAAAAATACAAATGCCTAGGAAAAGAGTGGAGGATATTATCGATTAGAAGTGAAAATGAGAAAAACATTTCTGTGAATAAATAACTTTCTTGGAAAATGGAGGCAGGCATGGTTGTGTGGTTCCATCTAGTATTTGTGAACATTAAAAGGAAAAAAAGGCCCAACTTCAAGGAGTGGCTTTGGTTTTGTTCGTTCTTTAATTGCAGACATGGCATGGATCCAGCCCAGTTGTAGGCCCTCCTTCCCCAAGTGCTTCTCTCCATCTCCTTGGGCACTTCAGGCAGCCACCAGATAACCATGTCCAGCTTTTCTGTAAGCTGGGGTTGTAGAAACAGGGACTTACTGCCCTGATTCAAGAGTTCTTGAAATCCCTCGTGCTGTAGGCACCTGAAGTTCTCCTTTACACGTTTTTCTTTCCTATCTTTGCACTTCAGTGGTTCCGTTCCATGGCTTCTCGATGTCTTTCTTTACCCAGGCCTCATTCAGATTCACTTGGAGGTTCTTGCTGTCAGCCTCTTGGCTTGCTTATTTCTCTAGCTCTTCTCCCTGCTGCTCATTCTGACATGCTTTACCTCATCTCGAAGTGGTAAGTAGTCTTCTTCAGACTTTTCAGACAGATCAGAGTTTAGGTTTCTTTTCTTTTCTTTTTCATTCTCAAACTAGCGCTTTTCCTATCATATGTATACTTGATTGTATTTTTCAACTTTTCTCTAAGTAAGCCCCATGCTCATCTTCAATCTATAGGACTCTGTCTTGTAATTGATAGTGACATCTGGGCAAGAAACATCTTAATTGCTTCCTATTATTTGCATAAATCTTCCACAAAATACAAAATGGGTTTTTAACCTTACTAATGAATAAACATGTTAGCCCATGCAGGTGAAGCGTTAATTGCTTTTCTCAGTTAACATTTTGAATGACAGCCTGATACAGGTGAGCTGTCAAATTTGGGCGTGTCTCTGAAATCTGGCTTCTTTATACCCATTCAATCCCTCATTTTCCAAAATCTAACTTGTCACAACAGCAGTTTTGAGAATTTTCATTCTTAAGAGCAGAATATTTTTCCACAGAGTTCAGTTAAATTTATTCAAGAATTTTAATCAATCAAATATATATCTTTGCTCAATCAATACAGCATAGATCTTAAAGCTTTGGTTAATGGCTCAGGAGTTGTTAAAGGGCTTCAGGGTATTCACCTGTATCTTTTTACAGCAGAAATTTTACACAAACACACACACACCATATATAAATTTCAAGAGGCTAATTACATAATTGGACTCTTAAGTATTCTTTACTGCATCTGTTTAAGATGATATCAAACTAATTAATAATCTCAGGACACACACAAACTGATAGCAGAGGAAAGCAACCCAAAGCATAATGAAGGATAAATGAGTTTCTGAAGGATAATCCACAAAGTAGGTTAGTTACATACAGATAATGGAAAGTTGAAGGTGAGCTGTTAAGCTTTCCTGCAGAGAAGATATGAAAAACATGATGCCTGCCATTACCATTATAACGGTAGAACCTTACGGTTGGAAATGGAACATTTACACTCACATATTTATTAGCCAGAACTGTATACATTACTTCAAGTGCAATGTGCCCACATTTCTCATCTCACATATTTTAGTGATCATGTTGCATCACACTGTACTTGAAGTAAACCAAAATGCATTAAATATTTCTTTATTTGTACTTCTCCTAAGTATTTTTTGCCCATCCTCTTTTTGTGCAGTTGTCTATTAGTTTCCTGGTGTAATCGTACCTTTACTCCTAACACTCATCACTATTAACCTGTAGGGGGAGCTCTTCTATCCTCTACTCTTGCTACTGAACATGTGGTCTGGGGACCCACAGCATCCCCCACAAACTGGGCACTTGGGAGAAATGTAGAGCATCTGGTCCCACCCCAGTCAACAGAATCAGGATTTCCATTTTAGTAAGATCCTCAGCTGACTGATTTTCATATTAAAGTTGGAGAAACGGGGTGTCTGGCTGGCTTGGTCAGTGGAGTGTGTGACTCTTGATCTCTGGTTGTGAGTACGAGTCCCACATTGGGTATAGGATTGCTTAAAAAGAAAATCTTAAAAAAAGATAAAGTTGGAGAAATGCTGCCAGCTATACTCCACCTTTTCTCTAGTTCTTTCAACATTCCGGCAAGGGAAGACAAGAGCCATAACATTTGATTGGTTATTCCTTTAGTACATTAAAATTCTTCAACCAGAAGAGTAAAATAACTAGAGAGTAACATCCCACATGATAATAATCTCTTTCTGGATGAACTTCCTTCAATGGTACAGGAGGCAAGATATCTATGTGATAACTAGATTCTGAGTTTCAGTCATAGTCCTTTCATTATTTTACTGTATAATTTCAAGCAGGGGCACTTTGCTGGGCTCCTGTGACACGCAAAAAATGAAATGAAGGGATGTAGTTTATGAATTAAATTTAAGTTGAGATACAGTATAGCATAGTAGTGAAGAGCATGACCTCTGAAGAACAACTCTTGGACTTAAAATCTGGCTCTGTTATTCACTAGCTGTGTGACTTTTGGCAAAAGCTTAATCTTCTACAAGTAATGGGGACGATATTAATAGTACCCACTTCATGAGCCTGTTATGAGAATAAAGGAGTTGATGTATAAAATACATAGAAACAGTGCCTAGCACATGATAATTACTTAAAAAGGAAATTACTATTATTGGGCATTAGAAAACCTCTGTTTCCAAGAGTGCAAATAAAAAAACTGTAAAAATACTCTTAGGAAATCTTTAGTTCACCTAGAAGCCAGGTGCTCCCAGGAACTGGAAGGCTGATAAGCAGCTCTTTTAAAAATTAAGGTATTAGGGCAATTCCCAAGAGATAACAGCAGAGATCCTATGGGTAAAAATCACAAACTACTTATGATGCCAAGTGATTAGAGATAAGATATCAAATCATGGGTTTGGAAACTATGATTTAGATCTTATGAGAATGCATTGTCAACTGCCTATTACCACACAGTTAAGGTTAAGTTTACAATATATTTACCTCCATCAAGAATGGGTTAGAGTTGTTCTACCACGAGACCACCAACTATGGCCTAAACCCCAAGCAACCATCTTCAAAGTGGTATGAGAACATATTCACTCCCATTATTGAAAATGTTAACAGAGAGTGCATGTCTTAGCAGTTGTGTGCCATGTATCAGTCACAACAATTTCAGTGCTGTATTCTCATATTCTTGTGCCCTGCCGACAACGTGGTTTCTTACAAATCAATCCAATTTACGATTACACCAGTAATTGTAAATAATTATATATTTTATTATGTAATAATAATATATATATAATATGTATATTAACAATAATAAAACACCTGGAATAAACTTAGCCAAGGATGCAAAAGACCTGTACTCTGAAAACTGTAAAACACTGATGAAAGAAATTAAAGACAACACAAATGGAAAGATAGTCCATGCTTATGGATTGGAAGAACAAATACTGTTAAAATGTCCACACTACAGAAAGCAGTCTACAGATTCAATACAATCGCTATCAAAATACCAACAGCATTTTTCACAGAACTAGAACAAAGAATCCTAAAATTGGTATGGAACCACAAAAGACCCCAAATAGCCAAAGCAATCTTGAAAGAGAAAAACAAAGCTGGAGGTATCACAATTCCAGATTTAAAGTTATACTAAAAATCTATAGTCATCCAAACAGTATGGTGCTGGCAAAATAAATAAATAAATACACACATAAATCGATAGAACAGGACAGAAAGCTCAGAAACAAACTTATGATTATATGGTCAATTAATCTTCCACAAAAGAGGCAAGAATATGCATTGGGAAATAGGTAGTCTCTTCAACAAATGGTGTTGGGAAAACTAGACAGCTACATACAAAAGAATGAAACTGGATCACTTTCTTACAACATACACAAAAATAAATTCAAAATGGATTAAAGACCTAAATGTGAGACCTGAAACCATAAAAATCCTAGAAAAGAGCATAGGCAATAATGTCTCTGACATTGGCTATAGCACTACTTTAGAAAGGAAAAATAAACTATTGGGACTACATCAAAATAAAAAGCTTCTGCACAGTGAAAGAAACAATCAACAAAAGCAAAAGAAAACCTAGTGAATGGAACAAGATATTTGCAAATGACATATCCTACAAAGGGTTAGTATTCAAAATACATAAAGAACTCGACAGCCCCCCAAAACAAATAATCCAGTTAAAAAATGAGAAGACATCAGTAGACATTTCTCCAAAGAAGACATACACATGGCCAACAGACACATGAAAAGATGCTCAACATAGCTCATCAGGAAAATATCAATCCAAACTACAATGAGATACCATCTCACACCTGTCAGAATGGCTAAAATCAAAAGCACAACAAAAAACGTGTGTGGGCAAGGATGTGCAGAAAAAGGAACCTTCGTGCACTACTGGTGGGAATGCAAACTGGTACAGCCACTGTGGAAAACAGTTTGGAGTTTCCTCAAAAATTTAAAAATAGAACTACCCTACCACCTAGTAATCTCACTACTGGGTATTTACCCAAAGAATACAAAAACACTAATTTGAAAAGATATATGAACCCCTATGTTTATTGCACTATTTACTATTTACGCTAGTATTTGCATTATCACTATTTACAATAGTCAAATTATTGAAGCAGCCTAAATGCCCAATGATAGATAAATGGATAAAGAAGATGTAGTATATATATACAATGGATTATTATTCAGCCATAAAAAAGAATAAAATCTTGCCATATGCAACTATATGGATGAGCTACAGAGTGTAATGCTAATGGAAATAAATCAGAGAAAGACACCACATGATTTCACTCATACATGGAACTTAAAAAGCAAAACAAATGAAGACAGAGAGAGAGAGAAAGAGAGAGAGAATCCAAGAAACAGACTCTTAACTATAGAGAACAAACTGATGGTTACTAAAGGGGAGGTGGGTAGGGGTAGGGGTGAAATAGGTGAAGGAGATTGAGAATATACTTTTTTTTTTTTTGAGAATATACTTTTGATGAGCACTGAGTAATGTATGGCACTGTTAAATCACCATATTGTACATCTGAAACTAATTTAACATTGTATGTTAACTACACTGGAATTAAAAAACTAAATAAAAATGAAAACGAAACCAATAAGGCAAGGGGGAAAGGCATTTGTTAGAGAAAATGCATTCTACTACTGCCCTGATGCTCCATCATCCAGACTTTAACTCTGTATTCATTCTCCAAAGGGGTAGTAGCAACTTATTCCTGAGGAAAGACCACCTACCTACCAAAGCTATAAAACCTGATCCACTTGCAGGGCTGAGGGTATCCGTTTTCCTAAAGAATGACCCGCTCTTCTCAATTTACATTGCAGTTCTAACCCGATCAACTCGTCTTTGAGTACAATGTTAAGCAGGCTATTTTGTGAATCCATCCCCATGCCAAAACCTACAGCCAAGAAAACAATTTAGTGATGTTCTAGGAAAAATAGTTCTTTAGTGACATAGTTCCCCAAAACCCAGAGGTATAACCCAGAGGTATCCACAACCCTCATGAAGTCCCCCAAAGAAGTTAGCTTTATTTCCTTTGTCTGCTCATAAGTGAGCTCAGGGTGGGCTCCCCATACTCAGTTTACTGTTCCCCGTTGAGTTTCCTTCTCCGTTTTGTGACAGTGTGACATTAACATTTGTTAATTTGACTGAATCAAGGACTCTGGAAACTTCGTTTTGACAGAACACCGACAGAATCGTGTTGGGGTGGACACTGCGTAGCCCCAGCTGCAGAGACTATGCTATGTCAGAACATAGCCTTCCACTCTCAGCCCATTCGGGACTGCCTCACCTGCAGAGAGATGCCTCACTCAACAGCATACCCCTTCTCACAGTAGCAATGGCCTTCTGGTAAACGCTTAAGAACTGGCTCTCCCATAAAACAAACCAACCAACCCTGACTCGTAACCTTGGCTGATGGCTTCTGATCGGCATGATGTAAACATTCCCTCCATTGCTGATTCCAAGCTACCCATGTGACTAACTTCCCTGAATCCCGAACTGGGAGCGCATACAATCAGCTCCCGGAGACCAGGATGAGCTAGCTTCAGCACACCACTACACAGTGGCCCAGATCCAAATACTGATTCTGTGAGAGCACAAAGGTCTGGCTAACTCACGACAACTCAGAAGGGACTTCCCTGGGGTTGGTTGGGGCTATTGTTAGGTTAGCATAACGGCTCCATCTATCTAGCCACCGGATTCTGCTTCCTTGCCCCCACACCCTCTTCCACGAGGACTGGTCTTAAAGACACTCCTTAAGAGGCATCCTGCAACCTAAATTCTCTTTCCCAGGGAACCCAACCTGCGACAGTCATTGTTTTTTCCATCTCCATGTGTGCTGCCATAAATTCCCTTCTGTTCTGAAGAAGAAACTAAACATGCTTTTATACTTTTTGTAAAATGGATAATCCAATTCTCACATTAATGGCAGGGTATTAGATTTGTAAACAAGACAATTGGAATCGCAATTACGATTTTTTTTTCAGCTAATAGAAACCTTCATAGGACACAGAAACATTCTCTTAAGCCTAAGCATCTTTTGAGACTCCTGATTCAGAAATAACACAGATTACTTTTAAAATGCAAAATACCCTCTGCCTCTCTGCAACCGCAGGAAAGAAGGGACAATTTTCTTCTTCCTATTGTGACAGAATTGATTTCACAAGCAGTTAGTAGGGCTTGCTATGTCGAGGCTGAACACCGGAATTACATGAACCAACATCATAGAGGAAAACATCAGGCTGGAGGAGCCCACAATTTTTAATATGAAAAAAAGGGCAGAAAAAGAATTTTATGGAACGGTTTGTGGTGCATGTAATGCTACACACCTCCACGTTGACGTTGCGCACACGGCTCTTTGGGGCCTGGATGCCAGTTCCTACCACGTCTCTGTCACCTATGAGAGCACAGATCACTCCACTAACAGAAAACATGTTGACATTGTCGAAGATTCTCTCCACCTAGGAAGACCCTGTAGCCACCTGTACTTCCATGTCACTCTTGAGGGCACAAGTGTCCTTCTGGAAACTCTGTGTCACTGAGGTCTCAAAAAGTAAACACACTTCACATCTGTATACACAGCCCACTGTTACTTTTATCGTGCTGGTTTGCTGCCACACTAGGACCCGTGAGGCCCATGGACGACCAGATTCATGGATTCCCTTAGGTTTGTTCACGATCCCGCTCATCCTCTATTCCACTCAATCACATTGATATAAATGAGGCCATCGGCAGAACGTGAGGACATAAAATGGCATAAGAGAAAACAGGCTGGAGGACTAATTGAGATCAGAGGGTGCCTATGTTGAGATGCATTAAGTAAAACAACCATGAGTTACCCCCTAAAATCTTGTTCATAATGACTGTGAATATCTGTAGGGGACCCAATGGGTATCTTGTATTATCACCCACAGGGACTGTCTTCCAGAAACTAATGACCTTAAAGGACAGAGCAGATATGTGGGGACACGCAGGTACACAAAATTACATTGTTATTTACTCTGTCCCAGTAAGTGTGTGCATGTAAGAAATGTTGTGCTTAAAACTCAGGTTAAAAAATTGGGGTGAGGGGAGCAGGAGACATGTGTGATAACATTTCAGACTGTTGGACTGAATGCAGTACCTTTCTCCTCAGCTCCAAAGTTCACTGCCACCTTCTCCACGCTTCTGCAGTGAGTGGTTATTCATGTACTCTGTGAAAATGAACTCCACTCTGTTTGTGCTTCTCTAAGACAAGCGTGTTCCTATCTTACACAATATTTAAGAGTTTACGCTGTTTTGCCCTTACTCGGTGATCAGTTTTCCAAGGGCAGGATTCATATCTGATTCTGTGTATCTCAGTCCCCTCATCTGGTATGTTGCCCCTTTTATGTAATCAATGTCCCTCTTTGAAGACGCAAAGCAATGACAGCGGTACTTTGGGTGTAATCACAATACATCTTTCAGGAAGGGCAGGCAGAAGGGATCTCAGAACTAGGGTCGAAGCACTTTTCCACTGTGAGACTGAGGCACTGGAGTGTGAGACTTTATCCCTGCTTTAAGGTAGACTTGTCCATGAGAAATGAAACAGGCAAACAGCAAAGTCCCGTGTCCACTGGAGTTCTAAATTTTTGACATGGGCTAATTTAGTGACCTAGTTAATAGCAGTGGAAAACTGAATGAAGTACTTGTAAACTATGTATGTTGATAAAGAATGCATTTAATGTCATGATTATCCATTTTCGGAAAGGAAAAAGGGAGGGTCATAGAACAGTGGCAACAGTGTCCACATGGCCGTCTGTTCTGAGCACCTGCAATGTGCTAGACAACTTACCTACTAGCTCATTAACTCTCAAGAAAAAGTTCTAACAATAATAGTTCATCTAGTAATACAAATATCCCATTGTAGACAAGATGGCCTGGGTTTACAAGACAAGAGTTTGCCAAGACAAAGGGAGTCTGGATTACTAATGAACTCCTCTCCTACTGCCCTCCCTCGAGACTGGTGTTTGCCTAGAACAAGCCTGCCTTGTGGGGCGAAGGAGTCACCTCGTGCTTAGGGGCTGCAATATGATGCCTACAGAAACTCTCCACTTTCTACAAGCACAACCCTTTCACCTCGGATAAGGGGCCTAATCTGATTCTACAGCAAGAAATTAGACGCAGCAGGGCTGTGTGTGGATAAGTGAGAATCATGAAGATATAACAATACGGATGCTCATAATTTATTTAGATCAAAACTCATAAATTGATTTGCATTCAGCTTACAAACCTGAGTATATCCACAGCATTACAATAGCTAAGAGCAAGGGTACCAATATTCCTAGGTACAATTAACACACCTTGTTATTAACTCTTTTAATAGCACTTTTCTAGGCATCCTTTATCTTTATTCCTTGCATGGTTTGCCTCCAGCTTGTTTCTGCCCAGGTTTAGCCCCACGGCTCCTGCTTACATTGCGCTGCTTTCTGAAATGTTAGCTATTATCACCGATTTCACACACTTCTGCTATTCATTTCCTTGATACTGAAGCAGCTCTTCATTTTTTCCCCCTTTGCCAATCCTGTCCCCTAATACCAAAAATATTTTCAAGGTTTCCTGATTTGCGGTCTCCTCCTCTAACAGCCGCGGGAAGGTGATCATGACACAAATAATGTGTTGAGTCACCGCGGAGGTTCACGGAGGCACAGGCAGTGACTGGCACGCAGGCCTTTAACACATGTTAATCTGCCCTCCCACACCCTCATTTTCCTGTTACATAAGTTATCGTTCTTACAGTATCTGGCCCTGGCTAATCTCACCTCGATCCTTAAGAACAGAATTCTTTAGGTGAACAAATCATTCCCGCTGTACTGGTTGTACCCATCCAACAGAGCAAGATCTAACGGCGACAGGTTTGCACTGTAGTTACATCATTTCCACAACATTCAACAGTCCACACATCATTTTCCTACACACTGTTCATTACCCCCTAACAACCCCCGGAGGAAGACAGTAATAGTAAAGGAAACTGAGGCACAATTCCAATTAGAGGAAGAGCTGGGATGGGCTACTTCCCTGTTTCTGAGCTGCTCTTTCCACTAGAGGAATGTTCTCCAAGGAAATGCTTGCAAACAATCCTTTGAAAGTTAAAGCACATGTAATATATCTGAAATCGGCTAACTTACCAAGTCTATATTGGGCATGGGGATCCCTGTTCTCAGCTGGAAAGACTCCATTTCGCAAAAGACCACAGAGTGGCATTCAGTGTAAACCTAGCTTAAAAACACAATACATCTAAATACTTCTCGGTCAGAAAGAGCCAGGCAACAGCCCACTTGACCCAAAGCCAACTTCAAGAGCCAATTTTTCCCAAACCGCAGCAAGGCGGGACAGAGGAGCCATAATTATTTCTATGAGATAATCCTACCACCTCAGGTCTGCTAAGGTGCAAGTGAATGCACTTAATTGCTCAGCTGTGTGTTTGCTTGAATGTAATCAACCACTTACTGGGAGTTGCTGTCTAACTATTAGGATATTGGCACAAGAAAAGCTAAATAAATTAGAGAGAGTTCACTCTTTATAGAGCTGCCTTTGGAAAGAAAGTGTCTTCCATGTTCAGAGCCAGGGAGAATTGGAAGGGAAAGGGGGTGGAAGTCAGGCTCCAGTCGCGACAAAATGCTTACTCCTCATGGGCATCGCCTCCCCTCTCTTAACACAGTGCCCGGCTCAGAGTCGCTGACCTCTGGAGACTGGTCCTCTGTCATGCTGGAGCAATGGCCAGTTGATCAGATGTACCTATTACCTACGGAGCCAGGGCCAGCGTGAAATGAGTTGTGCCTGATGAGCGAGGAGGACAAAAGGCTTGCTTTTAGAGCATGAATAACATCTGCTCCTTCAAGCATGAATACGACAACAAGGGGAGGAGACGGCCAGACAAGGCAGAAAAACAAACATCACGCTGTTTTGTCTCCAGGGTAATTACGCTGATATCTGGGTGTTTATCTTTCGTGCAGAGGGCCTCGTGCAGTACAGCCTGTCCGCACTCTGCGCAAGGGCTGTAGCTGCGAGACAAGCTGCAAGTCTACGGGTTGCTGCAGTGAAAGGTCCATGGACTCATTTGAAAACATAATAAAAGGGTAACTATGCTTTTCTCCCCAGAAGAGACCATCCTGACAAAGGACTGGTAGGAGAGGTTACCTCAGGTGACAGCTGCATTTAAAGGAAAGTCCCTACTTTTGAAATGATGGGTCTCCTAAGATTAAAGGACCCACTGCTCAGGTTTTACTTTTAATCTTTTTTTTTTTAAAGATTTTATTTATTTATTTGACAGAGAGAGAGAGATCACAAGCAGGCAGAGAGGCAGGCAGAGGGAGAGGGGAAAACAGGCTTCATACTGAGCGGAGAGCCCGATGTCAGAGGCCTCGATCCCAGGACCCTGAGATCATGACCAGAGCTGAAGGCAGAGGCTTCAACACACTGAGCCACCCAGGCGCCCCCAGGTTTTACTTTTAGATCTTAAAGTGACTCTGTAGCATTGTGACGGCTCTACCCAATACAACTTTCTTTCACCTCTAGTCCCAGCCTCCAGTTGGCCTCTATGTATCATACCCTATTCACCGCTCCAGAACGTAAGAAGCTGTTGTGTTGGCTCTTTGCTTGTTTGTTTGCTTCACTATTTACTGGCTTGTTCGGGCGGCTTGCTGGTGTATTTGCATTTAGAATGAGATCTGTATTGAAAATTGTGTCATTTGTATGTATCCTAATTTGTAGTAGAAAATACATCTTTTGCTTGACAATGTGCTGGTCCCCTTGGCTTTCTGTAAGAAATTGTACTCCTTCAAGCTTGGCCTTCAAAGTTCTCTATTCATGTCCTCATATCCTCTTGTCTCCACTCCAGTCAACTTGATTCCTGATGTGTTTTAGCCAAGAAGCTCACCTCAAGGTTCCTTCCTGTTTTTCCACCCTCAAGCAGCACCACATGCAATTTGTGGGGCCCAGTGAAAAATTAGAACATGGGAGATCTGATTCAAAAAGCAGGAAAAAAGTGCCATTAAAGATACTAAAATATAAAGTTTCTCCCTTCTTCTGTGGTCTGTCTCTCAACTTGTCATGGTGTTTTGTTTTTTTTTTTAAATTTCCTATTTACTGTTATTCTAAGAAAAGCAAAATTAAAAACTTTAATCTTCAGCATGTATTTTACTATTCATCTTTATATGGAGTAATGTCAGTTTCATTCTTTTAGGGTTTTATTTAAATTCTAGTTAGTTAACACATAGTGTAATATTGGTTTCAGGAGTAGAATTTAGTGATTCATCACCACAGGTAACACCCAGTGCTCCTCCCAACAAGTGGCCTCCTTAGTCTCCATCCCCCATTTAACCCATCCCCCTGCCCACCTCCCCCACAGCAACCTTCAGTTTGTTCTCCATAGTTAAGAGTCTCTTATGGTTTGCTTCCTTGTCTTTTTTTCCCCTTCCCCTATGTTTGTCTGTTTTGTTTCTTAAATTCCACATGTGAGTGAGATCATATGATACTTGTCTTTTTCAGACTGACTTATTTTGCTCAGCCTAATACCCTCTAGTTCCACCCACGTTGTTGCAAACAGCAAGGTTTCATTCTTTTTGATGGCTGAGTAATATTCCACCATATATAAATACCACATCTTCTTTATCCATTGATCAGTAGATGGACATGTGGACTCTCCATAATTTGGCTATTGTTGATAATGGTGTTATAAACAACAGGATGCAAATGCCCCTTCAAATCAGTATTTTTGTATCCTGTGGGTAAATACCTAGTAGTGCAATTGCTGGGTCATAGGGTAGTTCGATATTTTAACTTTTTGAGGAACTTCCATACCGTTTTCCAGAGTGGAATAATGATAGTTTTAGATGATGATAAAGGAGCATTCATTTACACAATCACCAAAATTACACAAGTCATTTTCATAGCTTGTACATTTTTTACCTGAATAGTAGAAATGCTGCACAAAACAACTCAGCTCTTTTTGTTTCCCTTCTTGATAGAAGCACATTTACCAATACTCTCTACCTCTGGCTTGCTGATGAGTGAGGAGGGACCGAAAGGAAAAGGAACTACGGTTTGCCTATCTTTCCCCTTTCTTCTACATCATCGTTTTCAGTGTATATAGTTGGCTAATACCACATAGCAATACCACAGGTAGTGTCCGAATAGGGAAGCAAGCTGAAGAAAGGATATGATAGGGTTCCTTGATTCCTTGTTTCTTAGAACACACTCACCTTTTTTCTACATGTTCAAAATAAGTTTCTTTTGGAACCGAAAGCATGATCTCTCCAGGATGGTGGCAGCTCCATTCCCCTGCTTACTCACTTATACATTTAACGCCCTTACACATACTTGTTTTGAAACTCCCCGAACTCCACGCATCATGGGTCCACTGGAAGTCTGTGTCTATGGGGGTATTTTGAATACTATGTGTGAATAGAGGAGTAGGGAAGAGTAGATGCACATATTTCATGTCTCCTCGGGGTTCACTTACAAAACACAAGGTTAAGGATAAAATTATTAAAAATTTCAAGACAGTGACAGCAAAGCACTAAACCTAGCATGGGACCCTTCTGAGTATGGGACTCATTGTGACCAAACATGTTTCCAGCCTATGAAGCCAGACCTGCCCTCGCACCCACGATGCCATCTTCATATCAAAGTACCTAATTTCGGTCATCAAGGGAAAGTAGTGACTGTTCAGTGAAAGGAGGGCAAATGAGATCAATGATAGGGTAAGTTTAATGAGGGCAGAGACCTCACACAACCTCACAGAGGTACAGTACAAACATTCCATAAATATTATTGAATAGGTAAAGAAATGACTATAGCTTGACAGAAAAAAATGACAGAAATAAAGAAAAGAAGGAAAAACAGAGCTACTACAAGGAGTGGAATATTAAGAGTACTGATTCTGAAGTCATTATCTCTTGGGTTCAAATCTCAGTTCTACCACATACCAGTTGTGTCACCTTGGGTAAGATGCATAATTTCTCCTGGTCTCAGTTTATTCATTTGTAAAATGGAGACAATGATGACAATACCTGCCCCCAGGGCTGTTCTATTAAATGACTCCATGTATGCCGGGTGTCTAGAAGAGTGCCTGGCACACATTAAGCATTACTGAAGTGTGAGGTAGTATTATTATTCATCAATGTCAAGTCACTGTATCACATGTTTTCCAGAAGTTCTCATTTACTCCTAACAACAATACTGAGACCTATGCATCTGTACATCCCTTTTAGAGATAAGAAAAATGAGACTCAGAGAAATGACACTTATCATGTGAAAACAGCCAGTAAACAGGTATACAAGTGTTTGAACTCTGTCTATATCCTGAACCATATGTCGATACCACATTCTAATGTAACCTTACTATGCTCCTCTTTTTTTTTTTCCAAATGGCCCCATTTTTTTTCATACAATCTATACCTTGTAATAGCATGCCTCAGTTTACTTAACAGGTGCGTTTCTGAGAAAAATGGCAAATAAATATTTGCTACTCTAATCACTTAAAATACGAAGCAAACTGCTTTTTAGAGTCAAATGGAGAATGCTTTTGTAGATTAAATGATCACCTCACTAAAATTTTTAAATTACAACTATTTATCACAATTTGCTGAAAAGGGAAATGACATCTACTAGTATAAAGTAAAAAAAAACCCCGAAGTTCTTCTGTTCATTCCCATCTCTTTGTTTCTCCAAACAAACAATGCAAGGGAAACCAAGGACTCCCTCAGCTCCCCAGGAAACAACACAGTAAGACCTAACTCTTTTATTCAAAAGAACATCAATTTAGGGATAACAAACTTACAAATCAAGATGGCTTTAAAAATCTGGCCACTGAGACTCAACTTGACACATGTGAGAGATCCAGTCAAAGTCTCCCAAGGATGGGATTAGATGTATAGTATCCTTAATATACCACTTGTTTTGTGATGGTAAACGTGACAGTATTTTTAAAGTGTTTCAAAAATCGCTCCCAACCTTGATGCCCAAGTCCCATTTTTTTTCAACAATGTTCTTCACTGGGGTACTTTCCTTCCATGGGGGTGTGGGTCTCAAGGTCTAACCTGACAACTGGAGAGCAAGTTACTGACATGTTAAAGCAGAAATTTCTTTAAAAGAAGAAGGCAAGATACCAAACATGTCCAGTGTGACCTAATTTTGGTAAAAAGCAACTACAGGTGTAAGTCGATATAGGTAGAACCTATTCTGGAAGGATATGCAATAAAAGGTTAATAGTGATAATCTAGGTTTTAGAAATAAAATGTCTTTATTTTCTTTTTTTGCTTATCTCTATTCTCTAATTTTCTATGGTGCACATAAACTGCTTTTGTAATGATAAATATTATTCTTAAATAAAATACTAATTGGAAGGTATGCTGTAAAGGTAGGAGGATATTAAAAAAAACATCTAATAGTATTTGTCTGTGTGATGGTGTCTTGCTAGCTCTCAAAGCACATACCCTTACCCCTTTCTCTTATTTGATGCTCCTTTAGGTCCTTTCCCCTGTAGGTGGCCCAGTAGTTACTGGGATCTGCTTTTGAGTCCCCCTAAATTTCTGTAGTGTATGGTCGATTCTGTCTCCTAGCATGCTCTCATATTTCTGACATTGGTTCTGTACACACTTAGTGCCTCAGCTTAACTGTCCCTGGGGCTCTGGACTTCCTCTCTGTTCTTACTGGCACTGCCTGTTCCAGGATGGCATTAGCCTTGATAATATCTCTTTCCATTTTACGCAGCCCCAGCTCAAGGCCTGGAGTGAAGTGTCTTTCTGCAAACACACACACACAACATTCAATTACTTGTGGCAGAATAGGCAAATGCATAGAGACAGAAAGTAGACTGGTGGTTGCTGGGGGGCTGGAGGAGCAGGGGTGGGGGGAAATCTGCTAGTGGGGATGAGGTTTCTTTTTGGGATGATGAAAATATTAAAAATTAAATTGTGATGCCTGTCCAAATCTGTGAATACTCTAAAAGCACTTAATTGTATACTTTAAATGGGTATAGTGTATGGTATATGAAATATGCATCAATAAAGCTATAAATAATCTGTGGCATTATTTTTTACAACAGATTAATTTTCCTTCAAATCATTATGCTTATCGTTCACCTCTTGATGCTGTCGTAAACTTCAAGCATACACATGGAGGTTGACCTAATGGCCTTTATGAATTCTTCTGTTTCAAAATTCTTAACATTACTCTAAATAAGGATTGCTTCTCAGAGAATCCCAGATTATTTCCAAAGTAAATGGATAGTTGTAGGTATGGCTAGTGTTCTGTTGTGGAAAGAGTAAGGACAAGAAGTTACAAGTACCGAGTTCCTATAGTGACTCTATTACTTGCAATTTTTGTAAACTTTGGCAAGTCATTTCACCTCTTGGACTTTGGTTTCCTATCTGTACAATGGGTGGGCTGGCCCACGTGACTGCCAAGGTTGCTTTCATCTTAACATTTCTGTGATTCTATATACATGGTCAAGTATTTGACTATTTTTGGAAATTAGATTAACCTTCTAGGCCATCACTACTATTTTCTAAATAAAATATCTGACAAGTTTAGACTATGTTTTCAAGTCTTGAATAGCCTCACACACATCTAAGTAAAATGATTACGACACAATTAAGTGCAAATGTGGGGTATGGGAATAGTAAAATAAGCGTGTGCGTGTGTGTGTGTGTGCGCGTGTGTACGTGTTTACTCTTGGTTTTAAGCATAAAAGCTCTGGCATCTCTCCAAAAAGCATCCATTTGCTTTTTACCTAATGGCAAGGACTTTCTCAACCAAGCTGCATTTTTCACGCCTTCCCTCCCAAAGACAGGAAGCAGCAGCCAGCTCAGCGGTTCTAACCTCTGATGGCCGGCACCGTAGTTTGTAATCACGGGCAGCGGAAAGACAAGGCTGCAGAAGCTGCAGGAGATGTCAGTTCTGACACATGGTGCCCTGTTGTGTCCAGAGCTTGCACTGGCTGACATAAGCCTTGCAGGTGCCCTCAGTTAGGAAGGCAGAAGCTGCATCCAGGAAGCAGTCTGTGTTTTCAAGGCTCCTTTGGGGACCCTGAGGTGGTGGGGCTGGGACAAGGCTGGAGACAGAAACTTTGTAAGGAACAAGGCGTAAACAAGAAGTCTTTTTTTTTTTTTTTTTGTTAATTTTTGTGTGTGGGCTTAGTATTTAGAATGGTCTCAACACTTTCAAAATAAGATTCCTGTGTTTTCCATGCCAGAGCTTTTAAACGTTTTAAGCAAAAGTGCATGAGATTGGGCTCATCATGTTCAGAGGATTAAGTAATGCAGCACTATCAAAGAATGAAAAATAATCCTAAAACAAGCCAAACCAAAACTGTAGGCTGTTCTATTCTTTTCTATCTAATCTCCTCATCCCCCATCCTTTGCACTTCTGATTAAAGACATTTCCAATGAAAACAACAACAAGAGAAAAGGTCTTGCCTGATCATATTAGTTCCTCAAACTGTCTTCAATGCTCTGCCTGGTCTGTGACTTTCTAACATATTCTAGTAAATTCTTAGTATTTTTCCTTTTCCCTCTCTTAACAATCTCTCCCTTTTTGAAAATAATTCCTGATGACAGCAGCTCTGGTAGGATGTTGGCTAGACTGCTGAATTCAATTTCCAGGCTTTCTAGAACAAAGTACAAAACACTCAGGGATATAGAATTACAGGAAAGGGAATCTAAATGTTTGTCATTTTAAAACATAGAACAGAGATAATTATTGTATTATTGTTCAAAGATCAACCTACACAACAGTCCAAATTGATTAAAATTATTTTGCTTGTCTAAAAGAGGGGAAGAAGGATTTCAAATTTCATTGAATCATCACCACTTTTGGTCAAATGTACACGGAAGCTTTTCATTTTGTTTATTTGCGTCCATTACCAGTTAAACAAAACTGTAACATGGTTTAAGACAATCTCACAGAGCCATGTTAGTGGGCAGAAAGAACTGGCAGGCAGACTTCTGGGTCAAGTATCTACTAATGTCTTAAAGAAAAGCATCCAAATGATATCTCTGGCTGGTCAGTTGTATTTTTTTTTTTTTTTTTTTTAGCACGCTGGTGGTCACTGCAGGGAACTACTCTTAGTAGTATGAAAAGATACAATAGAGACAAAATGTACCATCTGGAATATACTGTAATATTGTTCACAAATATTCAGAACTTCTACCTATAAGACAATTAAACATTCCTACAGGCATGGCTGTGTGAGTTACTTTGGCCCATAAAATGTGAGCAGAATTGACATGTATATGGACAGAAACTTTAAAAGCCAGAACAAGGTTCTCCAGTTTCTTTTTTTGCTCCCTCTGGAAGCAAGTATCTGGAAGGGTCCATCAACCTGGATCAGTGAGAAAAGATGAAGAGAACCCCCCTACAGAATTACAATAGACATAAAATATGAGTGACTAATAAACATTGTTCTTTTAAGCTGCTACTATTTGGAGGTTGTTTGTTACTAGATCCTAACCTAGTCTGTCATGACTGATACATCATCCTGCCCTTGAGACTTTTAACTAATATAGTAGGTAGGAAAATATATGCATAAATACATTTGCATAAATAATACATACAGAAATGCTTAAAGGTACACATTCAAATCCTACGGTATAGGGATGCAGATGAAATTTTTATTAAAGGAGGAAGGATAAAGAAAGCAACATGTACACAGAGAAAAAATTTCTAGGTGACATACAGCCAGGTTAAGCTATTTCAAAATATCCTGAAAGTGAAACTTGAAGAAGTTTTGAAAATAAAGAGATAAGTGATTCAGGGGAGAGGCTGCTCCAAGGAGGTGAGAGTTTGTAGGAATTACAGTAAGAACTTCAAGAACTTTCTTACCAAGTTGCTGTGTTCCCATTCCTCCATCCCATAGTCCTTTAGATCTATGGATCCTTTTTGTCCTCTCACAGGTGGCCATTCCTGTTCAAATTACTATAAGGGCTAAGGGCAGGAGGCCCCAAGATATGCCATGTTGGCATGGACATTATTTTGAGTTGAAAATAATTGAGGACCAGAAGACTCAGGAAGAAATTTTGGAAATTCCCCCACCACACACACTAACTGCCTCAAAGAATTTAGATAGAGAACCTGCTCCAGGAAAACAACTCTCACTGTGGATAATTACATTATAATATCAACTAGGTATAGTAGATAGGGAGGAAACTAGCAAGACCTGTTTGGTCAAATTCCTCTCTCTGTCTCATTATTTCTGAAAGACTCATCAAACATTTGTTTACCAAGCATTTACTCTTTTTAATTTCCCTGTGAATTATTTTCCTTCCCTTTGAAGTTCCAGACCACTACCCCCTTCTCCTCAGTTCAGGATGACCTATATATCTCATTTTGCCTGTGTCTGGAATCTGATGTCTGTGTGGGTTCCTCATACGTATGAAATTAAGTTTGATTTTCTCCTATTAAACTAAGGCCTATTTAATTCCTAGTCCAGCTGGAAGAACCTCAAGGGTAAAGGAATTTTTTTTCCCTCCTCAACACTGCATATCTTTATTAAATTTCATCCAGATTGCTGTCCTATAAAAAAAAGTAAATCTTATGCATACTTAAGGAAAGGTATTTATCCAATTAGCAAAATTGTACATCCCTTGGCATACCCTAAAGCACAGAGGAGAACATCTAAAGGTGAATCTCATCATCAAAGGAAAGAGGGAATACTGCTGATCTACTTGATGGCTGCACTTTGGGGGCTGGCTTTTGCACTTTAATGCTGGAAGTTTCTCTTCCTGTGTTGTTATATCATGTTTCCTCATCTATATTCCAGAAACTTTCATTTCAGTCTATTATTTCCTTCAGCCTTAATTTATTTTCTCACTTTTAAATTCACCATTAAAATGAAAAGCAAAGGCACGCATATTTGCCAGGCAATTTCTCTGAGGTTCTTAGAGCCCTAATTATGATATGAAAACATGATTTCCAACTTTGCAGATGATGCTAAATTGAGAGAGAATAAAAACAAATGAGGAATAATTAGGTGGTGTAGCCAGATATAAAAGGATTTACATCATTTATGTTTCTGGACTAATAGATGGCAAATGCAGGGCTGCACAGATAAATGGAAGATAATTAGCCCCCGCAAAGTATCAGAAATGGGGATCTCTGCTAAATAGGAAGGTGCTGACGAAAAGTGGCGTGAGTGAGGAGAAACACAGTGGGATGCGGGGGTCAGCGAGGGTGATTACAGCCTGGGGATGATTGCATCATGGAAAAACTCCTGAGATCTGGTACATTCTCCAGCTACCCTTTTGGTTTGCATCCCTCCCTCCCTCTCTCACGCAGAGGCATTCTGTTGTTAACAATGTGTTTCTTTAGAGCCTTACATAGAGTCTGGCTCTGTGCAGTATTTGCATTGCAGGAAGGCTCTGCAAGAAAACGGTTAACTTTAAAGGAAGAACATCTTCTTTAACCAGGGAATTTTACCGCAAATAAGTGATTTCCTGTTGCTTTAAACTTCTCTGATGCTCAAGCTATAGTTGGTAGGTCATTCTTATTCTTAAAATATAAAACGTATCATTGCAATAAAATGAAATACTGGAGATATGTTCCTCCTTTCCTTCTGTTAATATCTAAATAGCTTCCTACTTCAGGAAGATAGCTGCTTCTCATAACCTAGCTACCATATTCCAATCTAAAAGTCCTCATGGGTACAGAATTAAACTCTTTCAATTTCTTTCTGCTCTCTTCCCAGGAGTTTCTATAAACCACTGAGAAGAGTGACTCATTTTGAGTGTCTCTGTGCCCATCTACCCCAAGTCCCTAGTCAGGGTTTAACTTCTTTCCCCCTCTGTGATTATTTTCATATCTCTGCTACTGCCTCAGTAGATCAACTATTCAATTTGGTTCCTTTAGGATAGGTTTCTATCACAACCAACTGAACTAGCCCAGCCTCCTTTTGTCCCCCCTACATCCAGCTAATTAGGAAGCTCTTCAAAGCTTTTTGCTTTCCCCTTGCCAGTGTCACTGCTGGTACTCTCATCACCCACACGGCGACTGCTCCTATTCTTTCTCAGAGATGGTAAAACATTGTGTCCAATTAATTTTCATTATTTTTGTGGAATAGCAGAAAATACACAGACACACACATGCATCACCACCACCAGTTATACCAGCACCCCGACCCAAAACAACAGTTCCAGGACACACACGAGAATGCTGTCACCCCTAACCACACTCAGCCCCTCAGGTTGTTGATAAAACAAGATATGACTTATGTTGTAAAAATTCTGTTGTCTATTTCCGTGGAGGAGGTGGGCTAACACAAGGAGTTCAGCTCTCAGCACAGAAAAGCAAAGCAAATATATCTCCCCTCAAATTTGCAGCACAATAGATATGGGGGCTGTACTGGGTCTAATGTAGACTTAAGGTTACTACTTAGTAGATTCTTTTCAGATACTAAAGCATGGGCCAATTTTTCCTACTCACCCAAACTGCCCATCTTTCAGCAGGAGGGGACATGCCCTTCCCACCTAGAGTCATTCATAGCCTGTAGTCCCGGGGTCCCTGGACATGGGCTGCTAACCAGAGGACTTACGCCTGAAACAGATCAGTATCTCCAGATTCCTGGCATGGTGCCTAGCATTAGAATTGTTTGAGGATGATTCTTATCTCTCCAAGCCATTTGTAAGGTCCTAGAAGGCAGGATATTGTCTTATACATTTAATAAGCCTGCCTGCTCTTAACTCAAATTCTGAATGCTAGCTACTATAAAGAACATCAGGCTCAGAAGTGCTGGGTTGCCACTCTACTAAAAGGATGTGTCTTGTTTTACTTCCTTTTCTACTATTTTTTTATCATGACAATTTAAAAACATACACAAGAATGTAATAAATATCTCAACTCCCACGTACCCATGATCCATCGTCAATATTCAGAAACAATTTGCCAATCTTGTCTCATCTATATACTCTATTTCCCCTTCTACTTGAATACTGTGTAGAAACTTGAACATATCAGATGTATGCCTAACCATAGTTTTTTTTTTTTTTTAAATTAGGCTTTAAAAAAATGATTAAGATAACTTACATACTGGGGCACCTGGGTGGCTCAGTCGTTAAGCGTCTGCCTTCGGCTCAGGTCATGATCCCAGGGTCCTGGGATCGAGCCCCGCATCGGGCTATCTGCTCAGCTGGAAGCCTGCTTCTCCCTCTCCCACTCCCTCTGCTTGTGTTCCCTCTTTTGCTGTGTCTCTCTCTGTCAAATAAATAAGTAAAATCTTTAAAAAAAAAAAAAGATAACTTACATACTTACATACAAGAAAATTCATCCATTTTATTAAGAGTATTTTTAAACATATCCTCAAATATGACTAAAACTCAACTAAAATTCACAATTTCTAAAAGTCAGCTAATATCTGATCCATATTCAAATTCCCACAATTGTCTCCAGACTCTTTTTACAATTGATTTGTTCAAAGGAAGAGTTCAACATGGTCCACATACTGTACTTGGTTTTTACGTCTCTTAAGTATCTTTTATAACAGTTCCTCCATTCCTTTTTTTCCCTCCATGAAAGGAATTTATTAAAGAAGGCCGGTCATTTTTTTTCCCTGTAAATTTAACTATGCTCTGGATTTGGTAGATTGTACCAACCAGGTACCATTTAACATGTTCTTCCAGCCTTTGTATTTCCTGCAAACTAGAAGTCAGATGTAGGGGCATCATTAAATTTTGTCACCTCCCTCTATCTTTTTGTGGTCAAGGGTGTTTCAAGAGTGCTGTATTATTTCCTGTTGCATCCCTTCAGGCATCATACGAAGACTGGCTGCCCACTTTTAGTGATGCTAATACTGATCAGTGGGTTCAGGTGTTTTTAGTCTCATACGTCAATTTTGATTTTCCACATCTACCTTTCACTTAATATTTTTAGCAGCCTTAGATGATTGCTGCCTAAATCTAGCACTTTATTAGAGTTTGTACAGTCATAATTTTCTAATACTGCCATTTCTTATGAATTTATTTAGTTGGAGTTCTTCTAAAAAGTATGTTCCCCTATAAGCTATTTTACTTTATTTACTAATTTTCAGAATAAAAAGTTGATTCTCTACTAAAGTCCAAAGGAGCTAAGCTAATTTTAGTATTATCATTCATTTTCTCCTACTCATGTGTCCATTGCACTTCTTAGTCCTATAATGGTTATATTATTCCAACTTTGATGGCAGGATTTCCCTTATGTTGGCTTATGTGTTCCTTTAGCAGGACCCCAATAGATACTGCTTCTTAGATTTTCTGGCACTAGATGTCCCAAGTTCATCTTGTACATTTCCTGCCTCAGACCTGAAATCACCCATTTCTCTAAGGAACTCTGGTTAATTAACAGGATTTGGTATTTAAAGATGACAATTTTGCTGCTGTGGATAATCGTTACTTCTGTGCTCTCTTCTGAGAATTGAGGCTGGAAATTTGTAATTTTTAGAGCAAGAAACCTAAATCCTTAGTTCATACTGATATTTCACATTCACATGCAAGATTATAGGGATTGTATTTAACTCCTATGATTATATAGTTTTATCTCTTTTGTGTTATGAAGAAAATTTTGGTCCCTAATGACAATTATATAATATTTTGCTCTCTCTCTCTCTCTCAATATAGATTCAAAATTACAATACCCATATTATTTCTAATGATCATATTTCTGAATGAAGTTTAAGATTTATTTTTGGTTCTTTTTGTCCACTGAACATATGGTACCAGGGATGCAGTATCAAAATACTGTGTTTTAAAGTCGCTTAAAATAATTCTTCCTTATGTGTTTATGGTGTGATTTGATATGTATGTTTTAAATTTGTAAGAATTTTTCTGTTTAATTTTTACATAATATAAACTATTTATGTATTTCCAAAGTCAAAACTATACAAAACAAATTAGTTTCAGAGGAATACAGAATCTTTTTCCATTCCGATCTGTACCCTTCCTTTTCTCTTACAGGTAGTCATTTTTGTTAACTGGTTTACTTTTCCATTGTTTCTTTTTAAAAATAAAATAGCACACATGTTTGAATGAAGCCTATGGACTGTTCTACCCCCTGCATTTAACAGTATGTCCTAGGCAGACCACTCCACAGGATATACAGATCTTCTTGCCTTTTACAGCTACATAGTACTCCTTTGGGCAGGTGCCCTATAGTTTATTCACTCTTGATAAACATTGGTTTATCTCAAATACCCTATTATTATAGTGTTATAGTTAATAGCAGTTACATGGATCATTTTATGTTTTGCCACTTCTGCCTTGAGATAGATTTCTAGGAGTGTAGCTGTTGTCAAAGGGTAAATGCACATGTACTTTTGTTAGACAGTGTGAATTTACTCTGTGCATTCTAGGTAACTCATCTCTGTGTGCCTGGTACTTCGTTTGCAAAATAGAATACCTCCATCCAAAGTATTGTGAGGATTAAACAGACAATGGAAATCAAAGTACCTTGAAAAAATTGCATAGCAATAGGCAGATTTAAGTGATTACTGTTAACAAATAACATTTTATTGGTAGAGGGGACTCATGTAGCCACACAAATGTCTTAACATCATATCACTAAGTCTCAGAATGAAGCAGAGAATCATCCTAGACATAGGGAGCAAGACACAAAGAATTTAGATATATGTAAATATGATGGAACCATAGTAGGACAATTATGTCTCCAGGTGTGGAGATGTTGAGGAAGACAACAATGGAGCTGAATTTAGAAGGAGGCAAGCAGTTTACTAGATGGGGATAAGACACCACACCACCAGAGGTGGAGAACTGTATCAGCAACATAGGAGTGAAATACTCATGGAAGGGTAAGAATTCTAGCACACAGGATCTTAGAAAACATGTGGAGGAATTGTACAAGGAGATGTTAGAGAAATAAGTCAGGCCAGAATGTAAAGAGTATGCATGTCATGCAAAGGAGTTTTCACTTTACTGAACATACTGTGTGTGTGTTGGATGTGCTTGACATGAAAATTTTCTCAAATCCCAAACTTTTTATATATTCTTCACAAAAGTAAAGGTCAGTAACTGATTATTATTAAACACTACATATTATATATGATATTCAGTACTATGCATAAAGAGTGCCTTTTGAAAGAATTGTTCCAATGGCTAACTGCATTAAAAGAATTCTCATTGGAGAGACTTCTGCGAAGATGGCAGAGGAGAATCCTAAGCTCATCTTGTCCCATGGACACACCTAGATAACAGCTACATCAGTGCAACCGACCCAGAAAAGAACCCAGAGACTGACAGAATGGATTTTCCATAGTCATAGAGAGGAGACCATATCCAAAAGGGCAGGAAGGGCAAAGACGTGCCAAGGAACTGAACTCTCAGAGAGACTAACCCCACACTGGAGGGACACCGTAAGTATGATGGGGGAGGACTGGACTCCACACCAAGCACCCCAGACATGGGGGACCTGCACTGAGGAGACAAGTTCCCGTAACATTTGGCTTTGAAAAGCAGCTGCACTTAACTTCTCCTACTTTAAAAATCAACCACAAGAGGGGCACCTGGGTGGCTCAGTCAGTTAAGTGTCTGCCTTCAGCTCAGGTCATGGTCCCAGGGTCCTGGGATTGAGCCCCACATTGAGCTCCCTGCTCAGTGGGATTCTGCTTCTCCCTCTTCCTTTACCCCTCCCCACCATTCATACTCTCTCTCTCAAATAAATAAATAAATAAAATCTTCTAAAAAAAAATAAATGAACCACAAGAAAACATCTGGGAAGAACATGAATAAATGGAGGCTAAAATGACATGCTACTAAACAATGAAAGGGTCAACCAAGAAATCAAAGAGGAAACTGAAAAATATATGGAGACAAATGAAAATGAAAACACAAAGGTCCAAAATCTTTGGGATGCAGGAAAAGCCGTTCTAAGAAGGAAGATTATAGCAATACAGGTCTAACTCAAAAATCATGAAAAATCTCATATAAACAATCGAAACTTACACCTAAAGGAGCTAAAAAAAAGAACAAACAAAGCCCAAAGCTGGTATAAAGAAATAAAGATTAGAACAGAAATAAATCAAATAGAAACTAATGTATCAATGAAACAAGGACGTGGTTCTTTGAAAAGATCAACAAAATTGATAAACCTTTAACCAAACGCATCAAAAAAAAAAAGAGAGAGAGAGAGAGAGAGAGAGAGAGAGCAGAAGGTGATTGTTAACTTCGATGCATCCCCCAAAGTAGAAAAACTGTAGCGTTCTACACCAGCATCTCTCAGCTTCCAAATTACTCTATCAGATAGGCTCAGGGGCACTGGAAAGGCATATTAGTCTACCTATAACCAATGATATATGGGACAAGAATGGAAGACAGAACTAACATGACAGTGACTTCTAGAAACAGAAGAAAGGTCTTGAGTAATTTGTAACAGGTAGACACTGAAAATTCTTTCAGTGAAAGAAAAAAAAAGACAAACAGTCCACTAGGAAGAGTGGAGCAGATGATTTTTTCAAAGAGAAAGGAAGATATTTTTTCATATTTGACCAGGTTAGGCCTGATGCTGCTGATAGCTGTTCATGACTTGTGACCTTGAGCAAGTCATTTAACTTTTTGGTCTTAATTCTTCTTGTTTATAAAATGAGAAGTTTGGGTTAAGTGATCTGTAGTGCTTCTTCCAGTTGTAACTTCCAGTTGTAACTAATTTAAAAGTAGTTTTAAATATTTGCTTAGGCTTTGTATTATTTTGTCTGATGATATACTATATGTGAAAAACAAAGGTCTTATTACTGCCTTAGGGAAAAAACACAGGAAAATACTGACGAGGTAGTGACATGGGTCATAGCGTTTAAGGTTTCATATGAGATCTTTCATTTAGTCATGTTGTAAAAGCATAGTTTTATATTTGATAACCAGAAATGTCATTGAAACAGTGTCTGTTGGAAAACAATGCCACTCAGTTTTTGAATATTTTTCTCTCTCAAGTTAAAACCCATTCAAATCACCTGCATATTACTCCTATCCTTCCTACTTTAATGTCTTTCGCATGAAGTGCTGTAAAGAGTAGTTTATGGCAGCAACCAATTCATCTGACCTTGTGATTATGTGGCTTATAGCATTCTCTCCAAAACTGTAATTATTTCTTACTAAGAGTAACTTGTTCTGCAAGCTTTATTCTTCTAGTAAAACTCTGATACACACATGACCATAAAAAAGGAGAGAAAGGACTCAAATAAATAAAATCAGAAGTGAAGGAGAAGAAATAAACACTGACACCACGGAAATACAAAGGATTGTAAGAGAATAGTATGAGGAATTATATGCCACAAACTGAACAACCTAGAAGAAATAGATAAATTCCTAGAAAAACATACACTTCCAAAGTGAATCAGAAAGGGGCGCC
Source organism: Potos flavus (assembly GCA_028534135.1). Classification (NCBI taxonomy): domain Eukaryota; kingdom Metazoa; phylum Chordata; class Mammalia; order Carnivora; family Procyonidae; genus Potos; species Potos flavus. The sequence continues at coordinate 87,405,549 of CM052901.1, read as the reverse complement.
TGGGTGGCTCAGTCACTTGAGCATCCAACTCTTGATTTCAGCTCAGGTCACGATCTCGGGGTCCTAGGATCAAGCCCCCTGTCGGGCTTCGTGCTCAGTGGGGATTCTGCTTGAGTATTCTCTCTCCTCCTCTCCCTCTGACCCTCCCCCTGCTCTCTCAAATAAATAAACAAATCTTTCAAAAAACCTGAATCAGGAAGAAATAGAAAATTCAAATAGACTGATCACTAGCAATGAAATTGAATCAGTAATTGAAAAACTCCCAATAAACAAAAACCCAGGACCAGATGGACTCAAAGGGGATTTCTACCCAATATTTAAAGAGGAGTTAATACCTATTCTTCTCAAACTATTCCAAAAAAATAGAAGAGGAAGGAAAACTTCCCAATTCATTCTACAAGGCCAGCATTACCCTGATACCAACACTAGATAAAGACACGACAAAAAAAGAAAACATCAGGCCATTGTTTCTGATGAACATAGATGTAAAAATCCTAAACAAAATATTAGCAAACTGAACCCAACAATACATAAAAAAAAAAAAAAAAAAACTTTCACTACCATCAAGTGGAATTTATTCCGGGGATGCAAGGGTAGTTCACTATTAGCAAATCAATCAACGTTATGCACCACATTAACAAAAGAAATGATATAAAACATGTGATCATCCCAACAGATGCAGAAGGACAATGTTACAAAGTACAACATCCATTCATGATAAAAATCCTCAACAAAGTAGGGTTAGAGGAAATAGACCTGAATATAATAAAGGCCATATAAAAATCCATAGCTAACATCATACTTAATAATGAAAAAAACTGAGAACTTGTCCTCTAACATCAGGAACAACAAGACAAGGATGTCCACTCTCACCACTTTTATTCAATGTAGTACTGTGAGTCTTAAATACAACAATAAAACAAGAAAAAGAAACAAGAGGCATCCGAATTGGTAATGAAGAAGTAAAACTTTCATTATTTGCAGATAACATGATACTTTACATAGAAAATGCTAAAGACACCACCAGAAAAACTACTAGAACTAATAAAAGAATTCAGTAAGGTCCCAGGATACAAAACCAATATACAGAAATCTGTTGCATTTCTATACACTAATAATGAAGCAGCAGAAAGAGAAATTAAGGAATCAATCCAATTTACAAATGCATGCAAAATAATAAGATACTCAAGGATGAACCTAACCAATGAGGTGAAAGACCTATACTCTGAAAACACTGATGAAAGAAATTGGAGATGACAAAAACAAATGAAAAGATATTCCATGATCACAGATTGGAAGAGCAAACATTGTTAAAATGTCCATACCACAGAAAGCAGATTTAATACAATCCCTATCAAAATATCAACAGCATTTTTCACAGAGCTGGAACAAGTAATCCTAAAATTTGTGTGGAACCACAAAAGACCCTGAATAGCCAAAGCAATCCTGAAAAAGAAGAAAAAAATCTGGATTTATTACAATTTCAGATTTCAGGTTATACTACAAAGCTGTAATCATCACAACAGAATCGTACTAGCACAAAACAGACAAATAGATCAATGGAATGGAATAGAGAGCCCAGAAATACATCCGCACTGTTATGGTCAATTAATCTACAAAGGAGGCAAGAAATGGGGAAAAGACCCTTGCTTCAACAAATAGTGCTGGGAAAACTGGACAGGTACCTGCAAAAGAATAAAACTGGACCACTTTCTTATATTATACACAAAAATAAACTCAAAATGGACTAAAGACCTAAAGGTAAGACCTGAAACCATAAAATTCCTAGAAGAAAACATAGACAGTAAATTCTCTAACATCAGCTGTAGAGACATTTTTCTAGGTATGTCTCCTCAGGCAAGGAAAACAAAAGAAAAATTAAACTACTGGGACTATATCAAAATAAAAAAAAAACGTATGCAAAGTAAAGGAAACCATCAACAAAACAAAAAGGTCACTTACTGAATGGGAGAAGATATCTGCAAATGCTATGTCCAATAATGAGTTAATATCTAAAATATATAGAGAACTTACACAACTCGACACCAAAAAAAACCAAATAATCCAGTTAAAAAAGAAGCAGAGGACCTGAATAGACATTTTTCCAAAGAAGATATACAGATAGCCAACAGACACATGAAAAGATGCTCAACATCAGTAATCATGAGGGACAAGCAAACTAAAAGCACAATGAGATATGTTACACCTTTCAGAATAGCTAAAGTCAAAAAGATAGAAACAACAAGTGTTGGCAAGGATGTACAGAAAAAAGAACCCTGGCACACTGCTGCTGGGAATGCAAATTGGTGCAGCCACTGTGGGGAATGGGGTAGAGGTTTCTCAAAAATTAAAAACAGAATCACCATATGACCCAACAGTTCCACTACTAGGTATTTACCCAAAGAAAACAAAAAGAATAATTTGAAAAGACATACGCACCCCTTATTGCAGTGTTATTTACACTACCCAGCACATGGAGGCAACCCAAGTGTCCATCCACAGACGAAAGGATAAGGAAGATATGGTATACATACATACAATGGAATATTACTCAGCCATCAAAAAGAATAAAATCTTGCCATTTGTGACAACACAGATGGGTATAATGCTACGTGAAATAAGTCAGTCAGAGAAAGGCAAATATCATATGATTTCACTCATCATGGAATTTAAAAAAACAATGACAAAGAAGAAACAAACAAAACACACTCTTAGCTACTAAGAACAAACTTGTGATTGCCAGAGGGGTGGCAGGTGGGGAGATGGGTGAAATAGATAAAAGGGATTAACAGTACACCTACATTGATAAGCCCAGAGAAATGTACAGAATTGTTGAACTATTATATTGTACACCTGAAACCAATATAACACTACATGTTAATTTTACCAGAATAAAATATTTAAAAGAAGAAAAGAAGATAATTCTTAGTTTACCAAGTCACAGTTTGTCTTTGGTGACCCTTCCTAAACAGAGGGATAAAACGGAACTGCATCCCCCTTTTTTTCCTCTTGCTCTCCAGGACAGTCAACAAATGCGGGGTAGTTGCCCACCAATTCTACTACCATGTACATAGCTAAGCCTTCTTACAGGTGCACATGGATTTCCAGAATATCAACTGGGAGGAATGGAGGAACATGACTGAGAGTATAGCCCAGAAAAGATGAATCCACTTTCCTAAAAGCTCCACTGCATTCTCCTTCTGAGGCATTCTGCTGCCAAAAGCCTGACTATGCGACCATACAGAGAAATTAGGGAACTATGTGTTAGGAGCTGAGATCTCAGGAATATATTAGGTGTGCTACAGTTTAACATCATTATTTTTTAGAGTGAAGTAGATCTTTAGCTCCAATGTCAACAATAGATGTGCAATACCAGAAACAGCTGTTTCTCTTTAAAAATTTGGTTTTCTGACACATGTAATCAATTATTCCCTCTTTGCCTCAATTCCTAAGAAGCTTACACACAAATTTATGGTCTTTTCCTAAGAACTGTACAGGAATTCTTACATTCGAGATTTTAACTTCTTTTATTTTATATTCCAACTCTTTATTTTCCTGTTGTTCTGTTTTCTGCGATTCTTAGATTTCTATTTACCATATTCTTCTTGCAATGTTAATAAGAGAGTATATGTAACACACATGTAAATCATGTTGCATAATATATGTAACATTTAAGAAATAGATCATTACCCACACACTACATCTACATATGGGATTTCCCCAATCCCACCTCCTTATAACTCCTATACTGAATTTTATCATTCCCTTGTTATATTTTTAATAGTTTTAGCACATATTTATGTATGCCCAAACAAAAACACATTTCTTAGCGGGTTTTTTTTTTTAATTTTTTTTCTATTATTCTGTATATATCTGTTGGGACTTGTTTTTGTTTACCCAATATTGTGCTTCTAAAATTAATCTGTGTTTCAAGTAGCTGTGCTTATCCCTTTTTCACTGCTGGATGATATCCTTACGTGGGGAAAAAATGAATGTATAAATATTTGAGATTGTACACAATGTGTGTATGTGTGTGTGTGTGTGTGTGTGTGTGTGTGTGTACAGTTGCCCCTTGAATACAGTTAGCGGCATCAGAAAATCCATGCATAACTTCTGCCTCCCCTTAACTATGAATAGGCTACTGTTGACAGGAAGTCTTACCGATAACATTTGATTAATACACATTTGGTATGTAATTAATATGTATTATATACTGTATTCTTACAATAAAATAAGCCAGAGACAAGAAAATGTTATTAAGAAAATTATAAGGAGGGCCTCCTGGGTGGCTCAGTCAGTTAAGCGTCTGCCTTTGGCTCAGGTCATGATCCCTGGGTCCTGGGACCTAATCCTATACTGGGCTCCTTGCTCAGCAGGGAGCCTGCTTCTTCCTCTGCCCCTCCCTGCTGCATGTGGCTTGTGCTCTCTCTCTCCCTGTCAAATAAGTAAAATCTTAAAAAAAGAAAGAAAATTACAAGGAAGAGAAAATATATTTATAGTACTGTACTGTTTTTCTAAAAGCAAACAAACAAACAAAAAAATCCATGTATAAGTGACCCAGGCAGTTCAAACTTGTGCTGTTAAAGGGTCAAGTGTATATTCATCCATCCTCTAATCTCTAGGCATTTGGATTATTTTTAGTTTGGGATTGTTATAAATCGTACACCTATAAAAAAAATCCCTATAGGGTCTCCTGGAAAAATGTGTAAGATTCTCTAGATCACATTCATAGATATTTAAATGTTTGGTCACAGGGTATGTGAATGTTCTGCTTTGAGAGACAGAAAATCTGTCTTTCAGAGTTGTTCTAATTTACACTCCAGCCAGTCGAGTATAACGATGCTCCTGTTAAAATACATCCTTCGTCAATCTTTTTAATATTTTGCCCTTCTGATATGTGTGCAGTGCTATATTATTTCACTCTTAATTTGCATTCACATTAGTAAAAGATTTGTGACTCTTTTCATCTGTTTATAGGCTACAGATATTTCATTTTTTGTGAAGTGCCTATTTTATTTATTTATATTTATTTTTAAATTTTATTTTATTTTTTCAGTGTTCCAAGATTCATTGTTCATGCACCACACCCAGTGCTCCATGCAATACGTGCCCTCCTCAATACTCACCACCAGGCTCACCCAACCCCCACCCCCCTCCCCTCCAAAACCCTCAGTTTGTTTCTCAGAGTCCACAGTCTCTCATGCTTCGTCTCCCCTTCCGATTTCCCCCAATTCACCCTTCCTTTCCTTCTCCTAATGTCCTCCATGTTTTTCCTTATGCTCCACACATAAGTGCCTATTTTATATATTTACCCCAATTATATTAATATATATATATATTTTTTATATATTTACTCCAATTTTCTATTGGGTTGTCTTTTTATTGTTCACTTGTATTTTTCACGTATTCTGGACAGTAAATTTTTTTTTAAAAAATGGCTTCATTCTCCCTCTCTTTTTTAAAGATTTTATTTATTTATCTGACAGAGAGAGAGAGAGAGAGAGTGCAGAAGCAGAGGGAGCTGCAGAGGGAGAGGGAGAAGCAGACTCCCCCGTGGTGAGCAAGGAGCCAGATTTAGGGCTGGATCCCAGGACCCTGGGATCATGATCCAAAGTGAAAGCAGATGCTTAACCAACTGAACCACTAAGGTGCTCCCATTCTCCCTCTCTAATATATTCTGAGGAATGATGGTACATAACAATAAAGCAGTTAAATTTATGCATAATTAATTTTATGCTCAGACCTTTTTGTGTTTTAAAAAATACCCTCCCCTACGCAAAGGTCAGAAAGACTCTTCTATATTTCTTCTAAAAGTTTTAAAGTTTTGCATTTTACATTTGAGTCTTCAAAGCTTCCAGAATTGATTTTTTGTGCATTGTGCATTTTAAGGATCTATCCAATTGCTTTAAATTTTCTACATGGGTAATCAATTGTTCTCAGTACCATTTACCAAATAGTCCTATTCCACACTGATAAGCAAGACCACATCTGTCATAAAATCAAAGACATTCACATGTCTTGGTTTCCTATTCTAATTCATTTGTCAATTTGTTTTAACTCATTCCATTACCACATTGTCTTAATTATAAAAACTCTAAGTAGGTCTTCCTATCTGCAAGGGAAAGCTCACTCCAGATAAACAGATACCTGTTGAATTTAAAAAGTAACTTCTCATACTACAGCGTTTCTATTTTGTATAAAGAAATCATATAGTATATATTCTTTTGTGCTTGTTTTCTCTTGCTCATCATTATGTTCAGGAGATTTACACAGACTGTTGAGGATTTTTCCCAGTGCTGTTTTAGTCTTCATTGTTTTGCTAATTATATTTCTATTCTTAGATGTTTATCCTTAAAAACATTTTATTATGCATATTTAACTAAACAGTGACTAATTTAACAATACATTAACCCTGAACAAACAATATAAAGACCATGATACATGTTAACTCTGAACAAAATTAAAAGTTGTTTTTTTCAGTACTGTAATTCTGTTATTATTACTTTATATTGATTGTTCTTAAGTTTATATTTGTTTTTACCTTTTTTTTGCTTAGACTGTCCTGTGATAATATTACTTCTTCCTGAGGAACATTTCTTGGAAGTTCTTTTAGCAAAAGTCATTGTTAGTGAAGGTATCATAGCTTTTGTTAATATTCAAATATCTTCATTTCATCTTACAGATAGTTTTCCGAGTACACATTTCTAGGTTATTGTTCATTTTCTCTAAGTACTCTTTCTGGTTTTGATTTTGCTATTTAGTAGAGTGTTATTAATCCAACTGTCTTTCTTTGGTGAGCAATATTTCCTATTTTTTAAGTAAATTTTTGTCTTTGATATTCTGCAGGTTCTCCACAGTGTGTTTTGGCAATGGTCTATTTGATTTATTGTGCTGGGATTCACTCTGTTTTCTATATCTATGGATTCACATTTTCCATCACTCCTAGAAAATTCACATCCTGGTTAGAATCCCAGAAGAAATGAATAGAGAGAATCAAGAAAGGCAAATGGATGATGTAGCTATAGTTCATGCATCTTCACAGCTGAATAACATTCTATTTTATGAATACATTATCACATTTTTATTCCAGGAATTATAATTTGTTATTTCTACAAGTTCTAATTTTATTTACAAAAATTTCCGGTCCTTTCTTAATGACTTCTTATTGTTTGCAAATGTTTTCTTTTTTAAAAAATCATTTCAAACATAATGGTTCTATATTATGTGTCTTGCATCTGCTTATCAGTAGTTTTGGGAATCAGTGTGTGGTGGTTGATTGCGCTGACCTCGACTCATTGCAGTTTTTCTTCTCTTTGCTGCTATTTGATTGTGAGGTCATGGCTTGATCTCATGTGTGAGTGTTGCCTAAATTAAGACACTTTCTCCCATAGAGGAGTTGCTTCTGTTGCTGCTAATAGCCAATGGCCATCACCAAACCGGATCCACTTTTCAGCTATTTAAAGTTTCAGCTTAGTTCAAAGTCCCACCTTTGGTTCTACCTTGCTTCTAGACCAAAGCTCACAGTACCCATAGAGAAAGTGCCACAAGAGTCATCCATCCTGAGCAATGCTCCCTTTCCCAGTCCTCCTCCACTTGATACTCCCAGCTCATATCTCAAGCCTCTTTTTGGGTTAGAGGACTTCTTGCATTACTCTCCTTCCTCCTTTAAGCAACTAATATGTGTTCTCTCCCATATTTAAATGCTCTGCAGTCCCTTGGAGCCCTTAGTCTGCTATAATACTAGAAGCACTGAATTTACTTTTTACATCAAGATAATAGATACACATGGTAGAAAATTAAAGAAACAGAAAAGCTATGATGACAATAGTTTCCCACTCCTTACACCTCACCACCACAGTACCATTTCCCCAAAACAACTGATTGTGTTTCTGCTCATAGAATTAAGGGTGGTGACCTCCCTATCTCAAAATAATATACACATACTTCTATTTTCTTGTCTATGACAGATATGGATTTAGTTTACCAATTTCCCCTTTCTCTTTCCTCCTCCAAATTTTTGATATGCATGTTACTGAATTTAATTCTTTTATTAATTACATTTGTAACGTTAAAGAATATATTCAGCCCCTTGTTCTACTAACTTCCATCAGTATCGCTTCACCTCTGACCACCTTACTTTGAGGATATTAATTAGCACACTGACACTTTCTTCCACATCTCTCAACACTCTCCACTCATGTCCTAGCTTATCTGATTTACATACTTACTTTTATATTACCAAGTTGTTCAAATTTAAATTGTTTACAACTAATGTAGAAATTCTAAGTATTTTTAATAGGATGATTATAAAACTTCAAAAATCAATAAATAGCATTATCAATCTTAGGACAACAGAAACACTTTCAGTGCAGGCCGAATTGTATATTGAGATCACATTTCCTTCACCCTGACCTCAGTGCTGTGATCCTTGAGCCACACAAAGGGAAATGGTTCCCGAATTGAGGGTGGCTGGGGGTTAGGGGTGGGTAGGGATAGGGTGGCTGGGTTATGGACATTGAGGAGGGTATGTGCTATGGTAAGTGCTGTGAAATGTGTAAGCCTGATGATTCACAGACATGTACCCTGGGGCAAATAATACGTTATGTGTTAATTAAAAAAAATTAAAAAAAATTAAAAAAATTAAAAAAAGGGAAATGGTTCCAACATCACCAAATAAGTATTGTCTTCTTACACTATTGTAACTGCTGAACATCATAGTATTATTCAGTTTGTTTCATAATTAGATCATGACTTTCTATATAGTTTTTTTTTTTCTTGGAGTTTCAAATGACCTTTATTTCTTGCATGATTTAGCTTTATCATCTCCATTCCTTTTTTTCCTCAAGTGCTCAGTCATATATTCTATCCTATTCTATTCTATTCTATTCTATTCTATTCTATTCTATTCTATTCTCCCATCCCCCAGCCCACTACCTGGAAACTTTCCTCTATCTTTTAAATTCTAGAGTCTCTATCTACTACATCCAAACTGAAGTAGTTTTTTCCTAGGCGTGCCCAACTGCTGTCATGTTGAGATGTCACTTTAGCATTCTCGAGTGGATCCAGCTTCCTAGTTCCCATATATGCCTCCTTCTTGGTTTAGCCTTTAAAAAACACCTTTTGGCAAAATACATCCTCAAGTAACTTCTTAGAAAAGGTATGTGTACGTTAACATTTATGAATCTTTGCATGTTTTTATTCTTTCTTCACATGTGATTTTTGTTCTCAGTAAAGGAACATAAGCTGTAATTTTGAAGTAAACTGTTCCATCATCATCTAGTATACATGTGTGCTTCTCGGGAATATTAATGTTATTCTGATTATATATATTGATAAGTACTCTTTTAAGTCTTCCCCATTGGGTTACATTCTTGAAGAGATTTAATAAATTTGATAAATAAGAGATTTTAAAAATGTGATCTCCTCTATCATATTCTTCTTTATTCCTTTTGGATAATTTTATTCCCTTATTCTAGAAAGAAACCTAGAAAGATGTGAGGCAAATACACATTTCCTAGTTTACCATCTCAAATCTCCATCACTTATTTTCATTATACTATGTTGTTGTATTGTATTTATTGTGTCAGGTGCCAAAAATTCTTTTTGAAACAAATTGGAATAAACCATTTATTCAGTCATTCAGTAAGTTTCTAAAAATTGAGGGGCAGATTAGCTATTCCCCTAATTCATATGAATATATTTTTAATTTCATAATCTTGAAAAATCTTAGAGTATTGATTCCCTGGGCTAGCTAAGCATAGATGCAGACCCATGGGGCTCAGAAAGTCTAACAGCTCAAAAGCTCAAAATCCAGATGGATGGATGGGATCAAACAACTCTAAATAATGAAAAATCTTAAAAGCACCAAGGCAACTGTAATGAGGGGAAAGACTGTTGCAAAAAATGATGGAATCATTTTTGGTAAATATAGTTGTGAATTATTTTGCCCAAGGCTGCTCTTGGACTCACAGTCAGAACCTATCTTGCCTGAGGCGAACAGGTAATTAGCACTGTCCAGAGATGCCTGGGCAACAACCTGTGGTAGAAGACAAGGCAAAACCTCCCCCAAAATAAAAGGCCCATTAAAAGTTTCTGATTTATGAAATACAAGTTAGAAGGTATGGGATATCTAATTAGTTCCCATAGTGATAGACCTCATTACATTCTACATCCTATCTGACGTTAGCATACACAGCATTGAAAGAATTCTTAAAACTTCAAAGATACCTTGTTTTGTTTCCTTACCTTTGGCACCCTGGTAGGGACTCCGCAGAGGGCTGCCACTGCACATGCTCATAGGAAGGTGTACAACTTGACCACTTGCATAGGCGAAGTAATTATCAAGGACTTTGAACAGGGCCACCAACCACTCCACACCAGCTTGTTTCAGGTGAGGAAGACCTTTTGCTAAGTGATGAGTAGGTAGGTCTGGGGGAACAGAAAGAATGAGTGGCCTTAGCTTTCTTTCTTTTACCAAATATTTTTTGAGTATCTGGTAAGTTTCAGGCTTTGTGCAAGGCAATGGGGATAAAATGGCAAAGACTAAGTAATAGCTTGGCCTCTTACACACACACACCAAAATGACAACACCATACTTTAAGAAAACCCACAGCATCCATCCTTCTGAAACCAGATACCTACAAGGCCAGGACAGATATTCCTGCATTCCCTCTAGCAAAATCAACACAGCTGTCCTTCCATTTGGGTTATCTTGGGAAGTTGCTGGGAAACTAAGAACCTTCGCAAAAGACAGGATTTACTGTTCTATACACATTTCCTAGTTTACCATCTCAAATCTCCATCACTTATTTTCATTATATTATAGCCCCACTTGGGAAGGCAGGAAGAGATAGAGGAGGGAGAAAGGAGAGAGCAAAGAAAGAGCTGCATACACTAAAACTCACGGAGACAACAGATTCAAACAGATTCAAATTAATTCATTCACTCAGCAAATATCTATTGGGATCTCATTTTATATCAGGCACTGTTCTAAACACATGGATTCAGAAGTGAACAAAATAGACAAAATCTCTGCCTTTGTGGAATCTGCAATCTAGTTACAAAGAGGTAGAAAATATTAAGATACCTAAGTAAAAATACTTAGTTCAGGTTTAAAAAAATAAAGAAACAAAAAGAGACAGCAAGTGTCAAAAAGAGGGAGGTGCAATTTTCGATATGTGTTCAGGAAAATCATCAGTAAAAAGATGATATTTCAGTAAAGAACGGAAGGGTGTGAGGCAGTGTGTGTAGGTCATGAGAAATGCTGGGCATAAAACATTCTAGGTAACTGAATAGAACAAGTGCAAAGGCTCAGAGGCAGGGGCATGCTTGCCATCTTCAAGGGATATTGAGCCAATGTAACTACATTAGAATGAGCGAAGGTGAAGTAGCTGAATGAGTCAGATAGGTAATGAAAAGCTAGACAATGTGGTAGGGCCTTGTAAGTCTTTTATGCATTCTTACTCAGAGAAGTAGGAGCCATTGGATTTGAGGAGTGCCATGACCTGATTTTGGTTTCAAAGGATTATTCTGTAAGGGGGGAAAGGCTAATGCAAATTAATAGGCTAGAAACACTTGGCAAGAAAAACAACAAAAAGAAAAAATATTTCATCATTAAAAATAGTGTCTTTCATGCTTTCTCCAGAGAACTGTAAAATTCTGACATTTTCTACAAATCTCTGATGGCCAGAGAATGCTATTCTGAATTCCTAAGAGATATAAAAATTAATGATCAATGAGCTCAAAACAGCTGGAATTTGGACCCAAGCATGGCCTTTCCCAAGAAGCCACATCATCCTGTACCTCAGACTTAATTTTCTCCTTCAGCATGTGATGAGGCACAACTTTAATAGGGTGTGACAACTGACAAGAGAATTAAATTGATGCAAATTAAAACTTTAACAGTAACATTATATGGAGCTTAAAATCCTTTGCACTTTTGACACTGAATTTATACTAACTGCTAAAACCACTAGAATAAAGGGTCTTTACAGAACTACTAGTCAAAGACAATCCACTGTCTTCATAAAAAAATGCAGAGATTCTTATTATTAGTAAGAGATAGAGTTGATGAGCTGAGGATAGAAGCTTTATATCTCATTAATCAAAGCACTGGATAAAGTTTAAAATTAGGATTCATTACTAGGGAAGATAGCAATTCCTGAGTAAATCAGGAAGAGAACACAGGGATAGAAGATGGGGGAGAACAGGATCCAGCAACTATTAGGACTACTGTGTCCCAAGCACTTTAAATGGTTTGGCATCAAAACATTCCATGACACTGAGAAAATGTTCATCATCATTAACCATCAGGGAACTTCGAATCAAAACCACATTGAGATACCACCTTACACCAGTTAGAATGGCCAAAATTAACAAGACAGTAAACAACAAATGTTGGAGAGGATGTGGAGAAAGGGGAACCCTCTTACACTGTTGGTGGGAATGCAAGTTGGTGCAGCCACTTTGGAAAACAGTGTGGAGATTCCTGAAGAAATTAAAAATAGAGCTACCCTATGACCCTGCAATTGCACTACTGGGTATTTACCCCAAAGATACAGATGCAGTGAAAAGAAGGCTCATATGTACCCCAATGTTCATAGCAGCAATGACCACAATCGCCAAACTGTGGAAAGAGCCAAGATGCCCTTCAACAGACGAATGGATAAAGAAGCTATGGTTCATATATACAATGGAATATTACACCTCCATCAGAAAGGATGAATACCTAACTTTTGTATCAATATGGACGGGACCAGAGAAGATTATGCTGAGTGAAATAAGTTAAGCAGAGAAAGTCAATTATCATATGGTTTCACTTACTTGTGGAGCATAAGGAATAGCATAGAGGATATTAGAAGGAAAGGAAAAGTGAATTGGGGGAAATTGGAGGGAGAGACGAACCATGAGAGACTGTGGACTCTGAGAAACAAACTGAGGGTTTTGGAAGGGAGGGGGTGGGAGGATGGGTGAGCCTGGTGGTGGGTGTTGAGGAGGGCACGTATTGCATGGAGCACTGGGTGTGGTGCATGACCAATGAATCTTGGAACACTGAAAAAATAAAATAAATTTTTTTAATAAAATAAAATTTAAAAAAATTTAAAAAAACATTCCATGACACATATGTATCCATGTAAATAGGATGTGTGTGTATGTGTCTAATTTCTGTGTCTAGTTCATTTTCATGTTTTTTTTTCTGAGATCTCAATTGCTTTATTATTAGACAGAGACTTCAACAACTTATAAATAATGTAGTTCCATGGAGTTGTCTCTGCTATTGAGAAAAGCAGAGAGGAAAATTTAAAAAAATAAATGATACATGGATATCATGTATGTTATGGTCAAATGACAAGTTATGGTTAAATGACATCATGTCATTTAAATAAGCAATGATCCTACTGTTGTTCAAATATAAAAATGTGGTGGAAAAATTATTCATGACTCTCTCTCATGTTGTAACTATGCAGAATTCCCAATTACTTCCTCCACCTCATCAGTCACATTCACATTAGTGAGTATTAGAAGACTGTTCCATCTTGGTATCTATCTACAGCAACACTTTACAAGTTAGAAGTGTTGTAACTCCTTACGGAATTTTTTTTTTTAATTTTAATAAAAACTTAAAAGCTCATTTTCATTTTATCATAGTATATTTGAGTCCTTTTCTTTTTTATCAAGAATACGGTATTGGTTCTGTTTTAAAAGTTAGAACACTCAGCTATACTTTCCAAGCCTGCATAACCCGTCCAGCCATTTTGTTGTCCTTTTTCTAACTATCAACACCTCCGCTACATACGCAACCTGCTCCTATACGCAACGATGACGACAAAAGTTTCCCACTCTTTATACCTCTCCACCACTTCCCCAAAACAAACGATTGTTGTTCTGTTCATAGGATTAAGGATGGTAACCTCCATATCTCAATATACATACACTTGTTTTTTCCTATCAATGAAAGATGCTTTCACAGGTTCATTCCTGCATCCAAGCCTTTAATCTGTGATGTAGGGTCTACATGTATCTCTCCTGCTTCACCTTTGTCTCTACATACAAAGATGCCCAATGTTATTAGTCAATAGTGAAATGCAAGACATAAGCACGATGAGACACCATTACAGCCCTATTTGACAGCTAAAATTCAAACAAAACAACAAAACCTGACAATGGCAAGTACTCACAAGGATGCCGAACAACTAAATTTGTTTAGATGCAGAGCAACAAGAATTCCCACACTTTGCTGAGAGGAAGGCAAATGGGACAACTATTTTAGAAAAGAGTTTGGCAACTACTTATAAAGTTAAACATACACTCACTATACAACCCAGTGATCCCACTCCTAAACATTTAATCAGAAAAAGAAAAACATGTGTTCACATAAATATTTGTATACAAATGTTCATAATAGTCTTACTCATAAATGCAAAATATAGGAAACAACTCAAATGTCCAACCATCAGTGGATGGATACCTTCATACAACAGAATAATACTCAGCAACAAAAACGAATCAACTACTGATATGCACAACAATATGAGTAGATCCCAAAAACATTCTAAGTGAAAATACCAAAGGTTATATAACTATGATTTCATGTATATGACATTTTGGTAAAGGTAAATATACAAGGACAGAAATCAGATAAGTGGTTGCCTTCGGCTGTGGGTAGAAGGAAGGAACTGAGGACAAAAGAAGAGAACTTCTTGGAGCGATGGAAATATTCTATACTGGATTCCATGGTAGTTACACAACCAGATATGCCTGTCCAAATTCACTGAACTGTATATCTAAAAAGGATGAGTTCTACTGTATATAAATTATACCTCAATAAATCTATCTTTAAAAAGATGATATTGCTCTGAGGAAAATTCTACCCGTCCCTAAACCTTTATGAATTTCCTCTGAATTTTTACACATTCATGAGTCTCCTTCTTGAGTACCTCATCTATGCATGGTTTCATTCAATATCCATGCTTCAGTGATCAGACATAATTTTCCTCCATTAATTTTTCTTTCATGGTAGTACCCTGAACCATTTTTTGAAATTTCTTTCCAGGAGTAAACTTAGGAATTTGCATATTTACTTCCCTGCAAAGTTCTAAATTCAGAGTTTACAGAGAGTCTGCCTTCCCAGTCTGTATCTGTGCATTAAATTCAACGGCTGAGGTCTTAAAACTCCCTAACTCTCATACATCCTGAAACGTTACTGCAGAATTGCATTCTTTAACCATGCCCCCAGATAATAAAGTGCTTTTGGCACTTCAGTTATTAAAATACGTGGGTTTGGAGAGGATTTAAAACATACTTTGCTAATATTTAAAATTCTACTGTAGATTTAATAATCCAAATTCAATGATATTGTTGCCGTTTGGAAAATTACAAGCAAACCGGGGACCAAAATCTGGCATTTCTCCCTTCACTGAGGAAGTCTGAATGACATTTATAGGCAGACGGGTTTACAACGTGTCACATCTCCTTTAGAACAGAGCACTGTTAACAAGGATATTACTTCAAAAATAAAGGAGACACATCTCATCATTGTGCACTGAAAATATATGCATTCCATCCATGTTACAGTTCGAGATTAAAAACTTTGGCAATGACATTATCCCACTGCAAACCTGAACCTCATTTACCAAGCAGTTAGAGTGACGAAGTAGAAAGGACAGAATCTGTAGTTCATTTGTTCTGTCAACAGATCTGGGCCTCTATGTAAAGTCTGCAAAACTAAAAGCACAATTAAAGTAGATGTTTAAGGAGTAATGGTGCATGCTCTATCTCTGAGATGCCACATAAAACCAAGGCCCTTGGGAAAGTTGAGTTGTTAAGTAAGGAGTATTGATTTAAATTACTTAACAATAGCAAGAGTACATATACTTTTGCCTCAAACATTTTTTTAAATAAAAAGTCACAGTGACTTGCCAATAGATACATTCATTCTAAAAATTTAAATATCAACAATATGAAGAGTATAAACATTAATGTAACGTATCTTTCAGAAAGTAAACATTTCCAAAAAGTTTGTGACATATTTCTTAAAAGTTGTGATTTTGCTTATAATTTTTATATATGCATTTACCCCTTGTGAAACTGTTAAAAGCAATTACTAATGACTCTAAGACTTTTCTCAAAATTAAACATACCATAAAAAACTAAATAGTACATTCTTATTGAGGAAGTACTTAATTGACATGCTATAATTAGAAAATGAGAAGCAAAAATGTAATTTCTAAGTCCACATTTAGTCATTTTTTTTTTACTCATCAAGTCCACAAATATCTATTGAATGCTTTCTATGTGCCAGGCAGTGTTTTAGGTACTGTAGATTGGGCAGCACACAAAACAAATTTCCTGTCCTTGCGGCGTTTACAGCAACTTTTAACATTTTGCTGTAGAGTCTTCAAAAATTTACATATACGTACATATAACACACACCCACACATACGCACTGACAAAAGCAGAGTATTATTCTAAAGATATTTGTAACTTGTTTTTTAACATAATCTATCACTGTGATTAAAAAAAAAAAAGTTTGTTGTGGTAAAGACACAACATGAGATCTACCATTTTAACAGATTTTTAAGTGTACAATACAGTATTAACTATAGGTCCTCTATCATGCCACAGATCTCTAGAACTTACGCATCTTGCATAACAAAAGCTTTGTACTCATGGATTAGCAACTTCTTTTCTTACCACAAAACACACATCAATATCTTTATTTTCAATTACTTCATTACATATCATTGTATGGGTTAAATTATTTAACAATCCCTTCTTGCCAGACATTTATTTCCTTTTTTTCATTATAAACGGTGCTTTGGTAATAGGTAAGCAGGGCTACAATAGTAAATGTTATAATCATATACAGATATTTACACACTTGTCCCATTTTTTATCATGATAAATTCCTAGAAGTGGAATTTTTGTTTCATAGGTATGAACAATTTCAGGGTTTGCAATGACTCTTGTCTATGACTGTTTTTTTTTTCTAAAATAAAAGAAAAGAAAGCCAACTGTAGCATACGTGCTTCATTCAAGGTGTGAGAACAAGGATATAGATGTCTACAGTAGCTTTATCCTCTGAGGTTGCCATCATGATGCTAGCGTTTGAGAGTATGAACACAATGATCAAAATGCAGATCCAGAATGAAACCAGTGGTTCTGAGATCCTTCTGCACAAGAATAATCAGGCTCTAAAACACAAGACTAAATGAGATGTTTTGAATATTTCAATGTATACGTCAGACAAAATTTCATTACACTTCCTTTCATTCCAGATAACATCCTTGAATTCTTCTTTTCAGTAATATCAGAGAAGCATCCCAGATTTTAAGGTCAGTTTTTCCTATATCGTTCTATACATATAAACCATTTTATTAATAAAAAAGTACTTATAAAACGTAACTCAATTATAATCACAGACAAAATACCATGACATGAGCCTTTTCATCAGAGTATCTGATTTTCTGAATACCTGGCAAGTTTAGGACAAAATTTGGTTGCTCTAACATTATGCCTACAACATGTACTTTCATTACATATGATTTAAGAGCCAAACTAATCAATTTCTTTCTTAAATTTTCTAGTTCCTCATATAAAACGTCTATATGTGATTTATAGGAAAATAAGTCACTAGTCATATAAAATTAACAAACACAAGGTTTATGGTAAGGAACCAAGATACACCAAAGTAGAAAGGCAACTGTGTGAAAAGTATGATTTCATAGGACAGCTAAAAACATTTATAATTGAAAAGGTCTCCTTCCAATTATAGATTTGTAGTAAGGAATCGGCTATGATCAATGACAACATGGATTATAAATTATTCCACCTATTTTAATTCAACACGATAAAATGGGAACATGAAAATTATATTGATCCTTGAACTGTGCTTGACGTTTCTTTCAGGATATTCAACATTCCATGATTGCCCGCCAGCGTCGTGCTAGGGGAGACACATGGTGACACCTTGCACAGGGAGAACTGCTTGCTTCCTATTTCTCTAGGTGATAGTATCATTTGTTCTGGATCTGATGGATTTATGTTGGAACCTGTAGCTTTTGAACCATCTAGGTCCTTGGATAAGAACTAGTTGTCAAATCCTCAGAAGGATTTCAGAGCCAGAAGTATTCTGTCTTTACAAAGAATTAATTTTTGTCTTGTAAGACTCAACAGCTTCTCTACCAAGTAGCACAAAAATGTGATTTGGGAGAGACGTCCTTGAAAATAATGAGGGATCTATTATTATTATGACTGGGTGCTGAGAACTACTCTCGGGGTTCCTACAGGGAAGAAACTGCTGGGATTTCTGTTTGCAGCATGGGCTCTCTTCAATTCCACTTTCCTTGGGGCCCCACTTTTGTTGGTGATTATTTAAAAAATCATAAAGTAAAATGAAAGGCAGGCAAAAAAGAAAAGGTAAACATCTAAGATAATAACTGGGAAAGGGAAGATTAAGAAGATATTAAAAAGAATACAAGACAAAATTAAAACAGAAAGGGGAAAAAATGAAAGGTCAAAGTAAGAACTACACAACTTCAAACATAAAATAGTGACTTTAAAATGCTATTTAAAAATCTGAAATTTATGATAAAATGCTAGAAGTAAAGATACACTTATAAACATCTACAAAAGGGCATAAATATTTCTAAAGGTACAGAAATAAGAAATTAATGTTTTTGTTTCAAGGTAAGGTCTTAAGATGAGGGATATTTCTAGAAAAGGTAGGGCCATGCAATTTAATACATTAAAATGGCAAAGTACAATGGAAGATTATTTTAGAGAGAGGGAGAGAGAGAGATCATTGTGAGCAGGGGGAGGGGCAGAGAGCTAGAGAGAGAGAATCTCAAGCAGACTCCATGATGAACACAGAGCCAGACACAGGGATCGAGCTCACCACCCTGAGATCATGACCTAAGCCAAAATCAAGAGTGGGTCACTCAGCTGACTGAGCCATCCAGATGCCCTAAAGATAATTTTAAATAAATATAAGGACAGCCACTTATAAGCTGGCTAGTGGTATGATTCCTCAACATGGAACTCTGGCTGAACACGGCTCCCCTTGCACTGGGAGACCTTCCAGAAGAGAGCCCAGTGGGAAGCAGCACCCTGGAAGGAGATGTTCTTTGAGAAAACCCTTGAAAGGTGAGGATCTCAGAGACCCCTGCCTGGTCTTCATGAGTTTCTAGATACTTCAGTGAAGTCAAGTGTTCATTTAACCCACTTACTTTTAAAACTTTTTATTGGAGAGATTTCCAAAATTAGACAACAGTAGAGAGTACAGTGTAATTAACCCCCATATACCCTCCACCCAGCTTCACAGATTGGAACATATGAACATTTTGTCAATTTTGTTTAATTAGTTCTAACATGCTACTGCTGACACTACTCCTTTTTCCCCTACTTCCTCTACCTCTCCTCTTATTGTGTATTTTAGGGAAAAACTTTGGTATTATTATATCTCTTCTGTAATACTTACCTATGAATCTTACACCATGTGTCATATAATGACTATATCCAATCAAATGAACAACAGCCTCATGATATCTAAAACCCAGTTTATGCTAAAATTTTTACAAGTGTCTCAGAAACATTTTCCAGTGGATTTGTGCAAATGGAGATCCAAATGAGGTCCACACATTACATGGTCCGTATTTCTTTTGGGTTTCTTTTCATCTGTAAGGGTTCTCTTCATTCTTATTTTCTACATGTCATTTAATTGTTTAAGAAACAGTGACATTTGTCTTGTAGAATTTCTCCCATTCTATGTTTTGCCAATTGTATCCATTTGTTGTCATTTAAGATATTTACCCACCCCATAGTTCCTTCTAACTGGCAGGTGATTCTGCAGGATCATTAGATTCAGTTAGATTCAGGACTTTTTTTTTTTTTTTTTTTTTTTTTTGGTAAGACTATTCATAGGCAGTGCTGTGTCTCTTATTGAATCACCTGGGAGGACAGTTCAGTTCAGTGATATCAATATTGGTAAGTGGGATGAGGTTTCATAAGCTTGATCATTTATCATAAAGTTTCCCATCGTTTATCTAACAGTTTAGGCATTGATCAATTTGATCTGCATCCATTATTCCAAAAAAGTGCAACAAAGTAGTTACCTTAATTTTTCACTTTTAAAAAAGCGTTTATTACTTATAATTTTTTAATGATTTTTTATTTATTTGTTTGTCAGAGAGAGTGAGAGCACAAGCAGATGGAGTAGCAGGCAGAGGGAGAGGGAGAAGCAGACTCCCCACTGAGCAAGGAGCCTGACGTGGGGCTCGATCCCAGGACCCTTGGATCATGACCTGAGCCAAAGGCTCAGTCACCACAGGTGCCTGTCCTTTTCTTTATTAGCTACAATTCTTGAATAAACAAGAACTATCATCAATTCTTCTGTTGTCTTGAAACGTATTAATATAAAAGCAGTACAAATTATTGATTCTTACTGCTAAGCATTTTTAGGAATACCGAGTGGATGTAGCAACTTCCAAAGGTGACCAATAAAAGTTTATTTATTTTTAGTATTGCTATAAAGTCATGGAATTTTTATTTGATGATATGTTACAAACTATTAGTGATTTGTTATTTTGGCACTTGAATTGTCCCATCTAAGGACGTATTCTTTTGATAGATCCTCTTAGTCTTTTATTTTACTCAGACTGGTGTTTTAAATTTAAATTTAAGATTGCCTGCCTTTTTGTTTATAACTTCTTTAATTTTCTGAATCTTTTTTCTCCTGTTTAAACTCTTGTTTTCTAAGGGCACCTGGGTGGCTCAGTTGGTTGAGCATCTCCCTTTGGCTTGGGTCATGATCCCAGGATCCTGAGTTCGATCCCCATGTTTGGGGGGGGGGGGGTCCCTGCACAGCAGGGAGCCTAGTTCTCTCTCTGCCCCTCTCCTGCTCATGCTCTCTCTCTCAAATAAACAAAATCTTAAAAAAATAAAAATTAAAAAATTAAATCTTATTTTCTAAATGACATTAACATATTCATTTGCTTTATCCCACTACTATTTTTGTATTTGTGTATCATAGTTTCAAAATAACAATTCAGAAATTATTACCAATAAGACTTTTGAATGCAGTTTAAGATTTGTAATTATTTTTTTCAATCTAGAAACATAGAGTCAAAATCTATATTTTCAAGTCACTTGAAATAATTGTTCTCGTCATTCTTATACCACCAACTAGATAGACACTTAAACTCATTTGTTTTAGTTTTTTTTAGAGTTTGCATTCTTTCTTCCTGACTTTATTTTATAATTATGAAAACGATTTATATGGTTTCAAGGTCAAAATTATAGAGGAAATTACTTTCAGAGAGATCTAACCTCTAATTACGCCTCCTCTGCCATCTTCCTTCCATGCCACAGACATAGCCATTAAAAAAATAAGTTTTTGCTTATTCTTCTATTATTTCTTTTAAAATATATAGAACCAAATGCAATCTTGTGGTATCAGAGTCAGTGCTGCAGTCAGTTTTGGGCATACACTAGTCCATATTTTTTTGCTCATGTATCTTTGGGATAGATTCCTTTCTGGGTAGAAACACTGGGTCAAAAGCTAAAAGAATAAATAAAAGTTGTTTGATACAGTCAACTTCTCTTCCATAGGGATAGTATTATTATAAGCAACAATGTGTCAGTCATCTGGTTTCTACTAGGCAGGTAGTGAGAAACAGAACTGCAGTGTAGTTTTAATTATATCTCTGTTCTTTTGATTGCAATTGGTAACTTCTCACAAGGGAAGGGTCATTTCTATTTTATTCTCTCTTACCCTTCGCTCTTTAAAAAAATCAGACAGTGTTTTGCCACTCAATTTTCAGAAACTTTAAATTTTAAAGGTATAATCTGTGATATTATTTGCACATAATTTCCCTGGTTTGTACTTTGCTTATGGTATGTTATTTCTGCTGTTCAACAGTCTGTTGCAGTTCAACAGACTATATACATAAAGTCAAACTTAACAGTCTTTCTTTTAATTGCTTCTGTAATTTTCATCATCAAAAATATCACAGGTTGGGTCCCCCAGGAAGCCAATTCTGAGACGGAAACTACAGTGCTAGATTTTATTGAGGAAATGTGTCTTAGCTCGGGCTGCTAGAACAAAATACCATAGACTGGGTGGCTTAAACAGCAGACACATTTCTCACAGTTCTGGAAAATGGGAAATCCCAGATCAAGGTGACAGCACATTTGGCTCTATGTGAGCAGCCACTTTGTGCCTTACAGATGGCCCCATCTCTCTGTGGTCACCTGATATCTCTGTGTGCATGCGGAGAGAAAGCTCTGGCCTATCCTCCTCTTCCTATAAGGACACTAATACCATTATAGGGGCTCCACTCCCATCTAAATGACCTCACCTAAACTTAATTACTTTTCAGAGTCCCGCCTCCTAATACCATCATATTGGAGGTTAGGGCTTCCACATATGAGTTATAGGGGAAATGCAAACTTTCAGTCTGTAACAAAACCTTTGGGACTAACAGGTGTACATCAGAGCACTCTCACTGTTAAAGGAATAAGCTCTTTATTCCTGAAGAGGATCTAGGTGGCACATCAAAGCATTTACCATGGGAAATTCTCTCCACTCCAAGAAACTTTAAAAGGGATAAAACTTAACATGAGACCAGGCGTGCCAGTGCAGGTTAAAGTGGGTGATGGCGGGCGGCTGGCGGGGTTGGTAGTATTCAAGGATGTGACTTCACACAGAAAGAATGGGACTACCTGGGTGCTGCTCGAAAGGACCTATACAGAGACGTGATGCTGGAGAACTACAGCAACCTGGTCTCATAGGATTTTCAAGATCTAAGCCAGATGTGATCTCCTTATTGGAGCAAGAGAAGCAGCCTTGGATGCTTACAAGGGATATGACAGGTAGATCTTGCCCAGGGTGCATCTTGCCTGGATCGTGGTTGATATTTTCAGCTATATATCCCCTCAACCACCTCTCACCAAAATGACTAGGTGGAGGAACACCCAACAGAGGAAAACTTCAGAGACTGTGACCTCTGCCACAGAACTACTTGATATGGACATAAACAATATGTCAGAAATAGAATTCAGGGTAACAATTATCTAGACAATGGCTAGGTTGGAGAAAACCATTAGTGGCAACATAGAATCTCTAAGGGTGGAAGTGAGAGCTGATCTGGCGGAACTTAATAATGCTATCGATGAGCTCCAATCTAATCTAAATACTCTAACAGCTACGGTAAATGAGGCAGAAGATTAAATTAGTGATCTAAAAGACAAACTGATAGAAAAGAAGGATCAGGAGGAGGCCTGGAACAAACAGCTTGGAAGCCATGAAAACAGAATTAGGGAAATAAATGACACCATGAAACGTTCTAATGTCAAAATTATTGGAATCCCTGAGGGGGTGGAGAGAGAGAGAAGACTAGAAGATATAGTTGAACAAATCCTAGATGAGAATTTCCCTAATCTGGGGAATGGAACAAGTGTTCCTGTCCGAGAGGCAGAGAGGACACCCTCTAAGATCAACGAGGGTAGAAAGACCTCCAGACATGTAATTGTGAAACTCGTGAATCATAAATTCAGAGAAGATGTCTTAAGGGCAGCTAGGGGGAAGAGATTCCTTACGTAGAGAGGGAGGACCATCAGAGTAACATCGGACCTGTCCACAGAAACCTGGCAAGCCAGAAAAGGCTGGCAAGAAATATTCAGGGCACTAAATGAGAAGAACATTCAGCCAAGAATACTTTATCCAGCAAGGCCGACATTCAGAATGGATGGAGAGATAAAGAGCTTCCAAGACCGGGAAAGTCTAAAAGATTATGTGATCACCAAGCCAGCACTACAAGAAATATTAAGGGGGGTTCTATAAAAGAAGAAAGACCCCAAGAGTGATATAGAACAGAAATTTACAGAGACAATCTATAGAAACAAGGGCTTCACAGACAACATGATGACAATAAAAACTTATCTTTCAATAATCACTCTCAACGTGAATGGCCTAAATGCTCCCATGAAACGGCACAGGGTTGCAGACTGGATAAAAAGACAGGACCCATCCATATGCTGTCTACAAGAGACACATTTTGAACCTAAAGATACATCCAGACTGAAAGTGAAGGGATGGAGAACCATCTTTCATGCCAACAAAAGAAAGTTGGGGTAGCGATTCTCATACCAGATAAATTAGATTTTAAGTTAAGGACTATAGTCAGAGATACAGAAGGACACTACATCATTCTTAAGGAGTCTATTCAACAAGAAGATCTAACAACTGTAAATATTTATGACCCTGACATGGGAGCAGGCAACTACATAACCGAACTGTTAATCAAAATAAAGAGTCATATTGATAAGAATATGTTAATTGCCACTCTCAGCAATAGACAGATCATCTAAGCAGAAAATCAACAAAGAAACAAGAACTTTGAATGACACATTGGACCAGATGGACCTCATAGATATATACAGAACATTCCACCCTAAAACAACAGAATCCTCATTCTTCTTGAGTGCACATGGAACTTTCTCCAGACTAGACCACATACTGGGTCACAAATCAGGTCTCAACTGATACCAAAAGATTGAGAAACCCTAGAAACCCCCAAAATTCCATGTCAGCCTTATTCTTCTCAGTTAGGACTCCTTCAGAAACAAAATCAATCCAGTTTACCACTAATATTTATTTTTTGAGTAGACTAGTGTACAACCCATGCTTCTAGTCTATTCCCAATACACTGGAAAATAGCTGCATCTGATTCTTTTGGGAGCCTTAACATCTGCTCAACTTGTGACATTCACGTCTCTGTTATCCTTGGTCAGTTCACAGATAGTGTAAGTGTTGGATCATGCAAATTCTTTCATACTCTTATTTCTACATTGCTCTGTATAGGCCTACTTTGACCAGACTCCCACATTTTTTCTTCCTCTCCAACCTTCCTACTGTGTCCTCTAGGCACTGCCATTTCATGGTGAATGGTCTTACATCCTCAACCTCTTCATCACATGTCCCTCCTACCTCCCAGCCCTTATTCTTATTCACCATTGCTGTTTCTAAACCATTACTCTTTTTCTGTTTCTGACAACTGTTCTTTTGAGGCATATGCTGTCCCACTGAATCTGTCATTCATTAACATCTCATCTTGTGTCAACTCCTCAGCTTGGTTTGTCAGTCACTCGACAGGGTCAGGAAGAAAAAATGTACATATGCCAAGTATATTGCTGAAACAGAGCATGAGGTACTACCTGGAGGGCAGAATTAGAGCAGACACAGGGAAAGTAGATTGAGGGGATAGGCAGAATGTGTGAGCCACATAAAATACCTGAATAATGGATAAGCTACGTTGTATGTTGGAGCTGGCTCATACTAATTCACAAGAGCCAGCTGTTAAATTTTCAGAGATTTTGTAAGGCATTACACTAGTAGCTCGAAATAGGATATTACAGAGGTATTTACCATGGAAATCTGCAAATGCTACTCATCAAGAGTCTTTTTTCCCTCATGACAGCCAATTCTTAAATGTTCACAAGCACGCCACTGCACAGTAGGGAGGACGAGGGAATAAAATGAGTGGATATAAGGTTAGGAAGTTGAAGAGAAATTTCACGTAATTCAAAATTATGCCTATGACAAATTATCACCCTAAAAGCTAAGGCCAAGAACAAAAAGTAAGGAGGATTTAAATGGCAAATCCCAGAGTAGCAAGAGTAAAGAAGATTCCAAAGACAAAAAATAGGAAAATATCCTTCTTTTGGCTAAACAAATAGTTTTCAGCTTTACTGATGAAGCTGAATCACAAATGAAAGAAAATGAATGGAAATATTAGCACGTGATCCCATATCATTGGACACTCTTATGTTGCACTCAATCTAGAGTACTTGTTTATTCCATGTGTAATTAGGCCACTGGGTACAGCTTTGGTGTTCAAAAACTTACGTGGGTCAAGAACCTCGAAACCAACAATAATAAGAAGAATATGGAGGATACATGGCTCTTAGGAGCATCTAGATAGTGAAAATAAAAAAGATGGAGTTTGTATGCTGTCTCCCCTTATCCACCGAATAATATCATGCAAGTCACATAACTTCTCTGAATTCATTTCCTAAGCTGTAATATGACAATGGAAGTACCTAGCTCTTAGAGTAGCTATAAAAATTACAAAGATAATGTAGTCTATAGTGTGAAGTCTAGTGCCTTGCTCACAGTAGATACTAAAATGTTTTGTTCCTGTTTCATCTATACTTGTAAACTTTTCTTTTCCATGAGATAAGGCCCAAATCCTATTCTTGAGAAGACAAAAATACAAAGCCAGAAGACCTAATTGTGTAAGGCAGCTGCTCAGTACTTCTTTTTTTTTTTTTTTTAAACACTGGAAAGCTCTAATCCAGGGGTGACAACTTTTCCGTAAAGGACCAGAGAGTAAATATTTCAGGCTTTTCGTTCCATATAGTGTCTGTCCCATCTGCTCAACTTAGCTGTTGCAGGTGCAAAAGCAGCCACACACAATTCATAAACAAGTATGTGTGTAACTAGATTCTAATAAGACTTTATAAACACTGGAATTTTAATTTCAAATAATTTTTACATGTTATAAAATATTCTTTGACTTTTTTCAACCAGTTAAAATGTAACAATCATTCTTAGCTCACAGATCATATAAAAATATCTGGAAAGCTGGATTTTGCCCGCAGGCTGAAGTTGGCTGACACCCATTATTATACTTGGGAACAAATTAGGATAAGCCAATGGGTCGAAACATATTTTTAAACCTTGGAATCCTTTGCCCAAAAAAATGTTGCATGACAACCACTTGTCACTAGAGTTTCTGTAAGGATGCGACTCTATCAACTCTCCCACTTCTTCAAGAGAAACCCTTCCACCAACACAACACTCCCATGCATATACACCATCTCCTGATGAGATTTTATGGGATGCTTTTTGAAAACCTTACAATGAAACATCAAAAAAACCTACTAAGAACTGTATACTATTTGACCCCTTATTTATTTATATTTATATATATGTTTATATTTATGGAGGGGAGGGGCAGAGGAAGAGGGAGAGAGAATTTTAAGCAGGCTCCACACCCAGCACACAGCCCAGATGCGGGGCTCTAACTCATAACCCTGAGATCATGACCTGAGCCGAAATCAAGAGATAGATGCTTAACTGACTGAGCCACCCAGGCATCCTATTTGACCCCCTTTAAAACAAACAAGATCCAAATATGGAAAAGGCAGAGAACAGTAATTAAGAGTCCTCCGCAGCCTACACACATCCTTCAATTATTTTTCTACATTAGACTTCTTATTCATGCTTTCAGACACGTCTCTCAACTGAATCTTTCTCTTATCTGATGAGGATCTCTGAAACTTGAACACTGTAGACTATCTGTCATGTCTGCATAATAGTTTGACCCTTTCGCTTTTCTTGCCTGTACTGGTCTCTATTATTGGAATTTGGCCTCTGCTTTAGTCCTGGGTGCATGGCCCATACAGTTCTCAGTCATCCTGCTATCCCAGATCCCTGACCGCAATAGTCAGATCTGAGTTATGAAAAAGGCCATCTAGACTAATCAATTCAGTGGGAAGGAAATCTACCAAAACAAAATACCTGTACAGACATCCAGGGAGAGTTATCAAATGCCTGTTTACATTAATAAAGGATGTAAAAAAGGAAACACACATTTAGGTCTGCTATGTGCCAAGTGCTATGCTAATCATTCATTCTAGAATTAAGAAAATTTTGACAAACATTTTTATGAATGGTATGAAGGGCAATCCAATCTTAAGAAAGAAGCTAAAATGAGTGGTTTTTCTAAGTCCTTTCTTTTCAGATAAAGTATTATGAGTTCCTTCTTACGGAGAGCTCTAGACACATTTTCTAGCAGGGAGAGATACTTGGAGATGTAGGTCAAAGAAAAAACTATTCTGAAAAGCCACTAAAGGCTTCTGGTGGCATCTGGGGAAAGCAGACTACCTTTGCAACAGAAACAGATATAGACATTGAAAAGAAAAACACACATATGTTACAAAACTCATCCTCTAGCACTAACGCTAGATGATAGATGAATAGACTTTCCTAAGCATGTAATCCAAACTTCAAGGTTGGGACCTAATATAATAGGGCAATTCAAGATGTTATCACCTGATTTGAAAACAAACCAACAAAACAAAAACAAACAAAACCCTTGGCTTGACTTTTGCGAGTAGTCATGATAAAGCATATGCATAATCTCAGGTAATATGTGTTCAGTGAAACAAAATGATTGGGCAGTTACATTCAGACCTGGTTTTAGCTCCTATAGAAGTTCAAAGAAAAAAATTTTTAAGGTTTATTTATTTATTTGAGAGAGAGAGAAAGCACATGATCAGGAGGGGGGAGAGAGAGAGAATCTCAAGCAGCAGCGCAGTGCCTGATGCGGGGTTCAATCCCACGCCCCTGAAATGATGGCCTGAGCCAAAACCAAGAGTTGGATGCTCAACCGACAGTGCTACCGAGGCATCCCAGAACAAATTTTTTTCAAGGCAATATCTCAAAGTCAGTACTTTTAATACCTTTAATTAACACCTACCTGACAGTAGTGAAAAAAGTGATCTACAAATTGGACCTGAGACAAAACAAATGGCTGGCATTTATTAATTAACCACCATGTGTTTACTTTCCTAGGACTTCTATATCTATTCTCCAACCTTCCCCAATCTGCTTTATGCCCTGGGGGAATGACTAAGAAATTGCATCAAATGACTTTCTTTTCCCTACTTCATTTGGGTGCAACCAACAGAAAAGAACCTACTGGAGATCAGTGAGAAGGAGTACAAGGTGAATATATATATTTCCCTAGCTCCCTCTTTGTGTGAAAGATTTAAGAACGGTGCCATTTCTCTCCTGAAGGCTACAAATCTGGTGTGCCAGTAACCATTCCCTGCGCCCTGTATCTTCAGGCCAAGTGGAGGTAATGACTCTGCACTGCTGCTAGTTTAGAGGTACTATATTGTGCCTTGTTAGTTTCCTTTAACCCTGCTCACACATTTGCAGGTAGCCCCTTCATTAAGCTCTCCTCAATTCTCCCCTTAGAGCATACCATCTCTTTCCTTTGTTAACCATGAATGACTATGACCCTATTTTTTTCACTCTTACTTATGGACTGAGCAAGAAGACTCTTATTATTTCCAACCAACGCTGTATATGGCTATCCTTTAATGTCTAAGTGATGAAGTAAGTATCAGTTGAGTGAAAAGGGCCATACAAGGGGCCCATGGAGAACTTCAAATATTGCATTTCTCAATAGTTCGGGGGCATTATATTACCATTAGTTGTGTATCTTGCATGTATAATATATACTTTGTGTATATAAAATAATTCATAACAAAAATGCAAAAGCAAGCCATAAAATTACTTACAGTAAGAAAAGCTTCATGTTGTTATATATATATATATATATATATATATATATATATATATATACACACACACACACACACACACACACAGAAAAGTTTCTAAAAGGAATTAGAAGAAAATAACACTGGTTTAATTAGATCATGAGATTACGGATAATTACTTTATCTTAGAGTTTTCACACTGTCCGTATTAAATAGGATTTTTCTTCTACAAAAAGAATGAGTACTAAGCAGTCAAGACTTGGGAAAACAGCAATAGCTTCCATCAAGTTCTAGAGCAGTTGCTGTACTGAATCATTTCACTGATAAATGGATCTACTACAAAGAAGAAACCTCAAATAAAAGTTTAGACACGTGACTCAAAGGCAAAAAGAAGAAAATGCTCCATGAGCCAGTGAGGGTATCACCTTTTTCAACAGTTATGTCATAGGAGAAGGATTTCAGGAGACCATTAGAATATGCACTTGCTTATAAGGCTGCCAAAGGTGACCTTAGTCGTCCAGTCATGTTCTGTTCAGAACCATTATTCAGTTTTCAGTTGCTATGAATAGTAGCTGTGTAATACAGTCATGTTTAAAGGGACAGTGGCTGTTCATTTTCATCTGCTGTCTCTCCTTTAGGCTGTTATTAAGATTTCATGGAGTTTGCAAAATGCCTGTCCCCAGAGACCTTGCAAAATGAGTGGCAAGTACAAAGACTTTGATGTTCAATGTCAGGGAGGATGATTCACTTGGCTGTGCTGCAGCCCAGCAACACTAAGACCTGTTATTAAGATGACATTTAATTAAAAAATGCCAATTATTGGACTTCTATTAACTGTGTAAGTGAAGAACACACAATCAAAGTTACAGATATATTGAGATTGGTGTTTGGTAAAATCACATTGATGAAATAAACAAGGTCTTGCCACCATTACTCATTTTAACATGGTATCCAATTTTGATATTTATCTTTTTTTTAATAAAGATTTTTATTTTATTTATTTATTTATTTGACACAGAGAGATCACAAGTAGGCAGAGAGGCAGGCAGAGAGAGAGGGGGAAGCAGGCTCCCCGCTGAGCAGAGAGCCCGATGCGGGGCTCGATCCCAGGACCCTGAGATAATGACCTGAGCCGAAGGCAGAGGCTTTAACCAACTGAGCCACCCAGGTGCCCCGATATTTATCTTTTTAAATAAAATTAAAATTTTCAACTTTAAACACATTTTTATTGGAATAAAACATTAGATATTTATATTTTAGTCAGTCACCATGATTTTATAATCTATGACCTCCCTAACATAACCCTTCTCTTGTATCTCTGAAACGAGAGACTACACAGAGGTCCTTGGTTAGCTTGACATCTTTTCTCCACCAGCATGCCCATGTCTGATCTTTCTCTAACTCTTCATACTTCTTATTGTTTGTACTAAAGGTATTAATAGGTGAGAAATCAAGTCATGAGCGTTTTTGTGATAGCTTTAGCTATAACATACTGAAGAACAAACAAACCTGGTTCCTTAATTAAACTCAGTTAAACTTTCCCCATATATATCATGGCATGAGACAACGTGAGGCATGCTAAGATAATTATTTGTGGACTTACTGTAATTAATTTTGAATACGGAAGCACGAAGCATTTTATAATACGTTGCATATAGGGTTTCATAAAATCATAGGCTATTTGGTTTGGAAACAGTCTTAAAGATCGGCTAGTCCAACCATTCACCTGGTGTTTAAATCCTTTCTATATTATCATCATGTCATCCTTGAACTGGTCTAGGAAAAGAGATTTATGAAAGCAACCAATTTGAAAGAGGAGGCATTAATTTCCATATACATATATGCATATAAAATATTACTCTAATCATGTTTACTACTCTTTTAAATTGAGTATGGCATACGTTAATGGGAAAAGAAGAAAAAAGCCCTTCCCTGGTTTTCTTACATATCTATCTTTTAAAAATAAGTTTAACAGATACTGGAGGATGCAGAGCTTTCTTCTTCTGATGCACGAAATGAAATAAATTATGGCAAAGACCCTAGTTTCTAGAATACATGCAAAGATCTAAAACAATACATCAAATGAAACGTTATTTTCATCTTTTAAATTTACTTTAACCACTTATGTTTTGTCCAAGCGAGTCAAGTCAGATAGGTACAGAGCTCCCTGCCAAGATTAGGTTCTAAACAAGAGGTTATTTTTTCATGTGTCTGTTAGCCATTTGTATATCTTCTTTGGAGAAGTGTCTGTTCATGTCTTTTACCCAATTACTGACTGGATTATTTGTTTTTTTTGTGTGTGTGTTGAGCTCGAGAAGTTCTTTATAGATCTTGGATACCAGTCCTTTATCTGTAATGTCAAAAAATGTTCAACATTACTAGCCATCAGGTAAATACAAATGAAAACCACAATGAGATACCACCTTACACCATTTAGAATGGCAAAAATTAACAAGACAGGAAATAACAAGTGTTGGTGAGTATGTGGAGAAAGGGGAACCCTCTTACACTGTTGGTGGGAGTGCAAGTTGGTACAGCCACTCTGGAAAACGGTATGAAGGCTCCTCAAGACATTAAAAATACAGCTACCCTATGACCCAGCAATTGCACTACTAGGTATTTACCCCAAAGATACAGATGTAGTGAGAAGAAGGAACACATGCACCCCAATGTTCATAGCAGCAATGTCCACAATAGCTAAACTGTGGAAGGAGCTGAGATGCCCTTCAACAGTTGAATGGATAAAGAAGATATGGTTCATATATACAATGGAATATTACTCAGCCATCAGAAAGGATGAATACCCACCATTTGCATCAACATGGATGGAACTGGAGGGGATTATGCTAAGTGATGTAAGTCAAGCAGAGAAAGACAATTATAATACGGTTTCACTCATATGTGGAACATAAGGAATAAAATGGAAGATGATAGGGGAAGGGAGGGAAAACAGAATGGGAAGAAATCAGAGAGGGAAATGAACCATGTGAGACTCTGGACTCCAGAGAACCAAACTGAGGGTTACAGAAGGGAGCGGGGCAAGGGATGGGGTAACCAGGTGAAGGGTATTAAGGAGGGCACATGTTGTGATGAGCACTGAGTGTTATACACAACTAATGAATCATTGAACACTACATCAAATCTAATGATGTACATAATAAAAAAATATGAAAAAAGTAGACTGATGAAGTAAAAAAAAAAGTGAAAATTCAGATTTGAGTTAATCATTATAAATGATTCAGAGGAATTCCGAATTTAAACGTTGTCCAAAACACAAAGACCCAGAGTTAGGGATTGCCACATTGGCCTTGAGTCCCATAACCTCAGGTAGAATGGTATATATATGTGTATGGTATGTATATACATATATATATCATATACATACATATATATGATATATATACATATACATCATATATATCACATATATCATATACGTACATATATATATATCATATATATCATATATGTATGCATATATTTAGTTTGATGAAAGATATCAAAGAAACAGGAATTTTAGCAAACCAAAAAGTGGGGAAAATACAAAGAAAACCACACTTAGGCATATCATAATCAAACTACTGAAAATCAATGATAAAGGGTGATTGGAACATTCATTCTAAGGAATAACAATAAAAATGATGGCTGTTATCTAATCAGAATCAATAAATATCAGAAGATAACAAAACCACATATTCAAAGAAAAAAACTGAAAATCTGAAATTCTATATGCAGAAAAAATATCCTTCAAAAATGGGAGCATAAGAACTTGGGGCAAAAAACTAGAAGTATTGAACATTTAAACTATAAAAGATTTTTTAAGTTTAATAAAAAGAATACTTGATATCTTTAAAAGAAACTAATGATGTGCTATATCTTGGGTAACTGAACATGGTAATAATAAAGAAATGGTAAATCAATCAATCAATCAATCAATCAAACAAACAAGGGGATAGGGCTTAAGAAAGACCCATAGAAAAACTCAAACAGTCCTCAAAAAGTTGTATTGTACAGCTGAAGTGTGTACCTTCAGATGCTAGAAGATACACAGAAGGGAAGAAGGAGATGAACTAAAGATAAACTTCACTCTGCTCAACTTTCTTTAAGGTAGCCCAGCTCATGAACATTACCTTGTTTATTGTTACCCTCAGTTTATTTTGGAAGTCTTCTTACAGACCTATCTAAGGCCAGGTGAAAGACTGTCAAGCACTTTTGTTGAACTAAACATATGGAACTAACAAATGTTTTCGGGAATCAGATCTTAGTGGTTAAACCTAAGGAGAAAACTATGCAAAATCTATAGCCAAAAATAAATAGTCTTCAAAGCTCTTTCTTGTTTAGCCTTATGCCGGGCACATATCAGATGCTTTATAAAAGTACTTCACTGAGAATAGCTGAAGAGCATTTCTAATGATGAAGACAATTCCATGGTGAGTCATTTATCCAGCTATTTCCCAGTTTGAAGAATTAAATAAGAGTCATTAAGACTGAATCAATTTCTCTATATACTTTCACTTTCTAAATTGGCAAAAGAATCTCAGGAAAAAAAACAGACTTCAAAATGACTGCATTAAAAGAAACGAACTATTTATTTTATGGTTATAAATATTATAAATAAAGTATTCATCTAAAAACTGAAAGACTTATGCCACCTAAGTGCTTGGGATAATCAAAGGAAAGTGGGTTCAATTACTAAAAATGGAGAGGCAGGGAGATGAAACCAAAAAAAAAAAAAAAAAAAAAAAGAAACAACCAAACACTTACTTGATAAAGTGCTGCAATATCATAATGAAAATATGTAGCCTTTCCTAGGTTATAAAATTTTAAGTGAATTCAAACTCGCAAGCACAAAGAAAAAAGTACAATAAGTATTAAGTAATCTTATATTATGTTGACTGGGAGGAAAGCATTAAAAATCCATTAGAATGAGTTGGTCTTTGCCTTTATCATTGTCTTATTCTGGGGTTCCCCAAAATCAGAATCTGAGATAAAGACCACCTTGCCATTGAAGGCTAAGTGCTAATACTGGCCTCCGTCATTCCAGTAGTCCCCCTTTTCTTCTTCAGTATTCGAAAGCCCAATTCCAGGGCAGTATCTCTTTCTGTCAGCCGTAGCCTTCAGAGGATACTACTGAACCCCTCAAAGATTATTGCCAGGACATTTCTTACCTTAGTGTGGAGACTGCGCTATGGCCCTTCTGGGGAACATGGTCAAGCGGTGGGTTCAGTGGTCTCAAGAAATAAAACCTTTCTAACATTCCACCTCCCTCAGTCTTCTGTTTCCCTCCGCACTACCATGCCCACGTATTCCTGTATCACTACTTCATCCACTGCAGGCCATTACTGTGTCAAAGCTTCAAAGATCCATCCCGAAGCAAAATTCAGGTGTCCTTGTGAATATGTTGAACTCCAAATCATGGGTGAGTGCTTGCAGGTCAACAATTTCCTGATCCAATAGCCTCATCATTCACTCCCACATTAGTTCCCGTGGACCCCGCCAATATCGATTACCTGGTCCTACAATTCATTCAGGATGTAAACTACTTGCTCACACAACAGAGACTGTGTTTCCATGTGTGGGTTGGGCCATGGCCTGCCCCTGGGTCCCAGTCTTGAGGTATGAGGGTGGCAGGCGCAGTTTTTGAAAAAGACATACATGATGTTCAAGTCACCTGCCTCAGATGAGGTCTTTCTAGTGTACTCAAGCAAGAGGAGTTTCTCCTCCAGCAAAGAGCAGGGAGCTAATCCTACCAATTGGAAAGGTTTAGTGGATTCTGGGGTTCAATATTCTCAGGCTGATGCATCGGTATGTGCCCATCCAAGTATCACAGTCACACTCCTTTCTGCTCAGAGTTCTGACTTTTATAGAGGATGCCTGTCAAGACTGTGCTTTAAATATCATGGCATCTCTATAATCTTTAAAATTAGGTCTTGAGTCTGATTTCTAGCATGGTCTGCTCAGAAGCTGCAGGAGATAAAGTTCTCCTTATTTGCTTCCCCAGGGACCCTCTGGCTTTCAGTGTTTCTTGAGTTGATAGCTGGCTGACCTGATCTTGTCATTTTTTTTTTTTTACATATTTCTGAAGTAATTGCATTAGCTACTCACCTTCATCATACTATATAATTATTATTTGCCCCCACAGTTTTCCTGTGACACTGCTATCACATTATCCAATATTTCACCTTCCACCTTCATTTACACAGTACCATGGTGAGCACTGGGGATATAGTAAGTTCTACAAACCTGTATGAGATTTATAATCTGGTTGGCAGTGTGTGTGTGGGGGTACAGGATATATACATGTGCATATAATAAATATATTTTGCAACTATGCCATATGTATATAAATATACATATGTTTATATACATATGTATATAAATGTCTATTTACATGAGTGGAGATTATAAAGGTCAGTCATTTTCCTGGAATGATCAAATATTATTCATAGATAAAACAATCATTTGATTGTTCAAAAACTTGTAATGCATTTTTTTTGGCTACATGTAAAATAGGTCTTACTGAATATTGATTGTTTTGGCATTGGTGTCACAATTCACATTCTTGAAAAAGCAACCATACGATAATATGCCCTTGAAATTACTGTTAGGATGATGTTGAGGTAAATGTTTTCCATATTCTGTAACATTCCCTTTACAATCTCAAGAGAAATAGATCGCTTAATGCTCACGCCAGAAAAATATGGGCTTTTCCTGGACCCAACCTTTAAAAAGTATCAAAAATTGCAAATAATTCTGCTTTCTTTGCTTTGGCCACTGGGAAGCTTGGAGCCAAATCTCCGTATGATTTCTGGTGATTTAACGGAATTTTATAATAGGCATTTCTGTAAACTAATGATATCTTCTAGTTTCATTTTATCGGTCTACTCATGTTCCTTCCCCTGAATCTGTTTATCAATTTATATTTTATTTTATTGTTAATAATATAAGTCATTTCAAATTCTTATCTATACTGAGATGGGCATAAATTTATCTAATTAAAAATAATTTACATAGACATTTACTAAATATACTACAGTTTAATCAGCATTTCATATTAAATGGCAGATGAGCTTATTTAAAGTGAATGATACAGCAGAGGTGGTGGAGTATAAAAACATACATGGAATAGTAAAATTCAAGAGCAGTTTTACACTGATGAAGAGTAAGTAGCTCTAAAGTCATTATTCAACGAAGTTTACACTTATTATTTAAAAAATGACAGAACTGGTAAAATTAGTGATATGGCTTTAGGCTTGTATTTTCTTATACTGTTTCAAGTCACAGTAGAGCCTCAAAAGAAACTAGAAACACCGATTTTACTCTATATGTCTCATTTACTGCCTAACTATTTAGGTCAGGGAATTCATTTTGACTTAAAATAAGTATATCTATTGACAACACTAATATTAAGGCTACAGTGTAAGTTTATTTAACTTGCAAAGTGAAGCGATATAATCTGAAACTCAAATGCATAATCCTGGCACAGAAGAGATTAAGCACATATCACAACAAAACTTTAAAAACCCCGTGAAATGAATATTATAGCAAAACATAATGGGCTAATGTACAATACGAAATATTATTAGAAGGGTCCACCTAGAAGTGACAAGCTCTACTGAAATACTATCCTGCAATCAGTTAGAATATCTTCATGTTTAAGGAACTATGCATGACGCAAAGAAACATCATAAACAAGGATCATGAATTAAGAAAGTGAAGAAGAAAAAACAATGCACGTGTAATTATGATGAATACTAGAGCATTTTGAGTATTTAAAATCCTGAACCATCTTACCAGATGACACAGAAATATTTCAATCTTAGAATAGAGTTATTTCACAAAATCCAACTGTGCTTATCCCAAGCTAGGGGTTACCTCCCAGGAGAAATTACAGACTCAGTGCAGCAAATTAATCATAGTGATGAATATAAAATTACAATGGCATCACTGGGGCCAATTCAGGGGAGGGTGGAAGAAGTCCTTTTGGCAGCTGCCTGCCCAGCCAATGGTACAAACTAATGGAGAAGTCAAGTACAAAACCCATCCTGCAGCCCTGTGATTAAATCACTTCCCAACTATTCACATACATGTAGACTGGACCAGGCCAAAGTACAGCAAATGTTAAGACAGTAGTGTCTCTATGTCTCTGAAAGAAATAGTAGAAGAAAATTACCAGGGGTGCCTGGGTGGCTCAGTGGGTTAAAGCCTCTGCCTTCGGCTCGGGTCATGATCTCAGGGTCCTGGGATCGAGCCCCGCATTGGGCTCTCTGCTCGGCGGGGAGCCTGCTTCCCTCTCTTTCTCTGCCTGCCTCTCTGCCTACTTGTGATCTCTCTCTCTCTCTGTCAAATAAATAAATAAAATCTTTAAAAAAATAAAAAAAGAAAATTACCAGTGAGTCTGATATGCGAGTCTATAATCCACAATACATTCAACAGTAAATTTAGTTCTTTTCTAAATAAATATGATTAAGTTAGTAATTTTAACCATCTCTAACAATTTTGAGGGGAAGAAATTAACAAAAACTAATACCTTTTCAAAGGCATATTTTATTAACATTTGACTGGTAGTAGTCATGTGAGCAGCTAGTTCATAAAAGGATTCATCAGCTATTCTGCATTCTGAAAGAGGTGGGTTGGGAGGGCAGAATTCTGATAGCCTAAGAATAATTTATTAAACTGCACCATTCTTGATTGGCTTAGCTTGCTTAAAGAAATCACATCAAAAGTTTATGGACCACTTACCTATCTGCTAAGACTTGCTTTCCCAGTGATGGCATTTGTTCGTTTAATTATCACAACAACCCAGTAAAGTAGGTACTATTATTATTAACATTTAATTGATGAGGAAACAATGGCTTACACTATTTAAGGGCACGTGCAATTTACAGGAGCAGTCCCAGAGTGCTGGAGCTGGAATTCAAGCACAGATCTGTCCCCAGGGCCCAAGTGATTAACCACTTATGTGCTTATGTATGTGGATACTGCCTCTGAAACCCCATTCTTGAATCAATCCTCCAGGGAGTTCCATCCTGCTCAGTGAAAAGTCCTGGTCATATACCAGCTACTCAATTCTAGAGCAGAATTCTAAAGGAATGAGGCATGATTTATAATTTTATACATGGGAGGCATTTTAACACCTAGTTTTTAGGATAACATTTATTCCTCTTCTTTCCTTCCTCCCTCATTCTTCCTTGAACCGTAAACGTCCAATTTGAGATCAGGAAAGGGCCCTAGTAGTTATCTTATCTGGTCTTCTAGTTATTTAAAAATGATAAAACCAAAGCCCAAAGAGGTTAAATGATTTATAGTTGATGAGTGGGGCCCCCCTAATGCCTGGAATACCCATCTGAAGCAGAAGTACCATAAAACTCATTTTTTCAGTCTCAGTAAAGGGAGGTTTACCACTAGTATCTGGACTGCTCTCGTGTTATAATAGAAACAATGAAAGAGGCTTTACTGAGCTTCTCTATTGCAACCACGGGCTAACTGTGACACTGGACACAAACAATCCTGAAAACCAATCTCAATTTTCTATTTGAACTAAAAGGAAGAAAGCAAACACATGAATGTGTCAGACTGCAGCTTTAACCTAGAGAAGAAATAAAAAGCCAGACAGAAATAGAAAAGAAGGAACATAGGAAATATAAAGCAAAATACCAACTGTATAAATTAGATTAACACTGGGCCTCCTGGACATTTCTAGGTTTCGTATTTCTGACACATGAGACAGTTTTCCTATCTCCATTTCCTTCTGCTTCCCTGCAGCCCTTCTTTCTAGCAGCAGTTGGAAAGGTAATCTATTAACTGATGACTTATTGACACAAGATTAATTTAAAAGGGCAGTTACACACACACACGTACATACATACACAGACACACTTGTACCTCTACACTGCGTACAGACTCATGTTAACAATTATTCAAACACATCAGAGGCCTATTACTCAAATAAATAATCTGTCTTGCAGTGTTTCTCAGGGTGCTACTGGCATTTGGAGTGAAACAATTATTCCTTGAATAGACTATCCCACACACTGCATGATTCTTAACACCTCTGCCTTCTGCCACCAAACCCCAGGAGTTGCACTTAGTCATTCTGACAGCCAGAAAGCACCCTCAGGCATTTCAAAAGCCCCCCTGGGGCGAGGCAGTACTTCCCCGACAGAGGAACACCAGGAATGAGAACACTCTGGGTCCAACTTAGAGAAGTTAACATTAGAGATTTATCCATTCTATTCAAGACTTATTTACTGAGTGTCTGCCATGAGCACAGCCCTATGCTAATTTCTGGGAGGTACATTCATGAGTCCGAACAGATGAGGATTTTGCTGTAATGGGGCATGTAGGATGGTGGGAGAGACAGATATTGATTGAATCTTCATACACACATAAATATATACATTCAGAATTCTTGTAATAGGAACAAAGAGACACACGATGCTATTAGAGTCTCTAACAGGGAGATCTGCTTAGATTCATTAAGGAAGTTTCCCTAAGGATCCTTGAGCTTGAGTACCATTATGAAGCCTAAGTAGGGGTTTATTGGGTGGTCAAAAAGTACATTTTCAGGAGAGGGAACAACACGTACAAAGTTCACTTGGTGAGACAGAGCATGGCAAGTACGAGAGACGGACACAAGGCTAGTGTGGCTAGACCTGATGGAATGAGGAGTGTCACGTGAGATAAAATTGTAAATCTAAATAAGGGTGAATATACACAGTCTTATAGTCTATGTTAATAAAAATTTTCAGAAATAACCAACCAAATGAAATGTGGTAGAAGGCAGAAGAAGGAGATGGATCACAGGAGACACAAATCTACCACTGGGCATTATCCCATGAAGTTTATAATCAAATCAACTCTCATCTGAAGGGAGATCAAGCTAGCACAGATAAAAATATCTTCAGTGTGTGGTAATTATGTGGAAATTACTCAATGCACAAATTTGGTGCCATGCAATGTTCTATGGAGGTAGTAATAGGTAAGCATAGATGTCTGTCTAGGAATGCTGGGGGGAATCTGGAGACAACCTGGAGAGATCATGAGTTAGAGGGGAATAATTACTGGGGATGGAGATGAAACTCCAGGAATTGGGTCCTACTTCCAAATTTTCTTGTCTCATGAGAACTTCGCCAGTCCCTGATTAGAACTTTTATCAGTAAATGAGGACAATAATACCCCCCAGAGTTCTGAGTAGGAGTAACTGAAATATCCCAAGGAAGTGTCTAACCCAGTAAGCGACACATCCCAGGTGCACGATTCATGCTTTTAATGAAACTAAGTTTCTTACGTTGTAAAGTAAGGCAATAAAAACTGTTCTGACATTGCAAGGGTGTCATAAGGGCAAATGGGAGAAGTTAGTAAAGAAGCAGAGTACTACCATCCTCAGTAAAGGAATGTGGCATGGATGCCACTCTGAATTCATCATCCATTTATTTTCCTGTCAGTGGGATATATTCACAGAGACAAACTGCTCCATGAAACACCTCTCTTTTAGTCCTTAGAAAAATCATAGATAAGGGACAGAACAAGTAATAGCATGCAATTTTTTTTTTTTTTCTGGTGAAATAACCATTATTGTGATAGGATAGTTTAAATGCTCTAAGTGCATGTGCACACCATTTTTCTTTGGATGTGTTGCAGAAAACAAAGCATTGTTACGGGGGAATTTTGGACCAGCCTATGGACCAACATATTTTTTTTAAGATTT
Organism: Potos flavus; assembly: GCA_028534135.1. Lineage (NCBI taxonomy): Eukaryota > Metazoa > Chordata > Mammalia > Carnivora > Procyonidae > Potos > Potos flavus. Next base: position 87,364,487 of record CM052901.1, on the reverse strand, counting down.
TATTTATTTATTTGACAGAGAGAGCGAGAGAGCACAAGCAGGCAGAGCAGCAGAGGGAAAGGGAGAAGCAGGCTCCCTGCTGAGCAGAGAGCCTGATGCGGGGCTCGATCCCAGGACCCTGGGATCATAACCTGAGCCGGAGGCAGATGCTTAACCAACTGAGCCACCCAGGCACCCGGACCAACATTTTGCAAAATGTTGACTGACCACAGTGTTTTTTTCAGGTAAATGCAGTTTACAGCAATTGTTCCCAGCATATGCCAATTCCGTGAAATGTTCTGCCTCATATCCCCTCGGTACAACTCTAAATGAACCTGTAGCCGTGGTGACCAGTTCTCAGGACGCTGACCACTTCCTACCTCAAGTGGCTGTCATCAACTGCTTCTCTGCCCAAGGGTTTCCTCTGGAGGGCTTGTCCAGCCTGCTTGTTGGGAAGCCTAGAAGTGTCTAAGGCTTCACTGCCCCAGGAACTACCCTCAACCAATGACAGTTGAGAGTTGGTGGGAAAATACTTCATCTTACTTTGTCCTTTGATGGAATATTTCTGAAGCATATTCCCCATGGTTCCTCAAAGGGTCCCCAATAGGATTGATCCCCAGTTGCCCACCACGAAAACCTGCTCATCACAACCCTTTCAAAATGTCTTTCCCTTCTCTGTCTCACTTTCCCTACTTTCCTCCATGTACTTCTTAAAATTTTCTCCCAAATTAACTACTTGGACCCATTTTATGTCTCACACTGTACTTTTGGGAAAACCCAAACTTAGAAAAAGGATTCCTGAAATTGTCCAGGTCATAATACACAACTTCCATCTCTAATGACACAATAGTGTCTTGTCTAAAAAGAATCATGTCCCTGTGCTCTATACAAAGAGGAAATCATTATTTTTAAATGCCTCTTACTGAAAAAATACCAAAATCAAGGATACATTCCCTAAAAGGAATGGAAGCTGTTCAGAATATCAACATTTGATTTTAAACTGTATTTAAACATTAGGCCATACCAATGCCCACCAACTCTTGAGGGTCATTTACTTCAAAAGCAAGGAGATGAAAAGATTAAGTAATTTAATGTGATGGATGACTTTGTGCCTAAATGTCCTTTACCACCTTCTGATTCCTAATTGCCTGTATTGATGGCATTAGGTTTAACATGCTAAATAAAGCCTAGGAGGACTTAAAATTTCATTTGAATGACCTACAAATGCCCCTCATCTGAGCTTCTTGGAGTGCTTCCAATGGATGCTAAACTATGCAACCCATGTAATTAGCTATTTTAGATAGTGAATTAGTAAGGATGCTAGACCATAAGCTCAGTGAGGAAAAGAACTACACTCAGTTTATTTACCTTGACACCACTAGTTTCTAACATACTGCCTTCTACTTACTAAATGAGCAATAAAATGTTCTTGAATGAACACATAAGCAACCTCTACCTAGAGGACTTATACTGTATTTATAGGTGATCAGAAAGCATTGGGTGTTACATGTAACTAATGAATCACTGAACACTACATCAAAAACTAATGATGTACTATACAGTGGCTAACTGAACATGATAAATAAAATAAAATATCGATAATAAAATATTTTAAAGAAAAAAAAAAAGAAAGGAGATTTGGTATTTAAATGGTTACAGATTTAAGGAGAAAATCCTAGTGTACATTTATCTTTTATCTTCAGTGCGAAAGCCAGAAAGCTACCTGGCTCTTTTCTGGTCTATTCACATATCTGAGAAGGTAGAAGCAAGAGAAAGCTGAAAAAATTACAAGATACAACAATGAACCTTGAAAGCAATATTTCGCCCATATAAATACTTGTCTCAACCCACTATTCTCTGTTCTTTTAGTGAAGTTGGTATGGAGGAATCATGGGACTCCAGGTCAGAGTCAACTTCATTATATATTCTTCATCCTATGTTATGAGAACATAAGGAGTTCAGAAGAGTTTCTACTCCATACTTACAATAACTAAGCAACAGCTAGTCAAATCCCTATACATGATCTTTTTTTTAAGAAGGTATATGTATTGTATTATTGGTTTATGAATGAAGTACCTTGGAGCACTATGGGTTTGATACGTTCCGATATAGCAATAAACTAGCAAACAAAACAAAACAAAACAAAAAACAAAGAATTTACCAATGTAGGCATGTTATACATAATAATTGAATTTTTAAAGAACCCAGTATTTTAACAGAATGAATGAGCTCAGTCCTGACAGAGTCTTATTAATTTTCTTTTAAGTCTTCCAGTATTTTATTAGTTCCAGGTGTACAATATAGTGATTCAACAGTTCAGTGCCTTACACAATGTTCATCATGATAAGTATACTCTTAATCTGCTTCACCTATTACACCCATCCCCCTTACCTACCTCCACTCTGGTAATCATCAGTTTGTTCTCTGTAGTTGAGTCTGCTTCTTGATTTGTCTCTTTTATTGTTTTTTTGTTTATCTCTTAAATTCCACTTGAGTGAGATCACATGGTATTTGTCTTTCTCTGAATGACTTATTTCGCTTAGCATTAAACTCTCTAGATCCATCTGTGTTGTTGCAAATGACAAGACTGCATTCTTTTTATGCCAAGTAATATTCCTTTTTATATACATACCAGTTCTTTATCCATTCATCTGTCAACGGACACTTGGGTTGCTTCCTTATGTTAGCTACTGTAAATAATGCTGTAATAAACACAAGGGTGTCTTATATCTTTTCAAATTAGTTTTTTTGTTTTCTACAGGTAAATACCCAGTAGTGGAATTACTGGATCCTACTATAATCTATTCTTAATTTTTAACCTCCTTACTGTTTTCCGTAGTGACTGCACCAGTTTGCATTCACACCAACAGTACATGAGGGTTCCTATTTCTCCCTATCTTTGCCAACACTTGTTGTTTCTTGTGGGGTTTTTTTGTTTGTTTTTTTTTGTTTTTTTGCCATTCTGACAGGTGTGAAGTAGTACTTCATTGTGGTTCTGATTTGCATTTCCACGATGATAAGTGATGTGAGCATCTTTTCATGTGTCTGTTGGCCATTTGTATGTCTTCTTCGCAGAAATGTCTGTTCATGTCTTCTGGCCATTTTTTAATTGGATTGTTTTTTGGGTGTTGAGTTATACCAAACCTTTTTCACATATGTAATTTGCAAGTATCTTCTCCCATTTAGTAGGTTGTCTGTTAGTTTTTTCCATTACTGTGTAGGAGCTTTTTATTTTGATATAATCCCAATAATCTATTTTTGCTTTTGTTTCCCTTGCCCAGGAGACCTATCTAGAAAAACGTTATTATGACCTATGTCAAAGAAATTACTGCCTATACCCTCTTCAAGCATTTTTATGGTTTCACATTTAGGTCCTTAATCCATTTTGAGTTTATTTTTGTGTATTGTGTAAGAGAGTAGTTAAGTTTTATTCTTTTGCATGTACCTACCCAGTTTTTCTCTGCACCATTTGTTGAAGGGATGGTCTTTTTCCCATTGTATATTCTCTGCTGCTTTGTCGAAGATGAACTGACCATATAATAGTAAGTTTATTTCTGGGCTTTCTATTCTGTTCTATTGATCTATGTGTCTATTTTTGTGTCAATATCATACTGCTTTGACTAATACGGCTCTGCAGTATATCTTGAAATCTGGGATTGTGATACCTCTAGCTTTGTTCTTCTTTTTCAAGATCGTTTTGGCTATTTGAGATCTTTTGCAGTTCCACACAAATTTTCAGGATTATTTATACAAGTTCTATGATAAATACTGTTGGTATTTTCATAGGGATTGCATTAAATATGTAGGTTGCTCTGGATTATAAATATATATATATATATATATATATATATATATATGTATATATATTCTTCTTCTTCCTTTAGTGTATAGTCTCTTAGAGAGCCCTGCACCTCTGCACCTCCAGGGATATATATATATATATATATATATATATATATATATATATATATATATATATATATATATAAAACATTATTTGTCCTTCCAATCCATTAGCATAGAATATCTTTCCATGTGTTTCTGTTGTCTTCAATTTCTTTCATAAATGTTTTATAGCTCTCAGAGTACAGGTCTTTCACCTCCTTGGTTAAGTTTATTTCCAGGTATTTTATTCTTTTTGGTACAATTGTAAAGGGGACTCTTTTCTTAATTTCTCTTTCTGCTACTGCATTATTGATATATAGAAATGCAATGGAATTCTGTATATGGACTTCTGTATCCTGGGACCTTACTGAATTCACGTATCAGTTCTAGTAGTTTTTTTGGTGGAGTCTTTAGGGTTTTCTTTATATAGCACCATGTATCTGCAAATAGTAAACATTTTACTTCTTCCTTAACAATCTGGATGCCTTCCATTTCCTTTTCTTTTCTGATTGCTGTATCTAGGACTTCCTGTACTATGTTGAATAAAAATGGTAAGAGTGGACATCCCTGTTTTGTTCCTGATCTTAGACAAAAAGTTCCCAGTTTTTCACCACTGAGTATGATGTTAGTCATGCATTTTTCATATAGGGCCTTTATTATGTTGGGATATATATATTATGTTGGGATATATTCCCTTTAAACCTACTTTGTTGAGGGTTTATTTTTTAATCATGAATTCATGTTGTAATTTGTCAAATGCTTTTTCTCTATCTACTGAAATGATCATACAGTTTTCACACTTTCCCTTGTTGGTGTGATGTATCATGTTGATTGATTTGTGAATAGTGAACCACACTTGCATCCCAGTAATAAAGCCCACTGGATTGTGGTGAATGATTTCTTTAATGTATTGTTAGATTCAATTTACTAATATTTTGTGGAGGACTTTTGCTTTATCTCTCCTTCCATTCTCAGTCATAGCCTTGCTGATAGAGTATTATTGGTTGCAAGTTTCTTTCAGCACTTTGAATATATTGTACCACTCACTTCTGGCCTACAAAATTTCTGCCGAAAATCAGGTGATGGCCTTATGGGGTTTCCCTTATATATAATTCTTTTCTTTTCCCTTGCTGCTTTTAAAATTCTCTCTTTATCACTGTATCTTTTTGCCAAGACTATGTGTCTTGGTGTGGATCTCCTTGAGATGATTTTGTCGGAAGCTCTCTGTGCCTCCTGGATCTGGATTTTTGATACCTTCCCTAGATTCAGATAGTTTTTAGCAATATTTCTTTAAACACATTTTTTGCCCCCTTTTCTCTCTCTTCTCTGTCTGGGGTCTCTATAATGCAAATGTTATCATACTTGATGATGTCAATGAGTTCCCTTAGTCTATTTTCATGTTTTATTTTTTTTTTTTCTCTCTCCTGTTCAGCTTGATTGCTTTCCATTACTCTGTCCTCCAGGCAGCTGATTCGTTCTCCTGCTTCTTCTAGTGTATAGTCTCTTAGAGATCTCCACAACTTCAGTAAATGCTCTGAGATCAGTAAACAAATATTTCTCCTGTATATGCCAGACATTTTTCAAACTGCTGCTTCTAGGCTATATCTCCTTGGAGCTGTTTGTTGTGCTGTCTCTTTAAGAGTGGGCACTCTGTCCTTCAGGCTCTCCCATAGGGGAGCCAGGTGATTTTTAAAGTTCCAGGTGTTAAGCTCCACTGATTTTAAGAACTCATGAAATTCAGCCCCTTTGAAATTCAAAGCCAAATATTATGGGTTTTGTCTTCTCTGTGTGGACTCCCCATGCCTGTGGTGCCTGTTTCCTTCCCTTCTCCATGCCTGAAGCATTCCTCCTTCCCACAGACTGTCCCATGGGTCCACTTAACTCCTGTCTGCATCTCCACCCTTCCTACCATCTGTGATGTGGCCTCTTCTCTACATTTAGCTCTGCAGAGTCTGTTCCACCAGTCTTCAGGTCATTTTCTGGGTTATTTACACTGATATGGGTGTCATCTAGTTGTATCCGTGGGACAAGATGAGCTTAGGATCCTCCTACTCCACCATCTTGCCTGGAAGTCTCAATCTTGTTATCTTGTTGATTGTTTATATTCCCTCTCAAAAAAAAAAAACAACAACAAAAAACCCTCACTCCATCAGCCTCAGAAACTTTGAAATGTTTTCTACTAATACCTAGGTACTCATGATTCTATGCTACAATAAGACCTTCAGAATTTGTACTTTTGATGTGATGACTGATTTCACCTAGTTCACAAAAACTGAATGTGTTATGATCAACATCTGATACCTATGAACTTCAGGGTTTATTAAAGAAAGCCACATAAGTGTGTGAGATAAAGCAAAAGAGAAACAGGGCTTTGACTTGGCTAGGTACAGATTCTGAAGGGAAGCTCCTACCATAAATGGAATATCCAATCATTTTGGTATTTTGCTTGAAGGGAGACTATAAAATCAGAGCAATTCTAAAGTTTTAATTCCCCACTCCTTCTACCCAGTCCAAGCTGTCTAGATTTGCTTTAATGTGAAATGAGGGCATTCTGGGAATTCTACTGTCTGATTCTCTGCCGCTGTTCTGTGACTAAGGACTGCTAAGGATTTCCATAGCACCCACCAGCCCACTCTGATTTGCTTTTATGGCTCTCCATAAATGTATGCTTTGCATGGAATTGGAAAGCACTTTGTCTCCCTCCTTGATACCCTTTCCTTTTTCTTCTTGTCCAGGCTTGCTTTTAAGAGCTCCCCCTGCTGGAGAGCCTTTTCAGTCTACTGGCCTTTCAAGGTCTTTAGCTACCACTAAAGGCACTTTGCCTCCTCTCTGCTCAAGAGCACCCTCCGTGATTCCTTAAGATCCCAATCACATGCTTACATTTACAGAAGAACAGGGGGAAAAATTTAGCCTTTAACAATTGCCATAATAGATTGCTTTATCAAAAGCTTCTCTAACACTCAGAACATTAAGATGGAGCCCAGGTCTATTTTAGGGGATGCTGAGGGCATGGGAATATTGCCCTGTAAGAGATAATGCCTCTCCTTCAGTATCTGTATGCAACAAAGTCAAACATCTTGTTTTTTGCTTGTTTGACTTATACACTTAATAAACAAACGTTACATTAATAGGTATCTAAACCGGCAACATTTTACATTTCTCTGAAGGGTTTTAAGGAGGATCACAGAAGGGAAGGGGATGGGAGGATGGGCAAACTGGGTGCAGGGGAGTGGGATATACAGGGTTCCAGTTATGAAATGAAGAAGCCATGGGAATAAAAGTCACAGCATAGGGAATATAGTCAATGATAGTTTAAAAGCAATGTATGGTGACAGACGGTAGCTACGCATGTGGTGGTGAGCACAGCAAAACTTATCACATAGCAAAACTTGAATCACTATGTTGTACACCTGAAACTAATATAACATTGCGTGCCAACTATACTCGAATAAAAAGGATTTTAAAGACTGCAGAAAATGGACAAATTTTAAAGGTTGTGTACTAGTACACAAATAAGTATGCTTTACATAATAATTGCATTTCTACAGGACTCAGTGTCTTCCCATTATGTAGGAAATCAGCCTTCATTCAAGGAATTCCTATATAGTCTTTGAAAATATTTAAAATTTCTGAGGCTGATGGAACGAGATCTTTATTTGGGACAGGGAGGGACAGAGTGCTGCCAACAATTAATGAGATGGGTTTTCAGGAGTATTACTAAACATTGCAAATGTGAATGGTTTGACACTTTTTCATAATACTTTGCTGAATGAACACTTAACAGATTCACTTACATTTATATAAAGAGCCATTCTCTTCAGTCACAGGTTCATAAAAGGAAAAATATTCTTAACTGTAACAATCATGTGAAAACCTCAAAACTACAAACCAGAAGACCTGTGCTTAGGTTCTGCTCCAAACTATTTTTTGACCTTTAAGTCACTTACTGGGACTCACTACCCAGTTGTAAGAGGTAAAGTTGAAAAATTCTAGCTTTTTGCAACTCTATAGTTTGGTGATTATATAATTATCATATAATAAAAAGAGTAGTTTATAAAAGAACACATCACCAAACACTGTTTATACTCGAAAGTCAGGTTCCTTAGAAACAGAGCCTAAGATGAAGATTCTTTAGCAATTGATTTCCTGATGGCGTGATCTCAGGAGAAACCTGTAAGGGAGTGACGTAAGAAGCAAGAGGGGGCAGAGGAAAGAGCCAAGCAAAGATAAATTTTCAGGACGAATCTTGCCTCAGTCTGAGCCTACAGGGAGTTCTGGAGCATAAACTGCACCACTGAGTTTTTCCCACCTTGAAGCAAGGAACCTGAATGTTTATATCTGCATATTAGTAAGACAATGACCCAGGACCACTTTGGGAAATGGAAACACATCTTCCTAAGCTTTGGGGGATGGAGCAAATCTCTGGAGAAGTGAACATGAGCCGCAGCAGCCAACCCAACAGCAGCCGGGGAGTGGTCGGACCGGCTCGGTAAAGGGAATCTCTATGTGGCACCACCAACGCCACTTATTAAATACCATTTCTTCTTTACCCAATCTAATTTTTTTATATTTAAATGGCATTACTAGGTTATAAAACATTCACATCATTTATCTCATTGGACCTTGAAATTGTTTTCACATAATAGGCATTTGATAAATACATATAAAAAAGTACTGCTTATTTTGCTTTACAAAAAGGGAAAGCTCTGATGTAGCTGTAAGTTTCTTTGTGTCTGTATTTCATTTAAATCATACACATTGTATGATATGGTTATTCCGTGAAAAAGTAGAAAACGAAACATGGCAATTAAGGCTTCTGGAAAAAATACCTAAAGGAGTTCTTTATCCTTTAATGGAGAATAAAGACTGAACATTAAAAATGGCTTGTACACATAGTAAAACTGAAGTTGAAGTACCCTTGAATTTTCTTTTACTCCTATCAAATGACCTTGTTCTGGGAATTCATATTATTACACTTAGACCTGACTGAATACGGGATAAGGAGAGTTTATTAGAACTTCAACACAAGGGGTGCCTGGGTGGCTCAGGCGGGTTAAGCATCTACCTTTGGCTCAGGTCATAATCTCGGGGTTCTGGGTTTGAGCCCCCATCAGGCTCCCTGCTGACTGTGGAGCCTGCTTCTCCCTCCTCCTCTCCCCATCCCCACTGCTCATGCTCTCTCTCGCTCTCTCTCTCTCTCTCAAATAAATAAATAAATAAAATCTTTTTAAAAAAGAACTTTAACACAAAACAGAGATAAGGCTGATAATACTTTTGTTTAAAAGGTAAAAGTCTGCTCTCAGCAGTAGATAATAGTCTTCTACTTCTAAAATGTTCCCCTCAGAAAGACTATTATTTGAAACATGATTTAGGGGTTTAATTCTTTAATACTCAGATAACTTGTTAAAAATAGCACAAATAATATTTTAAGTCATTTTATTGGTAGCATACACCCTGTAACGAAGCAACACTCAAGAACAATTTTTTTTTAAAGGAAATCCTGTAATAACTTAGGACTTGAGGAAAGCCAAGCACATGGAAAAATGGATGTAGTGAAGACAAATGGAAGTGATTCTACCATGTTCATGGAGAGTGTTAAAAACCGCTACAGAGAAAAGATTCTTAATTTTTTCCAGGTCATGTTACCCTTTGACAATCTGAAGAATGTGATGAACTTTTTCAAAGGGGAAAATGCCTATGCACACAAAATTTTGCTATCAGTTGAGGGTAATTATAGACCACTGAATCCCTCCACGAACCACTACTGTAAAGAGGAATGGAAGTAAGTTTGAAGCCATGAAGGAGAAATGACAGTAATAGGGGAAAAGGAAATTTCTGTTCTGAATGTGTAATTCTTTTTTCTTTCACTTAGAGAAAGTACATCTCAGGTTTAATGACGTTAATGAAGCTTAAATGAATAAGAAATACAGTTAAGCATATCTAACACAATATTCACAAAGTTTTTTTTGTGATGAAAAGAAAGTAATTATAGTTAGAGTTTCATTAGGAGGACCAAGGAGATATTTCATGACTGACTAGGCTGAGATTAGATTCCTGAACCAGTAAGAACTACCCATTAAGGTTTTTTTTCATAGTAATTTTTGGCTTCCTTTTTAAATTATCAAATCCCACTCTGTTTAATTACTTCCTTTCTTGACATCATGACAGCCTCTCTGTTAACTCAGGACACACTGACAGGAAGGTCTCTGCAAACCCCACACTTCTCTACCTCTCTCACGTTTGAGAAATGTTAACAGATACCAGTCTGATTTAGATTGATGCTGACCATTATGTATTCCAGCTCCATTTTTAACCAGTGATTTTTTTGGGACTCCAACGTCCATCCCTTACCTTTTCCTACAACCTGTCTATTGTCTTGGCTTCACAGTATCTGGCTCCTTCTACTGTGTTTCGGGTTTTTGTTGGACTCAGTTCTCCAGCAAGGTCTTTAAGCAGTTTCTGGAAACAGAAGAGGTCATCTTAACAGCTCCAATTCAAGATTAAAAAATCATAACCTACTCTTAAGGCACATTTTTAAAGAAAATCTAGTTGCCTCAGATTTTCATTTCTATCTGAATTGCATGTAAGAGGAGCACTTAATCATCATGAGATTCACTTATATGCTCCGCAGTGCTCACACTCTCCATGTGCAGATCAGGAGCCAGACTAATTCTTCTTTCCTCCTCAATTATTAAAACAGGTAATGCACTTTTATTAATGTTAGAATCAACTGAAATAATTCCGGAAAATTAATGCTCCAAATGAATGCAATTTCAGAGCTCGGTGAGTACATTATAGGCTTATTATACTTACTCTGTATGGGATGTTACATTCAGCAGTTTTGATTTCTACAGAAGACTAGGAATGATAACCTGACGACCTGGCACTTTTCCTGAAACGGAAAGGTATCACTGTAGCTTGGGATGCCATCATCTTTTAAAAGCTATTCAGTTAAAATATCAAAGGGCCATGGAAAAGGGCTTTGGTTCTTGAATTTTCTCACATAAGCCAAGAGAGACAGCATGCACACACACCCCTTCCTTTCTCACACACACACATACAGATATAAATAATATGCACAAATGTGCATTACACCAGCCACGGTACAAGGTATGAAGCATATGGATGGTGAAAAAAGAAGAGACAGTACTTGCTTTGGAGCTTACCCTGTAGTAGCTAAAGCAAAGAGTACACACAAAAGGACTGTCCTTCAGGAGGAGGCAAGACCCACCCAAAGACGTAACAGGATGGATGATGAGATGTAGTAGGTTCACAGTTCGGTAGCAGGAAGAGGAGGGAATTCCCACTTGATGTTTACTATGCTCCTCAGTAAAATGTGCGGTGACATGAGAAGCTCAGGGTAAGGAGAAAGGATCCAAATAAGGAGGCTTAAAGAGAGGGGAGAAAAGTTAAATTAGTTACTTTGGAGACTGGAAAACTACACAGTTACTGATCAGGGCTAACCATCTACTTAGGTTTGAGCTAATGAAGCTAAGGTGAAAACAACTTGCCAGCTTAAGTGGCTGGGCTGCAGGAATGGAAAAGGCAAATGGTTGATTTCAACACATTAGGGGCTTTTCAAGGGAATACAATGGAGTAAGAGAAGCGCAAGATACCAGAGGGGGTGCTTTTCAAGGGAGAACATACAAAGGACTAATGGATTAGGCTATTTATGAAGAAAAGTGATGAAAAGAGGAACGGTGGGTAAAGAACCATCCATGGACACTGAAGATAGCAATTGGTCTAGTGTGAGTATTAGAGAAAAGAACTTGAAAGGAAAGAAGGCTATGTTGAGGGAATAGGATGTCTACACTTTAGATTTTGCAATTAGTGCAGTTTTCGAAGACTTGGTCCATGCTGATACGGAGTAGAGGTGATGGGGACAGGTCAAAGAACTCAGTGTGAGTTTTTGGCCACATGGATGTTGAAATTGCCAAGAATGATAGCAGCAGCATGAATGTAAAGAAAAAATGTAAAAGCAGGTAATAAATCCTTGAGTGAATCAAAGGGAGTGACCAAGATATCTAATGGAATAGCAACCTGAAGGCAGAGGCGGCCTTATGGTGGCTCCTCAAGGAAACAAAGATTTTCTTTTTCAACCAAAAGAGGGAGAGTAACATTGCGATCAGTAATTGCAAATGGAAAGGGGAAACACGAGTCCTAAAATCCTGGAGGAAGGCAGTATAGCTTTGTTTTGGAGGAATACAGTGATGCGCAGCCTCTGAAGACAGCCAAATTCTTTTTTATTTTATTTTATTTTTTTATTTGACAGAGAGAGAGAGATCACAAGTAGGCAGAGAGGCAGGCAGAGGGAGGCGGGAAGCAGGCTCCCTGCTGAGCAGAGAGCCCGACGGGGGGCTCGATCCCAGGACCCTGAGATCATGACCTGAGCCGAAGGCAGAGGCTTTAACCCACTGAGCCACCCAGGCACCCCAGACACCCAAATTCTTGAAAACCAGAAAGATTAAGCCATGATAAAAAAAGCCATGTTTCTGGTATGTATCGGTGAAGATGCAAGGGCTTTCGCTTAGGAGATATCAAATTGAGAGAGGGAGAGAGAAACATGGCCTTTTTATCATGAGGTGGGATGTCCAACCAGTTGGTGTCTGCGCCCATTCCATTTGTGTTTAAGCAGAACAGCTCTTTCTTTTACATATTGAGTTTCTAGGTTTTGTTTTTTAAAATGGCTCACTCTTTAGAGGAAAAGTGTGAGAATTTTAGACTGGAGTGACGAGTCTCTGCAGATGCTAGGCTTTATTTGGCCCTTTACCCAGGGCTCTCACACTTCATTTCTCATCACTGTCGATTCTTCATCTATAACATGCTGCAAATAATGCTTGTCCAGGATCGTTGAGAGGTCTAAGAGATATAGTACATGGAAAAGTGCTTTGTTTGATATATGTGGAATGGAATTTTGTCATTATTACTGTCCAGGTGAAAGGCTTTTAATCATTAACTAATAAGTTGGTGGTCCCTTGGAGACCTGGACCTAATGAAGGCCAGTGATGAACCACAATATCTGACTGATCCTTTGAAATCTTTGTTATTTATAAAATATGGAATAGAAATAATCCTGAAATCAAATGTCTCCAGAGCCCTATTTCTAATGAAGTAGGTTTTAATGCTGTGTCTTTGGCTTTAGTCAAATATCCACACATAAAACAGTGAAATGAGAACATTGTGCACTTTTTCTACAGCCATTACTGGAAATATTAGCTATTATGTTGCTTAATACTGCTTGTTCAAGGACTCATATTATAGTTCTTTTAGTACCAGGAAAAAGGTTTGCTCCTTATGAAAAAAGGTTATGTTTCTTTTGATCAGATTATATATTCTATTATATCTCACGTTTTGTTTTTAACTGCCTGCAAATTCAGAACACAATCTTTTTTTTTTAAGTTTAATTTTTTATTTAAATTCAATTTAGTTAACATATACTCTTATTAGCTTATTAGTAGTTTCAGGGGTAGAATTTAGTGACTCATCAATTTCATTTAACACCGAGTGCTCGTTACATCAAGTGCCCTTCTTAATGCCCATCGCCCAGTTACTTCATCCCCACCCCCCCCAAAACACAATCTAATGCTCTGTCAATACCCATATCAGCTTAGGGTCTTGATAATATAAATCAACCTTTCTTCTCCCCCCCACCTCTGACCCAATACATGCACACATATGCAAACACACAATTTTAATATCTCTTTTGATGAACATTAATATCAAAGGGTCATTTATTTTCAGTCGTTCCTCATTATTTTTGAAAACCGAATTCATTTATATAGTAAATTATTTCAACCTATTAAAGTTTTATATAGGCAAAGATAACTATGCTGTGTGTGTGTGTGTATAATTTATCAAGACATAATTTACTGAGCTATTTAATTTTTGGGTCAATGACTTATTTATTCCAAAAAAATATTTATTGAATCCCAAATATGTATGTGTGTACACATATTATAAAGGTCACCAAGACTTGGCTTCAGTGAGGCCTCAATGAGTTCACAGCCTAGTTCAACAAATAAATACTGTACAACCATTACATATGCACTCTAACAAGGGTCAGTCAACTATGGCCCAAGTGGCTTTTTCTGTAAAGCTGTATCAGAAAATAGCCAAACTCATTTCTTTATATATAGTCTCTGATGACTTTTGCATGACAACAGATAGTTGTGACATAGACTTTATGGCCCACAAGGCCTAAAATGTTTGATACCTGACTCCTCACAAGAAAGTCTTGGGGAGCCCTGATCTCTAGGCATTTGTTGGTGTATACACTCATCCCTAGGAAAAGTGAAAAATAACTCAGTGACCTGATTAGATAGTAACTACTGGGTCTTGGCCTTCATCTCACATGTTTAAGGTTGAATAAAAGTGTTTTTCAATGAGCAGGTGACATGGTGTTGGTGGAGTGGGGTGCTGTCTAGTTCCCCGGGGTTGGACTGGCAAGGGCAGTGACTGAGGGGTTAACTGCAGTGTCACTGCCTGAAGTACAAGCCGGCTTTGAGACTGCTGGTAAAAACACTATCAATAAAATTATCTATGAATTTTGAACACTTGCCATATGTTGGGTGCTGTCTCAAACACTACCCAACCTGAATTTATTCAATCCTCAGAACAGTCCTATGACATATCTAGTCATAGTAGCTACATTTTGGAAATGGGGAAAGGGAAGCTCAAGGAGATTCTGTACCTTGCACGTGATTATGTAGACAGTTAGTGGTAGATAAGATTCAAACCTGAATACCTCTGAGTTCAAAACTCTAACTCTTACCTACCAAGTTATACCGTGTCTCTGGTGGAAGAATTAAGCACTTTCCTATGTGTTGCTCACTGGGACCTTGCTCAGATGCTCTGAACAGCGCCTGGCACACAATTATAATCATCATCGTACTTCCTCCCTCTATCTGTGAACACTGAGAGTTAGGACTCAGATATTCATCTGGGTATATCAAGCACCTGGCACAGTGTCTCTCAATAAAATGGTTTATGGCGGAATGCATGAAGAACATTTTCTGGGGAAATATGGCGGCTCCTGGCTGAAGGAGGGCTAAGACTCACCTTCTCATCTATAGCACCACCATGTGAAGGAAAGAGAGGAGTGACTCAAGAAAGTTCAGAGGGAAAACATTCTACACCCTGTAATATATTATGAGTCCTTCTCAAAAATTTCTAATGATGGTTAGAAAATTTCTGCCTATAAACTGTGTAGTTAGAAACTATTCCCTGTATTAATTAACATAATATTATTTATTCTCATGTCCACAATTCTTCCACTGATTAAATAGAATTCCAGATGATGAAAATAAACTTGTCATAATAATTTAGTCAGCTTCATATTTGGAATTATTAACTGTTCCCAAGTGTATTTTAGTTCATAGTAATTTGCATATGCAACCAAAATACAGGAGCGTGATCAATTATATTCTTATACAATGAAAACATTCAGTTTAAAAATCTATTTCTAAATGTCACCGTTTCTAAGATTACATATTCAATATGAGTCTCAGTATTTTCTGAGGTACTGGTAAAAAATAATAATTACATAAATATATTTTTAAAGAAATTCACAAATTTGTATAGAATTATTAAAAATGTATAAACCAATATGCCAAAACTTAAACCAATACTATAAACTGATATATATCTGTCTCAATGAAACCTTATTTTCTATGAAAAGAAATTCCAATCATTTTACCCACTCATTTTAGAGACAGCACACTTATTTGATACGGTTCCTAGCTGCTGCAAATTGCTTTTACTATTCATGTTTGGAAAATAACTATCTTCTCCAGGAGCTCAATGTAAATTAGTAATGAAAAGAAAAAGAACGTAGCAAATAAGACATATTAAGAAATAAGCAGGGGCGCCTGGGTGGCTCAGTCATTAAGCCTCTGCCTTCGGCTCAGGTCATGATCCCAGGGTCCTGGGATCAAGCCCCGCATTGAGCCCCACATCGAGCTTTGCATCAGGATCCCTGCTCAGCAGGAAGCCTGTTTCTCCCTCTCCCACTCCCCCTGCTTATGTTCCCTCTCTTGCTGTGTCTCTCTCTGTCAAATAAATAAGTAAAATCTTTTTTTTTTAAAAGAAATAAGCAGAAAAAAAGAAATATGCAGAGACTATCAGGAAAAAGATAAACCTTATAGTTACATCTATGGAAAACAGCTTTTCAAACTGACCTTATCCAAAAGGATAGAATGTGAATATTCAACGTTTGCTTAGTGCTTACTTTTGCTCCCAAAACAAATCCTTAAATTGTATTATATACATAATTAAGAATTTTAAATAAAATGGCTATTATCTGAAACCGATTTTATATAAAAAATAATATTCTTGCCTTTTTTTAAATAGGGGAATCTCTCTTAAAAGAAAAATACCATATAATTTCACTCATATGGGGAATTTAAGAAACAAAACAAATGAACAAAGGGAAGAAGACAGAGAGAGAGGCAAGCCAAGAAACAGACTCTTAACTCTAGAGAACAAACTGCTGGTTACTGAGGGAAAGTGCAGGGAATGGATGAAATAGGTGATGCGGATTAAGGAGTTCACTTGTGATGAGCACAGAATGTTGTACAGAAGTGTTGAATCACTACATTGCACACCTGAAAGTAACAGTACACTGTATGTTAACTAATTGGAATTTAAATAAAAACACAAAAATAAATAAGGGATTCCTTCTCAATATTCTAAATTGCAAGCAATTTTACATTGTCAAATACTACTTTTACTGTGCTCCAATAATTGACATTAAACCTATTTTATACAATAAAATATAAGTATCACCTAGAAAAATTGAGTATATTTGCAAACACTAAAAAGTCCACCATCTATAATTCTCATAGTTGTTAAGGATACTTTACAGTTTGTTTTTGTTTTAACCAACATGAAAAATTAGTGCAATGTTCCCATTAGCATTTTCTTGCTGGAGTCACTGCATCTTATCTTGAGAGTAATTTTTTAAAAAAAGTACCACACCAATCCTGTACTCTTTTTGTGGCAGAAGTTTTTACAAACAGCCTTAATAAGAAGTCACCTGAAAAGTGACTCACCTCGGCACACAATCAGCTAGAGATTGCAGAGAATACATGCAAAGGCCAAAACAGAGCTAAAATGAGGACAGTGGCTTCTGATTACATATGAAAGAATGGCGGAAGCTGCACTTACTTCGTTAGGAAAAGCAAACACAAACATGAGGACTGTCTACTTTCGTCCTTTTAGAGTTAATATATTTTCAGTGAATTTGAACAACGTGAAACAGAACACTGAGTAAAAAAGAGATGTTTTTGTGGTGGTCTGGAGTACTTGAGGTGGGTGGCTTTGTGCCTGACCACAGACTCTGAATCAAGTGACTGAGAAATGATGCCTCCGTGTAAGCTGCAGATTCTTCACATCGATGTGCATCAACGTGTATTTTAATCTGGAGTGCCTTTTACCGCCCCTACTCCCTTTCTCAACCAAAACCATAGAAAAAGTCACATCTTGCCTTCAGACAGTCTCCTCATTTTAGTATTTATTAGCGATACCAGCTAGCCCCCCAATTCAAACTTCAACTTGCATCAACTTAGATTTCCCCCTTGCCTCACATCCTTTTAATCACCACAACTTAATGCTTTTCCGTAAAAGTGTTAAGGTACTAAAGATTAGTGTTTAACTTGACAGGTTTTGGAAGTAGACAACGTATCATATGAATCCATTTGGAGCCTCTTAAATGTGTGGCCTTGCTAAACATCATTGCTGAACATCAACTATCTTCTCTGGAGAGCTAACGGAACAATACCTATGGCACAGGATTGGTACAAGGGCTAAATGAAATACTGTTTGCCCAACAGTGCAGAGCCTGGAGCCAAGAAAGTACTCAGTGATACACATACTAAAAATATCCCTTGGGGTGCCTGGGTGGCTCAGTCAGTTAAGCGTCTGCCTTCGGCTCAGGTCACGATCAATCCCAGGGTCCTGGGATCGAGCCCCACATCGGGCTCCCTGTTCAGCGGGAAGCCTGCTTCTCCCTCTCCCACTCCCTCTGCTTATACTCCCTCTCTCGCTGTCTCTTTCTCTGTCAAATAAATAAATAAAATCCTTTAAAAAAATTCCTATACTCCTTCCCTCCCAATCTGCTCCTAGCTTCTGCACTGAGCACGTGCGCGCGCGCACACACACACACACACACACACACACACACACAGATAGCCTCTGTACTGCACTATTATTGCCTATAGTGGGTTAAATAGTGAGCCCCTAAAATTCATGTCTACCTGGAAAAATAATATTCTTGAATGTGGCCTTATAGTTTTTGGCAGATATAGTTAGTTCCAGTTATGATGAAGTCATACTGGATTAGGGTTGGCCCTATATTCAATACGACTGGGGTCGTTATAAGAAGAAGGAATTTTGGACACAGAAACAGAGAGGAGAAAGTCTGTCCTGTGAAGACAGATGAAGAGATCTGGAACATCAAGAACTGTCAGTAACCATCAGAAGCTAGGAGAAAGGCATGGAACAGATGCTTTCCTAGAGACTTTAGACAGAGAACGGCCAAGCCAAAAATTTGATGTTAAGACTTCTAGCCTCCTAAAATTAGCAAGTCAGGAAACAGCAGATGTTGGCAAGCATGTGTAGAAAAGGGAACCCTCCTACACTGTTGGTGGGAATGCAAGCTGATGCTGCCATTCTGCAAAACAGTATGGAGGTTCCTCAAAAAGTTGAAAATAGAGCTACCCTACTGCCTAGCAATTGCACTACTAGGTATTTACTCCAAAGATACAAATGTAATAATCCAAAGGGGCACCTGCACCCCAATGTTTATAGTAGGAATGTCTACAACAGCCAAACTATGGAAAGAGCCCAGATGTCCATTGACAGATGAATAGATAAAGAAGGTGTGTGTGTGTATATATATACATACACACACACACAGACACAACCACAATAGAATACTACTCGGCCATCAAAAGAATGAAATCTTGCCATTTGCAAGGACATGGATGAAACTAGAGGGTATTATGCTAAGTGAAATAAGTCAATCAGAGAAAGACAATTATCATATAATCTTACTCATATGCAGAATTTAAGAAACAAAACAGATGAACATGGGGGAAGGAAGGGAAAAATAAAACAAGAGGATATCAGAGAGGGAGACAAATCATAAGAGACTCTTAATCATAGGAAACACACTGAGGGTTACTGGAGGGGAGAGGAGAGGGGTGGGGGAAGGGATAACTGGGTGATGGACGTTAAGGAGGGCATGTGATGTAATAAGCACTGGGTATTATATAAGATTGATCAATCACTGAACTCGACCTCTGAAACTAATGTTAAACTATATGTTAATTAATTGACTTTAAATTAAAAAAAAAAAAAGACTTCTAGCTCCTGAACTGTTAAAGAATAAATTTCAGTTGCTTTAAGCTACTCAGTTTGTGGTATTTTGTTACAATAGCCCTAGAAATGAATACATTCTCCTTTTAGTTACTGGATGGGATTTAAGCTCTACTTTACCTCTGCCCACACTCCCAATTTTCTTTATCTGATCAAAATTGTAGCACCCAGGGGAAAAAAAGGAGAGAAAGGCAAGTGTGCTTTTCATCCTGGGAGGGTATAGCAATTACAAGTAAAACACCGAAGGATGGCGTAGAGGTAGGAAAGCTCTGGTAGTGGTACAAGCTGGGATCACTGGCCTTCTCCAACACACTACAATCCCAGCTTGTACCACAATGGGGAATTATGCAGAAGAAAATAATTCCACCTCATTCCACTGAAGTTAGAGTAGGCTAGTATATTCTTACCTAGACCTTGGAATTAGATTGAGCTTTACTTTCTATTAACTAAGATCTGATGGAGACCCACTACCCAATGAACAAAGGAAAAATATCTGAGAGTATCCACTCTCGGCAAAATAAGAACTTGGATAGATAAGTGCTTTACAAAATCTGCCATGCTTCATAACATAAAGTGATAATACTATACCACACGCTGGTACACTGCCAGACTGTTTTCTAAGGTGGCCGTACCATTTTATAATCCTACTAGTGATGTGTGATGGTTCTAATTTCTCTACATCCTCACCAACACTTGCTGTCATCTGTCTTTGTTTGATTATAGCCGTTCTAATGGATATGACGTGGCATCCATTGTAGTTCTGATGTACATTTTCCTTATAACTAGTGATGCTGAGAATCTTTTCATGTACTTACTCACCATTTGTCTATATTCTTTGAAAACCTTTTCAAATCTTTTGCCCATTTTTAAAGTGTATTATTTGTCTTTTTATTATTGAGTTGTAAGTATTCTTTTTATATTCTAGATAAAAGTCTCTTATCAGATATATTATTTGCAAATATTTTCTCCCATTCTGTGGGTTATCTTTTCACTTGTTTGGGGACATCGTTTGTAACAAAGAGAGAAAATGAACACCCTCAAAAACCTATTTTTTTTATTACTTGTACTTTTTGTGTCATATCTGAGAAACAATTGCTTAAACCAAAAAAATGTTTTCTTCTTAGAGTTTTATAGTATTATCTCTTACATTTAGTCCTAGGACCCATCTTGAGTTAATTTTGGGGTATGATGTAAGGTAAGGATCCAAATTCATTCTTTTCCCTGTGGATATCTACTGGTACCCTGTGGATATCTAGTGGTACCAGGCACCATCTGTTGAAAAGACTAGTTTTTCCCATTTTATTTTCTCAGTACCCTGGTCAAATACAATTAACTGACTATAAAATATTCATTCACATTCTCTCAATTTTATTCTACTGATTTATATGTCTACCTTTATGACAGTAATATACTACCTTGATTACTATAGCCTTGTAATAGGTTTTGAAATCATGAAGTATGGTCTTCTTTGTTCTTTGTCAAGACTGCTTGGGCTATTTTAGGTCCTTTGCATTCACATACAAATATTAGAATCAGCTTGTCAATTCCTGCAAAAAGGCCATGTGAAATTTTGATAGAATTGCATTACATATGTAGCTCAATTTGGGAAGTACTGCCATTTAACAATATTAAGTCTTCTGATCCATGAACATTGGTTGTTTACTCATTTCAATTGTCTTAAATTTATTCTAAGAATATTTTATAGGTTTTAGTGTACCAATCTCACATTTCTTTGTTAAATTTATACTTAGACTTTTTTCTTTTTAATGCTATTGTAAATGGAATTATTTTAATTTCATTTTCTAGTGTTAGTGTGTAGAAATAGAGTTGATTTTTACATACTAATCTTCTATCATGCAGTCTTACTGAACTTTGTTTATGAACTCTGTTTTTTTAGTGGATTTCTTAGAGCACTCTATAAACAAGATCATGGCATCTGCAAATAGAGAGTTTTACTTTCATATTTCCAACCTGATACCTTTTCTTTGTTTTCCCCCTCTAAATGCCCTGACCAAAACCTGCAGTACAATGTTGAATAGAAGTAGTGATGATAAACATCCTTATCTTATCACTATCTTAGAAGGAAAGATATCAGCCTTTCACCATTGAGTATTATGTTAGCTGTGGGGTTTTTATAAATGTTCTCTAAGGAGTTCCCTTCTAGTCTTAGTTCACTGAGTGTTTTTTTTAAGACTTACTTATTTATCTGAGGGAGAAAGATAGGGGGAGTAGCAGAGGGAGAGAGAAACTTAAGCAGACTCTGAGCTGAGCATGGAGCCCCAGGACGTGGTGCTTGATCTCATGACCCTGAGATCATTGCCTGAGCCAAAACCAAGAGTCAGTCACTTAATTGACTGTGCCACCTAGGCACAGTCATTTGTTGAGTGCTTTAATCATGAAAAGATACTGAATTTGGTTAATGCTTTGTCTGTATCTTTTGAGACAGTTATATGTTTTTATCCTTTATTCCATTAATATGGTATATTATATTAATTTTTAGATGTTAAACCAGCCTTGCATTCCTGGGATAAATCTCATTTGGTCATGATGTATCGTCCTTCTCACATGCTACTTAATTCAGTTTGCTAGTATTTTGCTGGAGTTTTTTTTTTTTTTTTTTTTTTTTTTTTTGCCTTAATTTGTAAGACTTATTAGTCTTTAGTTTTCTTTCTTTGTGATGTTTTTTTCTGGTTGTATATCAGGGTAACACTGTCTTCAGAGAATGTTTACTCATCTCCTATTTTTGGAAAACTGTGAAGAAATGGTATTAATTCTTTTTTGAATGTTTGTAAGAATTATTTATAAGATCAGGAGAATTTGGGGCTTAATTATTTATGGAGACTTATTTAGAATGTCAAAACCTTCTTTTGGCTAGGACACACTTAATATTATAAATGTATTCATAATTTTATATACACATTTTATGTTATTTCATATATTATACATAAATATATATAAAATTTTATAAATATATAAAGCCAAGAGCAAATTTTGTCTTTTATGTATCTTCTTTAAATGACAGAATAATAATATTTTATAGGAAATTTTGGTCTATTTAATAGCAATCTGCTCTCTGTGTTTAGCACAAACCTAAGGCAAGAAAAATACACTGAGAGAATTAAGAAATACCATAACATAGAACTAGGGCATTCCACATGCTCTATTTCTGGTAGAAGATAATTAAAAAGGAACACAAAATAATCATCAAATTTATTTAGTCATTTAAAGAAGTGAAATGAAAGCACATCAATAGTGAAAGCATTCAATCTAAAGGTCTCTGATGTTGTAACGGACTTTATTTATACCCAGTACATGTTCACTCTTATTTTCTTTTGAGGATCAAATTTCTGTTTTCTCAGAGTTGACCCCACCCTTTAAAATCAGGGATAAGATGATGACCCCAACATGGCCAGAAGAGCACTAAACCCTAGCCATAAAGATTCTTTTACTAAAAAGCATGCGGCCTACCCTAGGCCAATAAGAGCTCTCTTTTACTTTGGCTAGGATGATTTGGGAAAAAGGAGAAGTTGATGGCTGAAAGACTTATACAAATCAGAGTTTCTGGATGTAACTGTCTTTGGCACTAACTTTGCATGGGAGAAGGATGTCTGAAAATGTAGCAAACATAATGAAAGAATATAGAGCTAATGACTAAAAAGGGTCAAAGATCTGATGACACTGATCAAACCTTGGATTGAGCCATACCTGAAACTAGTTCATCCCAACATGTTCCAAATTATGCTAGCTACTTAATTCTCTATTTGAGTATTTTGAAATTGAGTTTCTGTCATCCACAGCAAAACAATTATCATAAATATATAAATATAGAATTTTAAAGCCAGATGAACACTGTTGCTGCTTATTTATTTATAATGAAGCATAAATGACCATTAAATTACATGAGGATTAGATTGTGCTTAAAGTATTTGAAAAAATATCCTATGTAAATTCGAAGATGAAGATTAAAGAATAGTGCTATAGGGTATAAACAGACTAGTAGTAAAAATCAAAACGTAATATAGTTCTATTTAGTTTCACAGTTAGGCCCATAAAAATCAAATTTAACATTATACAAATGAAATACAAAATATTAAAATAAGAATTAAAATTATCTCAACTGTGTAAGATACCAAAAAATAATTTATTCATCTTTGAATACTATAAAACTATTAACCATTTTAACAAACAACTAAGAAGAATCATGAACAAATTGTGACACACTGCTAAGGAAAATGCGAACTAATTGTAATAGTGCCTTGTACATAGTAAGAGTGAAGACATTAAAGGGATTACTTCAAAATTTTTTACTGTTAAATAATACCTAATTAAAAACTTTCCTACAAAGAAACTTCAGGCCTCGAGAGCTTCATTAGGAAAAGGGAATGTCAAAGACTATTCAATTTTTACGGCTTTCTGCCTAAGGACAGGTCTCAGGCACAGTGCTAGGCATGCAGAACTCAGATAAAATGCCACAATTTACTGACTCGATAAATCAGAGGACAGTGTTTTGGGAACCACAGCAGCTGGTAAGTGAAAAATTTAAACCTCAGCAAAGAGAACCACAGAAGGGAAAAACCAAATTTTGCATATATAATCTCTGTACAAATTTCTGGTTGATTCAGGAGTTACATGTACTACTCATGTGCGAGGCAGACTACAAGCAGCAGAGGTAAGGCGAAAGGAGGGACAAAGACTGTACCTTCTGCCTACCACAGGGAAGATACAGTTTAAAATTTGAGTTTAACCAAGCTCACTGCCTTCTTAAAGCAAAAAATTCAACACTATTTAGGAGAATGACAATCTACAGCCTGTGAAATAGATCAATAAAATGTCCATGATGCAATTAAAAATTATAAGATATATAAGAATACAGCAACTCCTATAACTGTGCTCAATTAAGTAAATGAAAACATGCTTCTAATAAATAAGCAAAAGGGAGATTTCAATAGAAAAATAAAAACTACTGGAAAACAGTGCCAAATGGAAATTCTAAAACCGAAAAATAAATAATACCAGGACTAAAAAAATTCACTTAATAGAAGATTGGAGATGATAGAAAAAAAGTAAGTAAATTCAGAGATAGATAAATAGGTATTTTCTACTACCATCAGTTACCTGTTGGATAATATAGCAAATCTAATTCGTGTGGATATGAAGCCTTAGAGGGACAGAAAAGAATGGTACAGGAAAAATATCTGAAGAGACTTCAAGAAATATCTGACACCCTGTTTTCATTTTAAAAATTGGTTTAGCTATTATCATAGTTCCTTTATCTTTCCATATAAAATTTAGAATTATCTTGTCTGTATCGACAAAAAAAAAAACCTTGCTGGAATTTTGATAGGAATCACATTAAAACTACACATAAATTTGGAGAAAATTTACTATGTTGAATTTTGTACTCTATCGAGATGGTATGCCTGTTCACCTGTGTAGCTCTCCTTTGAAGTTATATAGTCTTCTTCAAACAAGTCCTGTAAATTTACTGTTACATTTATACATAAATATTCATCTTTTGTTAAGTAAGTTCCATGTCCAAAGTGGGGCTTGAACTCACGACCCTGAGATTAAGAGTCACATGCCCTACCAACTGAGCCAGTCAGGCGCTTCCATAAACATTCATTTTTGTGTGAATATAAGTGGTATTATTCTAAATTTCGGTTTCTACATGTTCATTGCTCATTTATAGAAATACAACTGATTTTTGTGCTTTAATCTTCTATCTTGTGACCTTGTTGAAGTGACTTATCCCAGCAGATTGTGTTTTCCTGTCGATTCCCCATGATTTTCTATGTAGACAATTGTGTCATTTGTAAATAGGCACAGTTTCACTTCTTTATTTCCCAAGTGAATGCCTTTAAATTTCCTTCTCTCGCCTTGTTTTGCACTCTAGGATTTCCCATCCTAGGCTGAATAAAATGGTGAGAAAGGACATTTGTTTCTTGTTCCCTGTCTTAGGGGGGAAACATTCAGTCTTTGACCATTAAGTACTATATGGGCTTTAGGTTTTAGGTAGGTTTCTTCAAAAGAAATTCCTTTCTATTCCTAGCTGGCTGAGATTTTTATATCATGAATAGGTACTGAGTTGTGTCAAATTATTGTTCTTTATCATTTGATATAATCATGTGCTTTTTTTTTTCTTTAGTTTGTTAATATGAGGGTAATACTGATTTTTGAATATTGAACCACCCAGCATTCCTAGCATAAACCACACTTGGTCACTGTATTTTAAATATATTGCTGCATTTAATTTCCTAATATTATCTTGAAGATTTTTGGGTCTGTCGTCATGAGGAATGCTGGTCCTTGTTTTTTGTTTTTGCTTTTGATTCTGTCTTGTTTGGGTATCAGGATAATACTGGCCTCATAAAGTGAAAAGGAGATATTTCTTCCTCTTCTATTTTCTGGAAAGGGTCGCATTAAATTGGTATAAATTATTTTTTTTTAATTTAAATTTATTTTTTCAGTGTTCCAAGATTCATTCTTCATGCACCACACCCAGTATAATTTTCTTTTTTAAACATATGGTAGAATTCCCCAATAAAAGTATCCGGGCCTGAAGATTTCTTTTTCAGGAGTTTTTATACTATGAATTCATTTTAATAATTATTGGGCTGTTCAAATTATTTCATCTTGAGTGAGTCATGATTGGTGTCTATTTTAAGGCTCAGAAACTTTACTACTTTTTCATTTTCTTTTATGGCTTTGATCAGTTCATGTTTCTAAATCTTCTCCTGTCCATTTAGGTAATTTATGCTTTCCTAGAAAATGTACTTATCCAATCCCATCTGTTCTCCATTTTTTAGCTTTCTCCCAATTTTCTTGTTCTGGTAATCACTTAAATTATAGGGGTGTGTGTGTGTTTGTTTACATATATAAATATGCATATGTACATATATATTAAGTGGCATATATTTTCTATGTTTTTTATAGTGTTGGGCACTGTTTAATGAGTGGAATGGTAGCTTAATTAGCCTACTCTGCTATTTGATCACACACCCTCTGTACTTGTTCTTTTTGTTTTCTCAGTATCACCTCTTTCTCCTGGTAAAATAAAAGTTCTAAGTCTATTCCTGAGTATTGCCTCTTTTCTGAAAGCCTTCCTGATTTTCCCAGTAATTGGATGCTCCCTTATAATTTTCACATCATCATCATCATTATCATTATTATTATACTGTTAGCATTGTAATGCAATAATGCTTTTCCCACACTGATGGCCTTGTTAGGCTTTGAACCCCTAGATTCTAGGGATCATGCAATTTCCAGTTTTTAATTCCTAAGTAAAGCTATTTTAAGGCATCTAGGAGTTAATATATTTATTACGCTATGCATGAATATTATGCTTCTCTAGTCCACCTTCTCTTTATAACTGCATAAATGGAGGCATTTTAATATTATTTCATAGATTTTATTTTTTTAAAGATTTATTTATTTTAGAGAGGGAGCAAGCGTGAGTGGGGGGAGGGATAGAGGCAGAGAAAACCTCAAGCAGCCTCCCAGATGAATGTGGAGCCCAACTTGGGGCTCGATCCCAGGACCCAGAGATCATGACCTGAGTGGAAAACAAGAGTCAAATGCTCAACCGGCTGAGCCACCCATGCGCCCCTTATTTCATAGATTTTAAACTTAGCTAATTTTTAAATTGTTATTTTTTTTTTAAAAGATCAAGGCTTTATTTTAGGATGGTTTAAAAAACTATCAGAGGTTCCATATTTTTCTGTTCTGAGATATTCTTACTCTGATCTTTCAGGCAGCCTAGAAGAGCAGAAAGAGCACAGGCTTGGAGCCAGCCAGAAATGCACTTTACTTCTTCCTTTGCCACCAACTGTATGACAGTAGAAAAAGATCTGATTTTTCTGAGTTTTAGGTACCTCATCAGTAAACTAATGATATTACCTACTGGCTTCACAGTTAAATTGTTATTTTCTTAATTTTATGTTGAATAACTGTAAACAAGAAAATAATTTCCATTAAAACAAATGTCTCCTTGAAATGTGGATTATTTACTTGTTCATAGTGCAAGTGTTTTATAACCAGGATAAAGGCTTTAGTAAACTACTAAGAATATTTATGCAATAAGAGCATTATGACTAGAATTCAGCACATGCATTTGTTTTCCCCATGAACCATATGCTCTCAGTTATGACGAGAATTGGCTCAGTCATAAGGTAGTTGGCATTTGCTCAGTCACTTCAGAGTTCTCTGAAATCCTAGTACTAAGGTACTTTTCACATAAAAACTAGCCTCTATGGTAATTCTCTTACTTCTATACTCCATTATCCTTCATGTTTAGGTCTATACCTAGAACATTTCATCTCATCATGTTTGATGATCATGTATGAAAATAAAGCAAATTAAATGTAAATCTTACTAACTTGGATTAACTGATGGGAAACAATATTTGAAGTTCTGAAAAGACCAGACCATATGTTGTGACAATAAATAACACAGTCAAATACTCTTACGGTACTGATTTTAATGAGGTTAACAAAGTGAGGCCAATTAGAGGTCTTAGGCCCTTGCATTAATACATGTACATAAAGAAAACATGTGAATGGCACTAGTGAGATGCTTGAAACAAACTGATGTTTTGAGCAGGTTGAAATATGCTCCATGTAATCTTTTTATAGAATTTATTTGGTAATACATTTTTATCACTAGAGAAAATCTAAACAGTCTAGGCAATCTCTCATTTCAGTTGTTACAAAGTATGACTCTGAGGTGTCAAAAAGACAAACATTAAGTGTATTACAGCACGTTTATATCTATTAAAAATTATAATAGGTTATCTGTACCTTCATCTGTTTTATTTTTTTTTTGAAGGTGTAAGTCTTTTATTTTATTTTATTTTATTTTTTTTATCCCCAAATACTTTTATTTTATTTTTTCAGTGTTACAAGATTCATTGTTTATGTACCACACCCAGTGCTCCATGCAATACGTGCCCTCCTCAATACCCACCACCAGGCTCGCCCA